>CM041786.1:41905369-43105369 GCA_023375725.1 Nephotettix cincticeps | reverse complement strand
TTATCTTTAACCATTGAACTTACATACTTCGTAATTATAAAATCAATGCTTTAACTGTTGAAATCAGACGTTAAGGGGTTAATTATTTGGTAACAACCATTTAAACATTGGCTTGGCTCTCTGACTTAGCACTTCCCAGACACATCAATAGATGTATTATTTTTTGCATTTGTTAGCTTATTTAGTTCATGTTTGATTATAGGAACCATACTCGACCTGGAATAAGCCGAACCCTGCTAGTTCCTAACTTCTATGACCATTTTGGCTTGCAAACTTTACACCATGATGAGTATGATACAGATCTAAGCCTTGAGTATGAGGACTCAGAAACATATCAACACTTCAGGTACGATACATTGTAACTAGAAATTGTTAATAATAACAAAAATATTTCTATTAATTTCTCATTCAATCAATAATTTTGGTACTACTGTACTTCTTAATATGTCATCAAGCACTGATTCTTGATTCATAACTTAACCCTTTTAAAATCAGACAGGAATCTCCAAAATAACATCACTACCTCCAGATTATAACTAAAGTGAACTCAAATTTTGTTTTCATTTTTTTACATGTAATAAAATCATTGAAAAAGTTTTAAAAACTTAGAAATAAACTCCTGATTTACTTTATTTCCATTTGAAAATCATTGCCCTAGTGCAAAATCGTAATATTGTATTGTACACATCCATGATAGGTAGTTTTCCAATTGAAGTTTTGTATCTTCGAGAAACACCCTTTTTGTTACGTGTTATATTTCAAGCTGCTAAAATGAGTTTCAGTAAGACTATTATAAGGTATAACTATTTAAATAAGGTGTTACTATTTCCTTATCAAGAAGATGTTCCTATGTCGTGGTAAGTTTACCAGACCACAATATTGATGTGTTTTTTGAGTGCTAGAGCCAATCAGACCCTGGGGGAGCTGAGCTTCTCCCATCACTTTCTCCAGTGGTTATCAGTTGATTAATGTCTTGGTTGGTTCAGATCTCTTGCCCCGGCAGTCATTGTGAGTGGTGGGTGAAAACCGAGTCCATGGTCGAGTTGAGAAACGCCCTGTGTTCATTCACCAGTGGTAAATTATCTCCCGCAAGCGTATATGCCTTTTTTTGGTCAAGTCCAATTCATGATTATGTTTTTTAAAATGACTCTTAGATCTTATGATGATTTTTTATAGTCCGATAGGAAAAAACATAGTTTTAGATTTTTCGTTGTTTCTCAAGTATTGGTTTTAAAATAGGACAAAAATTTTAAAAACACAATACCGTACAAAACTTTGGTTGAATTCAAAATTTTTAATAAGATTTAATATTACTACTGATAAGTGTAATGATTTTAATGCTAGTTGGTCATGGTATTAACTCATAAAACTCTCTTGAGTGTTGGCTATTTCATATACTGCAGCCAAATTATCATATACTGTGTTTTTAAATATAGTTTGATATAATTAA
This sequence comes from Nephotettix cincticeps, assembly GCA_023375725.1. Classification (NCBI taxonomy): domain Eukaryota; kingdom Metazoa; phylum Arthropoda; class Insecta; order Hemiptera; family Cicadellidae; genus Nephotettix; species Nephotettix cincticeps. Next base: position 43,103,919 of record CM041786.1, on the reverse strand, counting down.
AAATGTAATTTAGTGTATGTACTCACAACTACTAGGAGTGTGCGAAGCCTCAAGTCATCAAGCTGTTCAAACTTTTTAACCCTTTTTACTTATCTTTGACATTCGTCAGTTCAAAAATGACTTGATGATATCAAATATTTGATTTGATATATTTGATGAAAAATATCAAATTCTTGATATAACTACTTATATATTGGAATTTTGAAGAAATATTGTTGTTTTCTTATTCAGAATGAACTGTAGGATCAATATGTATGCCAATATTAATTACATCCACCACTATAAAATATCTAATCATACCACTAAGCATAGAAAAAACATTCAATGTCCACAAACTCAATCCATAATCATTTAACGCCTTCCCACACACATCACCAAAAATGTAGTTATCTCCACTCATTTACGATAAAATGCAAAAATAACATGCATAAACATCTTACAAATATTCTGAGAAACATTGTTTACGACAACTTAAACACAAAGCAGACAATGTCTGCTGATGAAATGTTGTTTTCAATCGACTGTTTTCAGTGATAGGGCTGGCCATAGAGGATGGAAATATAACCAAATTAAAGCCTGAAGATAACAGAATAAGAAGCATATGCAATCTATTGGATTTCTGAGGAACTAACTCGGTGCAATGTATTTATGTTTACAGACAGCGATTTGCCATCGTTTCATGTAATGGCGGGCGGGAATGTGAAGGCGGAGCGCTGTCGTTGTAAGCGAATGGTCTAGCTTGGCTCGGGCCGAGGTGTTTTGAAAAAGCTCAAAGTTCGAGTCGAGCTTTTAATGCAAAGTTGAAACACCCTTAATTTTTGCTGTAAATTTTAAATAATTCTTTCATTTGTTTTTAAATCAGTGGATGTGATGGGCTTAGAAAGAATTAATAATTGTTTTATTTTCTGCCATGTTGTAATAAAAACAAGGTGTCATTGTTTTGATGAAACTCAGATGAGGAAACCAGCTGTCACTCTGCCGACAAATTATTGTGCACTTTTAGTTGATTGTCGTAGTTGCGTAAATAAAGCCTAAATTCTTTATTAACCCTTAACATCCTGGGTGCTGTCTCAGAGACCGTTTTGAGTTATTTATTTATTTGAATTTAAGGGTTTTAAAAGACGATGCCAGGTAGTTGTCCCTCTCCACCACCGAAACTGATCCCTATTGTCACTTGTCTCTCGGTTGTAATATTTATAGATTTGTTTGTCGTCAACGGTCTGTGAGACCGGACCCAGGACTGTACGTGATATATTCACGACCTGGCCCATTGCCTTGTGTGTGTGTTTAAGACTCAGATTTTGAAGAGATGTTTGAAAACTGTTACGAGGATGCTTTTTAGGTGAATTGGATGGTGAAACTAGGGGTCTGCGGTGCACCGAAAAAATCGGTACGGTACGGTTCCAGCCTTGTACCGAACCTCGGTACGGTACAAGATTTTTTTCGGTACAAGTTCGGTACGGTACAAATAAGGAAAAATTAAGTCACTATCCAGTCTAGGTAGCCATCAAATATAACTATGGAATATCTCCTGCCGAAAACATTGAATAAAACCCGGCCGTTAAAGGCTTTATACTCTACAAGTAATAAAGAATTACGACACTGCCCAGATGTACGGCAAATACTGAACGTAAGACTGACTCATAGCGTGTTGGTGAATGATCATTTAAAATAAAACAATTTCACCAGGACTTCAGGAATATCGGGCAACCAGCCATCTCCCTGCCGGCTCTAAATTATTGTGCATTTCCGGCTTATTATCGTATCCACGTATAGCACCTTACGCGATCAGGGAACCGTTCCTCCTTTTGACGCAACAAAATAGTCGTACCAGTATGGGGCTCGTATTAGTCGTGTTTCAAATAGTGATGGGAATGCCTGTGATTTTTTAATCACAGTGAAAATCTTTTAAACTGTGATTCATGATTCTTTCAATTGATTCGTTCTTTTTCCTCTGACAGTCTGTTGACGATGTTATATGACCAATACAGAACTGTGATTTGCCGTATTGATCTCGCTCTTTCGAGATTTTCACTCAAATAAAATAAAAAATCATAATGTTAAGGATATAATTGAATAAAGGAAATAAATAACTTTTATTATTTAACAATATTTTCTGTATTTCCTTATTAGTGGAACCCCTCAAATCCGAACTAATTGGGACTGAAGCCTGTTCTTCCAAGGAAATAAATACTACGTACTTATTTCGTCACTGTATTCGCGCGGTAACCGACGGATTATACAGGCTGTGCGTGACTCAATAAGTTCATTATGGGCAGTGACCTTGGCGGGTCGAGCCTGTGCTAAAAATAAACCATTCTCCCCCTACCCTTACTAACAGGGATGCGTATCGCGTCTGTCTACTGTCTGTGTCTAGTTTAGTGAGCGTTTACCTGCTCACTAAATAAGTGCATCTATAACAACCGACATGGCTTGGAATTCGTGTGAAGATTTTCTTCATTTCAACAGTTAAAGATAACAGACTTTAAGCGAAAAACCCTGACTTTGTTAAACCTTGAAAAATAAGTTTATGTGATTAATTTTTTTAATTTCCAGCTATTTCTTTTTTTTATTTCCCAGAATATGTTCAGATTTGAGAGGTTCCATCGTAATATTAAAATATTACCACTTAATACTAAAATAACCATTTTAGTCTAAAGAGCCCTTTGATATTTTATGAAAGTGTTTCATTTAATTTGAACAATTATTGTGATTGGTTGAATTAAAAATAATAAACCAGAACAATATAAAACATAGGTCTTGGCTTGGGGGTATTGACTCAGTATATTTTCTGTATTTTTTGTTCTGCAATAAAATACATTATAGTTTTTTATTTTGTTTGTTCATCCTTAGTTTCATATAGACTTGAGAAGATTATTTCCCCTTATTAATTAGTTACAACATAAAACTATAATGTTTAAATAATTATAAATATGTTTAATATGATATGTTTTTTAAAGAATGGATTTAAAAATCATATTACAGTTTGAAAATTAGAACAGTAAAATATTTCTCCAGACATTGTATATTTTTTTAAACCCCTTTCTCTATGTTTTCACTAATTAAATTCTGGAAAATACTTATGAAAAAAGTATGAGATCAGTTAATGTTACTGGCGGCATTATTCTCGTGTACCGTACCGTACCGAATTTGTACCGAGAACCGAGGTACAACAACTTGTACCGTACCGTACCGTACCGACCTCATAATTTCCTGTACCGCAGACCCCTAGGTGAAACCATAAGTTTAGCGACGTTTGCAGAACACGAGGCTGATGTATGAATTTTCGAGCATACATCCGTCAAGTACTGGGTGTATAAGAACCTAAACCCGACATTGTTAGTGATAGACTAAATAAAAGAAAGACATACTACACATGTGTTCCGAAGAAGATAAGAAAAATTGCTTACATTTGCTTTTGATGTAAAAATCATGTTTGCCTCGAGTGTACAACAAACGTTTGCAATGAATGTAGTTCTATGTTATAAGCTGAAATTAGCTGTAAAGCGACTGTCTCAATTTTAATGATAATACGTTTTTTATAAGTATCTTTATTTTTTATATTCTTCATATCCCATGGAATGGAAAAATACCAATAACTAAACATGCTTTCATATTTATAATTTTTTTTATGGCTTTAGAAAATTATTACATTTTTCATCAGATTTTACCATGAACAGGTTTTTAATTTTATATATCTATTATATGTACTAGGAGTCTGCGGTGCACCGAAAAAATCGGTACGGTACGGTTCCAGCCTTGTCCCGAACCTCGGTACAGTACAAGAATTTTTTCGGTACAAATTCGGTACGGTACAAATAAGGAAAAATTAAGTCACTATCCAGTCTTGGTTGCCATAAAATATAACTATAAAACATCTCCTGCCGAAAACATTGAATAAAACCCGACCGTTAAAGGCTTTATACTCTACAAGTAATATAGAATTACAACACTGCCCAGATGTACGACAAATACTGAACGTAAGAATGACTCATAGCGTGTTGGTGAATGATCATTTAAAATAAAACAATTTCACCAGGACTTCAGGAAAATCGGGCAACCAGCCATCTCCCTGCCGGCTCTAAATTATTGTGCATTCCCGGCTTATTATCGTATTCACGTGTAGCAGCTTATGCGATCAGGGAACCGTTCCTCCTTTTGACGCAACAAAATAGTCGTACCAGTATAAAGCTCGTATTAGTCGTGTTTCAAATAGCGATGGGAATACTTGTGATTTTTCAATCACGTGATTCTTTAAATTGATTCGTTCTTTTTCCTCTGACAGCCTGTTGACGATGTTAAATGACCTATACAGAACTGTGATTTGCCATATTGATCTCGCTCTTTCGGGATTTTCACTCAAATAAAATAAAAAATCATAATGTTAAGGATACAATTGAATAAAAGAAATAAATAACTTTTATTTTTTTTACTATATGTTCTGTATTTCCTCATTAGTGGAACCCCTCAGATCCAAACTAATTGGGACTGAAGCCTGTTCTTCCAGGGAAATAAATACTACACACTTATTTCGTCACTGTATTCGCGCGATAACCGACGGGTTATACAGGCTGTGCGTTCATAAGGGCAGTGACCTTGACGGGTCGAGCCTGTGCTAAAAATAAACCATTCTTCCCCTACCCTTACTAACAGGGATGCGTATCGCGCCTGTCTACTGTCTGTGCCTAGTTTAGTGAGCGTTTACCTGCTGATAATTGCGTATCTATAACAACCAACGTGGCTTGGAATTACGGTCGTGTGAAGATTTTCTTCATTTCAACAGTTAAAGCATTGCTTTTATAATTACGAAGTGTGTAAATTCAATGGTTAAAAAGATAACAAGACTTTAAGCGAAAACCCCTGACTTTGTTAAACCTTGAAAAATAAGCTTATGCGATTAAATTTTTTAAATTTCCATGTATTTCTTTTTTTTTATTTCCCGAGAACATGTTCAGGTATGAGGGGTTCCACTGTAATTTTAAAATATTAACCACTTTATACTAAAATAACTATTTTAGTCTAAAGAGCCCTTTGACATTTTATGAAAATGTTTGATTTAATTTGAACAATTATTGTGATTGGTTGAATTAAAAATAATAAACCAGGACAATATAAAACATAGGTCTTGGCTAGGGGGTATTGACTCAGTATATTTTCTGTATTTTATGTTTCTGCCATAAAATACATTATAGTTTTTTTATTTTGTTTGTTCATTCTTAGTTTCATATAGACTTGAGAAGATTATTTCCTCTTATTAATTAGTTACAACATAAATTATAATGTTTAAATAATTATTAATATGTTTAATGTGATATGTTTTTTAAAGAATTGATTTAAAAATAATATTACAGTTTGAAAATTAGAACAGTAAAATATTTCTTTTGACATTGTATATTTTTTTAAAAATTCCTTTCTCAATGTTTTCACTAATTAAGTTCTGGAAAATACTTATGAATAAAAAGATGAGATCAGTCAATGTTACTAGCGGCATTATTCTCGTGTACCGTACCGAATTTGTACCGAGAACCGAGGTACAACAATTTGTACCGTACCGACCTCATAATTTCCTGTACTGCAGACCCCTAATATGTACTCAATAAACTTAATTTAATATTATTTAGATAGTTAACATTTCAAATAACTTATTAGATTGATAAAATGATTTCCAACAGTAAAAAATAATTTTAAATGTTTTTCAATAAGGCGGTCTGTGAGACCGCGCCCAGGACTGAGTGTAACAAAAAGTTCACCCAGGATATCAAGGGTTAAACCAGGATATCAAGGGTTAAACCAGTATATCTTTTCAACATCATATACAATCCGATATCATGCTCTGACCCAAAAATGTAACAAGTACTGGTAAAACTGGATGAATATCCAAAATTACGGATTGAACACTATCATTTCTAATTTTAGATTATAGCGGCGATATGTTATATCTGTGTTCGAACGTGTTATAGTAGACAGTGGAAATTATGTAATTTGTATCCTTTTGAAAATAAGGTCATCAGCTGGTCTGAGGTTGTATAATAATATATATTATATATCATTCTGATTTCAGATACCGCAAAACTTGATTCAAATTCAATATGACATTGAATTTCGAAATACAAAGCTTATTGCTGTCAGAACTCTATAATATTAATTATTATTACGTAAAAAAATATTTTTGGCAACAAAAAGTTTAAATTCTTAAATTCGACAGCCAAGCATATTAATTTTCCATAACTAATATGTAATGGAACTTGTGGTAAGAAAGTATTTGAAAAATTCTGTTTTTTCTCTACAGTTATGATTTTAATATTCTGGTAAAATGAAATATTTTTCTGAATTGGATTCACAAACATGCCAGTTTTGAGTAATACATGACATTTAGGCATATATGTCATTCCGTTGTTCAATTTAATAAGATTCTAATTTTACGGGTGTTATTATTTTGCAGGTATAATTATTATTTTCAGTACCTGGAAACACTTGTTGCTGATGTCATCTGCCGCCAAATTATCATAGATTCGTAGTTCTTTGTCTTGTGCTAGTAAAAATAATAAAACAAAAATAAAAATTAGTGGTGTGCGGATATCCGAAAAGTCGGATCGGTTTCAGATCGGATCTGATATCAGGCTCCGATCCGATTGCAAAACAAGTATCCGGTATAGTCCAATAATATCCAAACTTTTGGATAGACGGTATAAAATGAGCATTGAAACCGAAATATAAAAGCAAAACTTTCTGTTTGAGAAGTTGGCGATACGGAAGATTTTTGATCGAACGAAAATATTGAAGCAGATGATGAAATTACGCAATTCATATCCAATCGGAATGTAAGAACGTCGTTGGGCGGTCCGAGAATGCGGTATGATTATTCGATTCTTCAACTATGCATTTAAGTAACCAAGCAACCGTAAGTTCAACATGATATTGCATGTTGAAATACAAAGCATAGCGTCTTCGATGGTTGCACCGAGTATCGATTGCGGTTTGATATTATTCCGTATAAAATATGATTTCAGCTACGAAAAAACTTTAATTGTTGATTTAATATTATTGGTAACTAACCATCATAATAGCTCGTGACGGTATCTCCAGCAAAATTAATTACCACTTCATTTTGATTGTCTATGTAGACGATCAAATGTTTCGTTATTGCATTCTCAAGTTCTCCGGGTTTGAGCAATACAATAAAGTGTTGCCAAACTTACATTTGACCTTTTCGTCTTTCGGTGTTCACATAACCAAGAAATTTTCCACTTGTTTTCATTCTACATTTTCTCTTTGTTGAATGAATTTACGCGTTATTAGTTTTGCATTTTTAGATAATTTTAAGATGAATAACTAACTAGATTACGACAAGGTACCGAAATTTCACGGGTTTCAATATTGTTACACGGTCAATTGGGGTATTTTATCTGACCGATATTCCAACTTTGCGCCTGCGCACAGGCCTTTGTTTGATAGCAGCTGCGCTGTCACTGCTTTTTCTAGTTCCTTGTCACCGATATATCAGTGACAGAACGGTGACTTTGTCACCGGTACAGAAATATCGCATATCTCTACCGATTACCGATACGCAGATAGCCGATGGCATTGAGCCAACACTGTCTGTCAAATCTTGGTTCTTTGTTAATGGTGATTTGTTTTTATCATTGTAATAAATAAAATAGTTGAATCATGGTATAAAATTGAGAACTATTACTTATCAATCTATCCATGGTTTATGTAACTAACTTTTAAGAACTGTTGATGTAATTTGATGGTGAATTATAAGGTTTCTGTTGATTTCATTTGTGAATTACACCATATTAAAATTTGTTATGGCACTTTTTAATGCAGTGAAGTAAAAATTTTAGTTTTGTTCATCCTATGAAGAATTTATGATTTTTTTATGTACCATTTAATAATTTTGATAACATTTTATTGATTTTTTCCTAATTTATTTTTAGATAAGTGTGATTCCACTGTGTTATTGTGAGTATCCGAACCCGAAAACTATCCGATCCGAACCCTAACTATCCGATCTGGATCCGATCCGAACTTGAGCTATCCGATCCGAAAAAATAATTTACCATCCGCACATCTTTAATAAAAATAAAGTTAATATGGCAATTATATGTTAAATTCATTTGATCTACGATTTATAAATTTGTCCTTGGGTTATAAATGGCTTTTTATCAAGCCTGCTAATTAATTCATGGGCAAATTAAAAGGATGTTGTTTATTTGACACTGTGGATCTGAAAACTTGGTCTCTAAGTGAATTTCCTTTAGGGAAGAATCTATTTAAATTAAGTATAAGTTATATGAATTAAATTTGTTTGTACTGTTTATTTAGGTTTTTATTAATTACAGTAGAACCTCGATTAACCGTCACCCTTTTAACCGTCAGTCTCTATTAACCGCCACCCCTCTAGCACAAAAAAATTATGATTCCGAGTCAGCGCCGAGCTGGACTGTTAAGGGTCTATGATGAGTAGTGACAACTGTATTGTACACCTGCAATGTGCGTGAGTCATTGGCGGCAAGGGTAGTGACCCAGCTGGTTAATCCCTTACACTGTCTTCTGCATTCCACTGCAACGGTTTCATTTCAGTTCAGTATGGTGCGTGGCTACAGTGAACTGAAGTTATTGCCGATTTCGAGTGCAATGCCTACTAGTGTTTTATGTGCTTTATTGTTGACAGTTGCTGTTTATACGCAGTGTGTAATGCTCTTTTGTTATGGCTGAGAAACGTAAACGTGTAGTTTTGGGACTCATAAACAATAAATTTACTAAAAGCTGGTGGTTCATCTCAGAAAAATTATAAAAATGACCGCCTGAAAAGCTCGACGGGGAAAGAAACAAAAGAAAATGACGGATTATTTCAAAAACTAAATACACTAAATTGTTAGACTCAAAATAATTCCTCATCTGCTTATACAGGAGACATTCAAAAATTTTGGAAAATATAGGAACTATTGAAATAGGACGGTAGTTGTTAGGAAGATTCTTATCTCCTTTTTTAAATACAGGTGTAATTTTAGAAATTTTTAGGGAATCAGAGAAGTAGCCAATCTTTAAACACTCTCCAAAACAAAAAGCAAGAGGTTCACTTATTAAATTAATTGTCTTTTTAATTACATGATTTGAAAGCCAATATATCTGTGGCTTTTGAATTTGAGAAACTAGCCACAACCCCCTCAACCTCCTTTGCTGTTACTTCTTTCCAATGAAAATTTTGACCCTTTAGTTGGGAAATGCTCAGAAAGTCAGAAACAGTCCTATCTGATACTGGTAATTTTTGTCCCAAACCAATAACAGAGTCTATAAAATAATCATTTAATTCATCTGCATCCAAGACCACAGGTTCAGTCGATGTAGGAGAATTTTCATCAGAAATGACCTCCCATGCAGCCTTGCATCTGTTGGTAGCTCCCTCAATATAATTTTCAAAAGCCTCCCTTTTAGCCAATTTTAACTCATAATTATACACCTTCTTTCAGTTAATATATGCCCTATAAGCACTTTCTACATTACGAGACTTAGTTCTAAGTAAGCCCTTATAAAATTCAAAATAATCTAACATCTGTTTTCTAAGTTTTGTCAGTTTTTCAGTATACCAATTATTGAGTTTACTTTTCTTTGAATTTCTATTTCGTTTGACTTTAATTAAAGGTGAACTATAATGCCATAAATCCACAATTTTTTTCAAAAAACTATCAAAGAGCAATTTTTCATTAATATTGCCCTTATAATAATCTGAAAACATCTCCCAATTTTCTTGGCATAGCTGTTTACAAAAGGTGTCTATATTTTTTTGAGTTTGCCCCCTTATAAAAACTTCTTGAAATGTTTTTTGGTTTTTGGTAGATAATTTAATCTTAAGAGGGTAAAAATTCAAGAGTATGGGATCATGATCTGCAAAACATCCTCCCACAATATTAACTTTATACATATCTAAAGAAAAATTCACGATAATATTATCTATGCAAGATATTCCCTGAGTAGGGCCTGAATTAGAACATACTAAATTAAGACTGCGCAATAAATTTGAAAACTCTATGGATGACTGTTTAACCATAGATTTCATTTCTATATTAAAATCCTCACCTATAATTAAAAATTTACCCAACTTCAAAATTTTCTTTACAACAATATCAAAATTTTCAAAGAACAAAGAAACATTGCCATTTGGTGATCTATATACACTTAAAACTATAAGATCAAAATCAATCAGTTTAATACAGCTAAATTCACAATGAACTTCATGACAAAAAGGCCTAACGTCAATTTTATTAAATTTAAACCCCCCTCTCAGATAAATTCCCGCTCCACCATTCTTTTTCTACCTCCTACACATAATATCTGCTACAAGAAAACCCTTAGGAACAAAAATATCTTTTTGATCTTCTTTTAACCAGTGTTCAGATACACAAATTACATGAACCTGCTCAATGTTACTGTTATTATTTAGCCTGTCAGTTAATAATTGCTTCGTCATTTACAGTTTGTTTTGAGTAGTTTGATGTTTGCAACTGGTGGTTGTATTCATAAAATTTTTGTAAATATAGCAATACAGATGTTAATTTCTGTGAGCCAATGACAATATAATACAAGGATCAAAGTTGATCATGTGCACTGTGCAGTTCCACTTAACGAATGCAACAATAGAAAAGAACTTTCGATTATACAATAGAGTCTCGAGTATCTGACCTAAACCAGCCGCGGCAAGGTCGGATAAGGGAAAAGGTAAAATAAAACGGAAAATGATAGAAACGATGTTGTAAACGTAATTTTATTCACAAATTTAAAACTGTTCAAATACATGAAATACTTTAGTCAAATAAAAATATTCAAATTGCTAAAGTGCACAAACGGAAAAATAGTAGTTCTACAGTAAAGCACATTTTACAATAGTTCTGTAGTCCAACAATGCCGTGGGCTATAAAACAAAACTTAGGCTTATGTGAAAAAGTTTGGGATTGTCTTTTGTTTCTTCAAATAAAGTTTCACTGTTGTCCAATCTTTTCAATGCTTTCTGTTTAGCCATTACCACAACTTTTAAACACAAAAACATGCAACTAATAATGCAGCATAAAGAAACGAAATGATGTAAAAGGTTTTCTCGGCGAAAGAGCTACGTACAACTGATCACAGTAGACACAGAGTAGATAGAGTGGTGGGGGAAGGGTGTGGCTCAGTCGGATGCCAGCGTTTAAATAGTTTATTTCGTACAAATTTAGCAATGATATTAGTTCACTGTCCCTTCCCTTCCAGCGAGTGGTGGTCCCACTCTTGCACCAACTGCCCTCCATTCAGGGCATCTCACCAGTCATGCTATACCTGATGAGATGTACACACTGAGGACTGTTTGGTCACTACCCTGTCACATGGCACACGAATACAATGTGTACAGTCAGCTGACCTTTTGCTGGCCTGTCACCTGTTGTCATGATGGTCGCATAACTCAGAAGGTCAGATAATCGATGGTCGGATGATCGAGACTACTGTAACAACTTGTCACTCAGCAATCAAAACGATCTACAAGCGGAACCTCTCCATAGTAAACATTTTGACTGTTTCAACATCTTGTGATTACGCAACACTGTAAAAAACAACCTATCTACACAAGTTCCTAGAAATTCCTAGAATTAGTCGAAATAATATTACCGGAAAAAACTGCTCAAACTGCTAACAGCGACCAATTAAAAATATTGTACAGGCTAGGAATAAAATCTACTTCTCGCCTTGGTTTTTGTAATTTTAAGAGTTATTTTTCGAGGACCAGCTCGGTCAACCGACCCTCGAATAATTGGGTGTCTACTGTATTAAAAAAAATTAGGTTTACTTTCTAACCTAATCAGTGTGAGTTAGCCAGCGTCTGCTACTGCAAAAAAGTCAAAGACAAAAACGTTAGTCCAGGCATAAAACTTAATAATAACTGATATTGAGACAGAGCCTAAAAAAATTGGGTTTCCCGAGCTCGGGTTTAGCGTTAGACTGGGATTGAAAGATAGTCTCGGTCTACAAGAGGCAGGGATGAACTCAAGCTTAAAAGGCTTAAAGGGTTTCCACATCGTTTAGACGAGGACTAAAAAGATAAACCTGATGGGTTTCCTATCCCAAGTTCAGGCTTAAAAAGATAGTCCTGGCCTAAATATGACGGTTTTCGTCTTAAACTTAGACCTGGCTGATGATTTTTGACACACGAAAATCAACGTTTTCCCAACACCTGATTGACAATCATCACAATATGCATGACATTAACAATGGTCTTAAGTGTTGCATTTCTGTCAAAAAGGAATATATACAGTATTATTATTATATACAGAAACATATACAGTATTAGAAGAATTTGTAAAATATAAGTCACACAAGAACCATGATTTTAATAGATTCATTTTAAATGACAAACTCCAATTCAAGTCAAATTATATGTTCAATGCTCTTCTCCAAGGTAAAAACCTATCTACATCAGCTGATCACCTGACCGTTGATAATACAGATAATATGACTTGATTTGAACTTTCTTGACAGTCTGTTCTTGGATGAGTGACAGGTGTCTAAATTTAATTATTATTTGTTATGTAATGGTTTGTATAGGTTATGTTGGGTTTATTTACACCAATTGGCATTGTTTGAAAATGGCGTAAGCCGAAACATGTGACACTTAAAATAAACCTTTAAACCGCAGATTGAATAAGGTAGTTTTTATCTTTTTAATTTTCTTGGCAGCAGTTTCTTGCATAAATTATTACTTGATGAAGGTGAAACAATGGTCTGATGATCATGGTCTTCAGCTGAATTCTGATAAATGTTCTGTTTTAAGACTTGTAAACTCCTCTATACAAGGCCAACACAGCAACGACCGTGATTTGAAAGTTATTCTTGATGATAGATAGGCCTCTATCTGTATGTGATTCATTAAAGTTCATTGGTGTTGGATTAGATTCTAAGCTCAATTTTTCTGAGCAAGTGAGACATATTTGTAAAACGGTTGTTACTAAATTAAGGTTATTTATTGGTTTAGGTTTGTCTTGCCAGTGTCAACAAAACTTGAAATTGTACGTGCCATAGTTCTTCCTTCTATTTATTATGCTCTCCCATATTTTGCCTCACTCTTTAAAAATATTATCTTTCTCACAAGGCCAATGAACAGTGCTTTCAGATTTGTTTTCAACTTGAAAAAATGTGATCATATCAGTGAGTGCAGGTCTAAGGCAAAGATCTTGACAGTTAGGCAATGCTGTGACCTTCAGACAAATTTCTTAGTTCATAAAACTCTTTTAACAGAGTGTCCACAATATGTAAGAAGGAAGCTGGTTTTCAGGTCTGAGGTAAGCTTTCGGTTTACTCGGCAGGAAGGCTTGCTCAATGCTTGTTACCACGCGTCAGAACGGAACTGGGAAAGAAGGCCTTTTCTTACTTCGGTCCCCTAACCTACCTGTCCTTCCAGCTGACCTGAAGGCAGCAAATTTGCTTAAGTTCAAAAAGGAGATGAGAAATTTGTTTGATGTTAATGATAAGTAGCCATGTTGGCAAGGTACAGCAATTTTATGAATGTTAAAAATCAGTTTAAATTGTAAAAGGTATTGTTAACTTAGTATAATTTGACATTAGTTGTATTGAAAAACAAAGCATATAATTTGAATAATGCTGGCTTAATAAAGAGGTTTTCATTCATTCATTCAATTTATTTACGTTTTGGGTCTAATAAGTTGAATTTTAATTATTTTAAAACGTATCTGATTTATGTAATTTCGCTGTCTACCACAAATCTTTTGTCTTGAAGCAAAGATATTTCTCATCGCCAATATAGTCTAAAACAAAAATATTTAATTTTTAAAGTTTTAACCCTTTAAGCGCTACTGAAAATCACACTCCCTGCTCATTTAGGTTGAAAAAATCAAAATTATATTTTCCCAATGTTCTTTTTGGATTTAGGTAGCTTGAATAAAGTAGAAAACAGAAATATGCTTCATTTTTATTTATTGAACATTTTAACACTATTTTTCAGGTATCTAAAAAAGTTATTTTTGCCAAAAATTCTGAGCGCTTGAAATAAAACTTGTAGGCTTACATAAATGAAAAATTACTGATTCTAAACATGAAAACAGTGAGAAGAAACATGTCAATAAAGTAAAAAGATATTATGTACATTACCACTAAACATAGTTTTGCGTCGTATGATAAGCCTCAAAACAGTCATAAGTCCATTCACGAACTCATCAAATTCCGGATCGTATGGATGAGCCACGTTTCACTTTTTATTTTATTTTTTAGATTCACAAATATTCACACTACATTATCTGTTTACTTCTCAAACACAACACAAATAATCACACATCAATGGATGTCAACAAACAACGATTGGAACAGTGAATACAGCTGGTCGTAGTTAATTTTCTCGTCAAAAGCAGTACGGGAGCGCTAGAATACAGGCCAAAGTTGCATAACATCTAATTTCAGTCACTAGAAATTCCATCAAAGCCGCCATATTGGTTTTGTGAGTTCATAGAGGTTAAAGCAACATTACCATGCACTCTATTGGTTGTTTCGCGAACTACAGTAAGTGTGACGAAATGGCTGAAAGTAAAAAAACTCGGTTTCTGCGCCGTGGGACCCTACTGTGCCGCGAGAAAACTCGTCAGCCGCCCGGTAAGGGTTAATGCTCGCTTTATAATGTTCTTTACTGTCTATCCGTGATTTCAGATATTTATCTAATTTTACTGGGCACATGTTACACTTTCGGGTCAGAACCAGATATCTGATTGCTAACAGTTTTGGAAATAAAAATTGTTTAGCGAAGAATGAATTACGACTTTATTTGTGCGGCTACAACAATAAACTGAGAATGTAACATAATTTTGAGGCGATAGGGCCACGGCTGGTTTCCTGATCATACTACTCTGTACTCCATTTATATTTACAGTAGACTCCCGAGTCACTCTGTGAGTAAATTAACTGCATTGTGACTTATCCGCAATCAGCAAAAAAAATTAGCAACTGCGGTGAGTGAAGTTTAGCGTATAAACCATCCTCGTGCCTACAAATTATACCTACTGCCCGCAACACACTTTGCCTTGGACGAGCGATTGTACCCAACTGCCTGCCATTATGCTAGCAAAGAATCTGAATCATAATCTTAATTCCGTAAATAACAAATGTTATTTGAAATATGTCAATAATTACAGAGATAAAAGACAAAACAGACCATAATCAATTACAATATCAATAATTCAAATAATTCATGAAATGTTGACAGCATTTTTACACTAAATTTTGACACAGTCTGAAAGGAATTCCTTTACTGAGTAGGGACACTTCTCAAGCAACATAAATTTTAATTTTCTCAAAAATAGTTTGGTGTTTGAAATTTTCTTCAGATACAGAGGCAGCGCATTATGCAACTGCTGGGGGTAATTAATACCCTTTTCGAGTATTGCCAGTCTGTGGGTAGAATGTACCAAATTACTCTTATGGCGAGTGTTATAGTGATGCCGGGCAACATTGCATTCAAAGAGATGAGGATTATTTTTAAAGAAAGACATAACTTCAAGAATATACACACCTAGAAGAGTTAAATATTTAGCTGTTGAAAGAATGGATTGCAATGATCATAGAATCCTGCTTTACAGATAATCTGGACAATCCGTTTCTGAAGCCTGAAAATCCTTTGCATCTCACTTGACGATCCCCAGAAACCAATAGCATATTTCATCCTACGGTAAACATAAGCATGATAAATTTGATAATGGTTTCCAAATTGACACCAGCCATCAACACCTTAAATGCAAACGTAAGGGAGGATAGTTTGGAACAGAGAGTGTCAATTTGCTTTGACCAGCTGAGTCCCCTCTCTATGGTAACACCAAGGAGAGAAGCAGAATCTTAAAGTATGACTCCATTCACATCGAAACCCTCCAAGTCTCGATTAGCTGGAGATAAAAACATCACCTTGGTTCTTTCTTCATTTAGGTGGAGACCATTTGAAGAGAACCATCTATTGAAGCTGAAAATGCCTGATTCATTGCGGACTTTGGCCCATCTAAATCTTTTGAGAAGGACAGAGTAGTTGTATCGTCTGCATAACACACAATACAAGATTTCATATTGTTCTGTAGATCTTCAGATAAACTGAAAATAAGAAGGGGCTTAATATAGAGCCTTGAGGGACTCCTGAAGACACCACCATCCAATTACCCTCAATGTGTCCACCATTTCTCAAAGAAACCACTTGCTTTCTATCAGCGAGGGATGATGACAAAAGAGACTCTGAAGCCCATATCTCTCCAGCATCTCTAAGAGAACAGTATGGTTCTCCAATAGTCCAAAGGAACTATTGGACTCCTTGCTTGGGGAAGATGACACTTCATTGTGCGATCTCATGGGACTGAGAAAAATTTGGTCTCACTGAACCATTGTTAAAAATGAAGCAAATGCCAAGAAACAAAAATCAATATTGCACTTCTTTTCTTAAAGCCTAAAAATGATGGCAACCTCAACGGCTAAAATACAGAGTTCACTTGTGTTCAGTTTTTTTAACGATGTGAATGTAATGTCTGCGAAATTGTGTGTTTATTAAATGGTAATATTGTATTTGTATTCTTTCACATTATTAAACCTAACATCAGTAAAGGTTATTAAGGACTTATTTTGCTTTCATGGTCGTTTTTAACTGTTTCCAATGTATTTTACGTAAGGCTTTTTTATCTGCTATTTTTAATATACATGACCGCTCAGCCACTAATTAACGCAGATAATTGGGAGTCTACTGAATTTAACAATAATCTGGAAGTACATGATAGTTTTGAGTCTGCAGTGTGATGGCTGGTTTCCTGATCTGAGTTTCATCAAAACATTGATGAAACTTATTACTCTCCAACTCTCAAGTTGTTTCTTCTGTTTACGACATCGTTGAGAAAAACGAACATTAATTCTTTCTGTACCCATCATCTGCTGATTTAAAACCAAACGTATGAATAATCCTAAATTTACGGTACAAATTAAGTATGTTTCAACTTGCTGGCTCGATCTTCGAGATTTCTAAGCTGTATGTGTGTTTCTCAGGTCTATTAAATCTAAATTTGATGTTAGATTTTTCTCAATATTATTGTATTGATTTCTAGGAAAAATACAGGGCGTTTCAAAATGAACAGCAGGGTTTTATCATGTTATATTTATTACATCAATTTTACAGCTACAAGTGATAGATGAAATGATAGAAAAACTGAAACAGTTTTACATGATAGCCTTTAAGTGTTCAATGTGAGCACCATTCGTCATTCAGCACACGTCAAGACGGTATGCGAGTTCTTCCCAAACTTTGATGAGTGTCTCATTAGTAATTGCTGCAACAGCTGTTTCAATCCTGTTCCTTAATTCGGGAAGGTTGGCTGGTAGTGGAGGCACATAGACAAGATCCTTATTAAACCCCCAAAGATAGAAATCACACGGAGTTAGGTCGGATAACCTTGCGAAACAAGCACTGTCATTAGGCCCCTTAACAGCCAATCCAGTGGTCAGGAACAGTGAGGTTAGGCCAGTCGCGTAACTCGTCATGCCAGTGAGGCGGCGCACCATCTTGCTGAAAGATAATGTAAGCATGGAAAAACAAATAACAAATTTCTGAAGTATTTCGGGTTTTATTTTAAGAGTATTGTAGTAAACCTTTTGGTATAGTCATATTGTTAAGAGCAAGACACTAAAGAGCATCCAGTTTCTCATTCATTTTACTAAATCACTTGAAAAAAGTAGCAGAGTATAATCTGGAATAGAAAATCACCACACTGCTTAAAGAAGTGAGTTAATGGTTTTGGGAAATATAAAATATACTATATAAATTAGAAATACTCAATCTAAACACTCAAAAACCTTTTATCTCTCGAAACAAAACAGGGCTAGTTGCGTAGATTTACAAAGTATTAAGGCTAAATGACTGTAGATATATTCATTCCAAGATATATTTTGTAACATTTATTTTTAAATTTATTTCTTTATTTTTTTGACAGACAGAAAAAATTAAGGTTTCCTCCTTTCATAATTACATTTCTTACATTCTACTTATTTATATATTTTTAATAACATTTGAAACATGATGTAGGTGGGAATTTATTACTAAATTCATAAATTAGAGCTGGTATGAGTATAATCAATAAAGAGATAACTTAGTCTTTTTGTATATTTTATTATTAAAATCCTATAGTTTATAATAGATATAGAATATTAACATTTTTTGTTTGAAATGAAATAAGTTGGATTCTGTTGCAGGGAGTTTTACAAAGATGTGCTGCCAGAGTTTGAGCAGTGTGGGCGAGTCATGCAATTCCAAGTGTGCAACAATGAAGAGTCTCATCTGCGAGGCAATGTTTATGTAGAGTTCCAGAGTCGAAGACATGCTCTCAAAGCATATCGGACCTTTCAAGGTAGATTCTATGCCGGACGAAGACTCAACGTCGAATTTACTACTATTCCCTCCTGGAAAAATGCTATATGCGGTGAGAGTCTGTTTTTTTTCTTTTTCCATGCTTTCAGCTTCCACCTCTATGAACAGGTGAAATTCACATCCAATCTGTTTATATTTGTACTGGCATCCTCTGAGATCCTTTTAGAATACTGATCAGGCAATGTAAAACCATTCAAACATCACTTAATCTAAAAATTTCCCAACTTATTGTAAACAACTTACCTCAGTCTTGTAAAATAATGATGATTAAAGCTTAAATGTGTTATTTAGGTCTATTTCACCGGCAAAAATGTCCCAAAGGTAAAACATGTAATTTTTTACATGTTTTTCGAAATCCAAACAATGCCTTTAAGATTCAGGATGGACATTCATCATCAAGACGTCAGTTCTCAAGGTCTCGTTCTAGGAGTCCTCGTCACAGATCTAGGTAAAGTAATATTTCTTATCTTGTATCTAGTCACATGTTATTCATAATTTTGATTACTATTTTTAACCCTCGAACTGGCAGTTGTCAGAAAAGCGACGATCAGGCCGCTGCTGTAGTGGCAGTTGTCGGAAACGACGATGTGCAAGGATCAAGTGATTAATTTATTATAACCATTTAATCTGGTGTTGGTGGTGATATTTATATACCATTTTAAAGACAAAGAGTTGTTCTTTCAGTATATAAGGTTTATTTTTTATATACTTCTCAGTGAAGTAAACATTGTCCATTATGTTGTGTTTTGTTATTTATTGGTGCTTCTGAATAAAAAAATATTTTTTTAATATATTCAACTAGTTTTTTTATTAGTGAAAGAATAATAATGTAAATATAGTAATGAATTAATTTATTATAGTCATTTAATCAGGTATTGGTGGTGATATTTACATACCATTTTAACGACAAAGAGTTGTTCTTTCAGTATATGAAGTTTTTTTTCCTAAAACAACCAAACAGCTTTTATATGCGATGTGATTTTACGATACTGGCCGCCGCTGTATTGGCAGTCGTCGGAAACGACGATGTGCAAGGATCAAGTGATTAATTTATTATAACCATTTAATCTGGTGTTGGTGGTGATATTTATATACCATTTTAAAGACAAAGAGTTGTTCTTTCAGTATATAAGGTTTATTTTTTATATACTTCTCAGTGAAGTAAACATTGTCCATTACGTTGTGTTTTGTTATTTATTGGTGCTTCTGAATAAAAAAATATTTTTTTAATATATTCAACTAGTTTTTTTATTAGTGAAAGAATAATAATGTAGCTAAAAGTTTTATTGATTTTCATTGAGCGCAACAAGCAACAATAACCTCCAATGGTTTGTTTATACTTTTATAATATATATCTATCCTCAATAAAACCTTGTATAACTATATATTTTCAAAAACTAGATTAAATTCTGAATATTTTGGCTATACAGTGCAACTTGGTTATTGCGGCCTCTGTTGCAACGTCAACTCGGATATAACGTAATTTATTTTTAGGTCCCGCCAAACTATAGGTATTTACATAGGTAAAACCTTGGATGTATCGTCAGTAAATTCTAAAACCTCGTATATAAAGTCAAGAAAATCAGGCCGAGATGAAGGCAACGTATAGCTAAAGAGAGAAATTTCGGTCGGTGGTGCAACGTTAGAGCCGTGGCTATTGTTTAGCTAGATATCCCATTCTATTTTTAGAAACAGCATTTTATTGCTGTCTTACCGCTAACCACCCCAACCTCCGCCCCCTACCCTATATCACGCGACGTGACTCACGTCGTGTCAAAGCACTGTAATACCGTACGTATGTACCTACAGTTCGTGCAGCAATCGTCAGTTCAGTGTACGTCTTTTACAGTTTGCTTTTCGTTATTTTAATTTTACGAGTACAGTATTGACGAGAAAGGTTTTGCCGATTAAAGAACAAGTGTGAGTTATAAGAGCGTGTGAGGAGGGACGTAAAATAGCAGACGTGTGTTCGGACTTGTTTTTTAAAATCGAACCAACAGTTGAATTCACCAAACCGAACTTCATTGCAATATTTTTAAACTCGATTTTTTATACAGTATAGAGTAGTTTGGTTAGTCATAAACATAAACATCTATGTGTATATCAAATTACCTTCATTAAAAGTGTTAATTTCATGTAGAAAAATGTGTTTTTCTATTTTTCTTGGTTTTGAATTAAAATTATGGAACCTCTTTTATAGTGTCACTCTGATATAGGGTCATTAATTTTGTGGTCCCTTCAATGACGTTATAACCAAGTAGGGGTGTGCGATGCAGCAAAAAAATTTCGATTCGATACAACGATGCGATACAAAGAATTCCGATACGAATTGATGTGATTCGATTCGATACAACACGACAAATACACAACACAATTTCCTGTAAAACAGAAATCATATAACAGAAGATAATAAAAAACCATGGAATTAAAGCCAAAAAAATATATTATTAGACTATTCACTAAATTTTACAGTTCATAATTAGTTTGATAACTTTCAAGTTCAAAAGATTTGTGTTAAGGTATTTTATCTATGTATATTATATCAATAAAGCAAAGTTCGCTATAAGATTTCCAAGATTCGCTAAAATTTTTAATAACTTGGAATATGTATAGCTAGCCTTGATGAGACTAAACAAGAATTATTTAAAAAAATTAATGTAGGTCTACAATTAGTAAAAATATATTATATATCTATTATAAACTACTAAATTAAATAAAAAACTATTGTATGACAAAAACAAATATATCTCTAGTTTTAAAAATTTTGATACAAATTCAAAATTCTTTTGTAAAGGTTTTAAATAATAACATATCTAACAAATTTGGAAATGAGAAAAATAAAAGATATTACTAGAGGAAATGAGTAGTATTGTAGTGAAAACTATAAATAAAAATTCAAAAAGTAATAATATAGAAAATATAAAAACAGAAGTAAACTGTTATTTAAAAAAAATAGTTTTAGTATCATCCATTTCAAATGGTTAGTTTCTAATCAAATTCATATTTTAAATTTAAAAATATATAACATTTTTAGTAATGAAGTTAGTTGTGGTTACATATTTATTTAAAACTATTTAATCATTACTCTTATTTATAAGTAAATTTCTTAATTAATTAAACACGCACAACTTAATTTGATTGCTTATTTACTAAATCACCTCACATTAATGATTATTTAAAGAGAAAACATAAAACTCAATTTTTAACTAGATCATACTATGTAGAGAAATGTAAGTATTTGACCGAAAAACAAAATAATGAAGTCGCTCAGTCAGTTCCAAATATCAACAAACACCCTTGTCCGCTATTGTCTGACCACCTGTCCACCTCGCTTATCTCTTAACAAAAATAGCTTACACCCGATTTAACTGAGAATCACCAATTTAATGTTTTTATTCATGATTCACTGATAAAACCTTTAATATGTACATTATAATAGACAATTTAGAATAATGTCAAATACTCAAAATTAAGTTTTTGGAATTAATATTATTAAAAAACTATGGATCTACTTTTTTGCTTCGTAAGAAATGCAATGGAAGCTGTCAATTGATACTGCGATGAAAAAGGAGCCATTATTAAAACTAAACTAAACAAACTATGATTTAAATAAGTACAATTCAATTTTGGTTGTTAATATGTTTTGATGTATTTTTTGTTACTATTGTTGTGTCCAGCGGAGGAATACCTAACCATAAACAACTCCCATTAAAATTGTAATCGTCATGTCACGTAAGCTGTTATCGTGTTAAAAACTTCTCTGACTTGTTTGTCAATTTTGAGAAAGGATTTAAAATCAGTTTGAATAACAAAATAAAAAGGAAAATTGGATTGCACAAACATAGACAGTAAATAAATTTGTTTCAAAACCTGAAAATCGGTATAAGCTATGCCATTAGAATCTACACACGCTGCCGCGCATCGGGACTCGCTCGATGCATTGGGATTTCGATTACCTCTGTATCGAATCGAATCGTATCGAAATTTCGATACATTTTCGATGCATCGCACACCCCTATAACCAAGTTCCACTGTATTAAAATTTTGAAGTTCTTTTATGCGTATATTTGAAGAGCATGGTGCCCCCAAATTTTTTTGAAATTTTATCTTCTATTTTATGTTTTTTTTGTCAAAATAGTCATATTCATAATATATTATTATATTGTCTTATTCCACAAGTAAAGCTGAAAACAACAATATATAACATCATTATTCTCAAAGGGACTTGACAAATAACATATCTATAAACAATAAGCATTGTAAAATAATCAGCCTGCCACTGCAGGGTAAGTGACTGCCAGTTCCAGGGTTAATATTTCAAACATCATTCAAGGAAACCAAATAATCTCTTACTGTCACATCATTTTTATGTAAAACTAGATGACCCGACAGACGTTGTCCTGTCTTTAGTGTGAATATTAAATAATGTGAAATGGAATTAATAACAATAAATGTATATAATATAACAAACTTTTTTATTTTGAACTAAGTAAATTTATAAATCCTTGACAACCCTTGAACCCTTTTCTCATTAGGGGAAAACCTTTCACCATATACTAAGTAAGACATGTTTCATGAAATGCATTTGATTGATATTTAATCATGATAGTTTCTTTATAATTGGAAATTATCTCTTTTGTATCTCACAGTTTAACCCTCAAAGCACTACTAAAAATCACGGTCCCAGCTCATTTAGTGTAAAAAATCAAAATATTATTTTCCCAATGTTTTTTCAGGATTTAGGTAGCTTGGATGAAGTAGAAAAACAGAAATTAGCTTCATTTTTTATTTATTTAAGTATTTAAGACTATTTTTAGATTTAAAAAAAGTATTTTTTCGTCTGGATGAGCCATTTCAGTTAATAATAATTAGTTAATAAGTCCTATACATTAAAAACATTCACACAATATACACATATCCAATACTATAATACGAGCAAGGTTTGTATATATATATATTTGCACACGGATATCGAAAACAGCACTACGGAATTTCTTTAAATTTTGGAAATAACTAATTTCCGAGTAGAAAATAAGTTCTAGATAGGTCTAATGTCCAGGAAAATTTGTGTTTTCTTGTAATATTAAGTTTAAAATCTAAAAATTTAACATTACGCTTATGGAGAATCAAATGTAAACAATACAAACCAAAACATTTGTTTATAACCGTTTGACAGTTCTTGATTGAAGACGGCGGGGAACAATGTGAATAGAGGTTTTTCATAAATATTTATTTTATATATGTAATAAATGTAAAATTATCAGGTTACTAAACAATTTGTAAAAACTTAAGGGTAACATAACTGTGTGAAATAAAAGCAGAAAAAAGTATTTCCAAAATCTTCCGTGTTTTGATAGAAAACGTATTCGTTGTATTGCTTGAAGCCACTGTAACAAACCGATTAATAATTGATGTAAATTAAATTTCTCTTTTGCTTTTCAATCCTCATTCCGTTTCTAACAAAATCAGTTGATCACGGGCTAATAATAACTGTATGGATAATTAAACAGTAAATGATCGGCTAAAACAATTGAGGTTGGCTAAAAGACGTTAAACGGCGTCGCTCAATTAATTGACTGACGCCGTAGCCGAGTGGTAGCGTGTTGGCCTCTAAAACTATAGGTCGCGAGTTCCATCCCCACCAGGTGCGAAACTTTTTGTTCAGTGCTATATTAATTATGGTGTATTAAATCGGTTTTATTCAACCACATAAATGTTTTCATTGAGTAATAAATGTATTTTAATTTTTCTAATTCATTTTTATAATACATGTCTTATTTTATACGAGCAAAGCTCGGTCACCAGGTACTTTACTGCTAAAACATAATGAAAATAACATCTCACACATCGACTAAAATGTTAACAAACAAGGATAGCGAATGTAAACAGCTGGCCATAGTTATGTAAGCGTAAGCAGCAGTACGGGAGCAAATGAGTACATGCCAAAGTTTCCCAGCGACGGATTTCAGTCACTAAATATTCCAACAAAGCTGCCCCATTGGTTTTGTGAGTGCATCGAGGCAAAAGCAACATCACCATGCACTCTATCGGCTGTTTCGCAAACTACAGCGCAGTAAATGTGGCAAAATGATTGCGTCTAAAGGCGTTAGCTGCGTCGTGCGACCCTTCTGAACTGCGTTTAAAGGCGCTAACCTCCCGGTAAGGGTTAATAATAGCATTTTCCACCAATGTTAATCCAAAGGCATTTTTTATAATTTTTAAATTCAAATGACCAAATTATGGTTGGGTGGATTACAAATTTTCTTTAATACAAACCTTCCCCTGGAATTAAGGAACACAATAAAAAAAGAACAGCTCAATTTGGTGCACTCTTTCTCAAGTTATGTTGTCACATAAAAAAAGGATTATGATTTATTTATATAGATAGAAATAAACTTAAGCTTGCATTGAAAAATTAGGGAAAATACTAATTTTCATGTTAATGACTGCAATTAACTTTTAATACTTTAAACTGAAATGATAACTGACCTAGGTAGGGTTTTAAGCCAAATTTGAATGAGGAAGAAGTGTATGATGATTGTGGTCTTATTTTTGACTAAGGCTGTCATGTTCCTTAGTCAAGACTTTTAACCCATTCCTCTCGGACAGAACGGTCAACGCCTGAGGCCACCCGGGCTGAACGAAAATCGAGCCTCATTCACTACGACTGCGCGTCATTATTAGCGTGAAAGAATTAACAGTAACTTCATGAATTATATGTTTTGATTTCTTTGCCCTGTTCCTTATACTCTTTAAATGCTTATACAATCACTTTTAGCAAGAAAAAAAATTATTACTGTACTTTTTCACCAGTTCCAAGCTGTAGACTTAGTAACAAGTAGGTACTTTTGTTTCGTCAAATTTTATTTTATTTTCAAAAGATTCCTTTATTTTACTTGGCAGATCTACTTCCAGTTACCTGCAGTAATAAATAGTTAATGATAAATCTTTAAATAATAATCATTATAACTGTATTATCATCAATAAATACAATCGCTAAACGAATTGTGCGAACGAGAAAATTATTTACTGTCAATACGGAACATTTGACACTAAATAAGATGATAAAAGAGGACTCCAACACCATCTATCGGATGAGAAATGAACTAGAACACCTAACGGCGGAAAAAAGAACTACGTCGAAATATAAGCAGGCAACGCACATTGTTTGCTCATAACCAACCCGCGGCCCACGCTGCGGGACGCACGGCGCACGTCATCTTAGACATCTGTCTAGCGAAATACGCTGACATACAATGTACATCATTAGATGGAAAGGGTTAATTAACAGTCAAGGGTATCTAAGGGGTTTGTGTGTTAATTTTAACGTGGGATCTGAACCACAATTTTCGCTCTGAATCACAAATTGGTCTTCTTTAAATTAGTTTTACTGTAAGCTTATTCTAATAATAATTTTGTTTTTGGAACAGGAGCAAAGAATGGAATTGGTCTGGCAGTTCTGATTCAGACAGTGATAGAAGAAGGAAAAGAAGCCGTAGCGGCAGTAGATGTAGAAGTCCCAGAAGAAGCAAAATTCGTTCTAGAAATTCTTCAAGGAGTCGTGATGGAGATAGGAAAAGAAGAGATGGTAAAGAAAAAAGAAAGGATGAAAAATACAGAAGTTGCTCAAAGAGTCCTCGTAATGATAGAAAAAGTTATAAAGATGACAGTCATGAAGGTAGAAGAAACAAAAAAGACAAGTTTGATGTGAAGAATGGAACAGAAACAAAAGAAAATACAAGAAGTAGTAAGTACAAAAATGATGTAAAATATAAAACTGAATCCAAAAATGGGAGAGAATTAAATGGTAAAGAAGGTAGTAAAAACTTCAAACAATCCAAAGATAATGAAAAGAAAATCAGTAAAGACAATGATAGAAAACAGAAGAAATATAAAAAAGAGGAAAGTGATAAAAAAAGAAACAAAGGAAAAGAGAGTAATTGAGTAGGAAAATTGATTGATTGAATTAACCTTTTCATTAAAAAAAAATTTCTTGAAATATGATTTTTTGATGCCAAGAAAAATACGGCAACTAATTTTCATAAAATCAGTGATGGTCTAGACCAAGTTTTTGTAGACCATTGCTGTATAGTCAACATTTATGCTCACATCTGTATATACAAATACTGTTGTAGTATTTAATTTTGTTGTCAGCAAAATGTTAAAAAAATTATGTGTACGGATTATAAAGCGTGATTAAAAATATATATTTTTAAATACAATTTTTATCTGTTTCCAATACTTCAAACAGTAAATAAGAACTGCTTTGAAAGCTCTTACTACCGCTAGCTGCAGCATTCAATATTTTATATTTCACCAGTCTCGTCACAAAAAATGGGCTTGGTAAAATAACACATTGAAACTTTGACCCAGCCAATCCCACCAACATAATACATAACATATAATAAATATGTTCTTACTTTGCCAGTTCATTGATTACACTGAATCTAACACATTTGCTGCGGACCACTCGGATCCAATTGGTACTGGTCCCAGCGCGCGGAGCATACCACTCGGATTCGAAAGGTGATATTTAGGTTAAAATCAAGATAGTGGATCTGGCCATGTAGATTATGCTGCCACCTGTTGGGATCTGAGAGAACTAAGTCCAGCTTTGTTATAACGCAGTATCTATTTCTGTATGGGTCACTTGGAATTTTCTCATTTGTTGATTTTAAATTACACAGGCCGCTCCGCGCGAGGAACGGGGGTTTTGGGCGACGCAGCAAATTTGTTAAAGAAATATACTGCTAATAGGAGGGTGGTGGTGAATATAACACAATAATGGCTTTAAGGATTGATTTGTCATTTGCAAACTTCATGGGTCAAGAATTACTATGGTAATTGTTTTATTGTGATACATACTTGAATTAATCTGTGATTGGCTTCAAAAAGGTTAAGAAACTTAACACAAATACAGCTAAACCGGATAAAATGATTAGTTTGTGGTTATACCTTAAATTAAAATAGACCAATCATTTCAGAGAAATATATTATCTTATACATATTTCTTACAAATCTATATAATAATCTTGAATGTAACAATTAAAAATAGATATAAAACAATAAAGCAACAGAATGTAAGGAATGAGAAACATAGTAGTAGTTACAACTGACAGTTGGTATCACTAAATAAAGAAAATGGATAACGCAAGAAATGAAAATGCTTATTTTTATGAAACAATGTAACCGAGTTGCATGATAGTAAAATATTGATCTTAAAATATCTTTGAAAATTGCCTATTTTACTAAATGCAGTGTTAAATGATTTCACTCAAGCAACAGGATTTTTAAACTATTAAATATACATACAATACATTAGGACCATTAATTTTATAGATAATATTTGTTTTATATTTATTTTGGAGATTGATACTGAGCACAATTGATCACAAAAAAGTTAAATTTAAATTTGTTTTTGTCACATAGTTTTCATGATATTTTTCTTGGCAGTGACCTTTACCAAGAGGAAGGAAATCATATCACAATTTTTTCATTACACTGTACCGAAACCAGCTACTTTCAACGTTGGTTGTGACTGTTGAAAGTAATGTTTTCTTCCCAGCCTAGGCTGGGTAAATCAGCTGAAGATTTTACCCACACTGGTGGCACTAGTAGCTGTAAAAAACAACACTGCCAGTGAAGGTTGTAGGGATTAAAATCAGCTGTAAAACAATATTAACTGGCTTACTAACTAACCTTATAGTCTAAACAGTTTATATAATATGCGACTAGGCGCATTTCAAAGTCAAAGACTTTATCTTCAGGTCAGGGTTATGACAGAATTTCGTCATAAAGACACGTGGAACTATTTAAAAAGCACAAAAACATAAAGTTCACAAAATACACACATATTACTCCATAATATTAAAAGAAAAGACTAGGCATATTTCAATCGAGTGCCGGCCGGTGATAGACTCCGACTCAGGAAGTGATCATAATGTCATTGAATAAAACATTATTATTATATTTTAGTTTTTCATTCAAGACATTGTTTGGTTGGCTTTTAAAGGCATTGTAAATGTGAAATTTTTCCATTGTTGTCTGAAATTCTGACATGATCCTGACCTGAAAATGAAGTTTTTGACTTTGTAATGTGCATAGTCGCATAATATAATAAAAACTGTTTGGACAGATAAGATTAGTAACCTAGTTAATTCCCAACAACAGTTCAGGAGGCAATAATAAAATGAATAAAACAATATTACCGTCGCCATTGCACCAGTATTGAGGGAATCAAATGGGCAACAAAAGGTCAGTAAAAAATTATATTACTTAATTCTCTTAATATGATTAGAGTGTAATGTAAAACATTGTTCATAACTCAGATTAAAAGTGTTATTCCGTGCCAAGATAGAATTCCATTCTCAGCAAAACACATCATGTGTAAACTCGATCGTGGCCCTGAAACAACCACTTTTTATCCTTATAGTGAAATATAGGCTACTACAGTATTTATGAATAATGGAGAAATTTTTGTTTGTTCTTGTTCCCTACTAATTTAAACAAAATTATAGTAATTAGGGCTGTCAAGGTAACATATGCTAATACATAATTAAAAAAAAAAATTTCAGGTTAAAATTGATTTCAGTGTGGTAAAAGGCATCTCCATTCTTTTAAAATTACCTTGACCATATAATTTTTAATATTGAACCTTGACAAAAATGAACTTCAAACTATGGTAGTGGTGGAATGAAAGTTACATCTCACTTTGTGCAACCCAAAAATTAAAAAGAATGTACAGAAATTATGGAAGTTATATCCACAAGGTAACAGAGGGTCAAGATATATGATATTCATAATAACTTGATAAACTATAACAGATCATATAAGAGGAGTGTTCATAGTAAAATACAGAAAATAAAAGTTATTTATCAGCTTATAGATTATTTAAATCATTTATTACAAAACTAGGAGTGATTTTTAACTAATCTTTCAGTCCATGTTCTCTAAACTCTCACATTCTCACCTAACTCTAACCTACTTGAGTTTGTTCATGGTCCACCATTATATTTGGATTTTCAAATATATATTGTAAGCTGACTTAAAAAATAAAATAAAAGCAGATTTCTTGATTCCAAGTGTTCAATTTGTAAGATAACAAGATTATTGTGAACTAATACTTTATTAATATTAGGGATAATGTAAATCTCATTATTAAGTAAAAAAAGAAAGATTGATTGAAATGAGACCGCACACAGCACGCTGGCGCCAGTAGAACGAATTTCATAGGACTTACATTATTCCCATCATAGTAACCGAATGGTTTTACATGATGTATATAAAGGCTGTTAATTAAGAAAAAACCAAGTTGCATCAGACCTGCGTACTCAGCCAATTTCCAAATCCATAATAATATACAACAGGTTTGATCAATATCCGTAATAAAAAAGTGAGTTTTCCTATTCTCCTTAAGATTAACATGGGAAAGAGTATGAAGTTTGCTGCTGTGAGAAACACTGAAAGTAGTCATTTTTAACATAAACTATTTTTATTTTGCCCATATACCAAGTTTTATCACTATCAGTCCATAAATAAAGGAGTGCCTATTCTCCATAACATTAACATGGGAAAAAGTATGCAGGTCAGCTGCTGTGAGGAACACAAACTATGAATTTTTTAGCAGAAATGTATAGATTCCACCCACATGAAGCTAAATACCAAGATTCATCCCAAAAATATTGGTTAATAAGGGAAATATTAATTTTTCTTTATCCTCCATAAGATTAGTATTGGATCCTCAAAATACAATGAACGACTGTGTTTAGATTTTTTAATATCTCGGTAACGGTTGGAGATAGAGAACAACTTTAAGGCACTAAATTGTTAGTCTTTTGAGCTGATTCTAATAGTAAAAGATAATTTGAAATTTTTGGGATACAAACCCCTCAAATACTCCTTCCGATTAACCAATATGTCTGGATTACGAACTCATCTGAGTAAATGTAGGAATTCACGTCTCAACCAAATAAATCGATTAACCAATATGTCTGGATTACGAACTCATCTGAGTAAATGTAGGAATTCACGTCTCAACCAAATAAATTTTACTGACTATTTTTTTGCTCTCTACCACGTCAAAACAAAAAAGTAACATGGTCCCAAACTTAAGTCTTGCCATGAGACCTACAGTAATAGCTTCTTCCCCATAGGTAATGCGCTAAAACACAAAAGACTTACCAAATTTTTGGAAATTATGTCAATAACTAAGCGAGTTAGACCAATTTATCTATTCTCCATAAGAATTACATGGACAATGAGTACTAAGGTTTGCTGCTGTAGGAAACATTAAATTTGGGGGTTTTATGGATATATTGATGAAGCTTAACTAGACTTGTACGCCAAATTTTGAAAGAATATTTTAGTAAATACGTGAGTTATTGAGTTTTAGTTATTCTCCTTAAGATTAACATTATACTATGCACAGTTTTTACCATTTTGAATATATCAGTAACCAATTGACCTAGAGCAATGATGCAATTAGTGTATAGTATGTTTTTTTTAGCTTAATTGAAGAGTAAAATGAAATACTTAGTTTTTTTTCTTCAAAAATTATACATAAATAAATTGAAAAATCCATTTTTGGGGATAAAAAAAATGATTGCTTGATTGAATGATTGCTGATTGCTTTGCCCAATGAACTCATCCAAGATATTACAGAAAGAAACAACTCCCCCGAATTTTATAATAATCAGACAATAATTGTGGCCGTTATCATGGTGACTCATATATTTGCATATACAAATATAAAATTTTGAATGATCCCCCAAAAAGTGTTTAGGGGGTTGAGTTATGAACTTCTATCATGGTCCTGTGTTTAACTGGTACCATGCGGGTCACGTGAATAGCTTACTTTTCAATGGGAAATTAGCTAAAAAGATTAGGAAGAAAAAGATAATTTTATGTATCTATTTAAATCATAGATAAATAAATAATTGATAATTGACTTTTTTAGAATAACTCTATTGTACCTGAAGCATACTGTTTTTTTGTCTCAGATAGCAAAAATACAATGATTAAACAGAACAGTTTCTTTCAAATGTGAAATAAAATTACATTGAAGCATAACCACTATGTTTCAATAGCATTCAGTAATTAAAAGGGAAATTGCAACTGATCTCCAGTTATATTTACTAACATGTCAAGCCTCAATAGCTCTAACTTAAACTTCAAGATTCAAACTACTCTTTGAAGAAACTATGTGTACTTTATGTTTCTTAGATTGAAATACTGAGTGAAATTACAGCTAAAAACTTATTTTATCTGGTTTAAGTCAGCTGAAATCTTTGATACTAAACTGATTTTTGGTTAGCTGAAGTTTTGATTTAGCTGAACTCTTCTCCTAACATTTTATAATTTTGGTGATAAAATGTTTCCTTCTTCATCATAGCAGTTGATTGACACCTCACAGATTGCGACCATACATAGCAGGGGATGCCATCCACATTACTATAAAATACACATGATATAAGAAGTAAGTTTTAATCAGTAACAGGCTATTTAATCTAAATGCCAAATTGAATTTCCAGATGTTGCAATACCAGATTGATACAAAAAACTGAACAAAGATAAATAAAACATATGTCACATGATTCTTTATCAGGTTTGTCCGATTTTGAATAACTGGGCAGCTTGAAACTACATAGCATATATATATGATCTTTACTGAATTTAGCTAAACTTAATAATTTTTACTAGCTACTAATATCAAACAAGGCTGCAGTCAAAATTCGTTAATCATGGTAATTAGTTCAGAAGCAACTGGCAAGCTTAGTTTTTCGTAGATGTGACACAACTGGTTGCTTGTAGACCACGTTCGTGATGGTGTGAACGATGTGTCACTTCACTGCCATGTAACTACAGCTACAGTACTTGTACACTTTCGACATGATCAAACCATGCAAAAAAAAACTAGAGAGTATATTTTTCAACTTTGCTCGAATGCTGGTTGCCACCAGAATTTTTTTTCTGGTTCTCTCACCTCTTCAAACGTTACTGATACATTTCACTTTACTGATCATGGCTGTGTGCTGTGCTCATGCTCACTGCCCTTTTTGTTATGTCTTTCTCCCTGAGGCTATATTTATCATTATTTATTATTACTTAGGACAGGGTTTTAAGTCCCAATCTTTCAGATTATTTTAACCTGAATATGAACGAAGGATGTGTGTGATAATGATCATTCGATGATGCTTTTTTGTAGCTTAGTAACATACCTTTTGACACATTTCAGTATTTAATTTGTTAGCATAATTTATTTTATAAATGGTTTTTGCTAAATTTGCAATTTTAAATTAGACTACAGTCCAAAGTATGAGCTCAACACCCCAAACAAAAATAATAGTTACTGCAAAATAACTAATATTCTTTACAGGGTCTTAGAGAGGTGGGCCTCTATAAGTATAATATGAAAAGAAATAATTTTATGATATTATATGATTAACATAGATTCAGGATATGTTATCTGATATAATTATTAAAACAACAGAAATTCTCAGAGCAGAACTCTTTCAGCAGGGTCCCCAGGTAATTTTAAAAATACCAATAAATTTTTTGGGTCAATATTTATAAGTAGTCCTTCAAAGTACTCAACCTGAGCATGTAGCTTTGTCAATTAGTTAAACAGTCAATTAGTTTAATTCAATGCAAAATTGTATGGATTTCAGTTTTACATTATTTGGTTGTTTGTTCTAGTTTTGTGATCCAAGGATTGTGAGGCGTAAATTTGAGCCAGTTTTGTCTCACTATACAACCTACCTAATTTTTATTATTTAAAAGTTTCACCATTGTCAAGAGTTATGTTAATATGCCAAATTAATCAACCGGGTGCGGCAAAAGTCAGCATACCGAAAATGCAGTTAAACTGTGCCTACTTTTAAGCATAACTAAAGCAGTATTATTTAACTGTACACTGTTAGAGATGCCGCTCCAACATTGTCTATACCAGGGGTTCCCAAACCTTTAGGGCGGGTACCCCTTAGTTTGTACTATGGCATAACCCACAATACAGTACCATTTTAAATTGTACAAATATAATTAGTCTGCAGTTTTATTTTGCATATGTTGCATTTGTGAGTTTTTATATGCATTCACCATTTTGTATCTTAAAATCTGATTTTTCATAATAAATTACAATACAAGATTTATACTATATAAAAATACTTTTTTTCAATTTGTTTTTAGCTACAGATTTTAAAATTTGTTAGGTTGGAATCATAACATGAAATAAACTAAATCAATACATTTATTTGTTTGATCAATAAATTAAAATCTCTTTTATTAGAATTGAAATAGTTCAAGAATAAAGTAAAACATTATTGTACATATAACATTAGTTTCAGGTCCGAATCACAGTTTATCTCAAAAATCTCCTCTTTCAGTTTCAGTGAAAAGTGGTCTTGAATAATTTTTTCAATGTCTGCGAAAGGGTTTTTAATCCATGAGTATGAACTCAGGTTTTTTTAAAGTACTTTGTAAAACTAACTCGAAGGGACATCCAATGATTAGATTTGTCATTCAAAATGGTTTGATTCAGAGAAGTTTGTTTTCTTTGGTAAAAGATTAAAGAGATGGGAGCAAGGACACTTTATTTTGTTTTGCTTCCCCTTCTGCAAAGCTTAGTTTTAGATTCAGACTGTTGATTTTGTCCAAACCTTAAAACGTGGTGTTATAGCTTCCTTGTAGTTTCCTATTAACATCATTTAACATTCTGAATATGTCTACCAAATAAGCCAATCTGCTCAACCACAATTCATCTGAAAAGTGGTCACAATACTGAAAGTCTGTGTCAGAGAGAAAAATTAATATTTCATGGTTGTGGTGATTGTCTTTCTCTCGACAACCACCTTACTTCCATGTGCAGAAGTAATTGTTTGTGTAAGCTATCCATTTCATCACACAAGTTATGGAAAGGGAAAGTTTTTAGTTCAGTACTCTGGCTTTGATGAAATTTACTGCCTTTCCTGCTTTAATTAATACAGTTTTCAGCTCTGCTGGACTTCAATTAGTAACCAAGGCTTCTCGGTGAAGACTACAGTGAACAAATTTAGCTTTAGGGCTTACTTTCTGCACTTGAGCAACAACTCCCTTATAAACTCCAGCCATTGAATTTGCTCCATCTGTGCAAATTCCTAAACATTTTTCCCCTTTCAGCTAATTTTCTCTGATAAATCTGTCTAATTTTCCAAATATTTCGTCTGCAGTTGTGTGTGAAGGTAAATTTTAGCAAAATAAAATAACAAGTCTTCTTCGACAGTATTTCCATCTTTGTACCTAACATAACATATAAGCTGAGCCATGTTAGTGATGTCAGTCGTTTCATCAATTTGAATAACCCAATAAATGCTATTTTTTACTTTCTCCCCTTATACGTAGTATATGGAGAAAGTATTGTTTTCGTCAAAATTTTCGAATTTGAGTTGAGGGTGGATATATCCGTTTTGGGGTCCCCTGAATCCAAAAAAGTGGGTTTTGACGTGATGTCTGACCGTCCGTGTGTCCGTGTGTCTGGATGTGTACAGTGCCACAGCCTACCCCGTTGGTCCGATTTAGATGAAATTTGGCATGTATGTATATATTCACGGTATCTCCAGGCGTTTTTTTCATTTTTTTGAATTTTTGATTTTTAAGGGTAGTTCACCCCTAAAAACCCTTAAAAAACGTGAAAAATCCAAATTTCTCAAAAACGGCTCTAACGATTTTTATTAAAATTTGACAGTTTATAGTGTACAGAGTACTAAATAATTTGACACCACCCGCATATCTGTAAAAATGACGGTTCAAAAGTTATGGGCTTTTAAATGTCAAAAAAATCAAATTTTTAAATTTTCAGCGAAAGCAATAAAAGTAAAGTATAACTTGACTGGTACCATTGAAACCAGTTTAAAAATGAAACAAATTAGTAATTTGAATTATTTGTCTACGACTAACGGTTCCTGAGAAAAGTTAAATTTACTGTACACGATTAACGCAGTACATTGTCTGAGAGCGCACAATGTTATTTACTTTGAGAATATTAAAAAATCAATTTCTTCCTTACTTTCCAACCGTTTTCTATGAAACTTGGTATGAAGCGTAAGGTCAAATCACCGAACAAAACCAGCTCAAAAAAGCTTGGTGTTACGGGGGGGGGGGGGGGGTTGTCCCACCCATACAATTTGAACAATTAATTTAACTTTGTCTCTCGTGTTTTTATTTTTAGAAATTGGATGATTATTTTTGAAACAATAAATTATTAAATGATATTTAGATTAACTTTGTAGAACATGATATTTTTATTACAGATTGTCTTTTTTTAATTTACTTAAGGGAGAAAGTATGTGTCAGTTCACTGGTACCGTTTATTTATTTTAAAGAGTAATGTTTCCTTTACATTATCAGCCATGTGAATTATTCTTCCTAAAACTGTGATGTTAGAAAGTGAAAGTGAATCAATCTTAATATCAATATTTTTAGCCCCCGAGCTGCTACTATGACTAAAATTAATTAGTTTTACCTTTGTCAAACTCATAAATGCCTTAGGGCCAAATATTTTTATCTGAAGATGGCACAGTGATACCTTAACGGTCATAACATCTGTTACCTCTTTATAAGCTATTTGACGAAGGTAAAAATAATTAATTTTTTAACAAATCTGTATATCTGTATATATCTGTTTTTTCTCCCTGGTTTTTCTGGTATGGTTGACACAATGTCTCTAGTTGCTGGTAGTATTAATGTTTCCCAAAAGTTATGTGGGTTGCCCTCTTGAGTGATTCTAAGACCAACTTTAAAGGAAGCTTCAACTTCTTTTAAATTCAAACTGGTAAAATAATTCATATTTGTCTTTACTGCCTTTTAATGAAGCTTCGTTACATTTGAAAAAGTCCAATGGTTTTTATCTTTGTAACTTTCGTGTTTTTTAGAAAATGATGCTTTAAAAAATATGATTTCATTAAATGGTGAGAGAGTGTTTCCAAACACATTGTGGCCTAACTTCAATGTCATGGACTTCGTTATAAGTAAATCCATAAGATAAATAGCTGATATCATATTTATGCCTTTTTGATTGAGCGCAAGTTTGTTGAACTAATGGCGTCACAAAACACACAGAACTTTATTCTTTTGATGAAGACATACTGGGTATAGAAGTAAAATTACCTCCATCACTTGGCGATAAAACTTTTTGCTTGAAGACTGGTCATCCATTGTGATGTATAAAAAAACTCACATGTAACTCAAAACTTCCTATAAAATAATTGATGCTACAGTAATAACGTTTTGTAAACAAACCTTCTGCACCTAAATTGGTGTAATGAACAAGACAGCAATGGCAGATGAGAGCGTTAGTGATGTAGTCGTAGGTATCCCTGCACAAAACTTCCCTCGCTTTTCCCGCAAACCAAACCAAAAACCAAAAATTCCCTCACGTCAGAAAGCTCATCGAGCAAACTGGCATTTCTATCCACATACCCCTTCCAATATCATCACCACTACAGTTTGGGAACCCCTGTCTATACACTTGTAGCACCTTTTTAACACTGATTTACAGATTTTGTTACACAGTTGTGGTGTGATTTTTAATATTATTATTCTTTTAAATGTGGTAAACTTAGGGGTTTATCTGAAACACGTATTCGTTCAACAAACCCCAAACATCATATACTAAAATCACACAAGAATTTAGTCTGGGAACTTATCAAAGTGATCATCCAAAGAGTAACACTGAAAGATAAAATAATAACTATAGGATGAAGTAAAAACTCACGTCTTTCAACACTACCTAATATATTTACACTTATATTGTAATTATATACAAACAGTAAATATATACAAAAGGTGTTTAATTGGCAATCGGATTTCCTCCAGTCACACCGGACATCATCAGGCCCAAACGGAGACTGAGTGAAACAAAATGGCTTCCCTGCTTGAATACTATTGGCTGCCAGAAGTTCCTGTCACCGCATCGGATGTGACGTTTATTGGCTGGCTGAGTTCCGGACCTTGCAGAATTTTTGTAACTTTTTATAAAATTTACGGGATGGCCTATGTAAGATATGTATCACAGTCTTTGCATCCAGTTTTGTATATTCCTGGTTGGTTGAATTTATCAATGTTTTCAATCTTCGTGTGTAGTATTACATCCATTGTGTTCTGCGTCCTGAATGCTATTAAAACTTCATATTTCTTAATTTTATTTGATATTATTTGAATTTTTCCCCCTATATAATTGATAACTGCAAACTTATTGGCTGTTTCACCTTTGTTTTGTAGTGTTGCCTGGCTTCTGATCCGGTCTTGATTTCTTATTTTTGTTAATACATATTACCTAATTCATCTATGATATTCATCTTCATTATTTAGTGAGGGGTGATATCCGTTGGCTTGCTGTTGATGGTGGTGTCCGTCTGTGTACGTTTTCTGTTGAATTCTAGATGATTTTTTTTTTCTTTTTACTGTTAAATCCAGGAAGTTTATCTTGCCTTCTTCTTAAATTTGGCTTGTGAACGTCAGTTTCCTGTGGTGGTTGTTAAATATTTTCTCTTCTGCTTCTTCTTTTTTCTTTTCACTAAAAATAATGAGGATATCAACCACATATCGAGCATACATCAAAACATCGTGTTTCAACTTTAACTTCTCTAATCTTCTCATGATGTTGCAATAAAACTTTGGACATTATTCCAGAGAGTGGACTTCCCATCGCTAAGCCAGCAGTTTGATAGTAGAATTTATAGTTGAATCTGAAGTAATTTTGTTTTAATACAGTTTTCAGCAGTTGTTTAAGTTGATTCACATATGTCTTTTGTAGTCCATTTTATTCTAATCTACACTTCACTATATTTACAGTTTCATTCACTGGTACATTTGTATGTAAACTAGAAATGTCAAATGATAGTAGTCTGCTATTTTTTGTTATTTTAATATTTTTGGTTCTATCATAACTATTCTTCACATTGTGTATATATTCTAGCTCTAATTTATTATTTAATCTGGTATTTTTCCGAAGGGTCCTATGGTAGTTCCTCAAAGCTATTATCCTTGATGAAATTTTTTGTCTTCTTTATACAGTCATTTCACCCTAATATTACGATGGTGTTACTCTTTTCAGCTTTCAGTGCAACAGCATTTTTGACATTGAGTTTTTCTGTATATCTTTACATTTCTTAGAATCTTTTTGGCTATTTTTTATATTATCGTTGGGACGGTCTTTTGTGATATCTTGTCCCACTGCATTATGATCAAAGTCTTTCAGTATTCTTATGTTGGCTTCGAGTCTGTCGCTATGAGATTCTTCTTTTTCTTTGTGTTCATAGTAAAATGATTTTTTAGTCCAAATTTCAGAATTTTTACTTCTGCTTCGTCAAACTGGACATCTGTAAAATTGACAACACATTTCTGGAAGTTTTTGGCCTATCTTTGGTTTCTTCATAGACTTTGGATTGTTGAATAAGTTTTCTAATATCTTGTTAACTTTTTAATATTTTCGTTGAATTATTTCTTTTATTTCTTCTGTAGGCTAATTATTTTATGTAACAACTCCCAAGCTGAATATCCAAATTAGTCTTGAAATTGTAGGGGTGTAGAATAAGATCTTAAACTAAATTAGTCTTTTTCTCTATAAAATTACTTGATCATATTTTTGGGTGGGTTTCACAAAACCGAGTTTTCACTAAGCCGAGTAAGGCTAAAAATCCTATACATATCGGAAATTCACTTCGCCGAGGTTTCACCAAACCGAGTATGTCATAAAAATCAACTATTTCACTACGCCGAGGTTTCACAAAACCGAGTAAGGGGCTGAGTACCGTCCGCTCTAGAAGTGAGTTTGCACTAAGAGCTTGTCGGCCGCCCAACCAATATAGCGCAGTATCATTCGCGTTGAAGGCATTCACTGCCTGAAATCCTTGTAAACGACATGATTGATCTAATAACATAAGCTACTTTGTACTTTTTCAATATATTATACCGAGATCAAATTGTCCATGGAAGAATGGTAAAAAGGAAAATCATAGGAAATAGTAAATGAAAATAATTGTATGCTCCAAAGCAGAGAGAATTTGATTGTTTATTAGAATGTTTTTCTTATTTAGAACAATTCAGTTTTTTCTTGCCTGTAAAAAATATAACTTATCAAAGAAAATTTTCTGGAGATTACTATTCTCTGGAGATGATTGTTAATTTGAACGATTTCTTTATTTAGAACAATTCAGTTTTTTCTTGTCTGTAAAAAATATAACTTATCGCAATAACAAGCTAAAGTTATTGATTAAGAAAATTTTCTGTAGATTACTAACACAATTTTTTTGTAATCTCGGTTACTCGGTTTTGTGAAACCTCGGCGTAGTGAAACAGTTGAATTTTATAACATACTCGGTTTTTTGAAACCTCGGCGCAGTGAAATTTCGACATTTATAGGATTTTTAGCCTTACTCGGCGTAGTAAAACTTGGTTTTGTGAAACGCTCCCATATAATTTTCCCTGCCAATATAGCGCAGTATCATTCGCGTTGAAGGCATTCACTGCCTGAAATCCTTGTAAACGACATGATTGATCTAATAACTTAAGCTACTTTATACTTTTTTAATATATTATACAGAGATCAAATTGTCCATGGATGAATGTTAAAAAAGAAAATTATAGGAAATAGTAAATGAAAATAATTGTATTCTCCAAAGCAGAGAGAATTAGATTGTTTATTAGAACAATTTTTGACATGGATATGTCCTAGCTCTGGGGGGGGGATGTTGGTGATTTTTAAGATGGAAAATATGTAACAGGTTTCCATAGAAACTACAAACTCTGTTGTATTGAATTTTTAAAATAAAAAATAAGAACAGCTGTTTAGATGAACTGAAAACATTCCCTTCAGACATATCCATGATCTAACCTATTTCCCACAGGGAAGTAAATCTGCTTCGAGAGCTATAAAATTTAAATTTTATTTAGAACGATTCAGTTTTTTTGCCTGTTAAAAATATAACTTATCACAATAACAAGCTGATTTGTATTTAATACATTTTTGGATTCTTATGGTTTTAAAGAATCATAAAGCTCTAAAAATTATTTTAATTCGCAATATTATAATTTTTTATATATTAAACCATGCTCAAAACTCGCAATAGTTAATAGATCGTGAATATGAGATCTCGTACATGAAAACTACAGTTGCCATTTTTATATCATAACGTATTTTATTAACTAAATGTATTAGCTATTATTAACTTATTTTGATTAACTAAAATATAAACTATAAGCTATAAACTATTTATTATTAAATCTTCAATATAAATTACGTATCATGCGTTATGTTCATTTAATGACTGGACAGTGAGTGCCTGCAAAGGACCTAATACTGCATGCTACACAGGCTTCTACAGTCACTTCTAGAGCGAACGGTACTCAGCCCCTTACTCGGTTTTGTGAAACCTCAGCGTAGTGAAACAGTTGAATTTTATAACGTACTCAGTTTTGGGAAACCTCGGTGTAGTATATTTTCGATATTTATAGGATTTTTAGCCTTACTCGGCTTAGTGAAAACTCTGTTTTGTGAAACGCTCCCATATTTTTTACATATTTGATTTCTGCTTGTTTTTTGTCTTCCTTGCTGCGATGGAATTTCCTTTTAACTTAATGTTTGCGGTACAACTTTATTCCTGAGGCACTTTGGCATTTTACACTCTTTGTTAAAAATGAATATCGGCTATTTCCATGTGGATCTTGATTCTCAAATCTCTGTAAGACACTGTTAGTTTTGCCTGACTGGTATCACTGAATATTTCACCGGCCAACGGCAGTATGCTGACTTTTGCTGCACGTAATTTAACTACTAATTCGATAACTAATTGTAACTTTAATTTTGGTATTTTCCCCAATGTGCAAATCTAATTACTGTCGGCCATTATAAATATGATTAGTGCTTCTACTCAGGCCTACGCACAGGCTCCTACCCATGTAGGCTTTTCCTTATGTATTGGCTAAGTTTATACTTAGTTGTTTAGGTTATTATTGCCATAAATTATTATTATTTATTTTCGTTTAAATTTTCTGCCATGTAAATCACTATAAGGATAAACATATTTCATTTCATTTCACAAGGTATTTGAGACAAAAACAAAAGACTCACCTAAAGTTCTTCCTTCATGTTTAATGCCCCCTTCTTGATTGGCTGATCGCATATACAGTTTTTGTTATCAGGTTGTTCTACTTTTTCCATACCCTTTCGTACCTCAACTCTCTCTTTCAATCTCTTGGCCCACTCCTAAATCATAAATACAAAAATATTAACTTTAAAATCACAGTTTAAGTCCAGGTGGTTGTATTGTAATACAATGCTACTATAACAATAGTAGGATAGGGGCAGTCTGGGTTTCCTGAAAGAAACCCAGACAAGTCCCTTCATATAACCAGTTTTTTATAAACTTAAAGAATTTGAGATGTATAAATCCCAATTGATTGGCTATGTATGAAGAAAGTAGGCCTAATCAAGATTTTAAATAAAAATTATAAAAAATAATATTTACAGTCGACTCCCTCTAGTCTGGACTCGGATGGTTCCGACTACTTCTTGGAAAAGAGTCGTCAGCGCGTTTTTGCGGTTCTCATTGCATAGATCAACAGGATTGAACATGAACGTGTTTGTTTATTTTCAGTCTAAATATAATTAAATAACATCACAAATATCAGATCAGATTACAATTGGGGTTACAGCGGGAAATGGCAATGTCAGGTGGGAATTTTGACTCATGCGGATGGGCGGGCAACAATGTCGCCAGTTGTTCTACGCAGTTGCAGTTAGATGCTCTTCTATGTCGAGTAACAGATCGGCACATTAGCTGTGGATGTAATGATTATGTGATTATGTGTTCAAGAAAACAGTTTAAATAAAAAAGCAGAAGAAAACAAAAGATTTCTTTTAATATGTACAGTATTGTTAAGCCAAGATTTTTTTTCTTCTTAGGTTATAGTAAATACGTTTGAGATAACCTTATAATTACTGAGTTCCGTTTTTCATACTGTGAAATAAATTTGTTATGGTTACATTTGCAGTGATTTATATTTCATGTTCATTCCTTTTTGTGATGACACATAT
The DNA here is from genome assembly GCA_023375725.1 of Nephotettix cincticeps. Classification (NCBI taxonomy): domain Eukaryota; kingdom Metazoa; phylum Arthropoda; class Insecta; order Hemiptera; family Cicadellidae; genus Nephotettix; species Nephotettix cincticeps. The sequence continues at coordinate 43,061,434 of CM041786.1, read as the reverse complement.
AATTTATCAACTTCACAATAAACTACGATCGAGTGAGTTGGAAACAAAAACCTTTAATTTTTGGGAAAGTACGCTTTAAAGACATCTTAAACTGTGATTTATACTGTGCGCCAATACAGGTTGTAATATATATATATATAAAACCACCGAATGGACCGCCGCTGGATGAAATTTTTTAAATCCGGACAGGAATCCGGTCCCGAGGTATCCAGATTAGAGGGAGTCAACTATACTTTGTTAACAGTTGTATTCAACACAGTTTGTTTACTATAGGCAAACCATAAATGTTCAATTAACAAACTTGTATTAATAAAAAAAGCATTACTTTAATAAGAGTTAGTTTTTGGATTTTTATTTTTTTTAATCATTTAATATTGGATTTTTATTTTTTTAATCATATAAATATCTATGATTGAATTCAAAGCTCATTTCAGAACTTCTTAATAAGAAATAAATATTCTTATTAACTAAGTTGTCGTTAAAGACTTATTATTAAACCTTATCTTAAGCAAGTGCATGATGAGGAATTTGTCCAGAAGATATGAACCAGAAAGGAAAACAGCAAAGGCACAAAAAAATAAGAACACAAGAAGAAGAAAGGAAAGTGATCATTTTGAGGTCATATTTTGGAAAAAAAGGTCCCGATAATTAGTTAAAGGTGAAGACAGGGAAACAGACCTATTTTGAAGTAGGAGTAGTTCACGACCTACAATGCAGAAACCAATGGCAATACAAAGCCGTTGATAGCGAATTTCTTATGGAAAAGAGACCCACATTCACATGACCCGCATGGTGACAGTTAAGCCCGGGACCATTATAGAACACTACTGTTCATGACTAAACCCCCAGAACATGTTTTGTGGGTCATTCAAAATTATATACATATAATATATATAAGCATATATATGTGTTGAGACGATAACGGCCGCAATTATTGTCTGATTAACCTTCATCCGTTCAAGTGGGTAGCAGATTGCCACCTTTTTAAGTTTGAGTGTATTAGGTCATAAGGTGTATAAGGTCATCAGAAGCTTCAGCCCTGTATGTATTCCTTACCCACTAACACTACAATATGGGGGTAGGATTTTATTCTTTTTATCGTTGCTGTTTCAGTCTCAGAGATGGCTATTAGTTCATTGTGTCCGGAATTGCGGCTATACTTGAGCAGAAAAATATGTTTGCAAAGGTCACTGCAGTGTTACATGTAACATGTAGTACCAAAAAATTAATGGATATCTTGTATAAAGTGGACTTAAACCCAAAAAACAATCTGTAAATTTACAAAAAATGTATTTCTTCGGATAACATATTTTGCTTTGATATCCTAATCTCTTGTAAGTTAATAAATGTTATAGGTTGAAAAAATCTTTAAATCATTATTTTTAATATCCTATGTTTAAGTACTCACCTTTAATAAATGTAATTGAGTAAACAAATTTCATACCGTACAAAATGCAATAGCCAGCAAATTGCCGACTCACGAGGGCCAAGCGAGCGGATGAAGGTTAATATAAAAATTTGGTGGAGTTGTTTCTTTCTGTAATATCTTGGACAATTTTGTTTGGCAATACAATCAGACTACATTAACTAAACCTTTGGGGGGGGGGTTTACCTCAAAAATGGGATATTCAATTTTTATTTACATATAATTTTTGTAAATCTAAATTTTTACCATTGGATTCAGCTAAAAAACACACAATTTGGTATCTTGAATTATGACTACAGATCTAGTAGCTACTAAGATATTCAAAATGATAAAAACAGTACGTTGTACAGTAAAACCTCGTTAATCCGGACCCCATTAATACGGACTTCGCTTAATCCGGACAGCCATTGGATCGCAGTTTTAGCGCAGAACGCTGATTAGTAGCGTGCGATCGTCACTGTACGACTGCGCCCGGCGATGTGAGTGTGCGTGTGCCGAGTGCGGGCGGTCACAGCGCAAGGCGTACGTAACGTTACCATGGTTACTGTCAGCCAATAGTAGCTCAGTCACACGATTGTGTTTCTCCTGCTCATGTCAGGTCGTCAGCTCAGTTGCTCCACAAAGGTCAATTGCACTGCACGTTTTAGTTGCGTTGTTTAATTGTGAAATTAACACAAAAGAAAGGCAAATGAAGTTCAACTCCTTCTTCAAAACAGTTCAGTCACTTGAGAACGAACCTCAACCTTCATGTTCGAAGTAATTTTGTCTATTTTCGTTGTCTCATTTTTTGTATGGACGTAAATGCCAAGTGTATATTTTTGTTCAAATGTAACTACAGTATGTACAATATGTATTTTAGTATTCAGAATATACATACTATTTAAGTTTATCTGCAAAAGGTGTTTCATTATATACAAGGGGTACCTAAAAATCACTGTCTTTCTTCGTGTAGGATTATTTGTTTTAATCCGGACTTTCGTTAATCCGGACGACTTGGAGCCCCAATTAGTCCGGATTAACGAGGTTTTACTGTATATCTTATGGAGAATAACTAAAAATAAATAACTCATTTCTTTCCTTAAATATTCTTCCAAAACTTGGTCTGCTAGTCCATCTCGTTAAGTTTAATCAATACATCCATAAAAAGCCTAAATTTAATGTTTCTTATAGCAGCAAACCTAGGTATGTACCCATTGCCCATATAATTTGTATGGAGAATAGATAAATTGGTATAATTTGTTTAGTTATTGACATAATTTGGTATGTGTTTTCTCAGAACATTCAATTTCACAGGATCAAATAATACACTTAAAGAATTTCAGATCTATAGATTTGTTAAGTGGGACACCAACAAACTAATAGATAGATATCTTTTCAGTCGGTATGCTGGAAGGCAAAGGGTAAGATATGCTGTAGACTGAATGAACCGGCGGTGAGTGGTGAGGAAACAATACGTGCGATGTCTGATAACCTTTACCCTGAAGGCTAGACTCACCTCTACAGTGATTGTTGAAACCTTCATATGAGGCAACATTATATTGCAAGTGCAGAAACTTAGATTACTACAGGAAGGTATTCCACCCAGTTTATTAACAATTAATTTTAAACACTTCATTTATGAAAAAATCCCGTACATTTCAAATCGATTGCATTAATTGTTGACAAAACAATTCATTAACCATGAAGGTTGATAAAATCTAATGATAGGTTAATAAATCAAAAACTAGCCAAACAATAATTGACATACCTTGAAGAATTCAAAGAAAGATACATGCTTCTCTTTAGGTCCATAAATATGCTCAACATCTCTGAAGAAGAAAAAGTTTGTCAATGAAGCATTAAAAAGATCTGGATGCTCTCTTGCAATTTCTATCAACTTCAGTCTTTCTCTTCTGGAATCTCGGCCTCTCCAAAAAGCTCTTGGTTCTCGTTCACTCCAAGATAATTCAGTATTCCCTTGGACTGATAACATGTCAAGACTAACTCTAAAATCAGATTAAATGACTACTGAATGATTACTGATTTCAGATTTTATTATAATCCTTATTTTCTAGCTACTGAGCCAATATAAACTAATAAATAGCTTAATTTTACTGAAGTCTAAAGTAAGTCTGTGTACAAACGCATCCCTCCAGTTGGTCCCATCAGTCATCTGTGCTAGTGCACAGATGCCAGTTGAAATTTGTATGTGTCAGTACATGCTCGGTGATAGGATTCTTGGGCCCCTGTGAAATTATGAAGTCCAGGCCCCTACATACTTTCCTTGAAAATTCACTTCATTCAACACAAAAGTCCCACATATTGGATAACATTGGTATATTGGGTTAACATTGAAAGCAATATTTTAAATCCAAACTTACTAAACTGTTTACCTAACTTACTTTTAGTTGTCATAAAATGATTAACTTTTTTCCAAAATAAATAGCAGGTCTATGATCTTTTTTGTATTGTTTTATATAAATGATGCATCTGAACCCTCTATCGACCTTTCCAGATATTATTCCTGGATCATAGACAAGCCTAAATATCATATTAAAAAGTTTGAAAACTCAAAATTAACTGAAAATATTAATATAGGAACGTCGGTTTATAATACAATGAAATTTCTGCTGAGTACGCAGCAGACCTGCGTACGCAGCAAATTTCCAGATGAATTAAAATATATGACAGGTTTAATCAATATCCCTAATAAATGAGTTTGCCTATTCTCCATAAGATTAATATGGGAAATAGTAATCAGGATTGCTGCTATGAGGAACACTGGAAGTAGGAATTTCTAATACTTACAATTTTTATTTTGACCATTTATACCAAGTTTCATCAACTTCTGTGATTTGGCCTATTAGCGGATTTCCGAAAGCAAAATTCCTATTAGCGAAAATTTCCTATTAGCGAAAGGAACTATGAGTGTATTATAGGACTTCTATAGCATTATAGGTAATGCCAAAACATTTAAATATGAATACTTTAAAAATTATTAATTTGATATCTGATTATTGGGTACAATACTCAATAGGAAAGGGCAAATGTACAGCATATAAATAATATCAATAAATCTTAATTAAAGAAGCAGTGACTGAAGAGGAATGAGAGGAATCATACATACCTCCCCATGGCTTCTAAAGACGCCTCAGTGATATCATAAGTAGGCAACACAATGTCTAGTGTGTCTGTTGAGCCACACCAAGAGAGAATCGGAAAAATTTTATCAGCTGTTTTCTGTACTAAAGGCCAGTCTCCGAGGTTAATGAATATCTCAATGTCTGGTAACAAAACTTTGCGTGCCAAAGATGAAAGGATAGCATCCGTAAACATTTTAAATCCAACATGTTGTCCATAACATTTTCGGTATATCTAAAATATGATACAATAATAATTGATAGATATCACTGACGTCGTATGATAAATAATCAACTAACAGCAGTACGATATAGTCTGGTGGGGCTCAGAAAAGCTAGAAAGCGTTTTATGGCCCGTGAGTACATCATTACATACAACCAAATAAAAAAAAACCCGTCACAGCAGACCTGCGTACTCAGCAAATTTCCAAATCAATAATATAATAATAATAATGATACATGACAAGTTTAATCAATATCTGTTGATAAATATGAGTTATTTTCTTATTCTCCATATGATTAACATGGGAAAGAGTATGAAGGTTTGCTGCTATAAGGAACATTGAAAGTAGGCATTTCTAGCATAAACAATTTTTACTTTAACCATTTATACCAAGTTTGCCAACATCTGTCCATAAATAAAGGCGTTTGCCTATTCTCTATATGATTAACATGGGAAAAGAGTATGCAGGTTAGCTGCCATGATAAACACAGAAACTATGATTTTTAAGCATTTGAAGCATAATATTTCAACCACATGAAGGTAAATACCATGTTCAGTCCAAAAATATTGATTAATAAGTGAAATATTAATTTTTTTTATCCTCCATAAGATTAACATTGGAGCCCCAAAATACTACGTACTATGTTTAGATTTTTAAATATCTTGGTAACTGTTGAAGATAGAGAAAAAATTTAAGAAACTAAATTGTGTAATTTTTAAAACTGATTCTAATGGTGAAAGAAAATTACACATGAAAAATGCAAAAAACCTAATTTTTTAGTACAAAACCCCCCCAAACTACCCGTTCCGATTAACCGATATGTCTGGTTTACGAACTTGTTTGAGCAATTGCAGGAATTTGGTCTCGATCAGACCATTTTTACAAGAGATATTGTGTACACAGACTTATATATATATATATATTTTTTTTTTGTTTTATTAACCCTTACCGGGCGGCTGACGAGTTTTCTCGCGGCACAGTAGGGTCCCACGGCGCGGAAACCGAGTTTTTTCACTTTCAGCCATTTCGTCACATTTACTGCGCTGTAGTTCGCGAAACAACCAATAGAGTGCATGGTAATGTTGCTTTAACCTCTAGGAACTCACAAAACCAATATGGCGGCTTTGATGGAATTTCTAGTGACTGAGATTAGATGTTATGCAACTTTGGCCTGTATTCTAGCGCTCCCGCACTGCTTTTGAAGAGAAAATTAACGCGCCACTACGACCAGCTGTATTCACTGTTCCAATCGTTGTTTGTTGACATCCATTGACGTGTGATTATTTGTGTTGTGTTTGAGAAGTAAACAGATAATGTAGTGTGAACGTTTGTGAATCTAAATAATAAAATACCCCCGTCGCAGCAGACCTGCGTACTCAGCGAATTTCCAAATCAACAATATAATAATTGTTATAAAAATCTGTTGTTATATAAAATCAATAATAAAGTTTTATAAAAATCTGTCCATAAACATGAGAATTATTTGCCTATTCTCCATAAGATTAACATGGGAAAGAGTGTGCAGGTTTGCTGCTGTGAGGAACACTGAGAGTAGGCATTTATACCATCAAAAATTTTTATTTTTAACATTTATACAAACTTTCATCAACATCTGTTCATAAATAAAGGGGTTTCCCTATTCTCCATATGATTAACATGGGAAAAGAGTATGCAGGTTTGCTGCCATGATAAACACATAAACTATGATTTTTAAGCATAAATGGATGAACCTCAACCACATGAAGCTAAATATAAAGTTTTATCCAAAAGTATTGGTTAATAAGTGAAATATTAATTTTTCCTTATCCTCCATAAGATTAACATTGGAGCCCCAAAATACAACGTACTGTGTTTAGATTTTTTAATATCTCGGTAACCGTTGGAGATAGAGAAAAACTTTAAGGAACTTAATTGTGCAGTTTTTTAAGCTGATTCTAATGGTGAAAGATAACATTTGAAATTTTAAAAAATTACATGTGAAAAACACAAAAAACCCCATTTTGGGGTACAAAACCCCCCCAAACTACCCGTTCCCATTGACCGATATGTCTGGTTTACGAACTCGTCCGAGCATTTGTAGGAATACACGTCTCTACCAAATTTGGTCTTGATCGGACCATTTTTACGAGAGTTATCGTGTTCACAGACACACACACACACACACACACACATATATATATATATATATATATATATATATATATATATATATATATATATATATATATATAAATTTTAACGACTATTGTTTTTGGTCTCTGGGCACCTAAAGAAGAAAAAATAACATGGTCCCGGGCTTAAGTCTCGCCATGAGACCTACGGTAATAGCTTCTTCCCTATGGGAAATTCGCTAATAAAAAGTGAAACATGGCTCATCCAGACGATCCGGAATTTGATGAGTTCGTGAATGGACTTATGACTGTTTTGAGGCTTATCATACGACGCAAAACTATGTTTAGTGGTAATGTACATAACATCTTTTTACTTTATTGACATGTTTCTTCTCACTGTTTTCATGTTTAGAATTAGTAATTTTTCATTTATGTAAGCCTATAAGTTTTATTTCAAGCGCTCAGAATTTTTGGCAAAAATAACTTTTTTAGATACCTAAAAAATAGTGTTAAAATGTTCAATAAATAAAATTGAAGCATATTTCTGTTTTCTACTTTATTCAAGCTACCTAAATCCAAAAAGAACATTAGGAAAATATAATTTTGATTTTTTCAACCTAAATGAGCAGGGAGTGTGATTTTCAGTAGCGCTTTAAGGGTTAAACTTCACTAATAGGGCTACTACGAGGGTCATTCAATAATTAAAGAGACAAACAGGTCTGGGGAGAAATCTGTTAGTAGGGTATTTTTGGTGCTTTTACAGCTTTAAGTTGGCAGCACTGGAATAGGTCCTGATCAGCTCATTAATTAACATTGTTGTGTTTATAACCTTAAAAATGCATTTAATGATGGCAAGTCTACTTGAAAACTCCACATTAGTTGAACAACGTTCTGTTATTCGTTTTTTACTCGCTGAAGGTGAAAATCTTCAGAATATGTACTCTAGAATGACTTAAGTGTATGGTGGACATTGTTTGAATCGTGCAAATGTTTACAAGTGGGTAGAACAGTTCAAAAATGGCCGAGACTCAGTGACTGATGAACACCGACCGGGCCGACCAGTTGAAGTTTCAACTCCTTCACTTGAAAATCAAATTAGGGCTAATGACATAATTCGTGCTGACCGCCGAGTCACTGTGGAAATGATAGTTGAAAAAGTCCATGTGAGTGTGGGTACAGTTCACAACATTATAAAAAACAAGTTGAAGTACCGCAAAACATGTGCAAGATGGGTCCCAAAGGAGTTGACACGGCTACACAAGAAAACAAGGTTGAGAGAAAACAAAATTTTAACTTTTGATAAGACTTGGGTTCACTATTATGAGCCATAATCAAAAAGGCAAAGCACAGAGTGGAAGCACACCAGGTTACCTGTGAAGAAAAAATTCAAAACACAAGCATCAGCAGGAAAAGTCATGTTGACGGTGTTTTGGGACGCTGAAGGTCCAATTTTTTGTGATTATCTTGAAGAGCAGCGCACAATTAATAGCCAGTATTACTCGGATATGCCTTTCAACTAAGTGAAGCCAGCCATGAGAGAGAAACGTCGTGGATCTCAGAGACGAGGTGTGATTCTCCAACAAAACAATGCACGCCCTCACACTGCTCAACTAACTCGAGAAACCGTTGAAAAAATGGGGTGGGAGGTACTGCCTCACCCCCCTTACAGTCCCGATTTAGCCCCCAGTGATTTTCACTTGTTTGGCCCACTAAAGGAGGCACTACGTGGAAAGAGGTTCCAGGACAACGCGGATGTCAAGAAGTTTGTCGGAAATTGGCTCAAACACCAAGATAAAGAGTTCTTTGCAGCTGGCATAAAAAAGCTTGTGGTCCGTTGGAACAAATGCATAAATGTTCAAGGGGATTATGTTGAAAAGTAGTAAAAGTGTTGTTTCGTTAAAATAAAATGTTTCCCATCCACACCTGTTTGTCTCTTTAATTATTGAATGACCCTCGTATTAATATTATATTGTAACTGAAGATCATAGTACCCTTGCATTTTTTTCATTTTGTTTAGCACTAAATGTTTCAGGGATTACATCATTTTCAAGTGTGTTCAAAAATGTAACCTCTAAATATAATTACATAATCAATTCAACTTATGTTTTTAAAAACATGTGTTGAATTTTTCATACAGTGTGATAGAAAAGATATGTATATTAATATTATAGTTTCATCAAGTCTTAATTTTTTTTCAAATATGGGGTTGATTTTATCTAATTGCATTATGTTCAATATGTTTTCTGGTTCACGTTTGTGGTGTGAATATATTTCAAATTCTTCCAACACGTTAATGTTTTCTCCCTTTTTGGAGATATTTAAAATTTTCATGTTGTCTTTAAATGTTTTGTATTCATGTTGTGTTTTAAGTATGTGTTCTACAAATGTTGATTTTTGGGTTGTTGTTGTTTGATTTAACTGCTTGTATGTGTTCCTTATGTATCTGCATTTAAAATTTCTCCCTTTTTATCCGATGTAAAATTCACCACAAGTAATTTGAAAAATTCCACTCTTTTCATATTTGTCAATTTTCTGTTCATGTTTAAGTCTTCTAAGATTTTGGATGATTTTAAATGTATTGTGTTTTGTTTTGTAGCTGATTTTCATGTTTGTGTCAGTGAATGTTTTCCTTATAGCCTTATTTAATAATGTATTGTATGGCATACAAATATATTCATTTCTTCTGTTTTCGTCTGTAGAAATGTTATTAATTTTCTTTTGCATGTACTTTATAAGTGTATCAATCATATTAGCGAATTTCCCATAGCGAAGAAGCTATTACCGTTTTTTTTTATGTCTTTAGGTGCCCTGAGACCAAAAACAATAGTCGTTAAAATTTATATATATAGGGTTATCATAAAAGAATGGTGCGGTTTCAGTAATTAATAAGAAGATTGTAGGGAAATTTCTGAATGTTATATTAGTATCTCTGAAAGCCTCCAACCCTGAAGTTTGTTTATAAGCCTTATAAACCCTAGAAAAATGCAGATAACGCAGGAATTGAAACTCAATGATAGTGTAAACCATTACAATTTCGCTTTTAGAATGTTGGACACATTAAGTGAAAACGAATCAGTTTTAGATAATATAATTTTTACGGACGAAGCTACTTTCCATGTCAGTGGATGTGTCAACAGACACAATTTACGAATATGGTGCTCTGAAAACCCACACCAATTGTTGAGAAACAACATGATTCGCCTAAAGTTAATGTTTGGTGTTGTTTGAAAAATCGCGTAATAGGGCCTTTCTTCTCTGCTGAAAGAACAATTATTGGAGTTATGTATCTCGACATGTTAATCAATTATTGCTTTCCTTAGCTAGATGAACTCGAAAATATTCATCAACTTCATTTCCAACAAGATGGTGCTCCCCCACACTTCAGTGCATTGGTGACGGACGCTTTGAACGAAAAATTTGGAGATGAATGGATAGGCTGGCAAGGACCTTGGCTGTGGCCTCCAAGGAGTCCAGACCTGACACCTTGTGATTTTTTCTTGTGGGTTTACATCAAAAACATTGTTTATTCACAAAGAATTCGCGAGCTGAACTACTTAAAAAACAGGATTAATGAAGCAATGACAACCATAACCGAAGGAATGTAAGCGAATGTTTGGAGAGAAATAGATTATCGTTTGGACATTTGTCGAGCGACTAAGGGCGCACATATTGAAATTTATTAATTGCGTAAAAAACTGTTTGAGACGACAAAATAGATGAATAGACAACATTAACTGTAAGTAATTTGATTTTTCTTTAAACAATGTTTGAAAACGCACCATTCTTTTATGATAACCCTGTATATATATATGTGTGTGTGTGTTTGTGTGTGTGTGTGTGTGTGTGTGTGTGTGTCTGTGAACACGAAAACTCTCGTAAAAATGGTCCGATCGAGACCAAATTCGGTAGAGACGTGTATTCCTACATTTGCTCAGACAAGTTTGTAAACCAGACATATCGGTCAATCGGAACAGGTAGTTTGGGGGGGTTTTGTACTAAAAAATTGGGGTTTTGCGTTTTTCATATGTAATTTTAATTTATTTTAATTTTTGTTTCACCGTTAGAATCAGTTTAAAAAAATACACAGTTTAGTTCCTAAAAGTTTTTGTCTATCTCCAACGGTTACCGAGATATTAAAAAATCTAAACACAGTACGCTGTATTTTGGGGCTCCAATGTTAATCTTATGGAGGATAAAGAAAATTAATATTTCACTTATCAATCAATATTTTTGGATTAAACTTGGTATTACCTTCATGTGGTTGAGATCTTATGCTTCAAATGCTTAAAAATCATAGTTTATCATGGCAGCTAACCTGCATAATCTTTTCCCATGTTAACTATATGGAGAATAGGCAAACTCTTTTATTAATGGGCAGATGTTTATGAAACTAGATTTAAATGGTCAAAGTAGAAATATTTTATGCTAAAAATGCCTACTTTCAAATGTTCCTCAAATCAGCAAACCTTCATACTCTTTCCCATGTTAATCTTATGGAGAATAGGCAAATAACTCTCATATTTATCGACAGATATTGATAAAACTTGTCATATATATTACTATTATTATTATTATATTATTGATTTGGAAATGTCTGCTGCCACGGAAGTATTTACTTTATGTCCATTTAATTTAGCCAGACTCTTTATAATGTTCAACTCATGTTCATATGCTTCCTGTTCTAACGGTACATGTAATAGTATGTAAATCATTGATCAAATTGTTGCTGTTTTGTGTTGCCAAGGGTGGTTTGAATCTGCTGGTATAATAAAATCTGTCTATGTTTGTTTGTGATATATTTGTGTTTATTGCCTTTCCTGGAGATTGTTATGTCGAGAAAATCAATATATTCTTTTATGTTTTCCATCCTGAATTTTACTTTATTTGAAATTGTATTAAGGTATATGAGTATCACACCTTTCTCTTTTTGTCGACCAACAAGATTGTCCACACACACAAACATAAAAACACACTATAAATAATCTAGACTAGTCAACACGATATACTAGGGCAACATTTACTACCCAATACAGCAAAATTATACATTATACCCTAGTCTGCCAACCTAACCCCAATCTATTCTATTCAACCTAGCCTTATAAAAAACGCAGATGGCTCCAAAAAATATCAAGAAAAGCAATAAGGCGAAAAATAATGACAGAGGTCATATTAGTCAAGACGTGTTGCCTAACAATGATACAACCCTTTTATGCCCTACATGTAATGAGATAGTTAATGATAATGATAAGGCGCTTTCTTGTGAGTGTGACGAAAATAATTGGTATCACAATCAATGTGTATATGTGAGTGATGAACAGTATTACAAATTAAGTGAGAATAGTGATTTTAAGATGACATGGGTGTGCAAACACCGTCTTATACTTAGAATAAGTAAGCAACATGACAATGTGCAAACTAAACAGTTTGATGAAATCGTTAAGGTACTTTTGGAGGACATAGACATGCTGAAGGAGGAGTTGAATTCCATGAAGTCCAAAAATACTAGACTATCTGAGGTGGTGGCAAAAAAGACACACACAGGTAATTTATAAATTGGAAAACATGATCTATGAGACATCTAAGCCTATTGAATCTACCCAGGCCTCATCTGGTAACTGCAGTGGAAGCGTAGGGCCACCTGGGGTGAAATCGGACTGTAATCATACTCGGAATACGGATATCGAAGGCAAAGGCGGGGAGGGAGAGGCACAGGAGGGGAGAAGGTGGAGCTAGACAGTACACAGACTAGAGTTACCAGACCGGACTACTGGGAACAACCGGAGGAGTCAGGGGAGAGGAGGGCCTGCGTGTCCCAATCGGAAACCCACATTGACAGCCCAGTTATCATTGGTGACTCGCTCATAAGAGGAGTGAAAAGAATATTGCCAGCAACAAGTAAGCTAAAAGCAAATATAAAAATAATCCTGGGCGGAAAAATACAGGATGCAAGCAAATTCTTGGTAAACCAAGATAGGCTACCTGAAAAGGTGTTAATAAACATAGGTACAAATAACGTTCCATCTTCTAAGACTCCCAATCATGTCATGCGCCCTCTGTGGCATATAATTGCCTGTGGCCTAATTGGCACTTATAGGTCACCAGATACCAGAACAGAGGACATTTTTCTGACCAAGCTAGGCCATATATTGCAGCACCACTACTCAAAAAATAATAAATTTATCATCATAGGTGATGCAAACTTTAATATTCTCAAACCTGAGGAACAGAGCATTAAGGATCTCACAAACCTTCTCACAGAATATGGATGCAGAATTGTTGACATTCCCGCAACACGAATAACACCAAACCACCACCTCAAGTATTGACGGAAGTTACACCAATATACTACCTAAAGATATAGCAACAACCGTCCACCTTAACGCCATTTCTGATCATTGCTCCATCCTATGCAAAACTAAAGTCAAAATTAATCAAGCTAAAGCAACATACAATACCCCAGTCGCAGCAGACCTGCGTACTCAGCGAATTTCCAAATCAATAATATAACAATAATAATATATGACAAGTTTTATAAAAATCTTTCCATAAACGTGAGAATTATTTGCCTATTCTCCATAAGATTAACATGGAAAAGAGTGTGCAGGTTAGCTGCTGTGAGGAACACTGAAAGTAGTCATTTCTACCATAAATAATTTTTATCTTAACATTTATACCAACTTTCATCAACATCTGTCCATAATTAAAGGAGTTTGCCTATTCCCTATATGATTAATATGTGAAAAGAGTATGCAGGTTTGCTGCCACGATAAACACATAAACAATGATTTTTAAGCATAAATGGATAGATCTCAACCACATGAAGCTAAATATCAAGTTTTATCCAAAAATATTGATTAATATGGGAAATATTAATTTTCCCTATCCTCCATAAGATTAACATTGGAGCCCCACAATACAACGTACTGTGTTTAGATTTTTCAATATCTCGGTAACCGTTGGAGATAGAGAAAAACTTTAGAGAACTTAATTGTGTAGTTTTTTAAGCTGATTCCAATGGTGAAATATAAAATTAGAATTTTTTAAATTACATGTGAAAAACGCAAAAAAAAACATTTTGGGGTACAAAACCCCCCCAAACTACCCGTTCCCATGGACCGAAATGTCTGGTTTACGAACTCGTCCGAGCATTTTTAGGAATACATGTCTCTACCAAATTTGGTCTCGATCGGACCATTTTTACGAGAGTTATCGTGTTCACAGACATATATATATATTCGGTTGACTTATTTAAAGATAAATATATATACCCCCGTCGCAGCAGACCTGCGTACTCAGCGAATTTCCAAATCAATAATATAATAATAATATATGACAAGTTTGGTCAAAATCTGTCGATAAACATGAGAATTATTTGCCTATTCTCCATAAGATTAAAATGGAAAAGAGTGAGTAGGTTTGCTGCTGTGAGGAACACTGAAAGTAGCCATTTATACCATCAAAAATTTTATTTTTAACATTTATACCAACTTTCATCAACATCTGTCCATAAATAAAGGAGTTTGCCTAATCTCCATATGATTAACATGGGAAAAGAGTATGCAGGTTTGCTGCCATGATAAACACATAAACTATGATTTTTTAGCACAAATGTATGGATCTCAACCACATGAAGCTAAATATCAAGTTTCATCCAAAAATATTAGATAATAAGTGAAAAATTAATTTTTCCTAATCCTCCATAAGATTAACATTGGAGCCCCAAAATACAACGTACTGTGTTTAGATTTTTTAATATCTCGGTAACCGTTGGAGATAGAGAAAAACTTTAAAGAACTTAATTGTGTAGTTTTTAAGCTGATTCCAATAGTGGTATATAAAATTAGAAATTTTTAAAAATTACGTGTGAAAAATGCAAAAAACCCCATTTTGGGGTACAAAACCCCCCCAAACTACCCGTTCCCATTGACCGATATGTCTGGTTTACGAACTCGTCCGAGCATTTGTAGGAATACACGTCTCTACCAAATTTGGTCTTGATCGGACCATTTTTACGAGAGTTATCGTGTTCACAGACACACACATATATATATATATATATATATATATATATATATATACATATATATATATATATATATATATATATATATATAAAAATTTTAACGACTATTGTTTTTGGTCTCTGGGCACCTAAAGAAGAAAAAATAGCATGGTCTCGGGCTTAACTCTTGCCATGAGACCTACGGTAATAGCTTCTTCCCTATGGGAAATTCGCTAATATACATATATATATATATATATAATATATATATATATAAATTTTTACGACTATTGTTTTTGGACTATGGGCACCTAAAGAAGAAAAAATAACATGGTCCCGGGCTTAACTCTTGCCATGAGACCTACGGTAATAGCTTCTTCCCTATGGGAAATTCGCTAATATACATATATATATATATATAAATTTTAACGACTATTGTTTTTGGACTCTGGGCACCTAAAGAAGAAAAAATAACATGGTCCCGGGCTTAAGTCTCAGAATGAGACCTACAGTAATAGCTTCTTCCCTATGGGAAATTCGCTAAAACTACAAGAAACTTCTCAAAATATAACCTAAACAAACTTAAACACTACCTCATTAACACAGACTGGGCTGCGGTCTACAGACCCGCCACGGTTGAAAAAAAATATAACAACTTCTTGGAAATCATGAGATTAGCCATTGACCAAATTATGCTGAAGCAAGTGAAAAAGATTTCTACTTCAAAAAATCATATTTTTTGGGATAATGACACTCTGAAATTAAAAACCCAAATGCAAGAAACTCAGGAAAAGTACAAAATAACAGGATTAGAACACCATAAAAACCATTACCTAAATATTAAGAAGAATTATGACCTGTAAGGGAAAAAAACGTAAGCACACATCCGACAAAATTCTACAGGCTGAAGACAAAAATAAGGAGCTGTGGAGGACAATCAATGAGGAAAGAGGGGGAGCCATTGGGAGACAGGACAGAATTGTTCTAGTGAAAGACAATAAATTGATCACTGATCCATATCATGTCGCGAACATTTTTAATAAATTCTTCACACAGCCAACAACATTTCACGAGCGGGATGCAATGTATGGAGATGCTGAGATACCTAATGATATACCACAACTAAAAAATTTTAGCCTTATTAAAGATAAGGAAATGGAAGGGCTTCTTGACAAACTCAGTTCCAAAAATTCTTCTGGATTCGACGACATTACAGGAAAAATAGTAAAATATTGTAAAAATGAAATATCTAAACCAATACTCCATATCATAAATAGCTCCATATACCAAGCAATAGTACCCTCCAATCTCAAGATTGCAAAAATTTATCCCATATTCAAACAAGGTGACAGACATAACACAACGAATTATAGACCGATTGCTATTTTACCTACAATATCCAAACTTGTTGAACGAGCCATATACAACCAAATTATTTCACACCTGGAACTCAACAACTTAATTACATTTTCACAGCATGGTTCCAGGAAGGACCACAGTACCAATACAGCAATTGCAAAACTGTGTCAAGAAATAGCCCTTATTTGGGAAGATAAAAAAACAGAATCAGGTCTTTTCCTAGATCTTCAAAAAGCCTTCGACACAATTGATTGGAATATATTAACCTCAAAATTTAAGAAAATTTGAATCTGCGGCAACGCCGTAAGTTGGATCAAAAACTATCTCTCGGACAGAATGCAGTATGTGGAACTAGAACACCAGCAAGGGAATATGATCACCAACACCAGATCTTCTTTCAGAACAACCTCAAGAGGAATTCCACAGGGATCGATTCTTGGACCCTTGTGCTTTATCATATACATTAATGATCTTCCAAAACAGCTTGACAACCTCCAAAAATGCAGTTTATTCGCGGACGACACCACTATCATCATACCAACTGAACGCAACACCAACAATAGTCATCGAATCAACACAGCCTTAACTACAGCTACAACAATCTGCAATTCCCTTAACCTTAGTGTAAATACATCACAAACAGCCCAAATCTCATTCACCCCAAACAATAGAAATAAAAATAAAGAAGACTGGACTGGAGTCACTATTCCAACACAAAACTTCACTAAATATCTGGGAATAATAGTAGATCAGAATCTAAATTGGCAGCACCATATTGACTTCCTTTGTAAAAAACTATCAACAGCATTGTTTGTCGTAAGAAGAATTAGGAGTATAACAGTATAACCTCCGAGAAGACTGCCCTTGTGGCTTACCACTCTCTCTTTGCATCTCATCTGCGTTATGGCATTGTTGCATGGGGATCCACAGCCCAAAAAAATCTGGACAGAGTTCTAATAATACAAAAAAAACGGTCAGAGCAATATATGGGAAAAATTCACTGGAACACTGCAAGCCTCTCTTTGTGGAGCACAGCATCCTTACTGTGATCTCCCTATACATCCTTGAAACAGTGGTCTTGGTTAAAAACTCCCCACCAGAACAAAGACAAAATCAACATAAATACAACACCCGCACCAAAAACAATTTCGACCTCCCCCAACAAAAATTACATAAACTCAGTGACACCCCAAAATATGCAGGTTCATTGTTCTTTAATTTATTACCAGACAACATTAAATCAATATCCAATTACAACACTTTTTACCACAAATTAAAAAAATACTTAACACATAGACCACATTACTGCATAAATGAATACATTGAAGAACATACATTCCAACACTTAAAGTAGGCCAAAAACAGAGCTCACTTCGCAAAGACCCCGGATTGAAGGGAAGAACATGGACGATTCCCCAATCAACCGATTGTGGCGAAGACATCAGATGTAAAAAAAGTAAAAAAAAGGATGTCATCATAAGTTTCTGTGTTTCCTTTGACTAAACAAATTTCATCATCAAAATATCTGTGCCAATTGATAATATGTTTGTGAAATGGGTTGCAGATGTTGTTAATTTTGGTTCTTTCCAATTCATATATGTATATGATTGATTTGATTTGATATATGTTAGCCAATAGTCCAGAGAGCGATGAACCCATAGCTAATCAGTCCGAATGTTTGTAAAATTTTGAATTAAACTGAAAGTAATTTTGTGCTATGATTGTTTTACAGTGGAACTTGGTTATAACGTCATTGAAGGGACCACAAAATTAACGACGCTATATCAGAGTGACGCTATAAAAGAGGTTACATAATTTTAATTTAAAACCGAGGAAAAATAGGGAAACACATTTTTTACATGAAATTAAGGTGGTTAGCGGTAAGACAGCAATAAAATGCCGTTTCTAAAAATAGAATGTAGCTAAACAATAGCCGCAGCCCTCACGTTGCACCACCGACCGAACTTTCTCTATTTAGCTATATGTTGCCTTCATCTCGGCCCGATTTTCTTGACGTTACATACGAGGTTGGAAAATTTACTGACGATATATCCGAGGTTTTTTCCTATGTAAAAACATATAGTTTGGTGGGACCTAAAAATAAATGACGTTATATCCGAGTTGACGTTATGGCCGAGGCCGCAATAACCAAGTTGCACTGTAGTTAGTTTTACCGTTTCATCAATAAAATTTTTACTTAGATCTTTATTTTTTGACAGTAGTTCTTTGAGAATTATAGTTAATGGTTTCGTTTGTCGGTATGTTAGTGTACATGTTTGATATATCAAAAGAAACAAAAATGCTCTCATCTGGAATCTCTATATCTGATTTTATCGATCAATTCAAATGCATTATTAATACTAGATTTTTCTTCAAAATTAATATTATTAGCAATCCTTTTATTTACATTTTTGCATAGCCTGTAAGCTGAAGCACTTGTGAAACTTACAATAGGTCTTATAGGGTAATTTTGTTTATGCAATTTTGGTTGTCCCCTCATTTTTAGTGCTTAAAAATAATATTAATTTAAAGACAACATGAAAATTTTAAATATCTCCAAAAAGGGAGAAAAGATGAGCGTGTTGGAAGAATTTGAAATATATTCACACTACAAACATGAACCAAAAAACATATTGAACATAATGCAATTAGATAAAATCAACCGCATATTTGAAAAAAATTGTAGAGTTGAAGAAACTATAATATTAATATACATATCTTTTCTATCAAACTTCATGACAAATTCAACACATGTTTTTAAAACGAAAAATGAAATTGAGTATTTAATTATATCTAGAGGTTACATTTTTGTACACACTTGAAAATGGTATAATCCCTGAAATATTTAGTGCTAAACAAAATGAAATTGCTAATCAAAATTGTTATAAGATTTTGCATAAGCTTTTACTTCATCAACCTACAAAATAGAACCTACCCCTTACCTGGTTATTCTTGATTACATAATTACAAATGCTCATGCTCCCGGAGTTGTTGATTTTAGATACTACATAGTCATGAAATAACGAAAATTCAATAGATGGAAAGGTATGAAGATCATGTTCAATTCGAGAGTAACTTCTTGGACATTTGAAGTTCTTGAGCCACTTCTCCACTGACTCTGGGCAGTAACAGTCTTCAGGTTGGACTGTTCCTGAAATAAAAAAAATGTTATAGTCTTCAAAACTTGTTAGTAGTGCTACTAATGTAAAAACATATTAGCTTAAAATTTATTTTACCCACTTTCAAGAACTACAATATTACATTATGTAACCTTACGCCAAGCCTTTAGTTCTTGATGTAAATTAAATCTATAAACAAAAATTGGCTTGAAAAATATCAGTAACATATCTAAAAGTCGAAACACAAGAACAAGGAACTTTTGCTGTCTAGGAAAATTGAAAAATGAAAGGGTTATTTGAGGAACAAACTAATGCAGATGTAAAATTTTTGTTTTGTTTCCCTACCCTTTTGGTGCAAACCTATGTGTAAAAAATTATAATAAATAGAGCTATAGGTCAGCTGAGGAAATTGGTGAATAAATAGTAATAGCGTAAATCTGGATATTGTAAAATTGGCATACACTCATGTCACTTGGATCATGAATGACTCCTGTAACATAAGTGCTGCAAACAGCATGTAGCTACCATGCAAAAGAATAGCTGTGCAAATTTTTCAGGTATTTTATGTATTTTAAAATACCCCTGTCACAGTAGATCTGCGTGCTCAGAAAATTTCCTAATCAATACCATTAAAGTATGAAAATGAAATATTATAAGTAGCGTATATAATATTTGTACCGTTAAAGTACAAAGCAAAAGTTTATTTGAAATAGTGATATGGCAGAATCAATTTAGGGGAATGTTTTACATTTGATTTCCTGTTGATTTTGAGATAGTCACAGTAATTTTTCTGCATTCACGGTTGAGACCATTAATTTGAGTCCTCTCCCAAAATTTTACGTCAACCCAAAAACCCACAACTTTCTGGGATAATTTTCCTTAACGGGATTATATAGGAAAGGAGTAAGCAGATTTAGTGCCATAAGGAAAAAAATGATGCATTTTAAAAATAAATAATTTGACTTTGGTCAGTTGAAGTTACATGACATGTTTGATCAATATCTGTCGATAAATATAATTTAACTGGTTGGGTGGTGTAGTGGTTATAATACCCGCCTTCAAAACTGAAGGTCGCCGGATCAAATCCCACAAGGGTCGAATCTGGACCCAGTCGCCATTTGTCATTGGGCAAATGATTTTAATGATGCTTCCTAACAACAGGTCGACGTTATGTAGTAACAAGACCGGGGTTTGGACCGTTCCCCATCAAAACGTTAAAAATGCCACTGGCGTAGAAATACGCAAAAATAAAAAAATAATATGAGGTTAGGCTATTCTCCGTAAAAGACCTGATATGGGAAAGAATATGCAGGTTTACTGCTGTCAGGAACACTGAGCATAGGCATTTTTATTTTGACCATACACAGTTCTTCAGGTTTCATCTGAGCCCTGTGTTTTGGATTGTGCAGTAGACTATAACGCAAAAATAACAGTGAAAAATAACAAACTGTTAGTTTGACACTTAATTGTTTTCAACATAATACCAATTTTAATCCAAAAAAATGTAGGTTCATAAGTGAAATACTTTTTACTTTTCTTCTTTTGTAAGGCGGGAAGTTTTGCCAATTTAAATTTGCCACGTCGGCCTGTCAAACCACGACCTTGCATGGCCTTGACCATGTGGAGGGATGGACACTAAGTTAGTTAGTTGATCAGGAGTGTCCAGTTGGTTAGGAGCAGTGGTGGTGCATATGTCGGCTGCGAGGCTGCCTGGTGAGACAAGTGTCCAGTTGGTTACGAGCAGTATATTACATTTTAAGATTCTCATGAACTATGCAAGGTAACTATTTGAGTATTAATTATTAAAAAGAGCATGAATAGGATTTTTTTAAATTTTGGAGAGACACAGCAGTGTCTCTCCGGCCGGATCGTTGCTGAGGAGACCGCTTGTAAAGCAATATTTAAGACATAACTCGGTTTTTTTGCTTAAAATTTTATGCACCAGTGAGGTTGTGCGCTCGCCCAATTTATGGGCGAGCGCATTATGGACTTGGTGATAATCGACACTCCAGCCCCGCCTTGCGCCAAGAATTTGGCGCTGAGCGAATTGAATGTGCTGTGAATGTACCTTGTTACATGCTTTAATTTTGTATATCTCAAACATTAAATTACAAAAAGCGGAGCTGTGTGACTCACGCGGCTGTGGGCTGAGTAACACGGAAGTAAAGTGTATTAGTGATTACATTTTCATGTATAGAAATTGCAAACACCATTTATGGTGAGCGGGTACAGAAATAATGTTTTTTTGTTGTTTCTTGTTGGGAACATTAATTCTTATTGGTCATACCATGTGACCAATATGGATGTAATTTGTTGTAATCCCAAATCCTATAAAATGATTATAGGAAACCCACAATCCAGTATTAGTATCTAACTTGTTGATCTTATGAAGGAAGTGTAGTGGTGTACACTTCCTTCATAAGATCAACATTGGAGCTCCAAAATACAAGTTACTAAATATTTTTTAATATCTCAATAAAATTACTTCAGTTGAATCTAATGTGAATTGCTATTTCATAAATGTTGTGGAGTAACGAGGGGATAAAGTGATTGACCAAGGAGGAGAGGAATATGCAGCATTTGCTCATTGCATCTCGGCAGATCTAGGTAATGAGAAATGCATGAGCGTTGGAGTTGTGAGAGACTTCAAACATGCTTTTGAAAAACCATCATTCAGTAAATGCATAAATTCTCATTTAAACTGTCAGATATCAGATGAAGTTGTTGGTGTGTGGACTTGTGACTAAAGACAATTATTACAAGAAGCCAACATTTTGGGAGTATCAACAAGCTTTTAAGCAAACGACTCAAGATTTTAAAACAAAAGGATTAAAAACTCTATATTTCTTACCATTATGATGATTAAAAGACCAAATTCCTCTCTATTTATTTTTATCAATAATAATCGTGCTCAAATCAATGTAATAGTGCATGATGAAATGTCAATAAGGAGACTGAGAAAGGGGCTCTCATTTCACATGTTTGTTAACATCCTCCAGCAGGCCTTTTACAAGTCAGGGTTACAAAAAATTCCCGTTTTGAAGAATCCCATACAACTGAAGCCAACTATTACACTTTAATGGAATCATCAATCGGAGAAAATCAATCACTGATTATGACAAATGCGGACCCCAGGCTTGTGACATGGACAGAACTGATTCGCCCTCAATATCTTCTGCCGCTGACCTGTCGACTACGGATGATCAACCTACATCTATTACTTCAACTACTGCAAGTAAGAAATTAGTGGTGGCTCCAAGTGTTCTACGTTTCAGTGAAATGATAAAGCAGAGTAAAAGTAATAGTGATGGAATCACATCAATTGCAATATTGATTCTAATGTGAATTATGGCAAAAATTGTAATATAACTAACTACCCAAAGTAATGATTGTTCCACTTTAACAGATACTTTAAACTGCTGTCCTTCCCCTCAAGCAATACCCCGCTAGCTTCAGCTTATATTTTGTGATCTATCTTAACCTCTAGGATCTCAGATATTAGTGAAAATGGGTTAATTAAAAACAGAATAAATGAATAAAATCACAATCAAACCACAAAATCTTCAATTTTGCATTAAAGTATTCACACCTGCCATCTCATATTGATATGTTGAATGTTTTGCTTGATGATATCCAACCTGATATTGTAGCCCTCAGTGAACATATACGATGAAGAAGACTTATGAAGAACTGAGTAGATAGGCCGCCCGGCCCCCATATTTGCATGTTTGTTACTAATTTTCAATGCTGCCCTCAGGTTCCATTATTTCCCGGAAATGTGGAAGACTGCAAAGATAATCCTGATCCCAAAACCAGGTAAGAATCACTTGTTCCCCGAAAATCATCGCCCCACTTCCCTACTCTCGGCGGTCTCGAAGCTTTTCGAACGCTTGTTCCTTTCCAGGATATCCCCCATCTTGGACGGATACATAAGGCCGGAGCAGTTTGGATTTCGTCGTGGACACTCTACGACGCAACAGCTGGTACGGTTGATTACAAAGCTAGTCGACAATTATAATAATAACTTATGCTCTGTTGCAGTGCTATTGGATGTCAGCAGGACGTTCGACAAGGTCTGGCACAAGGGCCTTCTCCTCCAACTCAGCGAGTCCCCGCTCCCGGCAGCAGCAGTTCATCTCCTCAAGTCTTACTTAGAGGGCCGACAGTTCCAGATATGCGTCGAGGGGGCGCTATCCACGACATGTCCAGTAGAGACTGGGGTACCCCAGGGCAGTGTCTTGGGCCCGGTACTCTACCTTGTTTATACTAATGACAAGCCAACTGTTGCAGGAGTAATGTTGTAGCTTTACGCTGATGATGCACTGCTGCACTACAGAAGCTGTCACCCTGATCATGCCGCAAGGATGTTGCAGACACAGATGGACGCCCTGTCACCATGGCTCCGCCAGTGGCGCATCAAAGTCAACACAGATAAAAGTAATGCCATTTGTTTCAGGACGAGACGAAAAATGCCGAGAGCAGTTCCATCCGAGATCCAGCTAGACGGAGTGGGAATACTGTGGAAGACGTCCGTGAAGTACTTGGGTGTCACCCTGGACTCACGCCTGTGTTTCAAACAGCATGTTGACAGGAAAGTCGCTGAGGCAACGGCAATCCTGGAGCTGATGTGGCATTTGCAGTCAGGAGCCCAAGCCTAGTCAGGACGAAAGTCACCATGTTCCTACTAATTGTACGCTCTTGTATCATGTATGCTTCAGAAGCGTGGTGGATTCTGGCCAGCAAGACCAACATGAAACCCTTAGAGGTCGTCCAGACGAAGTTGCTGAGACGAATCACACGACAACCGTGGTTCGCCAGGAACTCCGTAATTCCCATAATTACGGAGTTCCTGGCGACGCTGGGAGTCCCAATTCTTGATTTATTTAATAGAACAAAAGCCCAGGACTGTTTCAGAAAGCAGAGTCTAACCCCCACTACGCTATACCACATATTTGCAAGCCAAATTGGGATTGCTCATGGTCGGGATTCGAACCCTAGCATTTCTAAATGGCTAAAACGTTACACTCATCAGTGTAGCGCTTAAACTAATACAGCCACCGTGCTCATTGGTGCAGGGTAGGAGAGAAATATCAGATCCTGTGGAAGTATCTGAGATTTTTAATAACTTTTTTGTGGAAGCAGTAGATTATTATACTATTCCAAATTTGACAATTTGAAATGAGTGTGAGTGTGAAATGAGTGACAGTTTTGTAGGAAGGGTTCTAATTCAAATAACAATGCTTCATGTGGTTTGAACTTTCAATTCTTGTTGGTATAACAGGAGTTGGAAAAAATTGTAATGTCATTTGAAAATCTATTTTCTACAGGGTACGATGAAATTAAAATTACAGCCATTAAAGAGGTATTGCCCTTCATCATTAAACCTTTAACAAGTGTTATTAACAGTTTATGGATTTGTGGTAAATTTCCCAATCAATTCAAAATTGCAAGTGTGGTTCCGATATTTAAAAGGGGAAGCAGGAGTGATGTAGCTTATTATAGACCTGTCACTCTTCTGCCTCTTTTCTGTTAAATATTGGATAAGGTATCATATAAAGGATTATTTTTTTATTTTAAATCAAATAAATTACAATAAAAACTTTAAACTTATCAAAACTTTTTTTCTAATTCAGCCTTTTATTCCATACAAGAATTTCTAAAAACTAAACAGGAGTTCTCTGTCAATGAGAAACATGTAGTGATGGTTTTAGTAGGGATAAAAAAAGGTACTGGTTGTTTCTTCCCCAACCTTTTTATTTGGTTTTAGTTTATGTATTACAGTATTCATTGTTAATATAGCTTTTTTCTCATCCTATAAATATATATCGCATATATTTAGGTACATACAAAAAGTGACCACAATATCGTTGACCACAAGCCTCAAAGGCAGACCTAATCCTAATCTTGCCTTTGATTAGGATAATCAAAGGCTTATCCTAATCTTGAATCACGATCTGGTTGTACGCTCTTTTAGCGAATTTCCTATAGAGAAGAGGCTATTACTGAAGGTCTCATGGCAAGACTTAAGCCTGGAACCATGTTATTTTTTGTTTTGAGGTGCCCAGAGGCCAAAAACAATAATCGTTAAAATTTATATATAAATATATATATATACACACACACAGGGTGAGTCTCTATTCACTACATTAATTTTACCTGTCGATTGTACTTACAAAAGTAACAAAAAATGTATTTAAGTCCATATCTTATCTTAATCGTGTAGCTGTCAAAGCACATTTTGTGATTTTTAAAAGTTTTACAAATTTTCCATTAGTTTGACAATAGAATGCAAATTATTTTAGTTACAACCTGGAGAGTAATACAATTTGATCAATTTTTTTAAATGTTACACATAGTACTTTAATAATAACTCCTTTTACAATAGTTTAAAAAATAACTTTAAAATAAAAAAAATATTTTTACTGACATTTTCCAAAAATACTTAAGGTTTAATATAACCAGCTAAATATTTCTTTTTCTTATGTCCAAATGCATATAAAACGTCCTCATTTATTTAGCTTTAAAATGATGTACGAAGGAGTCTTACATTGAAAAAATTATAAAATTTCATGAAAACGTTGATTAGGTACAGCATTAACATTTGCCATATTGGCTCTAAACAACCAATGAATTAATGTAGTTTTTATTACAGTATCAGCCAAAATAAACAGTACTGAAACTGAATCAGCTGTAGTTGCCTTCTCGATCAGCTGATTCAATTGGTGATTATTGCCACGGCTTCGCGTTCATTACTTCTTTCTCATTTGAGGTTAGGTTTTGTTAACATGGCACTAACAACTGTAGAAAAAACTTTTATCGTAGAGCATTATTTTCGCTCATACGGAAATGGACGTGCGGGTGGTCCAAGCTTGTCACACACTACTTTACGTTTTCAGAAACATTTCCACAAAAACCCGCCAAGTAATGCTGTGATTCTTAGTGTTGTTGAAAAATTTCGAAGAACAGGTTGTGTTTTGACACAGCGAAATGGCGTTTCAGGTCGCCCAACTACTGTCTGTACAAATGAAAACCGCGCAAGAGTGTTGCAGCAAAGTGTTACAGTCACTGAAAAGAAGCCTAATGCGAGCTTCTCTTAAACTCAATATTAGCAATACGTCAATGAGAAGAATGTTCAAAAATATTGGTGGTTTTCCCTACAGGATACAAACTTCCAAGCTGAAAACGTAGAATAAAGCAATACCATTTCAGTACTGTTTATTTTGGCTGATACTGTAATTCCTTTATTAATTGAATATTTTGACTAATCAGCAGACTAGGAAGTAAACAAATTATAATCAGCCAATTTTTATTGTTCTACTATGTGACTGTTTATTTATTTTGTTTTTTTGTTTTGTTTTGAATTGCACACTACAACTTAAGCTTTTTTGAAGTCATAAAGGTAGTTATCATTGTTGTTTTGAGCTGTCATGTTGTTATCTATCAGGACTATGTTGACATTACTATGGTTTACGGGTTCTGTAACTATAATGCAACAGAAAGTCGACATGAGTACAGTCGCTGCTATTTCAACAGAAGGCTTAAACGAATGAAAGGACTTTTGTCAAGATTCATTGCTGCTTGCGTGAAAATGGAAGGTTTCCTAGTAATACTCGATTAGTTGGGAATATTTTTCAAGACATTAGAGTTGAGAAGCAGTTCTTCACCACTTTGCAAGAGACCCACAAACAAGTACAAGATCAGTTGCATGTGAGTTTGGAGTTTCCCAATCATATGTTAGTAGATTTGTACGTAAAGAAAAGCTGCATCCTTACCATTTTATTCGAGTGCAAGCCTTATTATAACAGATCCTTCTCTGAGAGTTCAGTTCTGCCGCTTGATTCGTCAATGTGATCGTCAGGATTTTCTCAAGACCATTTTGTGGACAGATGAGCCAACATTTAGTTGTGAGGGTATTTTTACATACACAATGAACATTACTATGCTGCAGAGAATCCACACCTGATTCAGAAATCTTCTCATCAAGTACAGTTCAAAGTAAATATCTGGATTCGAATTATTGGAATCCGGCTTATAGGACCTTTCCTTGACATACCAACAGCCTTAAATGGCATTCAATATCTAGAATTCCTAATGGACACCTTAATATTACTCCTTGAATACTTGCTGTTGGAATTGCACCAGAGCATCGTCTTTCAAGCAGATGGCTCACCCCCACACTTCAATGTTGAGGTATGACAGCACATCAGTGCTATTTTTGACATATGGATCGGAAGAGAAGAAACCATTGTTTAGCCTCCACGGTCTCCAGACCTTACAGCCCTCGACTACTATATTTGGGGTCGTCTCAAGCAGCAAGTTTATCATACGCTAGTTCAAAATGTAGAAGACTTGAGGAATAGAACTTTGACAGCTTGTGAACTTCTACTTGATGAACTAAACTTGAAGGCCACTGCGAGAGAATTCAGGAAAAGAGTTTGTATGAGAATCAGAAAAAATGGTGGGAATTTTGAAAATCTTCTCAAATTATGAAATTTCTTGAAATCTGAACCGTTGTGTAGAGTTTTTCTCTTCTTTCAAATTTGTATTCATTTTAATAAAAAAATATCTGCTAAAAGATTGCTGTATTTTTTTGTATACAAAATTATGCTGATTATACCTTGTTTACTTCCCAGTCCGCTGATTTAGTCAAAATTTTCTGCTAATAAACAAATTAATAACAGCTATGGTAATTAGTTTGTTGTTAAGGGCCAAAATTGTAAATGTTAATGCTGAACCTTATCAACATTTTTATTAATTTCAACATTTTTTCAGTGTATGACCCCTTAAGATTTATACATAATTTTAAAGCTAAATAAATGAGGAAGCTTTTTATGCAATTGGACATAAGAAAAAGAATTATTTAGCTGGTTATATTAAGCATTAAATTTGTTTGGAAAATTTCAGTAAAAATATTTTTTTAATTTAAAGTTTTTTACAAAAAATATCCTATAGAAAATATGTCGAAAAATCCTTCTTTTAGCTACTAGCCACCATTTTGCATTTGTTACAAAAATCTTTGTATCTCAAAAACCATTCACGGATAAGCGAGATCATGAACTTTAAATGTTTGCCAAAGTGCACATGTGTACTAAATTTCATAAAAATCAGACGACCAGTGTGACCTCTGGGTTTGTACACAGAGACAGACTTCATTCTGTAAACCACTTTTTTGGGAGCTTCAAATTGGATATATCAACTCTCAATTAACATTTAAAATTTTTCTTTTTCCATATACTTTGTATACAGGGAGAATGTAATACCTAATCACACAGTAGCAAATACTGCAGTCTTAAAACAAATACAATCAACAATATAATTGTTAAATAAGGTTCCTTATGCCACTGAAACAGAATGTGATGTCCTGGGAGAAATCTGACAACATTTTCTTACTCAACATCTCTCCCTCTCTCTATTCCCACCACTTGTGCCTCTCTAAGTTGAACAGTCTGGGCCTGACAGCCATAGGTGATGGAGCTTGCAGCTGACATCACTGAAAGGTATGAAGTAGGTACATTCAATAATACGATTTTAAAAGCTAAGAAATTACCACCGGTTGAAACTCAAAGGAAGTTGAGTTAAATTCATGTCAAACGTGTGTGACAGTGTTTGAAATCTTAAAAAATGGTGTAGAGTTCTCTGAGGAACGCACCAACATATATGATGGGCAAAGAAGCAGAAATCACAGATCTTCAACTAAGTGGTGATGAAGATTGAACGTCTGGTCGAGAATCAGAGGATAACGATTCGGAAAACTGGCTGTCGAGGTTCATGAAAATTCAATTCTCACTATTGGTGGAAAGGTAAGTTATCACAAAGTGTGTACTGCACATACTTTATGAACCCCACTCAGCAGATGATGTCAAGTGTAACTAGTGGTTTATTCAAAAATAGGTCGAATATGCCGGAATGGATCGTAATGTCATTACGTTACTCTGGAATAAAAACCCAAATCCACGATATTTGTTACCAGTTACATTTTTCATGTGCAAAAAAGGATTATTGCACACACTTCATACCTAGCGGTGAAGTTGGCAAACATGTTCCATCGCAAATAGCTGACAGGCCAGCACCATTCGACGTAGCGAGGCGTTGGGTAGTTTCTTTAATTTTTATAATGTCCTCAGTTATTTCAATTTTACCTTCAATTATAAATGGCGATCTTCCAATGTCTTGACCCCGATACTTAATACTTATTTTTATATCACGGCATGTTTCATAAACCTTATATCTTACAATTATGGATCCATCTTTTCTGTCAAGTATGTTGGTCCATATTCTGCAGTTTCGTTGATATATATTACTTCCGCTTATTTCAACTTTCAAGTTTTCTAAATCAAATTTTTCACTGAAATAAAACATAACACAAATGAGTAAATTGTCTGTATCAGTAGAGCCTACTGTTCTAAGGGTATTAAATTTGACTTCAGACACAAGTTATAGAAAATTAATTAATAACTGATCCTCCTGTTGATAGTAGGATCAAAAGGCCTTCATCCAGCTCCTTGAAGCTCACTCAGTTTATTCTGTTAATATGTGTCATCCTTATGAGTGCTAATCTTGTGCTGACTAAATACTGCCATGACCAAAATATTGTGATCTAAAGTGAATGTTAAGTAGCTCTTAACCCTTAAGTGGGTACGCCTATTTTAATTATGTGAGTGACCTGGGGTCTTTCTAACCCCCAATGTTAGAAATTTGTTTTCAAAGTTGATAGAACATTAATAATAGCCAAGAGTTAGCCTCTTGGTATAAGGCAAATGAAATAATAGAATTACAATGAATCCTTAATTTATTAAAGACATATATTCTGTACTTGTATGTGTATATGAAAAAAGAATCAACAATTTTCCATAGTGACTTTCAAACAGAAGATCTATACGTAAACAATTGGGTCCATTGTTCATTTCTTATTCAGAGTCACTGTTTTCAACATTTTGACATTTGTCACGATGTGAATCTGAGACATAAGAAGAAAACACTTCTCACACCTGGACATTGTTTTTATGTCTTTTGGTAGGGGGCACATCGTACAGTGCGTAAAGTTGGACAAATAAGGTCACGATCAGTATTACCTTTGTTATCTTTCGAGGTTTCATGGTTCAACGCAAAATAGATATGTTTAACTCTCTGCATCATTTGGAGGACTAAAATCGGGGTCTTTATCAGTTTTGTCTGATTCTGAATAAGTTTGATGGATTTACTCACTCGCATGATATACTTTATTTGGAACACCAGCATCATCAAATAAATCTTCCCTTCTTTACAAGTTCTAATAAATACTTTTTGTATTCCTTGAGATCGTTCATCAAAATCTATTTCTAATGTATATTTACATAAATAATTATGAAGTCACAGAAGTAGGCGCGGGGGTCAGAACGACCCAACAATATAAAATCACTGGTTACACTAGTGAGTGTGCGGTTGTCAGATCGGCCCTAGGTTTCAACTGTTCAAGGTCATGTCATGATGCAAACTACCCAAACAGGTAATGGTGGGTAAGCTGACTCCCCCACTAAGCACTTCAGCAGGTTGGCCTAGTATCCAACAAGAATATAGCAAGAAGTTTCTTCCTGTATTATCATTATCTTCTGCAACTGGTTGCTGGGATTGAAGGAAGATCAGGTTAGGCAGGCCATTGCTTTGATCATTGGATCAAATAAATCTACCTTTCTGGACACCTTAGAAAACATTTAGGCCTACTCAGCTGCTAGCATTGGGGAAAAGTTCCTGAGGCTTGTTGAAGGAACTTATCTACCTAGCTCATCATGGGAGCTTAATAAACCCAAGTTGAGGAATTGAGACCTAGAGTCAAGCCCCAATTAATCCTATTAATTAATGATGTTAATTATCTAGTTCTAATTTAATTTGGATAGACCACTTGCTCTACAGGTAGTCACAACAGTTGATTATTGATAGAAATAAATAGGAAGGCAAGAACTGAAGAAAAATTGATCATTCAGCCAAACCTGTGTAATTAAGTTGAAAAAAAACTGACAACAGGCTCCTTAATTTCTCAGAATACAAGTAGAATAATTAATACCTCTTGACAATTTAAAAAATGACATCTTTAAATTTCTGTACTGTATAAAATTTTAGCCAAATAATGCCTACTGTATAGATACACAGGTTGACAAATTAAATAAAACTTGTGAAAGTTTGGAATCGACAACTGATTGTATGTAGGCCTAATACCAAACATAAGAAAACTGAAATTACTTTTTTACTTCGATAACAAATTCACAAACCCACACATTAAATCCCCCTTTTCTTCTACCTCTGACGACAACAATATGGAAATTAAAGACAACAGTCAGTCATTCTTCAGCAGGTAAGGACAAGAAGAAGTGAGCCCCAAACTTCTATTTTGAACCAATCCTTTACAAGCTGGTGGTGTGCTAGGAGTAATTTAGCAGAAAGCCAAGCCTCAAAGATTCAGAGACAACAATCTTAACAAAAACAAAAACGTTACAAAAACAAAAACAATCTTATGCTGGTGATCTTTTGGTGAAGCTTGGGTAACCTCAAGTAATGAACAGCAGTGATCCCCAAACCAACATTCAGAGCATCTTTCGAGAAAACTGTGCTATCCATATCCTTCAACCAAAGAGCTAGAATTATAATTGCATTATATGAACAACTTCACGATCAAAGATCAATTTGCCTGTCACATCTATGCTTATCCCCTCTGAGATGAAGATCTTTGTTTCAAGGACCAATTGTCAAGGACAAAAGCATGAAGCCCTCACAGGGTAGTAATGGGTTAATCGACTAGTCGCTTAACCGACTAGTTGCCAAAAACATTGGAAAACCAAATCTTCCGCAGACCAAATCTTCGTAATTAGGTTGTTAAAAAGTGGAATGTTTGGTACATATTTCCAACCTAGTATCCTAAAATCTATATAAAATCGATCTTAGACTTACTTTTTGCACTTTCTAACAACCTTTTAACAAAGTTTCTGTCCACGGAAGAACCTAATTTTGACGTTTCCAACGATTTTAGGCTGGAATATGACAATCTCAAACCAAAACGTCTAACTAGGGGATCAGCGGGAATTGGGGTTCTGGGCGGGGGAAAAATCACTCAAATACACTTATTTCACTCTCTAGTAACACAATTAAGAATAAAAACACTGTGGAGCACAGCTTTTCTGACGTTTTCTAACGTTTTTTGGCCAAAATAATGCACCCTTCAAACATCCAGTCAACCTTGTTGTCTACAACAATTGAGGTTCTGAGCTGGGAGAAAGGGGAAATATTTGAATCCGTGATATATTACGGAATTAGGGATATAAAATATAAATTTTAGGATAAATGGTAGATTCTCGTGATGAAAGAAAATGACGCAACAAATCATAAACTGAACTAGATCTTTAATATTAGTTTATTTCATTGCCAATCAGCTGATTGCAAATCCCTTAGTCCTTCAACCCAAGGTAACTAGAAATATACAAGAGGTACGACAAGTAGGCTACAGAAACTACTTCTAACCAGTGACATAATTGTTTTACACAAATTATAGAAGAATGTTTATTTTATAATTTGTTTAGTTTCTAAAATATAAAAATTCTTCTTTTCTGTAATTAACATGATTAGATGTCGTAAATACCCCCGTCGCAGCAGACCTGCTTACTCAGCAAATTTCCAAATCAATAATATAATAATATTATATGTCAAGTTTGATCAATATTAATCGATAAAAATATGAGTTAGTAGTTTTTTTCTTATTCTCTATAAGATTAACATGGGAAAGAGTATGCAGGTTTACTGCATTGAGGAACACTAAAAGTAGGCATTTTTACCATAAACAATTTTTATTCTGACCATATACCAGGTTTTATCATTATCTGGACACGAATAAAGGAGTTTGGCTACTCTACATAAGATTAACATGGGAAAGAGTATGCAGGTTTGCTGCTGTGAGGAACACATAAACTATGATTTTTTAGCATAAACGTATCGATCCCATCTACATGAAGCTAAATATCAATGTTCATCCAAAACTATTTAAAATTAATAAGGGAAACATTAATTTTCCCTTATCCTCCTTAAGATTAGCATTGGAGCCCCTAAATACAATGTACTGTGTTTAGATTTTTTAATATCTCAGTAACCGTTGGAGATAGAGAAAAAACTTTAAGGAACTAAATTGTGTAGGTTTTTAAGGTGATTCTAATAGTGAAAGATAAAACTGGAAAATTTTAAATATTACATGAGAAAAAAGCAAAAAACCCATTTCAGGGGTACAAAACCCCCTTCCGATTGACCGATATGTCTGGTTTATGAATTCGTCCGAGCAAATGCAGGAATACACGTCTTTACCAAATTTGGTCTCGATCGGACCATTTTTACAAGAGTTATTGTGTTCACAGACACACACTCACACATATATAATATATAAATAGGCTATATATATATATAAATTTTGACGACTATTGTTTTTGGTCTCTAGGCACCTAAAGAAGAAAAAATAACACGGTCCCGGGCTTAAGTCTTACTATGAGACCTACGGTAATAGCTTCTTTCCTATGGGAAATTCGCTAAAAACCTAACTTGACTCCGCAGAGCGCTGTATGTATGCAATATCTCGTAGATTACGATAAAATGCAACGTGCCAATTCCCTAGCTAGACGCTAAGGTTTGAGTGTTATAATTCTGTCTAAAATTATATGAAACGTCAAAATTTGGTTCTTCCACGGACAGAAACTTTGTTATAAGGTTGTTAAAAAGTGCAAAAAGTAAGTCTAAGATAGATTTTATATAGATTATTTGGTAGGATACTGTGTTGGAAATATTTTCAAAAAGTTCATTTGAGATATATTTGAAAATAAATAGTGGATACCGTAATCTAAACTTTTAGCGTAACACATTTCATCCTTCATAAATTACATGAGTAAATTATTTTACTGGTACCTGGAATTATGAACATTTTTCGTGAATACAAAAAAATATCTTGCCGGCATGACAAGAATATCTGGACTCAGTCCTGGTCCATATATTATAATTTCATCTTCTTTTTTACAGGTTTTCATTCTGGTAAGATTGTTCATTATAAAAATGAATAAAGAAAATTTCAGTACCCTCATCTTGCACTGAGAAATAATAGGAAACAATCTAATAGTCTCACTACAGGAAGAGCTCTCTCAGTTTTCAAAGTTCGTTAGGCCTATTTGTACTCTTAAATATAAACATGAGCCAAGAAAATAAATCTCAAATTTTAACTTAGACCGGTAACACTATTTTTAATAAATAAAAGGGATCGTGTCAAACTTCAGTCAGAAATAAGCAATGGATAAGGAACATGTACCCGACAACTGTCAAATGCTTGTGCTTGACAATAATGATTAGGCTATCAATGTTGACTAAAGGAAAGTTAGACATAACCTACAAGTTTTTTATTCTGTTTTGCCATTAGCAGGCTTCTCTTAAAGCTATGCAGTTTCAAAGTACACTATTTTTATGGAATTCTCATCTAAATTTTGTAAAAGCTATTTTTTGTTTATCTGTTTTGTCAATAGAAGGCTCAGCTTAAGCTCTTTCTTAAGCTAATTTCAAAGTATACTATTTTTTAATGAATATTCTCATTTAACTGTTATGGACATCCGAGATCGAACCCGTCACCTCCAAGTCCAAGACGATATCCGTTAGGCTTGCAAACGCCTAACCTTCGAGATTTCAAAACATGAACATTACAATGTCAACAATTAATTGTTATGTCATGTCACACACAAGCCACAAGTTTTTTTTTAATCTGTTTTTGCCAACGGCAGGCTTAGTTCAGGTCTGTAGTTCAATAGTTCACTATTTTATTAAATTTGCCTATACCAACATCAACAGTTATTTTCTCTTGCCTCATAAAGGCGGCCAAGTGTAACCATGAAGCTTTGTTATTCTCTTGTAACAGTTCTCTGGACGGTGGCGACGTCCTGTAATCTAGCTACTTGGAGGTCACGAATTGTGGATAATTATTAGAGATGGTTGGTGGATGAAGTGTTCTCTTGTGTGGATTACCGTCCGCACTATTGAATACCACGTTAATCCGCAAAAGACAATCCTCATAATTCGACCAATTCGTAATTCAAAGGCCGTGGTTCGGATTCTACGTTAAACTGTAGGTCCATTAGTTGTCATCGGCTGTTAGGCTATTAATTAACAGTCCTGTCAGGCTTGGAACATGTCAGGCTTAGTCATTAACAATTACTACAAGATCGCGCCACAATCATCTTACTCCTAATCCTCATTTATACTTTGCTTAAAATACCTACATTGTAGTATGGTTGCAATTTCAATGATCTAATCTAATCTCTGTGTCAACTATAAGTAGTATTTTTATGATACCTTTTAAAACATGAACATGATTGTATTTATATCTCTTGTAGGAAATAGGTTAGATCATGGTTATATCAGAGATGAACCGACCCGTTCTTATCTGGTTATATCTAAAGGGCATGTTTTTGGTTCACCTCTAAACCTATAAACTCTCCTAATGTAAAAACTAAAATACCTCCTACATATTTCTCCACAATGTCAACAACCATCAAGAAACTACTTAAAATATCAAAACTGTAGTGAAAATACATTTTCTACCTATGTCCGCGATCCCTCAAAGTCAATCTTACTAGTATTTATGACTTAACTTCTTCTTATGATGTATAAGGAATAAGGCAGCGTCTCCTACCACAAAGAATAGTTCAACAGACTCAAATGATAATCATGATGACGTGTCATCAAAAGGTTTTGAAGAAATTATTTTAAGTATGCTTTCTTTAAAAAGATCATAAAAATGTCATAAATTCAATACATACAAATGGAACAGTTTAATCAATCTCATATAAATAATTAACACTCCTAAATTGGAGTGCAAATGGACTAAGGGACAAAAGAATGACTTTTGTCTCATTCTTGGCTAGACACAATATGTCATTGCATGTGTCACCGAAACACATTTAATACAAACTAAAATCTTTTAAGGTTGACGGCTATATGACTTACCAGGAAGATCGCTAAAATCCTATTGGTTCTGGTGGGGTTGCCATCTTTAGCAAAAGACACGTAGCTCATCATACACATATTCCTCCCTCAACTCGCCTCAATTGAAACTGTTGGTTTGAAATTATTTCAGGAACTAAATTGTGTAGTTTTTAAGCTGATTCTAATGGTGAAAGATAAAATCTATACATGTTTAAAATTAAATATGAAAAACGCAAAAAAACCAATTTTCGAGTAGAAAACCCCGTCAAACTACCCGTTCCCTTTGACCGATATGTCTGGTTTACGAACTCGTCCGAGCAAAGGTAAAAATACACGTCTTTACCAAATTTGGTCTTGATCGGACCATTTTTACGAGAGTTATTTTGTTCAAAGACACACACACACACATATATATATATATATGTATATATATATTTATATATATGTATGTATATATAAATTTTCATGACTATTGTTTTTGGCCTCTGGGCACCTAAAGACAAAAAAATAACATGGTCTCGGGCTTGCCACGAGACCTACGGTAATAGCTTCTTCCCTATGGGAAATTCGCTAAAAGCAAGTAAGATGGATTAAATTTGTGCAATTTAGCGTTGCGGAATAAAACTCCGCATGCACCCCTCCCGTTTGAACGGTGAAGCACCCACTCAAGGGTTAATATTGTCTAAACAAAAAATTGGTAGAAGGAATAATCTTAAGTTTTATGAATCGCTGCTTTGGTAGGACATGCTGTAAGGTGCAGTTGTCTCAAGTTCTCGCCTTAAGTATATAAACACAATAAAGTGGGCACAAAATTAAAATAGCTCACACTATAAACCTCAGTGAAACCAAGGTAGCCAGAAAGTTCTAGTCCTTGAGCGAAACTAGATATAATTAGTTATTATAAGTCACCTGTGGCATTAACTAATATTATTTGGCATTATTATTGTCGGAAACAGTCTCTGTAATGCCGTAAGGGTATATTAATATATAATTTTTAACATTTACTTAAAAAAATAACAAATTTAGCACAGTGATCAATAGATTAATCATCATACTCAATGTCATATATTTGATGGTTTGTAATTTTATCAAATTATGTGCTTATTTTTGTTGCTCTTTACTACATGACCTGATTATGAAGTTAATAATTTTATGATGTGGAAAAGCCAGCTGATATTATTCCTAGTAAGAGTAGGTTGAAAAATAAATTCGTAATAGAGTTTATATCTAAATTAAAAAGTGCAATTCTAAAAATAAATTGTTAAAATGTATAGTAGTAGATGAATACAGTAATATTATGATTAAGCAATTTTAAAACTGCATTCAAATTTATAGCATAATGTATGATATATATACAATTATACTCTTGTTATTAGTCCCCATATCTCAAATTCAAAGTAACCTAATGGTAAATTACACCACAGTGATCCCTTGTCAAGTCAATGTGACATGTAAAACTTTGATAGAACCAACAGATTATACAATGGAAAATACTGACGTGAATCCTTGTGAAATCAATGTGGCATGTACAGCAACATCAGCTCAGGAAGTCTTGATGACTCAATCTGAGAAACCTGTAGCCTCATCTTCAGACCAAGTATTGTATTATAACAACACCACTGAAACATTTGAGGGGTCTTTTGGTTTGCCTTTCAAAGGAGTGCTTTACCCAAGAGTATCTGAAAGCCGTGACTTACTGTCTCTCGATGGTCTCTGGAATTTTATGCAGGATCATAAAGATAATGGCATAAGAGAAAGATGGTTTCAGCAAGATCTTAGTAAAATGAATGGTTCTACACTGATGCCAGTTCCAAGCAGCTATAATGACATCACCTCTTCTGCCTCAGTACGAGATCACGTGGGATCAGTATGGTATCAACGGAAATATTATGTACCTTCATCCTGGAAAACTGAACAGCAACGAATCTGGCTGAGGTTCAGTGGTGTTCACTACAAAGCTCGAGTTTGGTCCAATGGAAGGAAGGTTTTGGAGCATGAAATTGGGAGCATGCCATTTCAAGGCGAAATCACTAAATTTATCAATATTGGTGGCAAAAATAAAATAACTGTTTCAGTGGATAACAGACTTGGACCTGAAACTATTCCTCAAGGTAAATTAGAACAAATTGACACTAAGAGAGGTGTGAAAATTATCCAGAAAAATAGTTATGGTTTTTACAACTATGCTGGAATCCATAGATCTGTCTGGTTGTACACAACACCAAAAGTTTATATAGATGATATTTGGTTGACAAGTGAATTTATAAGTGGCAAGGTTTTCATACTCTATAGGCTGTTCTGTAAGGGGATCTCTCTCAAAGATGGAGCAGAAACTAGCATTAAAGTTATTGATAGAGACGGGATACAAGTTGGGAAACACTCACAAATAAAAATTAATGTAAACAATGTGTCTGGAACAATAGAACTTGGTGCTCCAAAGTTGTGGTGGCCGTATCTTATGAGTCCTGATCCAGGATATTTGTATACTGTAGAGATTAGTGTTAAATCAATTGATACAGGGATTACTGATGTTTATAGACAACCATTTGGTATTCGTGAAATAAGGTGGAACAATAAACAAATATTCATCAATAACAAACCCATTTACTTCCGAGGTATCAATAGGCATGAGGAGTCTGACATCCGAGGGCAGGGCCTAGATCTACCCACAGCTGTGAGGGATCACAATCTCCTCAAATGGCTTGGAGTTAACATATACAGAACATCGAATTGTCCTCATGCTGAGGAGAGCATGGACCTTGCAGAACAGATGGGATTCATGATAATCGACGAAGTTCAAAGTATCAACACTCATAGTTTTACAGATAAATTATTGAACAAGCATAAGATGGCAATGGCTGAACTGATTAATCGAGACAAGAATAGAGCTTGTGTCATCATGTGGTCCGTGGCTAATGAACCAGAAACAGAAATTCAAGAAGCTGGACCATACTTTGGGTCAGTTGTCAGCTTCACCCGAAGACAGGATAAGACAAGGCCGATTACCGCAACACTAAACCGCTGGAACACGGTGGATCAGGCTGGCCAATGGATGGACATCATCTGCTTCAACCGCTACAATGGGTATTTCAAAGAACCTGGACGTTGGGAGATTGTACAGTCGGCTGTGGAAAACGAGGCTGAGTATTGGAATAGGAAGTATGACAAACCAGTCATCATGTCAGAGTTTGGAACAGAGACATATGAGGGACTGCACAATTTACCAGAATGTCTTTGGGATGAGGAGTACCAAAAAAAGGTACTTTCAGAACATTTCAAAGCCTTTGATTATCTGAGAGGAAAAGGGTGGTTTATTGGGGAAATGGTTTTCAGCTTTACAGATTTTAAAACAGAGGAATCTATAAAAAGGATTGGAGGTATGTCTAAGAAAGGAATTTTCACTTACCACAGACAACCTAAGTCGGCAGCATTTTTCCTTCGAAAACGAAACTTTAAACTTGCGGCTTTGATGAATGAAACAGCTTTACCAAGTGACTTGGAACTTTATTATTTAAGTGCTGATAAATTAGAAACAGATAAAAAGAGTGTTGATAAATTAGAAGAGAGTTTTTCGTTTGAAATTTAGTTGAGTAGTATTGTATTCAGGTAGCCTATATTGTCTTAATATTTTTAGGTATTATTTGTATATATAACATAATTAAAAAGGATTAAATCTTAAATAATATCTAATTACTAATTAATTTGTAAAGGATGGATGCCCAGGCCATGTACACTATCTAGTTGACCTTAATATCCTTGGTGTAAATGGATATTGATCTACCAGTTTCTTGGGACCAACTGCTTGTGCCAGTAAACCATTTACCATCCTATTACCACCATTACCAGTAAACCATCCTGTCATTTTTTCCTGCCTATGGTTTAAAGGTAATGGCAAACAAAGATTATTTAGGAATACAATCCTGAATACCGTATTTATATATATATATATATATATATATATATATATATATATATATTCAATGATATTGGTTTTCAACACTATAAATACACCATTCACGATCCTAGGCAAATCACACCGCACCTTTTGCATGATAAAAATTTACAACCGGTTAAGATTCATAGGCAGTTGTGTTAAGTTTTTGAGGAAGCATGTATGATAGTGTTGCTGCAAATGGTGTTGAGAGTTTGCTGAAGAACGTACCAACGAGCAAAGAAGTAGAATACTATAAATCTCAAAAGAAGTGGTGATGATGATTTGAGTAACATCTGAAATGAAATTTCCTTATTTATAGAGGTGAAGTTAGGACTAGCAAATCCTATCTACCACTTAAAATCTCTCACAAAGGATAAAAATACAATTATTGTGTAAATAAATAAATAAAACTAAAATTAACGATATACATTTTCCTAGCTTAAATTTACAATAAAGTAAGACAAAATCATTAACAAACAAAGTTTATGCTGAAATAGTTATACAATAATAATTATTAATAAAATATTTTTTGTTGCCCAAATTCCAGCCATTCTCAAACCTATCAGAGCCCAACCCAAATTGTCAGAACATGTTTCACCTCAGTCCCAAGCCGAGCACGATCCACCTCATGTTCAGTCAGAGGATTCCAAAGTTTAGATATGAAAACAGCAAACAGAATGGATTAAGGGACGAGAAGTTTGAAGAGAGTAGTGCAATGAATAGGAATAGAAACAAGTTGAGAGCCCCTACGTTTAAAACGAGTTCTAATATCAGACATGAAAAACATTATTGGAGAGATATTGAGGAACTTCAGTATGGAGGACAGAATGTACCATACGGAGTGTATGAAATAGTCGAGGGTTACCAATGATAATTGCTTGGGTTTTGTCAAAATTCAGTTTGAGTCCACTGTGACGTGCCCATTGGTTTGACATTCCCATTGGTTAACTGAGTCAATGTCCCAATACATTTTCTGTACGGTAGTTTTAATGTTGTTAACAGTAAAATGGAAGTAAATTTGCTTGTAAATAAAGTTGTCTGTATAAACATGGTAATGTGAATGAGTTATGTGCTTTTTAATGTTGTTGATATAAAGTAAAAATATCCCCATCACAGCAGACCTGCGTACTCAGCGAATTTCTAAATCAGTAATAAAATAATAATGATTATAATAAAGATATATTATGACAAGTATGATTAATCTAATCTAATCTAATCTAATACCTGTCGATAATTATGAAATAAATAATACCAGAGTACCCTTTTTTATTTTCATTTTTATTATTTTAATACGTGTTTCGGGGATTACCCCATGGTCACAGTCTTTATTTAACCTTAAAAGTAAAATTTATCTAATTGTTTTTGGAATTCATATGATTTTCCTTGATGAAGTATGTGGTGTTATTCGTTAGAGAATACTTTTTAAATTTTCATGTAATTATTTCTTTGATTTTTTCGAAAATTGGGTTCTTTAATCATAAAACATAGATAATAAACATAGAGCATAAAATATAGATCACAAAACGTAGAAATAATTACATGAAAATTTAAAAGTATTCTCTAACTAATAGCGCCACATACTTCATCAGGGAAAAGCATGACAAAAACAATACACTAGATATATTTTACAAGATCAACCATCAAGATCAAGTGGTGATCTACATCAACTACGGCGATCCAAACGCCAAGGTAAACTCCTACACATTTGGACAGTTTTATTACAAAGTAAAATTCAAGTGGGGAAGAATGTTATATCCATCCAAATGAACTGCATCTTGAATCAAATATGAACAGCTGATCTGTTGTTGTATTTTCCTAATGTTTATGTTTACATGTTTTTATATCTTCTAGTTTTCTTGTAACAATTTAATAATTCTACTTAGTAATTCAAATACGTAATATTTTATCAAATGCATGCAGCTATTCATTATACATATCAAGTTTAAAATAAGATATTTTAACACTACTTAATACTACTCTCAACCAAATTTATTTTCAGTACAATTTAAAATTCTATAAACAAAAAGATGACCTTGATATGGGATCCCCAATATCAGGAACCCTTGCTAATCTTTACATCAACCATTTGGAAACAGAAAAAATTAATGAACGACTTTAACCCTTTTAGAAACAAATTATTATACTGATATAGATATGTTGACGACATTTTGTGTATTTTTGACAGTGAAGAAAATGAATGCAAAGAATTTTTAGAACATTTAAATTCAATTTCAGATAGAATAACATTTACAATTGAAATCCAAAAACAAGAAATTAATTCAATGGATTTAACCATATTTAAAAATGGTAGTAAACATGGATTCAAAATGTTCAGGAAACCAACGCAAACAGATTTGATTACTAACAATGGCAAGAGAAAATGTTTAGTTTTTATTCAATGATTCACAGACTTATAAATATTCCAATGTTAGAAAAAGGTTTTGAAGAAGAAAAACAATTAATAAAATCATTGGCTATCCGAAATGGATATAAATAAAATATAGTAGACAAAATCATGCACAAAACAAAAGAAAAACCATCCCAAAACAAAGAAGACAGCAAAAAAGATTTCATTTTCATGTC
Organism: Nephotettix cincticeps; assembly: GCA_023375725.1. Lineage (NCBI taxonomy): Eukaryota > Metazoa > Arthropoda > Insecta > Hemiptera > Cicadellidae > Nephotettix > Nephotettix cincticeps. The sequence goes on along the minus strand of CM041786.1, from coordinate 43,018,589 downwards.
TCATATCTCCATTCTCAACTAAGCAATATGAAAAACATTCCAACATACTAATTTCAAAGTTAGCTACAGAACTAGAAACAACGCATTTCACATGATAAAACAATTTGCCAACAAGAAAACCAACAAAAACACTAATTTGTACACTCAATCAGGAATTACATGTAACTTAAAGATCGAACAAAATAGTATATAGGCCAAACATGACGAAATTTCAAATATAGATACAAAGAACACAAGCCATTAAATCTAATAATCAAACTTCATAAACATCAAAATTTGCAGAACACATACTAAGAACAGACCACACTTATGGAAAATTAGAAGATAATTTAAAAGTTCTATCAGTTTAAAATAAAGAAGAAAAAATGAACGCTAAAGAAAAATAATACATATACATTAACTATGCTGAAGACAAAGACAACATACTGAACATAATGCAAACACAACAAAAGAACCCAATTTTTGAAAAAAAATCAAACAAATAATTACACGAAAATTTAAAAGTACTCTCTAACTAATAACAACACATACTTCATCAAGGAAAAACATATGATTTCAAAAACAATACACTGTTTAGATATTTGTAACGAGTCACCCTCTTTCAGGCAAGTGAACAAAAATTATTTTATTTTACATGTATGTATTTTAAAGTAAAGTTTTCTTTATAACTGTGGACGGCTATGAGCAGCAGAGTAGTTTACTAGTCATTAATCACATCACTCCTGTCCAGTCACGTGACATGGGTGATCTGATGGTAGAGAGGAGGGGGTCTCGTGCACATTGTCTGGAGCGTATTGTACTTTTGACTGGCTCGGTACACACTCACTTATCTCCCTCCCTACCTTCTTATAACATAATGTAACGTAACTTATATTTTATTTCTTATGTAATTTAATGTTTGTTTTTTCCAAATTAAATTAAAATTAAGCTTCTTTCCGAGTTTTTTTAAATGATTTGACTCCGACTCCCACTAAAACTCCTATTTCCGGGACTGCTCGCCGTAATGAGCATGGTGGCAGCCACTGTTTCAACATTGCCAAACTAGGTAATGTACTTCTTTGTTTAAAAAATCAAACAAATAATTACACGAAAATTTAAAAGTACTCTCTAACTAATAACAACACATACTTCATCAAGGAAAAACATATGATTTCAAAAACAATACACTGTTTAGATATTTGTAACGAGTCACCCTCTTTCAGGCAAGTGAACAAAAATTATTTTATTTTACATGTATGTATTTTAAAGTAAAGTTTTCTTTATAACTGTGGACGGCTATGAGCAGCAGAGTAGTTTACTAGTCATTAATCACATCACTCCTGTCCAGTCACGTGACATGGGTGATCTGATGGTAGAGAGGAGGGGGTCTCGTGCACATTGTCTGGAGCGTATTGTACTTTTGACTGGCTCGGTACACACTCACTTATCTCCCTCCCTACCTTCTTATAACATAATGTAACGTAACTTATATTTTATTTCTTATGTAATGTAATGTTTGTTTTTTCCAAATTAAATTAAAATTAAGCTTCTTTCCGAGTTTTTTTAAATGATTTGACTCCGACTCCCACTAAAACTCCTATTTCCGGGACTGCTCGCCGTAATGAGCATGGTGGCAGCCACTGTTTCAACATTGCCAAACTAGGTAATGTAATTATTTTTAACTCTGCAAAAATTGGCTTACAAGATTCCCTTACTGGTACATTTTTTATTATTTAAGTACTTTGTTCTTACTAAAGCAGTAATTCTAAGTACTGTAACTTCTAAGTACTAGTGTTCTAAGTACTGTTCTTCAAGTTCTTGGGTCTATAAAAATTTTTGATAACCTCGGATTTGCTTTCATCAACAATTTCCCATCTTTAACATTTCATGGAAGTTCAAACAAAGTATGACTTCTGCATTATTTTATTTGATGTAGTGAGTTTAATGGTCATTTTTTATTTTAAAAATGTCCTTGCTGGAGATCTACAGGCTTGATTCTCAGGCGCGAATAAACACAGATAACATTTTTCAATCAAAATTGTGGTACTTGGATCAATTTATGCAAACAAAAATATAATTCCAAAAGTTTTAAAATAGCTCACTCTTAGGCATTCTACTATGTCAATGAGTTTTTACTTTTTACATTCTAGTTTAGATGCCAATAGATGTATTTTAGTTGCTTCATTCACATTTTATCTGCCTTATTTTGTGACTTTCAAGCATGGGTGGTTCCAGCCAGTTCAAAAGGGGGACCCTCCCCTGGTTTTTAGGTTAAGTTAATGAAAAGAGTGAATAAGAATTGTTAGTAAGTCTATAGATCTAAATAATACTTAAACAGATATGAAAATTCAGGTTTCCATTTAAACAACCTTTATCTAGGAATTCTTATATTTATTACACATTAAGCTTAGAGGTGAGTTACAAAATACAGATATAATTCCACACACATTTCGTGTGGTTGCTCAGTAATTCATTTCTTTTTCACATAATACACTGTACAGTAAGTAGCATTTAAGGAACACAGGAACCACTTATTTACCAACAAATTTCAAATGGTTAACAGTAAAAATACTTTAAAAAAATATAATAACTAACAACAATAAAATTTAATATAAATGGGGATCTAAATGAGAAACTACCTAATTAACCTAATGTTAACTATACTATGTAATAAGTAACGTCAACGTTTAAATTGCATTGTAACAGTTTGTTAATTCAATGCTTAAACCAATAGTAATCAAATTCAAAACAAAATAAACAGATAGCCTATGATACACAAATGAGATTGAAATGTAAAACAAGATGTTCAAAATCTACTGAAGTGTAAAGAAGGCAGAACCTATTCGCACATCAGACATGCACCCTTACCGCACAGGTCTGTTCCACATGACGTCAAAATATGCTCCAGTTCCAATTTCCAGAAACACTAGTGTCCTAGTATCCAGGAACAGTAGAGATTCATCGTTTGCCGAAATGGTTGATGGTATTTTTATAAGTACTGTATAAAGGATAAGTATACAAAGGACCTAACCCGAATATCGGAATCTACACTTTGACATACAAATAGTCATTTCGTTTTAAGAAAACTAGTACTGTACCATGATTTTTCCCGGTTGTAACTAGCGTTAGTGGCATTCGGCTGCCGGCCAACTTACCCTTGACTATGGATTTTTAAATTTAAAAAATCCATAGTCAAAGGCCATACTGTCGACATCAAGCGCTTGGAATTACGCCAACCAGAGTGTACTTGTTGTAATGAGTTGATGTTGGTTTTGTTTTATTAGAGGTTAAAAAATACAAGGTTTTTATGTGTGTATATTTTAATAAGTGGAACACGTTAATACGTTCCTGAGGAAGATTTTGCTATGTCCGCTTTTTATTTCATGGTTAATTGGCCATGAAATGAAATGAAAATTGTTTATGCCATGAAAAACTGATACATAGTGTGTAAAAAATTTGTGAAATCTAATTGGAATTGGTCCCCGCACCAAGTCTGTGTGTGTGTATTACTGAAGGTCTTGTCATGAGACCTACAGTAATAGCTTCTTCTCTATAGGAAATTCGCTAACAGAAAAAAGATGATGAATTTTGTCTAGCAGCAACCCATTCAATTTTGTTTAAAGCCATCAAGTGGCACATTTCTTGAATAAGGTTTGAAATGGGATCTTTACATATAATTTTTACTGTAACAAAACAGTTCAGTTACAGAAACAAAATCATTTGAAGGTTGAATGTGTGTGTCTCTTCGTCTTTTTGAACTTTTATGATCTGATATATGCTAAAAACAGCTTTTGTATGGGACGGATTCTTGAACATATGACTGTGTAAGCCATCTAGCCCAATCTTTCTGAACTAATCTCAAAAACTCAATATTGTACGAGTTTGATAAAAAAATGATCAGTAACTCCATTTTGGGATAGTAGACATGCAGTAGTTTTTTGATGCTGTCTGTTCACCAGAAGCTTTGAGAAAATATCTCATCTCCTTGTTTATAAACTCCCCTTTATCAGTAGAGTTTCTTGAAATATTCTCCAGTTTGTCTTCATCCAGTTACTTCTACTCTAAAGCTAGTTTTGGTAACTTTATCTTTTTATTTACAAAATAATTAAACTTTTGAAAGTCAGTAAATATTTTGCACTTCCATTTATTGGTCCATGTAAGCTAGAATATACCAACTCTAAGATCTTTGTGCAGTGGAAGCTTGCTGGGAACATAGCATTTTAGTAATATGTCAGATGAATAAAACTCCATGGATAAATGCAGTTGAATAAAATTAATTCCACATGTCTGTGGGCCAGGGCCTTTATTCATGGTGTATAATACTATCAATTTTCACCATCAGCTTCTGTCCCATGTAGCTGACTTCAGTCTCCTCTTAAAAATCCTAAAAAAAATCCTCAATAAAGGAGAATAGGTCCTCAATGAAAGGAATGCAAGTGTACTCAAATCTAATTATATTATAATATATTAATGACATTATTATCTATATATACAAATAATTCGTGCACAAATTCTGTTATAAGTCATAAAAGTATGGCAAAAAAATTTAATAGTCTTAGCAATATGAAAAAAAACTGTGAAATTAAATACCATATAATGATTTATTAGATATATAAAATACAAGGTAACAATTAATTGTAGTACGATGAAAAAGTTTATGGTGGTAAAGATGTTCTTTAGATGAGAGTGCTTTGTGGTTAGTTATGTGTATTGTATAATAAATTATTTTTGATTAAAATAATAACAATTTATAAAGAAATAATCTGACTCATTAAAAGCAAAAACTGTGAGCATATTTCATTGAATTGTTCACAATGAGCGTTAACTTACTGGGTATGACTTAAGCTAGTAACTGCAATCAAGCCGCCTTGAGCTTTCAACTGTGAGGCTTGATGTAGAGGAAACGGACTTGACTTGACCCACAACTTTCAAATGTGTAACCGCCATCTATGAAATAACATTATTCTTTAGTATTGATTAAAACTCAATTATTTATAGCTTATTCATCATCATTATTATATAAACAGTAGAACCATGACCAGCCTCTATTTTCCCGGTCCTCCCATTTGACTTATTCCCAATTAGAATAACATTGGAAATGAGTAAGTAGGTTTGCTACCACAAAGATAAAAAAATTTAGATTTTTTTGCATAGATTATTACAATTTAACCATGAACCTGAAGATAATTTTAATGAACTTTTATGGAAAGTTCTATCACAATATTTATACAAGCACAGGATTAGTTTGATTGTTAAACATCCATTCAGTATGTTGCACCAATGCAGTCCTGTACAGCAATACACATTCCCCCATCACCTGTAGAATATGTTAGAAAATGATCCTTCCTCTTGGAAATCTCTCACCTGATATGTGAGGAATTTTAATTTTAGTACCATTTTTACTTTTGGACTAAATTAAAATTAATGGAATAAGCAGACAGTTTATTTTAACTAACATAAATCACCTTCAATGATGTTAATCATGTCTCCTGGTACTAGAGTTCGGTGTATTCCCTGGTGAGTAACTTTGGTTTCTCCTTCAATGACCACAAATGTCTGAGAAAAGGAAAAATTCATAATCTCTTGGTTCACACATGTTACACAATCAAAATAAATTATGTAAAAAGTAATTTTTATGGTTAGTCTGATTCTAAACTTGATATTGATTCTGATTTTGTCAACAAAAGTTTGCTCATGAATAGCTTTTTTTCAAAACTATAAAAAATAAGTTTTTACTCTACTAAAAATTAATATTTTAAAAAGCAGTACAGATAACCACTGGCTGGGAGATCCAGTGGTTACAGTATCTTAGGCCGACTGCACACAGAACGGGCCGTAACTGGGCATTTAGCCCCGAGGCGTCATGTGCGACGAGAAATCCAGGGGGGGGAAAGGACAGGGCGTGTCGAAAAGACGCCTTGGGGCGCCTCGAGGCAAAAATGCGAAGCTGTCCTAAATTAATTATGCCCCGAGGCAAGTCGCTAACGGGCAACATAAAAATTATTTGGTTTGTGATTAAATATGACAATCTGTATTTTATGTTGTTCATGTTTCTAGTTTAATTTTTCTTAGATAATAGTTGCAAACCATAATTTTAATATACACTAGAGTCCCAATAATCCAAACTAATTGGGAACAAACCCTGTTCGGATTACTGAGTTGTTCGGATTATCCGAGGTGCAGTGTAAAGTTCAATAAAAGTACTAATGAAGTCCATTATTTTAGACCCGAACCGTGTATTTAGAGCAAGTAAATTACGTCTTATCACACTTTCTTATTCATTGTTGCTATTAATGACTTTGCTTATAGTATGCAATGTAAGGCCGTATTGTATGCAGATGATACAACTTTATTTAATTATAGCACAGATATAAAAAATTTATTACTAGAGAAAGAACAGTGCTTGGAGGCAGCTTCAGAGTGGTTTTCAGCCAATTATTTAATTATAAATAGTAATAAGACTGAAAGTTTGGTATTTTCTATGAATCACCTAATAAGTAGTAATGAGGCCACTGTTAAACTGCTAGGTATATATTTAGATAGTAAGTTGAGCTGGGACGGTCATGTGTCTACCTTATGCACCAAATTGGCACGTGTCTCATACGTAAGTTGAGAGGTACTGTTAGCACTAATATGCTAATTACTGTGTATTATGCATTTTTTCACTCCCATCTGAGATATGGGATCACTCTTTGGGGTAACAGTTCCGGCACTAAAAAGGTTGTCATTTGGCAAAAGAAAGCTCTCAGAATAATAAAGAACATTTCTAACAGAGAGACCTGTTTACCTTTATTTAAAGAATTTAAAATACTTACACTACCCAGTCTCTACATTTATTGCTGCTTATTGGATGTAAAAAAACACTTGATGACTATATTAGTAGGCAAAATGTACACTGCCACCAAACTAGAAAAAAATACTTATTAGACTTACCATGTATAAGGCTTGAAAAAACGAGAAGCAGCCATATTTTTATGAAAATTAAATTATTTAATAAATTGCCTGAAAAAGTTAATCATTGGATTGTCAAGTTTGATCATTTTAAAACAGTTTTAGAAAAGTGGTTAGCTGGGATGGCTTTTTATACAATTGATGACTATTTGGCCTGTGATATTGTAAATTTATGCTTTTAGTCACTATGTTAAGCTTTATGACCATGTTTAAGTATTTATATTATTTATCTTCTGTTAAATTAATTTATACCCGTTTTATTCTGTTGAGTCTTGTTAATATCTGTATTGTTGGTATTGATGTTTATTATTGATTTTATTGTTACTTAGTTTTTAATAACCAATGTTAATGTTTTTATAACAAATGATGACCTTATACATAATTTTGTATCTTGTTTATGACTTTGTCAATTGCAATTGCAATTTTTGCTTAACGACAATAAATACATTTGAATTTGAATTTACATATAGTCCACTACACGTTTTGCCTAAACGGCATGAAGTCTTCCTGCTGAGATATTCTATCTGTTTTGTACTCGTCATTGGAAATATAGAACATGACACAGACATTGACGTATAAGAATGAACAATGATAAAACTATCCCACCTGTAGGCCTACTTTTTACGTGATCGCAGTCATTGCTGGAGATGAACTGGGATGCTCGAAAAGTAGTTTGCCAAAAAGCGATAATAGTCAGACCGTGAGAATCAAATCTATTGTGATGCACTGTGAGTGTAGATCATCTCGAGCAACAGTGAACTGCTACATCCAAATGCTTGATGTATATGTCATGAGATGATAGCGCAACTTTGTGAAGGCTAACAGCATATCTTCGTTACGTCAAAAGACAATAATTGAATTCATATGTTCCTAAAAGTAAGTTATTGTATACTATTAACATTGTGTCCACGGTAATGTAAAATTAGTGTAACCGTGCTGTAGATTAAAATATTATGATTGAGATTACATTTCGCCATTTTTCAATTTAAACATCAGTAACCTTTTTCCCCATCAGGATTTTCAGATTAGCCAGAAGTTTGTATTGTCGGGTTTCGGATTACTGGGACCCTGCTGTTTAAATATTAAAATAACTTCAACACAGTATAAGTAATAATATCTGTTAGAATACTTACAATATTTTTTGTATCACCTCGGAATACTTCATTTGTAGGAATTTCTAAATAACCGATATCGTTTTTATCAGTTTTAAGACATCTCGCTGTTATACCTCCATGGTTCCTCCTCGGTTTGAATACAATATTTTCAAAACAAGATATCATAACTGCAAGAAAGAGTATTATACTATCAATTTCATAATATATTTTATATGTTTCAAATAACATTCCAAGTAAGATTCAGGAACTTAATAGTTTGGAGAGAGAAAGCAGAATAATAAGTATTAGTGTTTTACTTGTGTATTGCATTACTCATGTTCCCAAAAACTTAACAGTCCCTAAATTAGAGATGTAAAATACCTTGTTATTTAAAACTGCAGGTAAGTATCCTGCCTAGGAAATTTGACACATTTTCCTTAAATAATCTGTATTTATGATTATTTATTTAGAAAACATGGATTTCTAATAATTATTTTTACTTTATATAGCTTTTACATCTATAGTATTTATTTATTGATCATTTAGTGTACTAAAGAAACAAAAAATATTTAAAGTAGTATCGTTTGAAACATTATAAAGGTTACAAACTATATGCTATTTTAAGATCATTTTTATTTTGAGTTTACCCTAATTTTTTTGAAGTCATAGACTAACACAATGTTAAGCTACAACACATTCTATTGAATAGGCTTTTAAATTTCTCCATTAAATAAAGTATATGAAGATTATTTAGTGTTCCAAATAATATGATACCACCAGAATGTTTGTAAAAGGCGGTTCAAACGTTGTGGGCTTTTAAATGTAAAAGAAAAAATTTTCTAGGATATGTCTGCAAAAAGAAAAATGTAGAAATAGAATAATTAAACCATTACCATTAAAACTGGCTAAAAATACTACAAGGTGCCTAAGAGACATTTCAAAATAAGTGCTTAACTCTTTCCTTGATTGTTAATACTATGAAACGTGCATCTAGTTTTAGTTTTCCAAGATTAAAGGTTTTGGTTAATTATTACATGAAGACTAGCACACAAATGCAAATTTGCATTTGAAGCGCTGTAGTATTAATTTCACTAATTGTACTACATATATTTAGTTGTATTTTTATGTGTTATTTTATGGTTTTATATTTTGTTTTTGACAGTTATTAATTTGTGTTACAGTAGTAGTTCCTTTAATTCAAATTTTTGGATGATTCAAAGTTTTTAGCTCATTCCTTGAAGTTCGAATTAAGCAAGATCCACTGTAATCTAATTAAGGTGTGAACATTAGAGTTTACTTTAACAAAAACTTAACTAATTTTTATATTAAATTAAATTTAAAAATTTACCTTTGTCTTCTTTTTTTATATCATCAGTGCAGATAACTTGGTTGTCGTTATCATTATTACAACTTTGTTCAGATCTTTTTAAACCTTTGGTACTGACCACTGGTTTTTGCTTAGTTTTTGCTCTATTTTGTACTGTGATTCTTTCAATCTTATCTTTATCTTCTTCTTCAATAAGATTTGTCATAGCGATAATACCTTTGTTTTTACTACTTTCATAGCTACATTTAGGCCTCATTGCGTTTGATGTCTCTTTTGTATCTGACACTTTATTTCTTGTTAACTTTATAGATTTGACTAATCCTTTGTTATTGTTTTTTTCAATTACCATTGAGTATTCAGGCGCTTGACTATCTTCCACAGCTAAAGGTTTGTTTGGTTTTGTACCCCACTCAATTGGGAATTTCTCATCCAATTCAAGTGATAAACTAGCATTGTCTTTAGCTTTATTTGTTATTCTGATAGCACTACAAACATCAGCTCCTGGTGCACACACAGGAAATAAATCATCATTTTCATTATCTCCCAAAATAACAACACTATTTGAACTTTCTTGGTTGGTGGGCAATTTACTTCTAGTATGGGGTTTGTTTTTTGTAGGGGGATTCAGATTTTTTATGCTTAAAGGATCTCTTGTCATAGTTTGAGTTGCAGATTGTTTCTTCGCCCTTCTATCAGCAACAACACAAGTTAAACGTGATAATCTACTGCTTCCTGCAATCAAGGGAGGGTAAACAAATTTTTGTTAGTATAAAACATTAGCAAACTCAAACAGTCGGGATCTAAAATGTAATTTGTATGGTTACCAGACACTATATACTACAGTACATACATTATAATGTGCCAATTCATCTCCATCTTCAAATTAATCATTTGGCTATTATTCCTTAATGAACATTCAAACAACAGATTGATGGTTAGTTTTTTATTCAAATCTAAGTATGAATGAGAGATGAGTTTAAGATGTGGGCTGTTGCAAACTTCTAAAATTGACAAATACTACTGAAGTATTCAGAGTGCCGATCATAGCTTGGACCTCATTTACTGGATAAATCTCCAGAGAAACCAAGCCTTATCACCTGAAAAACCCCTTAAAAACAAAGTCTACCACCAAGTCTTGTGAAAGGCTTACAAGTTGATATTGCTTTTAGAAATTTATTTATACCTTGAAAAATAAAAAAAATATGTAGAAAAATATTACTAAGGTTTTATATCTAAGACAAAACTTCATATTATTAATTATTGAATAAATAAAGATGTTTGGATAAAGTTAAATTTACAATTTGAGAAGACACTTCTGAAAACCAAGTTTCTCATGACTTTATTAACTCTTATTCATATGCAATTTTTGTTGCCCTGTCTGGTAAATACTGGCAAGTTAAAGGCAATAAGTAGAGATTACAATAAGAAGTCGGTTGATGAAACATAAGAGAAATAAAGTGTCCTTATTATGTACAGCAGTTTAAAAAGCTATTTATCAAAGTTTAGGCTGATTTATAATCTATTTATATAATTCTGGTGAAATAGCGACAATTGTTGACTGGGCCTACGTCTAAATCCAACCCAGACTTTAGAGTAATCATCTTGGAATACCTTGTACCCTAGGTAATTTATATTACCCTAGGACAATAATATTATATTATTGTTCACATTCAAATCTACTATTTGTACAAAGCATGGATATGAATAAAAGTGATTTATTAAAGTTTCAAACATTGAATTAAATTAATCTTCATAAAATCAACCCAGTAGGTGCTAACGAATTGGCAACGAATGACGGATATTGCCCGTCATCACTAAACATAGGACAAAAGGCTGATGATGGGCAGTGTCCGTCATCAACTCTATCGTTATTTCATTCCGTATTTTATGACTTGTATTACGTTAACAAATAGAATATTGATACTTGTATCGTATAGTTCAATAAATAACATCCGATATCAAATACCAGATTCAAAAACCAAATGTAAACACAGAGTTTCCAAGCTATTTATAAACAGCAGCTTATCGTGATGGCGTCTTAAGATGAAATGTTTCTTGATTCCGCGGAATTATCCGCTTTTGTGAATGAAGCTTTAAATGAAAGTGAGTGTGATGGTGGTGATTTGGATGATGATTTGTGTGATGTAAATGAAAATAGTGAATCTGAGAGTAATAAATAACAGTGATAGTGACGACAAGATTGACGGCATGTTGAAACACCTAACCTAGAAAATGGTTTTAAAATGTATCCTACAATCAACAAGTACCAAAAGGGTGCAGAACAGTTGTATACAGGGTGTTCATTTAAGTCGGGGCATACCTCAAGGGGTAATAGTAATCATCAAAATAAACAAAAAAAGTCTTATATGTCGAAAAATCCTTCGTTTAGCCGCTAGCCACCATTTTGTATTTTAAACCAAAATATTTCTATCTCAAGAACTATTTAATCTACTATATAATCTAATTGGCTAAAGAGAAAAATATTCTTAAAGTATCATCTAGATTGCTTTTATATTTTCAAAATGGTGGCAGTTAAAAATCTTTTAATTAAAACAACAACAAAACTATTAACCTTTTTACAAGATATTAAAAATATTGTAACTTTAATTTCAAATCTAACGATACTTTGCTGAACGAAATCCGTCCACAGACACGCAAGAAAATGTACTTTTAATGTTAGCTTACAGAGCCCATGCGCCACCGGTGCGCTGTCATGGAGAGGAAGCGGTTAGCACAACAATGAATTCTTTGCCACAGCCACGCGGCTGTGGCGCATGGGCTCTGTAAGCTAACATTAAAAGTACATTTTCTCGCTTATTCATAGACGGATTTTGTTCACCAAATATTGTTAGATTTGAAATTAAAATTGCAATATTTCTTATATCATGGAAAAATTTAATAAAGTTAATGGTTTTGTTGTTATTTCAATTAAAAAGTTTTTAACTGCCGACATTTTGGAAATATAAAAGCGGGTTGAATTATACTTTAAGTATATTTTCCTCTTTAGCCAAAAGAGATGTGTGCAAAGTTTGGTTTCTGTATCTTAAATAGTTCTTGAGATATAACGATTCTTGTAAAAAATACAAAATGGCGGCTAGCGGTAAAACAAAGGATTTTTTGACATACTTTTATAGGACATTTTTTGTTTAATTTGATGAGTACTACCAGCCCTTGAAGTTTGTCCCCGACTTTAATTAAAAACCCTGTATCGTGTAAATAGTACTGTATTTAGAAAATATCAATGGACATTACAAAACATGAATATGGTACAACAATACTGTAAAACATAAGTATTAAAACTTTCCTACATTTTAACTATGAATTTTCAGGTAAATCGGAAAAAAATTCAGTGCCGGGGTGTAATCACATGGGTTAACTCAGTCTCAGATGGGTTAAATATAATAAATCCATACATATAAGAATAAACTCTATTTCTTGAGTTTCTGTATAATTTAAAGAAATAAATTATTCTTGACCACCATCAAACTGGTGACATTTATGGAATTCGTATATTTACGTAAAATAATAAAATTGTCAATTTTTCTTACATGTTTGCGAATTTCTCATAGGGAAGAGGATATTACAGTAGGTCTCATGTCAAGACTGCCCGGGACCATGTTATTTTACCGTTTTTAGGTGCCCTGATGTGAAAAATTGTCATTAATATTAGAAGTGTGCGGATAGTGAATTTTTTTGTCGGTTGGGATATGGATCGGATAGCTCAAGTTCGGGTGGGATCCGGATAATAAATTACAAAACAGTTCTTAAAGTTAGTTATATAAAACTATGGATTGATTTCTAAATAATAATTCTCGATTTTATTTCATGTTTCAACTATTTTATTTATTAAAATAACAAATATGAATCGCCATAAACAAAGAACCAAGATGTGATAGACGGCTCGTTGCCATCGGCTGTCCAGATGGTTATTCAATAACGTTGATCTAAACTGTTATCCACTATTGTTCGTTGCGAGTTAAACCAAAGACAATGAATTTTATTCTAATACCGACTCGCAGGGACGGTTACGCTTTTGTTAGTTACTAGCCTGAACACCAGGCTGCACTAGCGCTGTTGGGCATAGAGACGTTGCCGAATTGAACACGCAGACGACGGACGACGGCGCAGACGTCAGTGAATGTTTATCTCACTCAAACCTACTAACTTTAGTATTTATTCATTTTAATTAACTGGGGTATCGGTGTTGTGCATCTCACAGCTTTGTTTCTCTTTCGTTTAACAAAGTCACAACGAATATATACAACAGATTAATTTTTTTGAGAAGAAATATCTTGTTTAATATATATTAGGTAAATAACCAGCGAAGATTCTAGGCCTGATTGGTCGACCACAACGCATCTCAGTGAATTTATTTGTTTTGTGGTAGACAGCGGTGGACTGGTGGAGTGTAGTGTATGAATATACGAATGTTGTGTATGAATATAAGAGCGGGTATACATCCGGCCTATTCGAATTGGCAGCCTCGCGGGCCGTCTTACCCAGGCTAAAACCGATTAGAGCGCTTTTGGTACTACTGGCGTGGCCCGTGGCGAATACTGAAACTACACCCTGCGAGTCTGTATTGAAATATAAATTGTCTTTGGTTAAACGTTGCTAGAATAACAGGGAGTCTCGGTAACTTCGTTGCCGTTATAACGTCGCTGTGTCGATAACACTGTTATTTAACCTGTTATGTTAAACTAGCCAAAGTACCCGTTCTTCTCATGGGTTAAAAAGGCTGAAAGGTGTAGGCTCTACTGATACATTTAAGTTATTGTTAATTCATTCTTCATTGTTAACAAAATGACAAAACACGAGTGTTTACAACATTTCAAAGTAACATCTGTCAAATATTGGGAGAGAATAAGGATTAATGTAATAGAGACAGTCGGAAAAAACTTAAAATCTACCAGTCCATTATTTCAAATAATTCACTAATTTCGATCCAGCAGTTTATCTGAAAAATCAACTTTATTTCTTCTTCTTCCCGAACTGTCAAAACATAGCGCAAACGGATGTTGTCATTAGAAAATGTAAACATTGAAACCTAGGACGGTCACGGCAGCTCTTTCTTCTTCTTCTTCCCGAACTATCAAATTTTAGTGTTCACAGCTGTTGACATTCAAGTAATTTTATGTTTTCATTCTCTAAAAATGTAAACATTGAAACTTAGGACGTTCACAGGGCGTAGCCTGAGAGGATTTTAAGGAAATGAGTATGCCTATGTGTTGCATGAGTTTAAGATCTACCTTTCTGTGAAATTTCAAACCCATTGGTTCAGTACTTTTCAAATTTACTTGCCACAACAAACCCACAAACAAACAAACATACAGACACCACCTCTTCTTTATAATATTATGGATAGATAACGCCCATCTAGACTGCTGCGCTGACTATTGGACAAAGGACTCTGCGCAGAGTTGGAGTATAGGGCAGAACAAATTGAAACCCGTGAAATTATGGTACCTTGTCGTATTCTAGTTTATTCATCTTAAAATTATCTAAAATGTTCCATTTAAAAACTAATGACGCGTAAAATCATTCAACAAAGAGAAAATGTAGAATGAAAACCAGTGGAAAATTTGTTGGTTATGTAAACACTGAAAGACGAAATAGGCCAAATGTAAATTTGACAACACTTCATCGTATTGCTCAAACCCGGAGAACTCGAGAATGCGATAACATAAAATAGTCCATTATGTCAAAATATTTCAAGTTTAATTCGATCAGACGATCAAAATTAAATAGTATATATTTTTGCTGCAAATACCAGAGCTATTATGACGGTTGAGCTTTGTTACCAAATAATAAATCGACAATTCACGGTTTTTTGTAGTCGAAATCATATTTTATGCGAAATAATATCAAACAGCAATCTGATATTCGGTGCAACTATCGATGACGCTATGCTTTGTATTTCAAAATGCAATATTGTGTTGAACTTAATGGGTAACTTAAAATACGTCGTTGAAGAATCAAATAATCATACCGCATCCCCGGGCCACCAAAAGACGTTCCTACATTCCAATAGGTTATGAATTGTGTAATTCATCTGCTTAAACATTTCTGTTGATCCATATCGCTGACGTAACGGAAAGCTTAGCATTTATCTTTCGGTTTTAACCTCATTTTATACAGTCTATCCGAAAGTTCGGTTAGTTATAGGACTTTTTCGGATACTTGTTTTACATACAGATTGGAGCCGGATATCCGATCCGACTTTTCGGATATCCGCACACCTCTAATTAATATATATAATATATATATATGTAATATATATAATAATATATATAATAATATATATATAATTAATATATATATATATATGTATGTGAAAACGATAACTTGTAAAAATAGTCTGATCGAGACCAAATTTGGGAGAGATGTGTATTCATACATTTGCTCGGACGAGTTCGTAATCTAGACATTTTGGTAATCAAAACAGGTAGTTTGGAGGGGGGTTTGTACTCAAAAATTGATCCTAGAATCAGCTTAAAAAACTAAACAATTTAGTTCTTCAAAGTTTTGTTTTATCTCCAACGGTTACCGAGATATAAAGAATCTAAACAAAGTGTGTTGTATTTTGGGGCTGTAATTTTAATCCTTGAGTGGGTGCTTCACCGGTGAAACGTGAGAAGCAACGCTAAATCACATGAATTCAACCAATCTCACTTGTTTTTATAACATAGTATTGCACGTAAATGTCAAATAAATTGACAAAATGCAAAGTTTCATTGTCAATTTAATTAATTAATTACTAAATTTGAGTTCCATAGTAAAGAAATAAACATAGATAGCAAATTTATAGTATAAGAATGATGTTACGGGTGAGAGCTTATGCAGAGTATTGTTCCGCAATAATAAAATTGAACATGTATACAAACCAAATATATTAATTAATAAGTAATAAGTATTAATTAATAAGTATTATAAATAAAATAAAATGAAAGTTAAATATTGGTTCACACACACAATCATATGTGTATTCCATTTAGAGATAACCTCCGCAAACTGACATCGCTTTACTGTATTGCAACTCACAAGGAAACAAAAGGAAAGTGTAGGGGTTGTAAATAGTTCCGGGGGATTCCTGGAAGAAGGCACGTGAGGTATGGAGCCTGAGACGTCTGCCAACATCCGATATGCGTGTTTATTTTAACGAAAACTACACACACATGCAGAGGAAAACTTCGCAAGCGTGAATAGGGTAATTTTGCTGTGTAACTCCATGAAATTCAAAGAAATTTCTCTTGGTTGGTGCAAAACAGGTTGTAGTTTAGTTTGTTGTCTTGATCACAGTTTCAAGTTCTTTAAGTTGCCAATAGTTATGTTTATAAATAAATCACATCATAATAAACATTTTGACTACGATTTAACCCTTACCGGGCGGCTGATGATATTTCTCCCGGCACAGTAGGGTCCCACGGCACGGAAACCGAGATTTTTTACTTTGAGCCATTTTGTCACATTTACTGCGCTGTAGTTCGCGAAACAACCAATAGAGTGCATGGTAATGTTGCTTTAACCTCTATGAATTTACAAAACCAATATGACGGCTTTGTTGGAATTTCTAGTGACTGAAATTAGATGTTATGCAACATTGGCCTGTATTCTAGCGCTCCCGTACTGCTTTTGACGAGAAAATTAACGTGCCACTACGACCAGCTGTATTCACTGTTCCAATCGTTGTCTGTTGACATCCATTGACGTATGATTATTTGTGTTGTGTTTGAGAAGTAAACAGATAATATAGTGTGAACGCTTGTGAATCTAAAAAATAAAATAAAAAGTGAAACATGGCTCATCCAGACGATACGGAATTTGATGAGTTCGTGAATGGACTTGAGTGACTGAATGACTGTTTTGAGGCGTATTGTATGATGCAAAACTATTTAGTGGTGATTTACATAATATATTTTTACTTTATTTACATGTTTCTTCTCACTGTTTTCATGTTTAGAATCAGTAATTTTTCATTCATGTAAGCCTACAAGTTTTATTTCAAGCACTCAGAATTTTTTGCTAAAATAAACTTTTTTAGACACCTGAAAAATAGTGTTAAAATGTTAAATAAATAAAAATAAGGCATATTTCTGTTTTCTACTTTATTCAAGCTACCTAAATCTAAAAAGAACATTGGGAAAATATAATTTTGATTTTTATCAACCTAAATGAGAAGGGAGTGTCATTTTCAGTAGCGCTTTAAGGGTTAAGGTGAACTCTGGATTCATTCAACTAAGTAATAAAACAACCCACCAGGAAATCGCTCCTTGCTTTTCTTTTTCTCTTGATTCTCAGTTGTGATGGATTCAATGACTTTACTGTCTTGCTTTGGTTTTTTGATAGATTTCTTTGCAACTACAGAGTTTTCTTCATCCGAATCTAAGATGACTGAAAACAATTGTTCAATAAGATTTATTCCGTTTATTCTACAAATACATGGTTCAATGAGGATCTAAAAAAAGCTCAATTGAAAGACATAACTGGTTTCCTAAAATGTTATAAATAATTTATTTGTCAAAAGAAATAAGTTATAGATAAATAATATTATATTGTTTTTGTTTCAAATAAATAATAATATTATTCATAATATTTTTAATATTAATTGTCTTCTATGTGCCATTTTGTAATCCTTTTTCAGATAAGCTAGCAGACACTACCTTACGATGTTTCTCCACCAGCGCTCCTATGCACCATAGGTGGCCGGCACTCGGAGAAGGGGTAGTCAGTATTGCTCCGACTCCCCCATTCCGTGCACATGCTCCATTGTTCTCGCTCCACAAGCTCAGGGGCGGAGTGTTGTGGGTAATTTACTACTAAATATACACAAAGTATATTTTTATTGTTTGGCAATACAAATAGAATACCTATATTTAATCTTTGGTATCTATATTTAAAACCTTTTGATTATAACTTTATTGAAACGTAGCGAGTATAAGATAAAGATCACATTCATACCAAGAGCCTCAAAATTAAAACTGGCTGGGTGTTGGACTGGTTATAGTTAGTGTCCGCCTTCAAAACTGAAGGTCGCCGGATCAAATCCTGCAAGGGTCTGGACCCAGTTGCCATTTCGTCATTGGGTTACGGTATTAATTACAATGATGTTTCCTATGAGCTATAGGGTATTATTCACTATTCTCTAGATGTATAGCACTTAGTTATGAAGTCTTGTTTACAAAAGATTGCTATAGAACTTACTAGGTTCAGGGAACATATTGTAAAGATTGCGTGAGTGAGATAATCCATTATCTCGGATATCTTGCCCATCCACTCCGAGCTCTTTCAACAGTCCAGTAGTAACACTTTGAGGTTCAGCTAGTAGTAGACAAAGGGCAAAATATATAAAAACAATAAAATGAACTTGAAACAAAAGAATTGGGAGGAACTAAAAAAACGGTTGTCAACAAACATCACTTTAAAAACTTCCAAGTACATAATTATTAATCATTAAATTTATTTAATCCTAAATAGTTATGGAATGATGTACAGTATTAACCTTTATATTGTATTAACTTTTAGAAGTAGAAACGACTAATTTAATTATCTTAATGTCTGTTCTTCATGGTGTATTTTACCAAGAGCCGAAGCTATTTTTCATTTAGATACTTTTAACTTCTTTTATTTATTTAAAACAAACTTCGGAATTCAAGTTTTATGAGATGAAAATCCCTTCAGTGCATATAGTGGAGATTACCAGTTCAGAATTACTTTGACTGAGAGGAAGATAATAGTAAGTCCAAAATTGTCCCAAAAAAGATTTATTTTATGAGTTTTTTTGTGGTTGAAAAATTAAATCTTTTACACATAGGGTTGAATTTAAAACTCTTATATTAACCCTTTGCCAAAATATAGGTGTTTTAAAGATTGTCCTCTCAGGTCGGGTGGGCCACTTCACTGCCCACAGCTGTTTCCATGGCAGCTCGATTACTACACTAACTATATTGTCCTGTGAGGTCGCAACGGCTGCTTTTGTGGCCATGGCCACAAATTATTTGTTACCATAATAACCGGATGGTTATTAAAAAATATAAATATCAGAAATAGTTTGAAGGGCCATCAAAGTGGCCTAAACTACCGCACAGAGAAAGAACTACTGGTCATTTAAGTGGCCCACCCGACCTCAAGACACCAAACAAATAAAAATTGCTCCGACCTGCCTGTGAAAGTAGCAGCGGCCACATTTGTGGCCCACCCGACCAGAGAAGACAAAGCATCTTCAGCCAACATAAAGCTGGTACAGAAATGATGGCCCATTTAAGTGGCCCATCCGACCGCATAGGGTTAATGTATACTATATTAATGGGAAAAAGGATTAAAAATTGGGTAATTAAAAAAATAATATTTTTTTGTAATTATTTTATTGTTTTTTTTACGATCAGATACAATTGAGTACGATCTATATAATAAATTATTTTTTTATAAATAAAATAAATGCCCATCCGACCGCATAGGGTTAATGTATACTATATTAATATATTTTCTAAAGTATTTACCATTTTATAGTTTCTAAATCAACATTTTTTATGAATCATAATTTTTTCAAACATCATATTTGTTAATTTTTGATACTTTTTATTTTATTAAAGATATTTCTTACTTGAAAATGTGTGCCACTGAAATTTACAGTATTTTAACTTTCAGGAAAAATTTGATAATATAAAATTTTTACGTGAACAATTGGGTTAAAAGCTCATGTTTAATCGTCTTAGTAATAAAGCAAGTCTTAATAAAGGCGGTGGAGTTAACTCCGTGGCAAAATCTGTTTCAGCGTAGTAACATTACTGAAATAGGGAAATGACCATTTTGCAGAGTACTGTAAAATTGAAATTTACATACATATACAGTATCAGCCAAAATAAAAAGTACTGAAATGGTAATACTTTATTCTACGTATAAATTTTAACAACACATACAAGTCAAAGTATGCAAAATCGGTTAAACACGGGTAATAACATGTTCAGTATGACCCCCGTTCAATTTGAGGCAACACTCGTACCGTTCTTGTAGGTTTTGCACCATTTTTATGAATAGGGGTTATTCCATTCTCTTAATACATATGGTTATTTTTTCTTTGAGTTGAACGATGGTAAATGGTGGTGGGTCCTCACGGATGATGTTTTCTTTCAACATTCCCCACAGGTAGGCGTCCGGTGTTGTAAGATCGGGGGAGTGGGCTGGGTAAGGAAAGTTTGTTCTATGGGTGATGAAGCGGTTGCCAAAAGTTCGTCGGAGGAAAACAATGTTGTTAATGGCAGTATGACTGGTTGCGCCATCCTGCTGGAACTACTGTGAACCTATCGGAAGGTTTCGTGCACGACAAAATCTCCCGAGGTCACACACAAAACGATCAAGAATGGCCCTATATCGATACTGATTTACAGTAACAGTGTCTCCATTATTACCTTCAAAAAAGTATGGTCCCACTATATCCCTCCCTGACACAGCGCACAAGATGGTTACACGTTTACTATGCTGTGGCCTCTCTACAACAATGTCAGAACGTTCAAATCCAAGGAAACGTGTTGTCTGTTTGTTTATGTAACCAATAAGGTGTTTGTAGAAATGTTCCTGAAAACGTAAAGCAGTGTGTGACAAGCTTGGACCACCCGCACGTCCATTTCCGTATGAGCGAAAATAATGCTCTACGATAAAAGTTTTTTCTACAGTTGTTAGCACCATGTTAACAAAAACTATTCTCAAATAAGAAAGAAGTAATGAACGCGAAGCCGTGGCAACAATCACCAATTGAATCAGCTGATCGAGAAGGCAACCACATCTGATTCAGTTTCAGTACTGTTTATTTTGGCTGATACTGTATATGTTAAGATAACTCACGTAAAAAAGGTCAGATCCTCTTGAAATTTAGCAAATACATGTAATTGTGACAAACCACAGTGACAGCCAGATTGTAAAAGGACATACAAATTTGTACTTTTATAATAGATGAAGAGTATAGCATTGAGAAATGAAAACACTTGTTGCAATACCAAAATGTCTACAGGACAGATGAAATTTTTCATGTGGTGACTACAATGATTCAGAGGATTGATTTATTTTGTTTACATTTATTTTTTGAGCAACTAATGCGATTCTAGAATTAACTTTTGAGCAGTCTTTGTGTTTTCAATCAATCAATTGTAAATGTCTTTTCAATCAATTATATTTAGTTTTAAATTTTGTTTCAGAAAGAAATATATTACATCGAACAATGGGAGAATCGAACAAGAAGTAACGTGTAACGGTTAAATGGCGAAAAGATGCAAGATATTATCAAAGTATTAGACTAGCAGTAAGCCCGCCGTCCTTTGTACGGTTTGTATGATCCAGTTTAAAGAAGAAAGATCATCATACCAAAATGTAAACCTGAAATTTTAAATAAATCAGTCCAAAAAGAAAATAAATCAATGCCATGCTTTATTATTTAGCATTACTTTACAATTACATAGATTAGAACATTAATACCATTATTATAATTAGTTATACGTTAAAATAACTTTTTAATATATAGTATGATTTCGAAATGGGTTTAAAATCAATGACCAATATAAACTAAATAATATTGATTTGACAGCTGTTTTTTTTATTTCTATTAAATCTTTAAACTACAAAGACAGCTGATTATTACCAGTAGGTTATTCATTGAAAACTGTGGCAGCACAGAATATAGTTTACTAAGTTCTTGATGGATGCCACTGTCTGATGGGTTACATTAGTCGTCAAGCAGAGCTGGTTGTGTTATCGAAATATTAGATAAAAATATGGACCAGAATAAATAAATAAATAAATTTCTTTATTGCAGTAGAACAATATACATTGCATTGCAAAGGTCATGTAATATAAGAGAATGAATTAATTGTCCATCCTGGTATAGTGCTATACAAAATTAGTATAAAGAAATTTTCTGAGTACGCATGTCTGTTGCAATCGGGGTATTTTAGGGGGTTTTAACTACCACCAAAAGTATCAAATTTACAACATTTACCCAAAAATACCACATTTTTAGGTTTTTTAGTGGGTTAAATATCCTTAACCTTTCAGGAGTCGCATCAAGGAAGTAACTTCCAAAGTGGTTTTATTTTCTGCGACTTTGCTATTTTGGGTGATGATGGTAGTGTGAGTGGCACTGAACCTTACACACCACATTCCTTGAATCAAGTGAACTCATCCATACTACTTTCTATTCTTTAGTTTTTTCCAGTTTTGTTCGCTACTTCCATATTATTGTGAGTTTATCATCCAAATCCGTATTAAAGGACATTGAGATACAATTTAAACTAACTTTTTGTATATACTCTTGAAAAATTCTATTTACTTTATATCATCGTTTTTTTTAATAAATAATCTTTTAATTTCAATTATATACCACTCTCATTAAATTATTTTATTACCTAGTAGGAATGCATGATGCTGCATAGCTTTTATAGGCCTAAAATCGTTAAATTCAATAAACTTGTTTTTGTTGATTAAAATGTATAAAGTACTTAATATTTGTACCTAAATACAAGTTTTGTAAAAAAACTTGTTGAAGTTAAAGTTTGTTTTTATTGACCTGGAGGTAACTGTTGTGGAGAGTGATTTTACAGAAAAATAATAATACTTTCTGATTCCTGATATATTTATTAGTAAAAGGAAATTATAAATAACATTAGTTTGATCTTAATGGAAATTATTTTTAAACAGAATAAAGTAAATAAGTAATTATTTACACATTATATTTAATCATATGTTTGTCACATTACAGTCACAAAGGTAATGAGGAGACATTTCCAATACTCTCCCTTACGAATGATCTTGGTGAATTTGTGAATTTCTCAGTCAAGGTTTATCACATGATGTTCGAACTTTGGTTTATTGAGAGCCTTGGTTAGAATATCAGCTGTCATTAACTCGGTTTGAAAATACTTCAGATCAATTAGTCCTTCTTCAACCATTTCACTCAAAAAATGTAGTTTTATGTCAATGTGCTTTGATTTGTACTTTATACTTTTAACTGAAATGGCGACCTACCCAGGTAGGTATTTTAAGCCAAGTATGAATGAGGAATGAATGTAGGATGATTGTGGCGCGATCTTGTAGTCTTGTTACTGACTAAGGCTGACATGTTCCTTAGACAGGACTGTTAATTAATAGCCCAACAGCCGATGGCAACTAATGGACCTACAGTTTAACGTAGAATCCGAACCACGGCCTCTGAATTACGAATTGGTCTAATTATGACGATGGTCTTTGCGGATTAATGCAGTATTCAATAGTGCGGACGTTAATTCACACAAGAGAACACTACATCCACCGACCATCACCCACAACTATCCACAATTCGTGACCTCCAAGTAGCTGGATTACAGGACGTCGCCACCGTCCCAGTCTGAAGTTATTTGACACTAACC
This sequence comes from Nephotettix cincticeps, assembly GCA_023375725.1. Lineage (NCBI taxonomy): Eukaryota > Metazoa > Arthropoda > Insecta > Hemiptera > Cicadellidae > Nephotettix > Nephotettix cincticeps. The sequence goes on along the minus strand of CM041786.1, from coordinate 42,994,848 downwards.
ACTGGATTTGTTGCTATGTGCTGTGCTGCTTGGTTGTCATTAAATATTGTTATGTTTTTGTGAGGGACTCTTGGATCAATTATTTGAGATGGAGTGCTTCTTTGGTAGCTTCAGCAATAGCACAATATTCTGCTTCAGCTGTTGACAGAGATACGCTTTTAGCGAATTTCCCATAGGGAAGAAGCTATTACCGTAGGTCTCACGGTAAGACTTAAGCCCGGGACCATGTTATTTTTTCGTCTTTAGGTGCCCAGAGTCCATAAACAATATTCGTTAAAATTTATATATATATATATGTGTCTGTTAGCACCATAACTCTCGTAAAAATGGTCCGATCAAGACCAAATTTGGTAGAGACGTGTATTCCTACAAATGCTTGGACGAGTTCGTAAACCAGACATATCGGTCAATGGGAACGGGTAATTTGGGGGGGGTTTTGTACCCCAAAATGGGTTTTTTGCGTTTTTCACATGTCATTTTTATAAATTTCTAATTTTATATTTCACCATTGGAATCAGCTTAAAAAACTACACAATTAAGTTTCTCTCTATCTCCAACGGTTACCGAAATATTAAAAAATCTAAACACAGTACGTTGTATTGTGGGGCTCCAATGTTAATCTTATGGAGGATAGGGAAAAATTAATATTTCCCATATTAATCAATATTTTCAATAAAACTTGGTATTTAGCTTCATGTGGCTGAGATCTATCCATTTATGCCTAAAAATCATAGTTTATGTGTTTATCATGGCAGCAAACCTGCATACTCTTTTCCCATATTAATCATATAGGGAATAGGCAAACTCCTTTAATTATGGACAGTTTTTGATGAAAGTTGGTATAAATGTTAAGATAAAAATTATTCATGGTAGAAATGACTTCTTTCAGTGTTCCTCACAGCAGCAAACCTGCACACTCTTTCCTATGTTAATCTTATGGAGAGAAGGCAAATAATACTCATATTTATTGACAGATAATGATAAAACTTGTAATATATTATTATTATGTTATTGATTTGGAAATTCGCTGAGTACACAGGTCTGCTGCGACGGGGGTATTTTGTTTTCTTGCAGCCCAACTAATAGTTACATTTGCATAGATGAAGCAGTATCCTGAGTAAGATTTCCTATCAGTAGTTGATGAACCCCAATCGGTATCTAATAGACCAATTATAGGTTTTTTGGTCTCTTAAAATACGAGCGAGTTGTCTTTTGTCTAATGGAGATTTCACAGCACACATTTTGAAGCTTTCCGGTGTTCTTGAGAATAGAAGTTATTAAACTGACTGAGATAACTTACAGCGTAGGCAATATCCGGTCTTGTATCAACAGCTATAAACATTAGACTTCCAATTACGTTTTGGTAAGGTAGTTTGTCTTGCTCATTTGTCGTTACCATTTTAAGTTTCATTGTTGGATCCATTGGATTTCCGATAGGTTTACAATCAGTCATGTTGAACCTTTTTAGAACTTGTATTTTGATTGATTTATTATGATATTTCCATCTTTGTGATGAAATTGGATTCCAATGCAGTGATTCAGTTCACCTAGATCACACATTTCAAAGGATTTCATCAACTCCTCTTTTAGTTTGGAATGCCAAGTCATCTTTAGATGCAATAATAATGTCAGCAACATAAACTGCAATCAGGGCCGTTGACAAGGGAGGGCAGGGGGGGCAAATGCATAGGGGCTCGGGCATCAAGGGGGCCCGGGCCTACGGGGACCTTTATTTTTTTAAGGGGTCTGGCAAGACGAGTTCAACTTGATTAGCTTAATTTTTCCTCAGATGGGGTTTTTAAACTGAGTTGAGGTTGGTACCAATTGATATAAAGATGAAGCATTTTGCTTTATTTTATGTACGAATGATTTGTAATTAGTAGAGGTTTAATGAATTAAAAACCCGCTTTCTCCTAAGCTGTATAACGTAGCCACTCACGGATCCTCACCCTCAACTTTTAAAACGCAACACTTCGTCTATAGTAGACGTCATTTGCAAGCTCAGTTGTAATGTTAGTTCTATGTTGCCACATTCTGCCAACTCGTTAGAAGATTTAACTAGTTTACCGGTACTAATTTTAAGCATAATAAGACTGGTGCAAATATGGCAACAATGTACGGATGAATGAATCTATACAAATGGCAGCACTGCTGGCTCAGCTCTGCTCTTAGTCTTTCGATTCGATGCTTGATGCTATTGCCGTCTGCTTGACAGCTTGGTGGGTTTGAGGCGATTTAAAGTTTTCTGAGATTAATTATAAATCTATCACTTTTATCAGAGTGTTGTTTGTCAGTGTTTTACTGATCATTATGTAACATAAAATTTTTACTAAACTCGCATGTTGGTATATTGTAGGCCAGTAGGCCCTATAATGGAAATTGTTTAAAATTTGTGTATTAATTTAGTAATTTACTATAGGTGCCTCCTAACAAATGTTTAATTTTTATATCTTACTTTATAGCTTTTTATCTCCTGAATCCAAATATACCATTATTTTTCATTGCTGATTTTCAAGTAAAACGCTTACTTGAAATTGTGACTTCTGTAGTTTCTTATTTAAATGTGCTCCTTATCAGCATATATCATATAATATTACTTGTTTAAGACTCTTAATAATTTAAACCCCCCTTGACATTAAAACGTGATTTTTTACAACATAAAAATCTATTTTGTCTGTCGCTAAATAGTCTAAAAATATGTGTTTATAAATCTAATTTTACTAAAATTTTCCCGGACCCCCCCCTGGGGGGTTACCCCCCAGGCCCCCCTTTGGGGCCCGAGGTTACGTGCTGCACAGGGGCCCGTCAATTCTCTCGTCGGCCCTGACTGCAATGATCTCATTTTTAGTATCTGATACATAAACACAAGGATCAGCTAATGAGGTTTGGAAACCCAAATTTTTTAGTTTATAATCCAACTTGTAAAACCTGTCTTCCAGTTTGTTTAAGCCAGTAGCTTGTTGCCAATGTCTTTCGTACAATGCCTTATTGAGATAACAAACTTGTTTTTCTTTAGGAATTTTGTTTAGATCAGTCAACATCTTCTTTGCTTTTTTTGTAGATCTTTGTTTGATCCATTTCAGATACAATTTCTTTGTTCCAAATTTGGTAGTACTTTCATGTAGATGTTTCCTTTTAAATAACTGTTCAGGAATGTGTGACACATCAAGTTGATTCAACTTCATGTCTTTTTCAAAAGCTTTGCCTAGGAAGAGGCGAATGGAATTAAATTTTACTACAGGAGCAAAAGTTCCAGTGTAATCAATATTTGGTTGCTGTGAAAATCCTCGAGCTACAAGCCTAGCTTTTTTTCTTTCTAAGGAACCATCAGTTTAATCCATCAAGGTACCATCAGCTTTAAACTTTTCTTTAAATACAAGTTTACAGTCGACAATGTTCATATGTTCTAGTTTAGGAGTAATGTCCCAAGTTTTATTCTTTAAGTGAGATACTATCTCTTCTTTGATAGCTTCATGCCAGTAAAAAAAATAAAAAGGGGCACAATAGATCTCATAGGTCGCAGTGCAATCTTTCCCCTAGTTTTTATCAGTATCAGTTCATGCCAGTATGATGGATTGTTTTCAATTTCAGATCCAAATCCAGAATATTCAAAATCATTAAGCCATTTTCACGATGAGGTTGTTTCGAGGTTTCAAGTTTAGACCCATAAGAACTGTTGTTTTCATAACATTTGAGGAAAAATCTTCACTACTGGAGGCAGCAGAGTGATCTTGTATTTCACTGACCACAGGATGATTTTCAGGTGTTTTAGTCTTAAGAGATATTGTGATTTCTTTAGGATTCAAATTATTGTGAACATGAGTTTGTTTATGCTCTGCATGTGTTTGATCAAGTTCTTCAGTGTCGAAAATTCCCTCATCTTCAAGTAAATCATAAGTGTCATTTGAATCAGCAAACTTTTCAAGAACTTTTACATCTCGACTGACTGTGACATTTCGATACTTGGGGACCCATGATCTGTATGCTTTGGAGACTTCTGAATATCCAACTAAGGTTCCTTCAAAAGCACGTGGAGAAAACTTTCCTTTTGTGTTTTTCTTATTCAATACACATGCTTTGCTTCCAAATAGGTACTTGAAGATGGTTTACAGATAGTGTTCTTCTAACCCACATTTCAAATGGTCTTGTGTGATTAAGAGGGCGTGATGGAAATCAAATGCGCAAATAGTTTTCTGTACTAACAGCTACTGCCCAAAACATTGGAGCAATCTTGGATTAATCAGACATCTTCCTTTACCAATCAGTGTGTGATTAAGCCTTTCTGCGAGACCATTTTGCTCAGGCGTGTAAGGAGCAGAACATCGTCTTTGAATACAATTTTTTGCAAATAATTGTTAAATGCATCATTGCAATACTCACCTTTGCCATTGTCTATTTGCAAAAACTTTCTTAAATTTTCAAACCTTTCTTATTTTTGGATATTTTGAAGTACCTCAAGACTTCATTTTTATGTTTTAGAAAATATACATTACTGAACAGAGATTTCTCATCAATAAAGTTACAAAATACTTTGAAGCACCTGGTAACATGACTTTCATCGGACCACAAACATCTGAATGGACGATTTCCAAAAATCTAAGTCTTTTGGACTGCTATGGACTGGGAAAGGAGCTTTTTTACTAAACACCCGGTCTGGTTTTTATTTCAGATTGTTTTTCTTATACTTATTTTTAAAGTTTTTGGACAAAAAAACATCTTCAGAATTATAATTAACCACAACTTTTTGCCTAGCCTCAGATTCTTCAAGTATTTTAATTTTATGTTTATCGGGTTTAGGGAGTGTGTCATGAGATTCAATTGCAACTCTGAAAGTTTCAAATGATTTACTTAAACTGTACATCATTATAGATAAAAGATCATAATTTATTTGTATGTCTAGTTCTGGAAGTTTATCAACTGCATCTACAAATTGATCTAAATGATTTCTTACATTGTCCCCATCTTTCATTTTGTGAAGAATTTGTTTCTTTAGAAGTGTTGCCTTACGGGAGGACCCTTAGATGCATAAATGTTACTTAAAGTCTTCTTTCGTCTTTTTAAGTTGTGTAAGCCTTTATATTTCTAAGCTCACCTGGTGAAATTATTAATGTTTAGTCAGATTTTGCATTTAGATCTTGATGCATCCAAGATTTATTTTCTTCAGGATGAGTATCATCAGGACAATTTAAATCACCACTGACATATTTTCAAAGATCAGACTTTATAAATATGGCTTGACCCTGTAGTTTACAAGTATCATAATTATTTTTGTTTCGTGGTTCAATTCTATAATTCATAGTACTTACCATTGTATGTAAAAAGTTATGAAATGTTACACAAACAAGACTTTACTATTTAACCTAAACAGACTAGCAAATTTGAATTGACTTTTACTACTTGGGAAGTTATTTTTTATTCATGAGTCAGAGCCCTCTGGGCCCATAACCTGTTGTGGAGAGTGATTTTACAATAATACTTTCTTCTCATGATTTATTAGTAAAAGGCAATTATAAATAACATTAGTTTGATCTTAATGGAAATTATTTTAAACAGAATAAAGTAAACAAACAATTATTTAAACTCAAACTTCTTTATTGTTGGAAAAACATTTAAGTTCATAACAATCGTCATATTTCTTTAAAAGCATTAATTACAATATACAATTAATTCAATAATTTACAAATAGCTGACAGTTTGAAATATGATAGCTTATTTCTATATCTCAATGGAGTAATATTCGTTCAAACTGTAATATTCTTTTCTAACTAGTAGGGCTTTGAGTTTTCTCTTAAATACATTAATTTCTGTCTCATTTTTTAAGGCAATTGGAAGGTGGTGAAACAGCTTGATCGAGGAAAACAATGTTTGGTGCTGGAAAAATGTAGTTTTGTGCTGGGGAACGGATAGGATATTACGATTTCGTATGTTGAATCTTGAAAGAGGCTGTTTTGGAAAGAGATCTGGGTTGTTCTTTAAAAATATCAAACAGTTGAAAATGTAGATTGACGGGAACGTTAATATGTTGTTGTCCCTGAAAATGCCTCTACATGATGCTTTTGGGTGGAGGCCAAAGATAATTCGAACTGCCTTCTTTTGGGCTTTGAAAATGGCTTGTGTTTTTGAATTGTCATGGCCCCAAATCACAACTCCATAAGCAAGAATGGGAAAAAAACATCCATAATAGGAAGTGAGGAGGATTTCACGATTCGAAAAATAAGCAAGCCTGCGGAGAAGGAAGAGAGTCCGACTCAGCCTCCTGGATATTCCCTCAATGTGTTCATGAAAGTTAAGACCAGAATCAATTATTATTCCCAAAAAATTAGTAGTTGAAGATGACGTTACTTCGAAATCACCTAGATGTATATGGTCGATCTCTAAAACATCCCTTTTCCTCAGTGAGAAATTAACAAGCTTTGTCTTCACAGCATTAATACTAAGGCCATTTTCATTCAACCACTGCAAGACCGAGTTTGCCTCAATAAACATTTCCAACTCTAGTCTTTCCCGACATTTGTTAGAGAGAGCAATAGACGTGTCGTCTGCAAACAAGCAAAGATTTGCACTAGAAACACTTCTAGAAATGTCGTTTATAAAGACAAGAAATAAGACAGGACCTAAAACAGAGCCCTGTGGGACTCCAGATCGGACAGTTAATCTTTCAGAATCTTCCAGCTTAATACAACCCTGTTCGTCAATGTATGGAATAGAAACAACTTGTGACCTGCCCAGCAAGTATGATGCTACCCAATCATGTGATTTTCCTCTGATGCCCATTTTTTCCAGTTTGTTGAGTAGGGAAGTATGATTCACAACATCAAAGGCCTTGCTTAGATCTAGAAACAAACCCAATGAATACATTTTCTGGTCAAGAGAGGAAGATAAATATGATAAAAAGTCAAATAAAGCATGAACAGTTGAGGTATTCTTACGGAATCCAAACTGATTCTTAAACAGAACATCGTGGGTACTCAAGAATGAGGACAACCGATTCAGAAATATCTTTTCTATCACCTTCGAAAAAGTTGACAAGATTGAAATGGGCCTGAAAAGTTCTGGGATGCGGGCATTCTTTATTTTGGGCAAGGGCTTGATAGTTGCAGTTTTTAGCAAGGATGGAAATTGACCACATTGAAAAGAGGAATTAACTATGAAAACAAGAGGCACTGATAAGCTGCCGGATGACTTCAAGATTTTAGATGAAATCCCATCATCACCAGAAGAATTGCTTGACCTCAGAGATTTTATTACACTCAAAACCGCTTCTACGTTTGTTGGTGACAAGAAAAGACTGGTTCCCACAGTATCCAAGGATAGTACCGTAGAAGACAGCCCACTAACACCAACTCTGATCCCCACCTCAGAGAAGTAACGGTTTAAGTAATTTGCCAATCCTTTAGAGTCATCGATCAATTCGCCGTCACTATTTTTCACGACAAACTTTTTGAAGGGCTTGGGAGCCTTGCCAGGGATGTTTTCATTAACAATACTCCAGACAGTCCTTTGCTTATTAGTTGAGGCAGAGATCCGCTCAAGAACCAATGATGCTCTATGTGACTGAAGTTGATGTCGGAATATTCTTCTTTTCCTGGCGTATTTTTGTTTCATGGGTGAGATGAGGTGAAATCCCTAGTCAGACTATGCAGATTGAATAAATCATCCCGTGCTTTTTGGAGGGAAGGGGTAAGAACCACTCTTTTAGATAAAGGATTACTTTTGGTTCTAACCTTCCTTTCGGCAAATGCCAGATTGAAATTATAGTTGACAATGTTCATAAAAGCTTCAAACCTTTGATCAACACCTTCAGCCACGAACAAGTCCTCCCAAGACTCCCCCTGAAGGAGGAAATTGAACACTCGAAAGTTGTCCCGAGAAAATGAGCGGCACAGCCTAAAAGTTGGAGTAATGGCCTTGAAATCCCCCACCCTTATATCTGACATCTGAGCATGATGGTCAGATAAACTCGTAACCAGCACTGACGATTTAAATCTAGTATCAGGAATATTCGTGAATACATTGTCGATTGTAGAGGAGGATCCACCATATTACCAAGTAAATTCAAAAATGGTTTGTCTCAAACCGTAAGAGGACAAGACATCCTTTAACATCCTTGAATGGTTATCTCCAACAGCCAAGTCAATGTTGAAATCTCCTGCAACAACCACTTGGGAATTTTTATTCAAGAATTTGTCCAGACACCCACAGAGAGAGTCAAAGAAGGTTTGGTAATCCAAAGCTAACCCTTTCGGAGGCCTGTGGCGTCCCAGAAAAATATATGAAGTGTCTGATACCTTAACGCTTGCCGCGGCAAACTCTAGCAGCTTTACATATGATATTAAATCATATGGTTGTCACATTACAGTCACAAAGATAATGAGAAGATATTTCCAATAATAGTAACCTCCAGGTGCGCTCTCTCCTGTTTTGAAAATCTATATCTTATTCGGAAAGGTTAAACATAAAAAATTCAAAAAAGGAAAACACTCCTGGATTAAGCCTTATAGAGAGTTCTCTTCTTGTTTTGTTGCTAAAAGGAAAATGTACTCAATCTATAAAAATCATACATCTGGTTTGATTTTAAAATCTAGATAAAAATATTTTTGATTAGTGAGATTACCTTTTGCTTTGCTTGCAATTCTTCTCTTTCTACCAGCCCCTGCTTTAGTTTGTTCACTTGTGGTTGATGAAGATGGCCTAAACAATTATTAATATATGGTACTGATTTACGGTCAATATGATTTCAGTACGTATGATTTTAAAACCCCTGATTCCAGGGATTTTACTTCAAAAGATCTCGTTACATATTGTCATACGGTATTGCTATGGCAATAGCTTATTTTTCCAATAAGAAGTTTTATAGTAGGCCTACTATTTCAACATACTGAGTTTTTGAGATTTTTACCGATTTTCGAGTAGGTACAAATTATTTTTAGTTTGAACTAAGCTTCCGATTGTATGATCTGCTTAGTTTTATAACTGGAACCAAACAATTTAACTTTACTTTCATTACAATCAAACCTAATTTATGAGAGCTACCAATCATATTTATAGATACACATACTTTTTGCTTTTTATGGTTCATATATATATATATTTATTTTTTTTACAGTTTTTAACTTAGAATGATGTTTTTGGTATTCACACACCCAAAATAAAGAAACGAATTGGTCTGAGTCTAGACCGATTGGTACTTTCGTATTATACCGACCACATTCAAAAATCGTATTTTATATTCTGACATCCAACACTCTGTGGAGTTAAGTTAGATGGGTTATTGATATTTTTATCCTATTAATATTATTTTATAAATACCCCCGTCGCAGCAGACCTGCGTACTCAGCGAATTTCCTAATCAATAATATAATAATAATATTTGACAAGTTTTATAAAAATCTGTCAATAAACATGAGAATTATTAGCCTATTCTCCATTAGATTAACATGGGAAAGAGTGTGCAGGTTCGCTGCTGTGAGGAACACTGAAAGTAGGCATTTCTACCATAAACAATTTTTATTTTTAACATTTATACCAACTTTCATCAACATCTGTCCATAAATAAAGGAGTTTGCCTATTCCCTATATGATTAATATGGGAAAAGAGTATGCAGGTTTGCTGCCATGATAAACACATAAACTATGATTTTTAAGCATAAATGGATAGATCTCAACCACATGAAGCTAAATATCAAGTTTTATCCAAAAATATTGATTAATATGGGAAATATTAATTTTTCCCTATCCTTCATAAGATTAACATTGGAGACCCACAATACAACGTACTGTGTTTAGATTTTTTAATATCTCGGTAACCGTTGGAGATAGAGAAAAACTTTAAGGAACTTAATTGTGTAGTTTTTTAAGTTGATTCCAATGGTGAAATATAAAATTAAAAATATTTTAAAATTACGTGTGAAAAACGCAAAAAACCCCATTATGGGGTACAAAACCCCCCCAAACTACCCGTTCCCATTGACCGATATGTCTGGTTTACGAACTCGTCCGAGCATTTGTAGGAATACACGTCTCTACCAAATTTGGTCTTGATCGGACCATTTTTACGAGAGTTATCGCGTTAACAGACACATATATATATATATATATATATATATATATATATAAATTTTAACGACTATTGTTTTTGGACTCTGGGCACCCAAAGAAGAAAAAATAACATGGTCCCGGGCTTAAGTCTTACCATTAGACCTACGGTAATAGCTTCTTCCCTATGGGAAATTCGCTAAAAAGAAACCAACATATGTCAGCAAAACTTGTACGTCAACGATGTATATTCTGTCATTCTGCACTTTTCTTTTATATAACCTCAACTGCCCATTATCACAGTCCTAGGACTTGTGCGGTGAATTAAAGACAGGGAGATACCGTAGCGGCATTAGTCACATGAGCTGACTAGAGGTGACCGCTCATGGCAGCAGGAGTCGCCGGCCGTTGGTTTCGATCCAGCAACCTTTGACTTATTAGGCCAGAGTGTACACCTGAGCTACATACCGGTATCTCTGCAGAGTTAAGTTAATCTGGTTATTGATATTATTAAATACTATGAATACTATGAATATATGTATACTATTAACCCTAGAAGTGATAAGCTTTTTACTCTTAACTGTAACATAAAAATAATTACTAATATCTTCTTGAAATATCAAAGTTTAAACAAAAAAAGCTTAAAACATGCCCCCCCCCTTATAACCACTAACCACAAAAGCAAAACAGGTGTCCACTGCAATCCCAATTAAGCCTACAAATGCCGTCAACTTCCACCCAAGCCGGTCACCGTTTATTTAAGGTGGGCCCTCCACTCCGCTACACCACACATTTGCAAGCCAAATTGGGATTGCTCATGGTCGGGATTCGAACCCTAGCACTTCCGAATGGCTAGAACGTTACGCTCGTCAGCGCAGCGCTTTAGCCACCACGGCCATCCAGTGCCTAGGAAAAGAAAGCGCTTACTTGGTTATAGACCTGCCCGGTGGCAGGCTCGTGTACTACAAGAGCAGTTTCGGTTGTTGGCCCCCAGAGGGAAACACGGTCGCGTAGGCGATAGTGTCTAACAATTCCACAAAACTGACGACAGATGCCTCCACCTGCCAATTCTTATTGAATATGTAAATGCGTCGTAAATTACGACTTTGCCATTTCTAGGGTTAATAACCAACACGATGTAACTCTGCAGAACGCTGATGAAGGAAAATTCAATGTAACATATGGGTGTGGTCAGTATAATACAAAAGTACCGACCAATTTGCTTTAGACCAAGGTCTTCCTAAAATATTCTTTGGTAATATTCAATCCTAGAGGAATTTTGCAAGTTTTAAAGGGATTTTAATAAGTTTGCATCTAACGTTTATAAAAAAGTTTATCAAACCGATAACAAAAAGTAAATACATACATAAAAATACATCATTTTTACTTACATAGGTTCCAAACCTTTTTTTAATGGAGAAACATTGGGTGGTCCCATTACATTGATGGGGGAACATTGAATGTCAGTAAATAAATTGAGTAACTGACGAGATCGACCCATATGGGGTGTGCTTGAAACAAGAAATTTCTTTTTTCCATCCATTTTCCTGTAAGAATTAAATATTACAATTTTTTGTAGGCTATAAGAGAAAATATTCTATAAAACCCTAGTGATAAAAATAGTATTTATGGTAAAAATAACATAGGGCCTATGTAATAGAAGGTTTACATGCACTATTAATTCATATGAACCAGGGCTAGGGTCCATGGTGTCATTATACTATCTATTATTAATGATTGAGTAAAACTTATACTTTATACTTTATACTTTTAACTGAAATGGCGACCTACCCAGGTAGGTATTTTAAGCCAAGTATGAATGAGGAATGAATGTAGGATGATTGTGGCGCGATCTTGTAGTCTTGTTACTGACTAAGGCCGACATGTTCCTTAGACAGGACTGTTAATTAATAGCCCAACAGCCGATGGCAAATAAGGGACCTACAGTTTAACGTGGAATCCGAACCACACCCTCTGAATTACGAATTGGTCTAATTATGAGGATGGTCTTTGCGGATTAACGTAGTATTCAATAGTGCGGACGTTAATCAACACAAGAGAACACCACAACCACCGCAATCTCTCACAACTATCCACAATTCGTGACCTCCAAGTAGCTGGATTACAGGATGTCGCCACCATCCCAGTCTTACTTACACCTTGTCAACAGAATACTTTGAATTTTTGAATACTTTTTAGACAATACCATCATAAAATCTATCAATATTGATCTAAATAAAACTCTTTTAAGTGAACTGACTCATACACTCCTTTTAAAAGCATACTAGGCCAAGGATATTACAAACTAGGCCTACATATCAATTCCAAATTAATACAATTGTATTATAAAATCAACATTTAATAAATTTACTGTATGAAAATACCAACAAAAAATGTAACACTAATACACTAACATAATGATCCCTACTTTAATAATCCTGTGTTTTTATTGATAATTAGATATTTGTTTCTTCTTGTTTGAGCATGAATGGTATTTCTGAAACATAGTACTTGTCTGTTTTATTGTCCTTGAGGTGTACACAGAAAATTGGCGTGTACATAATACCAGTTCTATAGAAATAAATCTAGAATTTGTCTAATTTTTACTTACCAAATATCAAATAGGCACTAACTAGGGTGTAGGCTAAGCCTATTGACAAAATCCAATCATTTAATACAAATTTTAAATGTAAAAATATGGTGTAGTGTTTATTTGTGTAATTATTCCTTTAAAAATTAGGGAGGTGAAACGACTCAGAATATTTTTCCAAATGGAAATAAATAACCTAAATAAAAGTTATAAACTACAAGATAATTGAACCATTTGATATTACGTCTGTGTTTGATTGTAGGTTATAATTTTAACCCGCCAGAATTATTGTACTCAAAGTCTTTTTCTTTTTACATCTGTTTTGCCGGCTCCAAGGTAACTTGCTCAAACCAAAGACCGAGCAGAATCAACAAAAAACATAGGCTCTTAAAATATTAACCTTAAAATACTATACTTAAAATATTAATTATTAATATAACTTGTACTTTATAGCCTCAAAGGCTGTAAAATCCATTATATTAATCATGGAATATAAGAAAAAGTCTATGGTAAGTTAGTTTTATTGTAATAATATAATAAACGCATGGTAGTAAGCTATTACTAAATATAATGCATAACAAGATATATGACAACATAAAGGAAGTAAAGTTTCCTTTCCTTTTTCTAAGATAATAATATATAATAGATTTGCCAAAGCTGAGGGCTTCTCTCACAGTTTTGACAGGGATATGTCTTATATATTGGGATATTGTCGATTTGTAAAATGAAAATTTGCAACAGGTTTCCATGGAAACTATTAGAGTTATTTTATTGCATTTTTAATATATACGAATAAGAACAGCTGTTTAGAAGAACTGAAAACATGCCCTCTAGACATGTCTATGATGGTCTAACCTATTTCCCACAGGAAAGTAAATACAAACATTTTATTTAAGAGCTTAAAGCCCTTTTTCATTCATCTAAGTCTAAGCTCGCAACCTTATTTTTCCTTCTGACGCCTTGTGGTGCCGCTGCTCCTTCTCCTTCTCTTCTATGACGCGCACTGGGGATAACGCTGGGAGCGTTCTTATTGTATTGCAGGTGCCGATGTGATTCAATGCGATTTTCAGAGATACACTGTGATTCAGTGTGTGTTATCAGGAGCTAGCTACTTTGGTCCTTGTTCAGGGAGTGTGATGTGGATGCAGAGGTTGCGGTTTGCGTTACAACGTCAAGAGAATTCCGGATTCAGTTTCTGGAAAACAGGGGCCATATAGGCCTTAGGTAACAGGGTCAGGGACATGGTCTCCGAGGGTATACTCGTTCCTGGTTGTTCGTGACCGCTCCCTGCCACACGATGCAAAAAGATTATGGATTGTCATAACCTTATTAAACACAACCAGGAAGAACTTGAATGCAGGAGCAGGAGCGGTTGCATTTGCTCATAGATTGCCAAAATTTTACTCGAAGATTGTTGTAATGTATATGAATGTCATAACTTTATGCATTACTTTAGAGGTCCTTGTTCCCCCACTACGCTGTATAATGACTTCCTAACAATATTTGAAATAAAATCTTCTTGATTGAGCTTCTAAGGAACACACACTTATTATCTCACCATGTTTCTTGATAAATTGTATAAGAGAAGATTAGTGGCTGTTTAAAGGAGATGGGCTACACTACAATTGTCAAGTCAGTGCAACCAAGCCAGGTGTTCTATATGGACCTCTTTTCTCCCAGCTCCTGCTTTCCGGAACCAGGAAGGAAAAATAGCGAACGGGTCAGTTGAAACAGACGGTTTGAAGGATCTCTTCACAGAGATCCCAGAATGGATTCCTTCGAAGAAAAGCCTGCCGAGTTTGTTTTCGAACTGACAATCCTACGACACCGGCAAGACGACGTCAAAGGAGGTATGAGAGGCGAATACTGGTGGAGATCGGTGAGTTCCGCATATGCACAGATTAAGAACATATTTACTGATGGTAATGTTTTGGTATATTATTATGGCCAAAAGAAACATGAAGCATACTATGGTATTACAAGTAATGCACCTGGGCAGTTCAAAGATTATTTATTCGCTTCTATTAGTTTTATTAGTGGCCAGGAATATATTCTACTGATACTATTCGAAATATCGTGTGCAATCGCCATCGAGTATGCAGAGTCGATGAGTGTGTGACTGCTGTATGTGGTGTTAAGCCTACACACAAGCACGACAACGACGATCAGCCTTGTGTAGATCCGTTGCCATCGAGTATGCAGAGTCAATTAGTGTGCGGCTGCTGTGTTGTTGTTAGGACTACACACGAGAACGACAACAGCAATCAGTCTGGCGTCGATCCGTCGCCATCGAGTATGCAGAGTCGATTAGTGTGCGGCTGCTGTGTTGGTGTTAGGCCTACACTAGAGAACGACAACAGCAATCAGTCTGGCGTCGATCCGTTGCCATCGAGTATGCAGAGTCGATTAGTGTGCGGCTGCTGTGTTGTTGTTAGGACTACACACGAGAACGACACAACTGGCATCGAGTCCATTCGTGCGTCGATCTTTGCCATCGAGTATGCAGAGTCGATAATTAATTGTCAGTGTGCAGCTGTTACTAGGCGACAACTAGCAAGTCGATTAGTGTGCGGCGCAGGCACTATACGACAACGCAATCAGTCTGCGTCGAGTCGATGCAGAGTCGATTAGTGTGCGCTGCTAGTGTGTTATCCACCACGAGACTACACACGAGAAAACGACTGTAACAAGTTTAATGACATTTTTAGCAAGTTTGCATGGAATCTACAAAATACTATAATTAATTACAGACATGATGATGGCTGTTGATGCCAGTCAACAGCAGTGAAAGTTTGTAATTTGAAAAAAGAATGGAAATCTCAGGAATTCACAGTCTAAAGGCCATTGGAGTGATGAGGTTATTACTATATTTTGTCAAAACCATATATGATTATTATTATTGTACTGCAAAGTTTATATTTTAATCCAATGTTAATAATGGTTAAACAAATATGAGCTAAACGACGCCTGAAGATGCTGAACGCTCCATGAAGCAGATAATTTATTGAATTAAAAGAGAATATCGAACTACTGTAGGTACCTACTTATAAATGATAATGAACTGATGATGATGATAAATGAAAACTTGATTAAGAAACAAATTACAAGATGTACATTGAGGATAATTTATTTTGGTGAAGGTTGTGTTAAGGCGATACCCTATAACTCTATAGTATCAACACAATAATTTTCTCTGATGGTATTTTGATCGAAAATGAAGCCTCAACGACTCAAATTGTAACTGTCTGTTTATACGAAGAGGAATTCTACGGTTATTGAATGTTTTGAAAATTGATAAAGAGGCTTGAAGTTTTCATGTTTTTAAAACACATAAATATCAAATGAAACAGCAATGCCATCCATTTTCATTAACTCCCTACCCCCTAAATTACATGAAAATATTTATAACATCTGTGCAACCGAAACACCTCTTCAGGAAAGGTATGTCGACCTTATTGAGCTACTAAGGCAGTACTTAGATTCTCAACATTGTTTGGCAACATATTTTCATAATAAAAAACAAATAGTAGGCCTAGGTAAATCTGTAACAGTTTATTGTTTTAAAAGGAAATTAATAACCCTTTTTGAATTCAAAATGTTCTCGTGGGAAATTTAAAGCTACGTTTACAGTTAATCAGATGACTCCGATACTTAATAAGAACAAATCTGTCAGATGAAGAGTCAGACAGACTTTCCAGGAAAATATAAATCCAATACTATAATACGAGCAAGGTTTGTATATATATATATATATATATATATATTTGCACACGGATCTCGAAAATGGCACCGAGGAATTTCTTTAAATTTTGGAAATAACTAATTTCCGAGTAGAAAATAAGTTCTAGATAGGACTAATGTCCAGGAAAATTCGTGTTTTACTGTAATATTAAGTTTAAAATCTAAAAATTTAACATTACGCTTATGGAGAATAAAATAAACAATACAAACCAAAACAGCTGTTTATAACCGTTTGACAGTTCTTGATTGAAGACTGCGGGGAACAATATAGAGGTTATGCATTAATATTTATTTTATGAATTAAATAAATGCAAAATTATCAGGTTACTAAACAATTTGTAAAAACTTATGGATAACATAGCTGTGCGAAATAAAAGCAGAAAAAAGTATTTCCAAAATCTTCCGTGTTTTGATAGAAAACGTATTCGTTGTATTGCTTGAAGCCACTGTAACAAACCAATTAATTAATTGATGTAAATTAAATTTCTCTTTTGCTTTTCAATCCTTATTCCGTTTATAACAAAATCAGTTGATCACAGGCTAATAATAACGGTATGGATAATTAAACAGTAAATGATCGGCTTTGGCTAAAAGACGTTAAACGGCATCGCTCAATTGACTAACGTCGTAGCCGAGTTGTATCGTGTCGGCCTCACTATAGGCCGCGAGTTCCATCCCCACCAGGGGCGATACTTTTTGTTCAGTGCTATATCGGTTTTATTTCAACCAAATAAATGTTTTCATTGAGTAATAAATGTGTTTTAATTTTTCTAATTAATTTTTATAATACATGTATTATTCTAAACGAGCAAAGCTCAGTAACCAGGTACTAACATAATAATGAGACTTTCTAAAGCTGAAAATACACTGATTATTATTGTTGTCATGGTGTTGAGCATGAGGGGAGAGGTAGTGCAAACATTTTCAACTTGTAAAAGGGTGTGTGAAAGAATTTTTGATGACTATTTTTAAAACGCTAGATTTGTTTGTGTTATGTTAATATCATTTAATAATTTAATAGTTTTATTAATTACACGTATTATTTAGTTTATTTTACAGTGAGAAAGTATGAGTCAGTAAACCGATACCATTAGTTTTTTAGGGCATTTCACAACCAAGATAACATTATTATTTTATATTATACATGTATGTATTAAAAATATTGAATAAACTTTTACTAGTTTATTGTTTATTCGTGGGAATGAAGAAATGCAATATAGAACTGATGAGTAGATGTAATACTTTCTCAAATATCTTTATACTTTTACCAAACGCCTTCCATTTGTATCCCAGACCATCTTCAGATTTTCCATTACATCTCTACAGCATCTCATGCATTTCAAGAAGCGCATTTGGAAAATACATTTCCTTTATGGAATGTTTTAGTTTCCTTAAGTTTGCTATTCTATAAATAACATTTTCTTTATTGTAAATAAATTAACTCAAACCAAAATGAAAGTAAGCTTTTCTCATTCGTTGTAATAGATATTTCTGTCAGATTAATCATGAAAGATATGATTTGCAACGCTTAAAATAATTATTCAATTTCTTGAGTTCTTCAATTATACTACAGTTTCTACTACTGTAATTAGCTAACGTTCTTGGAATCCCGATCCTTGATTCGTAGCTGTATAAAAAGCTTTGACATAAACACTTTTAAACTGCTACAAATCCAGGATCGGGATTCGGAGTCTTGCTGTACTAAAATCAATGCCGCAAACCAGGTTAAGATTTAACTCGGTTTACGATTTGTTATTATTTACTCAGCATGGGCGTCCCCAAGCCCCCCTCCATAGGCGCCGTCGTGCCATCTAATCAGCATGTACACAAAAATGTGCTTTACTATTACCAGAGTAATGATGTCCAAATTTTGTTGCCTTTTATCACTTAAAGCGCTACAGAAAGTCCTACTCTCTGCTCATTTAGTGTAAAAAAATTAAAATATTTTCCTAGCTTTTTAGACTTAGGTAGCTTAAATAAAGTAGACGACAGAACGTGATACATTTATATTAAATGATGATTTTAAATAAAATATTTTTGAGGTATTAAAAAAGTATATTTTCGTCTGGATGAGCCATTTCAGTTAATAATAATTAGTTAATAAATCCTATACATTAAAAACATACACGCAATATACACTATTTACTCCTGAAACACAACGAAAATAAACACATATAAACAAATGTCATCAAACAAGGTTAGCGAATGTGAAAACAGCTGGTCGTAATGACTCGCGTTTATATTCGTATATAACAGACTGGTAGCGGACGAATACTGGCGAAAGTTGCCTAGCAACAGATATCAGTCTCTAAAAATTCCAACAAAGCCGCCATATTGGTTTTGTGATTGCATTGAAGCAAAAGCAACATCACCATGCACTCTATTGGTTGTTTCGCGAACTACAGTGCAGTAATTATTGTGGCTAAATGATTGGTCGCGTTTAAAGAAGCTAGCCGCCCGGTAAGGGGTAAGGCGTCCTAAGACTTAATTTTAACCCTATGAATATAATATACAGTAAATATATGAAAAATATAAATAAGTATGAATAAAACGCACCGCATATATATTACAACCTATCTCATGTAGAATTTGTTTGAATAATAATTTAATAATTTGGAAAAAATGGATGACCATCATAAATTTATCAGGTCAACATTTTTAGGTGGTAAACAGTTTAGCGAATATCCCATTGGTAAGAAGCTATTACCGTAGATCTCATGGCATGACTTAAGCCCGGGACCATGTTATTTCTTTTTTTACTAGGTGTCCAGAGGCTGAAAACAATAATCGTTAAAACTTATATATATAATATATAGCTTAACCTTAACCTCTTACCGACTTAATCTCTTTGCACAATACGAATCTTGTCCATCTTACGTATTCCTCTTTATACAGTAGCTTTGAATACAGTTTACTATACCATATATTTTACAATTTAACTATATTATATCCACTTATGAACGTACATACAGTACAGTATACAGTTTTAATAGTTCCTTAAAATAAAATTAAATTACTACTCGGTCACGAATAATAGTGGATAGCTATGAGCGACTGTCGGTGGGTGTAGTGTTCTCCTGTGTGGATTATCGACCGCACTATTGAATACTACTTTTATCCGCAAAGACTATTCTCATCCAAAGACTGTTCTCAAGTAGACCAGTTATGAGTAATTCAAAGTCAAAAGTGGTTCGGATTCCACATTAAACTGTAGGTACGGTACCTTAGATGCCATTGGCTGTAGGGCTATCAATTAACAGTCCTGTCTAAGGAACATGTAAGCGATGTATAGTCAGTAACAAGACTACAAGATCGTACCACAATCACTCAATTATACTACACTCAATTCTCATTCATACTTGGCTTAAAATACCTACCTGGGAAAGTTGCTATTTCAGTTAAAAGTATAAAGTATTATTAATTGGACAGTTAGGGCAATTGAATGTTATACATATCAGTATTATATAAGAAATTCACTATTACTAGTTTATTACAAACTAGCCAAAGTACCCGTTCTTCGCACGGGCTGAGAGGTGTAGGCTCTACAGATACATTTAGGTTATTGATAATTAATTCTTTATTGTTTAAAAAATGACAAAACACGTGTCTAAGTATATATCTAAACATGACAAAGTAACATATGTCAAATATTGGGAGAGGATAAGCATTAACGTAATAGAGGCAGGCATCGGGAGAAAATTAAAAATCTACCATTCCACTATTTCGAACTAATAATTAACTAATTTCGATCCAGCAGTTTATGTGTAAAAATTAACTTTATTTCTTTTTCTTACCGAACTGTCAAAATGTAAAGTAAACGGATGTTGACATTAAAAACTGTAAACATTGAACCCCAGGGTATTTACAGCAACCATGTCTTCTGCTTCTCGAACTGTCAAATTTTAGTGTTCACAGCTGTTGACATTCAAGTAATTTTATGTTTTCATTTTCTAAAAATATAAACATTGAAACTTAGGACGTTCACAGGGCGTAGCCCGAGAGGATTTTAAGGAAATGAGTATGCCTATGTGTTGCATGAGTTTAAGATCTGTCTTTGTGTAAAATTTCAAACTGTTTGGTTCAGTATTTTTTGCGTTCACTTGCCACAACAAACCCACAAACACACAAACCCACAAACATACAGAAACCACCTCTTCTTTATAATATTATAGATAGATTTCAGTTTGTCAAATAAATAAAATTTATTAGTTAATTTATTAAATCCTCGGTATAATGTTGCTTTATTCCTTATTAATTAGATTATTAATTTATTAGATTATCAACCCCATTCCAAATCCTTAGAAAATGATTCATTTATAAGTTATATTAGGTTTTTTCAGATGGAGGGTCAATGGATGAATCAGAAAAACAATTTAAGTGTATGATGATTGGGACATGTTCAACCACAATACGCGAGCCTGAATTCCAATGTTGTGTTGTTGTTTAAATTAAAACCCTCTCTTTAAACATAATGGATTTTTACTTTAGTAATGTGTATTTTATCACTATATTGACGTACAATTTATCACAGTAATAAACGAAGCGACATAATCTATAGTAAAGTCTTATTTTGTTTCAATTGTCAATACAATTTTTTACAGAATTAAGTTCATAAATAAGCAAATACCCCCGTTGCAGAAGACCTGTGTACTCAGAAAACTTTCAAATCAATAATATAATAATAATAATAATAATAATAATAATAATAATAATATATATATATATATATATATATATATATATATATGACAACTTTTATCAATATATGTCGATAAATATGAGAGTTATTTATCTATTCTCCATAAGATTAACACGGTAAAGAGTATGCAGGTTTGCTGCTATGAGGTACATTGAAAGTACCGGTAGGCAATTTTAGCATAAAATATTTTTACTTTGGCCATTTCCATTTATACCAAAATTTGTAAAACATCTGTTCATAAATAAAGGAGTTTGCCTATTCTCCATATGATTAACATAGGAAAATAGTATGCAGGTTAGCTGCCACGAGAAACGTATAAACTATGATTTTTAAACATTTGAAGCATAATATCTCAACCACATGACGGTAAATACCAAGTTTAATAAAAGAATATTGATTGATAAGTGAAATATTATTTTTATTTACCCTCCATAAGATTAAAATTTGAGCCCCAAAATACAACGTACTATGTTTAGATTTTTAATATCTCGTTAACCATTGGAGATAAAGAAAAACTTTAAAGGTACTTATTTGTGTAGTTTTTAAGCTGATTCTAATGGTGAAAGATAAAATTAAAAAAAAAATTACATATTTGAAAAAAGCGCAAAACCCCATTTTTTTTAGTTCAAAACCCCCCAAAGTACCCGTTCCGATTGACTGATTTATCTGGTTTACGAACTCGTCCGAGCAAATGTAGGAATACACGTCTCTACCAAATTTGGTCTCGATTGGACCATTTTTACGAGAGCTATCGTGTTCAAAGACACGATAAATATTATTTAATAATAATACTTTTTGTATAAAATTAATTGTTTAATTGCAGTATAACGTGGCTCCTAAACTTTAAATATTGAATATTATTGTTGAGGTTATTGGTTCATTTATTTATGAGTAACTTTTTGAGTTTGGAGGTTTAATAATTATTAAATGAATATCCTGTTTTCCACAAAAATAAATATACAAGTGAAATACCTCCACTCAGTAGCCTTGGAGGTTTTCTCAGCATGACAACATTGCACAAACCTAAAATTTGAAGGTCAGTCTGGATTTAAATAATATTTTTTGTACCATTATATTATTTGTTTATGAATTTTAATGTATATAGTTTGTGTTTTACATAAAACGTTGTAGTATTCTCTGTACAGACATATTGAGAAATAAATATTTATTTATTTGTAGTCGCAACTAACGTTGAAAGCAGCTGGTTTCGGTACAGTGTAATGAAATGCTTGTTTTTCATTACTCTGTAATCATATTAAAATATCTATTTTTTAATTTTTCAAACTGACCTTAAGTTGCTTATTCGATTCCCTCAGTACCGGTACAATGGCAACAGGAATATTGTTTTTACAGCAGATTTCACTTTTTATAACCTTCACTGGCAGTATTAAAGCTCCTAGCGCTGAGGGCTACTAGTATCAGAAATCGAAACGAAATACTAGTGTGGGTATCATCTCCAGCTGATTTTAGCTTGATTTTAGCTTAGCTGATTTTTCCAGCTGAAGTTAGTTGGAAGGTGCATATCAGTAAGCTAAAAAATAAACTCAATAGTATTTTGCGATATTTTTACTTTTTAAAAGATATGGTAACCTCAAACGTCTTGCGTATTTTATATTTTACTCTTGTACAAAGTAGACTGGAATATGGAATATTTTTTTGGGCTAGTGCTTATGAGACACACCTGCATTCCATAAAGATTAAAAAAATTATTAATTTCATGCAAAGGTAAATTTGACCCATTCATTTTTTATTAAAAATAAAATTCTTTAAATATTTATTTGTATTTAAAGTTTTAAAAAATATTTTTTTTATAATTAGTGGAAATAGAAATGTTAATGATTTATAGAAATAAACTCAGAATGCTGATTATCTCTTGCTACCAGGCCAAACAATACTTTTTTTATAAAATCTTAATTTTCCTCCTAAATTGTTTAACACTTTCCAGATGAAATTAAACAATAGTGATATTTTTGGGTTTTTGTAAAAGTTAAAAGTATGGCTTTTTAGTTTAGATGAAGTAGATTTTTTGTTTACAATGGTTATTTGAGAATTGTCATTTTATCAGCTAAATATTTAATTTTTTTAATGGCATTTTTCATTGTAAAGGAGATCTTTTTTCTTTAATTCTTGTTACGTTTTTTTATCTGATCGCTGATAATTTATTGTTATTGTTATAATAAAATGAAGGAACTAACAGGCAGTTGGAGGCCCTATATTTTCTCTTTTTTATATTGTAAACATGTTATAAATTTTTTTGTGTTTTAATAATTGTATAAAATCTTTAGAAAATATATATGTTTTTCTTAGATTAGACTGTAAGTAAATAATTTAAGACATAGATTTTTTTTATAAAGCATTTTTGCTTATTCGATTCCCTCAGTACCGGTACAATGGCAACAGGAATATTGTTTTTACAGCAGATTTCACTTTTTATAACCTTCACTGGCAGTATTAAAGCTCCTAGCGGTGAGGGCTACTAGTATCAGTAATCGAAACGAAATACTAGTGTGGGTATCATCTCCAGCTGATTTTCCTAGCCTAGTCGCAACTAATATCGAAAGCAGCTAGTTGCGGTAGAGTTTACATTGTACAGTGTACAGTGTATAGTTTCGGTACAGTCTAATGAAAAAGTATTATTCCGTATAAAGTCACTACAATATAACAAACCACGAAAGGTAATTTAACTACCAACTATTTAAATAAAATTGTGAACGTTAAGGTCCCTTTCATTTGCGTGCAAGAGTTTCTTATAACGCCAGTTTAACCATGATTTGTATGAGCTTAATCTACATTGAATAAAAGTGTCAGATAAAAAACTACTGAGTAGAAATAGACATAGAGTAAGCAACTATCAAAACCTGAAAATGTTTTTTACCTAAACCTCAAATATTCATGAAAACATCTCAAATTGTTTCTGAAACATTTATTTAAAAAGTGGTGGATTATGGCTAGACTAATTCAAATTTAAAAAGATTGCCAAGAATGTTATCGACTTATTGTTGTACGTAGAAGCCGGTTCTGCAAAGCACGCTACGAATTTTGCGGTAGCATGCATATGTTTTTTAATACCTCACTCAAAACTATACAGGTTTAAGTAAAGACTACCTGTAACACTGAGCTAACCGAAGTAGTTTATTTAGAGATCTAAGATTGTAAAATATGTGACTATTTCAAAATAAATATTAATGTCTTACTTAAATGGTGATAGTCAAGAGTTGTTAATGCCAACTCTGTAATGAGTTAACCATTACAGAGTTGGCATTAACACAAATAAAAAAATAAAATAATAATAAACTATTCTGTTAAGTTGTACAGAACAGAATATTTTATTTTATGTAATATATCCTGTTTATAATAATTAATTGGTATGAGAGTTCCATTTTGTAGTTTCAACTACTTGACAAACCTTTGTTTATCAAACCTGAAGAATCTAATAATGGCGGACATTTAGGTTTCAAAGTAAAATTTCATAAAAAATAGCGCCTAAAACCTTTTCACAATGCATCAGATTTAAACTACTTTTTCATCCAAATTTAATCATGCTTAAATTGTAAAAATTTGTTTGCAAATAAAAACTTGTAATTATTAAAAAAACTAATTACACGCTCTTGTTTACATCTTTCGCACAAGAACTAATGACAACAACAATGAATATTAGTGAAGCAATAAATTAATATCGTGGATTAGATGTACAAAAATAGTGAAACCAATTACTGCTTGATTTAATGTTTGTAATGATTGTTATTTAATTTCGATTAGTTTCAGTTTTTACTACGAATACATTAAAGTGTTCAGCTATTTGTTTCTTTATAAACACATTTTTGAGTACTGTAATTTTATTTTGACAAGGATATGTCTTAAATATGGATGGGGGAACATTAATTAGAACATTTAACCCTGGAAAAAGGAATATAAAAAAGTAAATTTAACGACTTTGATATTTATCTTTGAATCTCATTTTTGAACTAAGTTTTAGGATCAAAAACACAATCAAGTAATGCACAAATTAAATCCTACTATATTCAAAGTAACTTGATGTTATATTGATAGAGTGTTCAAAACTCCAAGTATTATAATTCGTTTAAAAATATTTAAATCAAGCGTAAAGCCATGAAGTATTCATTAGACAATGTCGTTATATTCTCATCACTGAGCAGCTGACGATGACGTCACCTGCGTCTGATGTGCGATCAAAGTAACGAGTTCATTCTCAAGTAATTACAGCATCCGGCAGATTAGTCAGTTAAAGCCACGCTTCTCTGTTGTTAAGGGGATCCACCACCTTTAAATGGTGAAATCTAACTTTTTCACATTTTCCAAAAATAAATATTTTTTCTTTGTATTTTCCTTTATATTTGTGAGAAAATTCAAGACGTTCTGATCACTTTTTTCATGTGTAAATAAAAAAATGCTGCTTGTAATAGTTCGTAAATCGTAATAACTTTGTATTTATTTATTTATTTATACATAAACATGATCAGAAAGTTAGTTTCTAGGATTTTTAAAATTTGTATGTTATATCTCATAAACCCCAGCCAAGTCACCTAGTTATCTATACCCAAAAGTTTTATATATATTTTAAGGAACACAATAATGCAAAACAAAATCATTAAAATTGGTGCGAAATAAACAATTTTCAAACCCTTAAAGTATAAAAAAATCGCCCAAAAAGTTCAAAAGTTACTATAAAAAACATCAAGGGGATGAATATTTTTAACCACCAAAACCTTCCTAAATAAAGATACTGAACACAAAAGAAATATTTGAAATGCCCAATGTAAAAAATAAAAAAGCTTAAAGGTGGCAGATGGCCGTGAAAATCAGTTTAATAATCCTATAGAAATAATATGATTTGAAATGTATTACGTGCTATCTTTTACTTGAGGTGGATAAGCTACTGTTTTTTTGACGTATACCTTAGGATTCCTAGGATACCTTAGGATATAGTAGTGTTTAATATTTTCTCCCGATCTGTAAATGAGAAGCCAAATACAGCGTTCAGTTACGAGACGAATGATTCATGTATTTGTGTATTTAACTGAAGTGTTAGTGTTCCGTAGACCAACACTTTATTTTGAATACATACAGTAATTAAATTGTTAATTTAAATTGGTTACTTGGTACTGGTGTAATTTAAATTCACTAAATAACATTTTATTTTGATGGTACAGTAGTTTATAAATAATTTGATTTTTGTCCAGTTTCATATACTAGGGGAACATCCAGACCAATAAAAAAGAGATTTGAAGAGCATAAAAAGAATATAGATAAATTTCAAGAAATAGCTTTAAACCAAGTGGACGTGTCCTTTCGGAATACCATAGATTAAATTGGCGAGAAACCAGTATTGTATTAAAAGAAGAGAAACGGAAAACCAAAATAGTAAAGGAGACTATGTGTATGGCTGTGCATTCTGAATTGATTTCACAGCCAAGTAAAACAGTGAGCCAGATACACATTCATTATTAAAGGAGAAATCAACCACAAAATTGATAATACAAAGATTCTTTCCACTTAACTTTTTAATTTTAATTATTATATAATGTTCTTGTACAACTTTAAAACTTTGTTAGATCAATTTCAATTTTGTTTATTTATAATTGGTACAACATATGATTTTATTTAGATGTTTATATTCATGTAACTTAATAGGTTTTTTTAAATCTAAAGACAAATCTAAAGAGAAACGCAAAATGAGAATCCTAATAATTTTTGAAGCAACCACAAAATAGAGAACTGCGAGGCTGCATGGACCTTAGCCAAAAAAAGAAAGAAAAAAAACTTAATAGGTTAAAGATGATCCTAGATCAAGGATCGAACTATAGCTTTTTCTTTAAGTAATGAAAACTTAATTTTTATTGACGTGTAGCAAAACTAATTAGACTATAATTTTAATTAACATCGTAATAACATATACCGAGAAGAACATATTTAGCATGTAGTTACCCAGGGTTGCAGTGCTCAAAATTGCCTACCAGAATGCGTTGTTAACTCAATTTTGAAAAATTTGTACTGAACACGTTTTTAGCCTGTGGTATTCTTTCTTTAACGTTTATCTAAATATCATTTAATATTGTTTCAAACATAATCATCTAATTTTTGAAAATAACAAGAATAACTAAAAACAAAATTAAATTAAATCTCAGTTTTTATTCTCAGATAATGGAGATCTTATTACAGATCAAAGCAAAGTTTCTGAACGCTTTAACAACTTCTTTTTGAATGTATCCTGAATCAATCATGAAATTTTTATACCCTCGTTCATTCTACTCTAAACTCCTTCTTTCTAATCTAAACCTGTGAGAACGTAGCAGTTAATGTATTTAATTCTCTTAAAAGTAAAATGTCGTCTGGAGATGATGGTACAATCAACTATTTTGCTTAAAAAGGTGGCCCCACTGGTGTCAGGTCTTCTTTTTAAACTAATTAATGACTCGTTCCAGTGTGAAATATTCCCTTAACACTTAAAAATGTCAATAATCAAGCCTGTGTTTAGAAAAGGATGTCCTCACGATGGCAACAACTATAGACCCATTGCAATTTCTTCAACATTTTCAAAGGTTATTGCAAGGATTCTGCTCAATAGACGTATGCCGTTTGCCAATAAAAAAAGTAATATTCTCAAACAAATTAGGTTTAAAAAATGAACTGTACATGCCATGTATTCTTGTATTGCTGCCATAGTTTCTTCTTTAGACTCGGGCGGCTTTGCAGTGGGCTTCTTTTTCTAACCAAGTCCTTCGATCTAGTAGACCATGTATCTTTAATTAAGCTTTATTCTATTGGTATTATGGGGTATAGCTGGTTTCAGTAGTTTCTAAAGGGCCGACACCAGATTTTTGTGATTTCTTCTCTAGGGCTCGTATTCATAAATCTAGTAGGGATTAGATTAGTTCCTCAGGGTTAGTCGGCTTTCGACTACACGGGATGTAGTCCTGAGTCAAGCTGTGGAACTGTCTACTCACAGTTCTTCTTAGAACTAGGGCCTTTCTTCCATATTTCAGGTGCTAGCTCGATGTCTTTGTTCTTTTCTGGGCTACACTTGCCCTCCTCTTCCCTATCCCGCCCCCAGATGGGTGTCATTCCCTCCTTCATTTCGACCAGCGCGCACTGGAGACCCCTGGGAGTGCCCTTGTTGTGTTGCAGGGGCCGATGTGTACCTCGCACTGCCGATGGGTGTCTTTGGTGTGTCGTCAAAGACCAGCCACTTCGGTCCTTAGTCAGAGAGTGCGGTATGGATGTAGAGGTCGGGCTCTGCATTGCAACGGGTGACCCCTGGAACGTCAGTTTGGAGCCGGTGCCGAGAAGTGCTTCTGCGACCTCGCTACCAGTCCCATTCCGGTCGCTGATTCCGCTCCAGCAGTTGCTCCCCTCAAGGAGGCCCGAATCCCGACGCAGCATCCTCCTGAGGTTGTCACCCCGTCAACACCATTGGGGGAGTGGGAGAGACGGCCGACGAAAAAGGAGATGAGACAGCTGAAACGTGGCGAGGAAAAGCCCTGAGGAAAACTTCGGCGAAAGGGAAGAAGGCTGAAGTCTCTAAGCTGGGAGCCCCTAGAAAGCCTGTTATGAAGCCTGATCGACCCAGGCCCAAAAAACCTATAGCTGAGGCGATTTTGATCTAGCCCTTATGGAACCCAGAACGGGGTTGTTCTCCTCGAACTGTGGAAGTCAAAAGACAGGATCGGGGTTGCCACTTCTCTTAAGTCTGCCCTTGGGGACAAGGGTACTACTATTCGTGACCTAGAGCCGCGATACTCGGTGGAGATCTGAGACCTTGACGCGCTCTCCACAGAAGCCGAGGTTACCCGGGCAATAAGGGAGGCGATCCCAGAGATGCCGGGTAAGACTGGAGGGCTGGAGGCTGGTTGACCAAACCGAACTAGGGTCAGCAGCGGATGGCAGTTGCTTAAATGGGCGAAAAGTACGCTAACAAGCTGCTCACCCTTAAGCACTTGAAATTCGGATGGGTAAACTGCAGGAATCAAACAGAGGGTGGTCGTCCAAATAAATATCTTTAACTCACATCATTGGTTATTGGTCTGTGATCTGGGAAAGATGAATAAGAAATATTAACCTGCATTGATGGAAATAAGAATGGTTCATTTGTTGCATAAGAGTCGCTAAGACTGGTCTATTAAAATGAGACATTTTGAAAACTTAAAATCTTTTAATAGTATACTTTTTACTATGAAAAAAGTATGAAAAATTACACTTCTATTTTTAGTAAAAAATTCAAATGGTTTATAATGTAAAGGTTTAAAATATGGAATACATAACTTTTTATAAAAAATAATGCAATAATGCAAATAATGCATTTTTAAATAGAGTAACCAATTAACATGTATTGTGAAAATAAAACTATGACTATAACAGTTGAAAAAGGAAATAAAACAACATTTATTTTTTATAGGAAATAGAGTATTAACTTGAAAAGGCGACAACTCAAGTAATTTGTTAAAGAAACTTCTAAGGCTCCTTGTTAATTTGTTTCAGTTTACTTCGCCTGATCTGTCGTTAAAAGGGCCTTTCTTGTAAATAGTTTTTTTAATTGCAATTCAACCTGTTTAATTCATTAAAATTATTACTAATTTACAAGTAATAATAATTTACAAAAAAAATAGTGTAGTTATATAAAAATTGAACATAATTACAGTAATTGCACTGTATGATTAATTTATTGAAGTAAAATTATACCATAACCAAATTTCAAATTTTAAATGAAATAATAATAGTATCGGATTACAAATCAGATTTTTATATTTTTAGTTTTAGTAATTATAATATTTTCTCTATATTTACGTCGTTAGAATTTGCATCTTGGTATTTTTTGAAAATTATAGTACCATTACTAAGTAGACAAAATAAGTGTTACAATATGCAGTGCAACTATAACTCCAGTCCATAAAAAACTTTTGCAATTAATGAAATCTCCTCCAGGGCCGTGAGAGCTGATGTCATAAGTTGTTCAGTTTTTACCAGTCTTTGGCCATGCATTCATAATTTAATATACATATCATTTTGTTAATAATATGCTTGTAAATAAGTTATAAGTGAAAATACCCCCGTCGCAGCAAACCTGCGTACTCAGCGAATTTCCAAATCAATAATAAAATAATAATAATAATATATGACAAGTTTGGTCAAAATCTGTAGATAAACATGAGAATTATTTGCCTATTCTCCATAAGATTAACATGGGAAAGAGTGTGCAGGTTTGCTGCTGTGAGGAACACTGAGAGTAGGCATTTATACCATCAAAGTTTTTTATTTTTAACATTTATACCAACTTTCATCAACATCTGTTCATAAATAAAGGAGTTTGCCTATTCTCCATATGATTAACATGGGAAAAGAGTATACAGGTTTGCTGCCATGATAAACACATAAACTATGATTTTTAAGCATAAATGGATAGATCTCAACCAGATGAAGCTAAATATCAAGTTTTATCCAAAAATATTCATTAATATGCGAAATATTAATTTTTTCCCTATCCTCCATAAGATTAACATTGGAGCCCCTCAATACAACATACTGTGTTTAGATTTTTTAATATCTCGGTAACCGTTTGAGATAGAGAAAAACTTTAAGGAACTTAATTGTGCAGTTTTTTAAGCTGATTCTAATGGTGAAAGATAAAATTTGGTTATGAGATCGATGCCTCGGGGTATTGAGGCAAGTTTTTCAAAGATTAGAGAATTCGGTGTCAGGATAAATGCAGAAAAATGTTCCTTTTTCAAACAGTCAATAGAATACTGCGGTTTCAAACGTAGTAGCAATGGGATACATATGATCAGAAGTGAAATGATATGCATTGTTCCATGATATGTATGTTTTGTATTTGTTTTGAATTTGGATTTTGAGGCTTTTAAGAGACCCTTAGCGTAGACAATAAGGAATAGCTTTCATGATGAGACCACTCTTCATCTTTTGGACCAAATAGATCTACTTCCTGTAAGTTTTATGGAAATACAAAAGGAGACACAAGCGAACGAGGAACTTCAACTAGTGTTGGAAGATATATAGAATGGACACTTCATTCGTAGTCTACGTTTCAATAAACATACTTAAGAGTTATCCGTGGAGCAGAGATGTATATTTAGAGGTGCACGAGTGATGATTCCCAAGACACTCAGGATAAGAGTACTTGAAGAGTTACATTCTGCTCACGTTGGAATGTCAAAAATGAAGGCATTGCAAGAGTTTATGTATGGTGGCCTCAGATAGACTTAGACAATGAAAAATGTGTGAAGAACTGTTGGCCTTGTTCACAATTTCAATGTGATCCTCCAAAGGCAAGCAATCACACCTGGAAAGAATCAACAGAACCATTTCAACGTATACATGTAGACCATGCAGGTCCGTTCAAAGGACAACAATTCCTATTGATTGTGGTGCCTATACCAATGACTCGAAGTGTTTCCATTTTGGGATTTGGATCGTAAGCTACGATAGAGAAACTGAGAGAGACTTTTTCACGTTTCGGTTTACATTAGTTTCGGACAATGAAACTGATTTTACCTCCACTGAGTTTAAGATGTTTTTAAAGAAAAATGGTATAAACCATAGAACCATTGTCCCATACCATCCAGCATCAAATGGACAAGCTGAACGATATGTCCAAACCCTGAAAAGATCGCTACTGGAGATGATGGATAATAAAGGTAGCCTCAATGTGAACCTCAGTCGTTTCGTGATTGCGAGATTCAATCACGGGTAAAACCCTAGCAGAAATGATGTTAGGAAGAAATATATAGACGAGATTAGACCTTATCTATCCACCAACGGAGACCAGGCAAGATATATACACACCCAACTAGGAACCCCTGTAGAGTATTCCAAACAGGAAGAGAGGTTTTTATCCTTATTTACAAAGACCAATCCCAGAAATGGAAGAAAGGGGTCGTAAAGAGGAGAATCGGGAGAGTAATGCACATTGTAGAGGTGGAGGACGGTTACACAACTAAGAGATGTGTGGATCAGCTTAGGAGGCGACAAGTAAACTAGGTAGAGAGGAGTTGTTATATTTTAGTATATATTTTGTTTCATCTGATAAGCTATTATTTGTTTTTTATTGATTTGTTTTTATTTACTTTCGATTGATAGCATTATGGAAGTGGAAAAAGATTTCAATTCTGGTAACTTTTTTTAGACATGGATATGTCTTTGTCTCTATGTCCCTGGGGGGGTGTTGGCGATTTTTAAGATGGAAAACATGTAACAGGTTTCCATAGAAACTACCAGAGCTATTGTATTGAATTTTTTAATATAAAATAATGAGAACAGCTGTTTAGATGAACTGAGACCATTCCCTTTACACATATCCATGATCTAACCTATTTCCCACAGGGTAGTAAACACAAAATTCTTTTAATAGTTATTATGTCAGAATAAATCCTCTACGCGTTGTTTTAAGAAGGTTAAAACGAACGGGGTATGCTTTTGTTCCGAACAGAATATTAAAGTCCAATTCTGAGAGTTCTAAGAAGATCATATATCATTTAAAAAATGTATTATACGTTTCCTAACTAATTAAATGTAAAGTGGTAATGGGTAAACTAATTATTATGCATGGACAGTTGTGGCGAGTCGATGTCCGCTCGGGTGTAGCTTGCCATTAGTCGATTAGTCCATTGCAATAGCCAAATTGAATGTTTAGTGATATCTTATATTTATTTTTAGTAGTATAACAAATTAATTGAGGCTATGGTACAAATTCTGACTATGCCAAAAACATAGAATCGTGATTATTTCAAACAAGAAAGGATATATGGGTCAAACAACGATATTAGTATAAAATAATAAAAAAATACTAGCCCAAGAATAATTTGGCATTTTACAGACTACATTTCATTTCAGTAAAATTTTTGCCGTCAAACTACCCTTTATGTTAGATTGCAGTAAAAGATTACGAGGTCCACGCTGAAGCAACATCGATATCATAATACGGAATGATCTGCATGCTTCCAATTGCATCCCCTTGTGCATGAAATTATGGTGGGTGGAGATTCTGCAAATGAAATGGGGCAAGAGATTGCGTGTTCCAGTTGCAGAAACAAATAGCAGGAAATGATTGGGTGAACACAGCAACGAGTCTGTGAACGGTTCTGAGCGCTCGTGTTGCATAGAAATGCGACTGAGAATGTGGTGGCTGAACAGCGAACAGTTAACAACTGGGCTTCACTCGATCTCTGAAACTCTGTGACACATTGTAGGAGAAGATTGGATTCAAACCAAAATTGAACTCGTCTCCGTAGTGTCAGGAGGACAAAATACTCTATTAGCTTTAAATTTAATGGGTAATTCGTTTAAATACCAGTAATTAATTCTATGGAAAACGTTACTTCATTTTGTTTTTTTTATTTTAAATGCAAAAATCTTTTAACATTGACCTTTTATATTTCAAAAATTAAAAAAAACATTTATTCCCTATGGGAAATAGTTACTCTTAACAGCTGCATTCTGACCTGCATATGACATCACTTTATGTCAAATTTTGGTCTGACAGATTGCTAATAGGTACCTCTCTCTCTCCAGAGCTAAGACATATATCCATGTCAATAATTTCTAAATACGCGTGCGCGCGAGTATTTTTGTGCGGTGGGCGGGGGAGTGTTTGTTTATGTGTCCAAATGATACCGGAAGTCTCTTCATTAAAGTTTTTTCAAGCATACCACACTGTAGAAGATCAAAATATTTTAGTTACTTTTACACCTCACAGTACCATGGACTTCACTCTAAGGCTCCCAAACTCCTAAGTTATTCTTATGAAGAAATGTTCTTACCGAATAGTGTATCTTGAAACGGGGTTTAAACTGCTTCCGAACTCAGTTAATTTTCAGGGGCTGAAATGGATTGATTAAGTACCTTTTTTGTAGTATTAAGGCTCCGCCCTATTTACCAACACTATGTATAGCTTTACCATGCCCTATTTAGACAAAATCTTGATCTTTTGATTTGCTTTTAACATCTGAAATGTTGTAACGGATAAAATACTGCATGGGGTCCAGTTACAACGTTATTTGCTACGGATGGCCTCATGGACACTGGGTTGACCTGGGTTTGGTTATCTTATTTTTGAGAAAAACTAATTTATTTATTTTATATGGTTCGTGAGAGCTCATAAATCCTTTACCATTTAATTCACGGTCATCAGAAGGTGTGTATCATCCTCGCCCGATGAACCTCTAAACAATTTGGAAAAAGGTTTTATTCTTTATTATTAATTGAATTACATGTACTTTAATTCTCTCCTCAGGTTTATTCCAGCCTGGATCCTAGCTGTCTCACACCACACCAGGCTTACTCCAGCCCTGTACTGGCTGAATTATTCTTTGCAACACCAGGCTTATTCCAGCCTTGTACACTAGCTGTATTATTAATTAAACTTTATTAATTATTAATTAAAAGTTTCACGACGTTTCGGGATCTGGAATCTGATCCCGTCCTCAGGTGAACTAATATCTAAAACATAGCACAATTAACATATAGTCCGGACTAAACCGGTATAAAGATAAAACATAAAAGTTTAAAGCAGCAAAAAAACTTCGAAACAAACCATTCACTAAACATTACACACATAAGTAGTTAGTTGTCTTTGAGTCTCCGTGACGAGTGGACGTGTTTGGTTTCTTATGTGTGTAATGTTTAGTGAATGGTTTGTTCTTAAGTTTTTTTGACTGTTTTAAACTTTTATGTTTCAGCTTTTAACCATGTGATAGTTATTAGTATGGCCATAAAATATATGATTACTTTGTCTGATACTCTTAAAGTGCTGATTTGGTGAGTTAATTAGTGGAAATTGATGAGATTTTTTTGGGTGGCTATGCTGAAAATTTTGAACTTTAAAATGCTGAATTGAATAAATCATGAAAGAAAAAAACACTGGCTCTTGGTCTTATATGTCTTTTCCAAAAACAATAATTACAAAATAATGTAATGAAACAAAATAAAGAATAAATTGCTTTAAGTGTCTAAAGTTTCGTTACATTCTTCAATAGACTTTAGCGATACATTAAGTATATTAAAATTTAATTTAGTTTAAAATCGATATTTTGCTTACTACTGTATTTGTAATATTATGATAAAACTTGTTATACAGCACCACCAGTTAGGAACTACGTATGTTCAACGAATTCCAGTATCAATATTTTTATGGCAGTAGGTTTACCGCCATAAAAAAGAGTAAGTAGGTTTACTTATTCTTTTCCCATGTTGTTTTTGGAGATTAAGCAAATAAATATATTCTTCCATATTATTTGCAATATTCTATAAAACTTGTTATACAGCCTTATCTTGTTAAGGTATACTAATGTATGTTAAAAATGGCAGCAAACCTAATGTTTTCGTGGCAGCAAATCTACTTACTCATTCCCCCTTATGGACTGTGCGTAAATCGATATAACATTCTTATTTTTAAACATATAGTGATACAATTTTGAATTTGGATCGGTCTAACATGACAAAGCGATTTTGAATGACTATGACTACGGTATTTAACTGCATTGTTATGAGTGAGGTCCATATGTGTGTTATCTTTTAATTTAAATGAATAAATAATAAATTTACCTTAGAGTAGTAATAAGTTTCATGTTTTTTTCGGTCGAAGAATCAAAGGTTAAAAATATTCAATGTTGAAATTTGGTGGCGTATATTTGTTTTTTTCTGTCAGGGGAAAAGTGTTTCAAAGTGTTAAGTGAGCTTTATGTGGGATTTGTCTAAACCCTTACCAATGTTGGGAAAGTAGCTCCACTAAGCCCTTGAGTTGTGTTTACAACACTTTCCATCTATTCCTTCCTTATAAATAAGTCGCTTTTAACATTAAAAGGACGTATTTTTTATTAAAAAAAATTAATATACACCTGATAAATGAAAATAGATTGTATTTTGATTTTAAAATGTCTTTAGCCAATACTATAATACGAGCAAGGTTTGTATATATTTGCACACGGATCTCGAAAACGGCACTAAGGAATTTCTTTAAATTTTGGAAATAACTAATTTCCGAGTAGAAAATGAGTTCTAGATAGGTCTAATGTCCAGGAAAATTCGTGTTTTCTTGTAATATTAAGTTTAAAATCTAAAAATTTAACATAACGCTTATGGAGAATAAAATGTAAACAATACAAAACAAAACAGCTGTTTATAACCGTTTGACAGTTCTTGATTGAAGACGGTGGGGAACAATATGTGAATTAGAGGTTTTTCATAAATATTTATTTTATGTATGTAATAAATGTAAAATTATCAGGTCACTAAACAATTTGTAAAAACTTAAGGGTAACATAACTGTGCGAAATAAAAGCAGGAAAGAGTATTTCCAAAATCTTCCATGTTTTGATAGAAAACGTATTCGTTGTATTGCTTGAAGCCACTGTAACAAACCAAATAATTGGTGTGAATTAAATTTCTCTTTTGCTTTTCAATCCTCCGTTTCTAACAAAATCAGTTGATCACAGGCTAATAATAACTGTATGGATAGTTAAACAATAAATGATCTGCTAAAACAATTGAGGTTGGCTAAAAGACGTTAAACGGCGTCGCTCATTTGACAGACGCCGTAGCCGAGTGGTAGCGTGTCGGCCTCAAGAACTAAAGGTCGCGAGTTGAATCCCCACCATTAGGCGCGATACTTATTGTTCAGTGCTATATTAATTATGGTGTATCAAATCGGTTTTATTTAAACCACATAAATGTTTTCATTGAGTAATACACGTGTTTTAATTTTTCTAATTAATTTTTATAATACATGTCTTTTTCTATACGAGCAAAGCTTGGTCACCAGGAACTGTTATGTAGTTAAATAGTAATTTTCTAGTAGCATTTGGCTCTAGAAAGTATAGTATTTAAATTTTATTTTTGATTTATGGATGGGTATAAATACAGAATAGTATTGATATAGTTTCTCCCAAAATAAATTAGCTTAAATCAAATAATTACTAAATTGTATCCATACATTATCACCAAAAATTATTTTACACTAGCTGACCCGGCGAACTTCGTAACGCCTCACAGTAAACACATGTTAACTTTAAGATTGGCCATGTTCTGAAGTCAAATAGCAATACGGCTTCATTGTGAAAGGTTATATATTCTGGGTCACTGCATAGTGAATAACAATACTGAAACGACAAAACATATTAATAACATTCCCATAAAACAAATAAATCTGAGTGGATTAATTCACAATTTTCAAATCCAATCCAAACCCAAACGAAACCTAACTGTAATACGGCTTTTATAGGAAAGACATACAACAGCTGATTATTATAATAAACGTAATAATATAAACATTGTAATTATCATATAAACACGTGACTTCAATCAGACAGAAAATAAAAATATAAATACATAATCCCCCAAAACCGTAAACTATTAACGTGGTGAATAAAGCTGTTCATTTTTTACAGTACACATTTACTTCATAGTTTAACATTAATGAATGATTCAGATGGCATTGGATAGTAAAGCATACGGTGTTGCTAATGGAAAGTAAACAAATCAGCTGTAGCTAAGAAATTAAATGTTTTCATTGTAGACATTTTGTAAACAAACTTACTCTCCATAAGGTTAACATTAGAAATTTAAAACGCCATAAAATGGAAACTTATGGGGTTTTCGAAACTATTTTTTCACTAAAACCTTCCCGGACACATATAGAGCAACTTCCTAAAATTTCATGGCGATCGGATGAGTAGTTTGGCAACGCATAAAGGACATAAATACAGACATACAGACATACATACATACATACATACATTCAATTTTATATATAGAGATTACATGCACAGCTTTAATGGAAATACCTTTCATAAACGTATTGATTAAAAAAGGTTCAACAAATTTCTCTCGCAACCTTCATTTCTAAAAGTTAAGAATTCAAGAGAATCGTATATTTTAAATATTTAAAAACTACCTAAAATGACTTTATCAAGAGCGTCTCTCAGTATAGTAACTGCTTTACAGAGTAACTCGTGTAACTTATATTATGCTTATTTACAGAAAAAATATCCATACAGTATGTATGATTAAAAAAATGCAATATTTGGCATTTTATAATGGTATATGCATATATATGTTTGTTTCAACCGCATGGACGAAATGTTTGAGTTGGGATGAAAGACCACCACCTGAAATGGATAAAAATGGCGAATCATCGTAAATGCCATGCAAAAGCTGACAAATATTTAAATAAATCGTTCATTCCAGATTTCTTCGTCAATTCACATCGAACGACATGGATTTTGCGATGGTTCTGAATCTGGCTACGCATCCATAATTTATTTCAGATGTCATTAAGTTGAGAAAAGGGTTACTATCAGCCTTGTGATAGCTGAAGATCTTGTGGCTCCTCTAAAGTGCTGATCTCTTATTAGCACAGTCAGTATCTTATTGTTTTTTATTGTTCCCAAAGAAATCTTCAAATAAAAGAAAATTTACACATACAGTATGTACAATCAAAAAATGCAATATTTGGCATTTTATAATGGTACATACATACATATGTTTCAACCGCACAAAGATTCTTTTAATCTTTTTAAAGGTTGTGGTTGACAAAACTTTGAGGTTCTGAGGGATTTCATTGTAAATTTTTGGCCCGAAATATGAAAAACCCCTCCTACCCAGTTGTTTTTGGGAAATGTAGCAAGTCATCCAGGCGGGTGCTACGCAGCGCCACACTCCCGTGACCAACAAGTCTATCCACCAGGTGTTCTGGCTCGTGAAGAGTCATCACCCGGTGAATGAGGCTGCATGTTTGCATTCTGCACACGGCCTCAACCGTACACAGCCCAGCAGCAGAACGATAGGGAGAAATGTGCTCTCGCCGGGGACACCGTACACAACGAACACATTGGCGTTCTGCAGCCGCTGGAGTCGGGCCATCTCCTCCCGAGTAGTGCTGTTTCCGTACGCAGGAATTCAACGATTAAAATGAAGCATGATGGAAGTACCAACGATTCTACAAGCCGTAGCTTGACTGATTCAGGCAGAATGTATTAATAAACCTATTCTCTAACATGATTAACATGAGTATGCAGGTTAGCTGCCATGATAAACACATAAACTATGATTTTTAAGCATAAATGAACATATCTCAACCATATGAAGGTAAATACAAAGTTTAATCCAAAAATATTGATTGATAAGTGAAATATTATTTTTCCTTATCCTCCATAAGATTAACATTGGAGTCCCAAAATACAACGTACTGTGTTTAGATTTTTTACCACGTTCGTTATTGTGGTAACCGTTGTAGATAGAGAAAAACTAAAAGGGATTAAATTGTGTAGTTTTTAAGCTAATTCTAATGGACAAAGGTAAAATTAAAAATATTTTAAAATACAAAAGAAAAACGCGAATTTTTATTTATTTTTTATTTATATTTTTTAAAACAATTTTTAAGTAAAACCCCCCAAACTACCAGTTCCGGTTGACCGATATGTCTGGATTATGAACTTGTCGTAAACAACGAACATTATTATGCTGCAGAAAATTCGCATGATGGATGAATTTTTCTCATTAAGTAAGGTTCTAATGTAAACGTCTGGATTGGACTTATTGTAAGCCGTCTCATAGGACCTTACCTCGATGGATCTACCATGAACCTTAAATGACATTCAATACTTGAACATTCTAACTGAAACCTTACCACTGCTGCTTGGAGACTTGCCGTTGGAATTGCGTCAGCGCATTGTCTTCCAAGCAGATGGCGCTCCCCCGCACTTCAACGTTGAGGTCCGTCAACACATCAGCACAACTTCTTTTGACATATGCAAAGGAAGAGAAGAAACCATCGCTTGGCTCCCAAGGTCTCCAGACGTCAAACCCTTCAATTACTTTGATTGGGTCACCTCAAGCAACCTGCACACCAGTTCATAATGTAGAAGAGCTAAGGAACAGAATTTTGACAGTTTGTGAACTTCTTTATGATGAACTAAACTTGAAGGCCACTTTCATAGTAGCAGAATTCAGGACAAGTCTTTGCATGTGCGTCATGGTGGGCATTTTGAAAATCTCCTCAAATGATGAAATAGCATGCAATCCAAACCGCCGAGTAAAAGTTTTGTTTTTTAATTTCTGATTTCTGATCATTTTAATAAAACAATTTATGTAAAACGATTGTTGAATCTTTTGTATCAAAAACTATGCTGATTACAGCTAGTTTACCTCCCAATCAGCTGATTTAGTCAAAATATCCAGCTGATAAAGAAATTAATAACGGCTGCAATAATTAGTTTGTTATTTAGAGCCAATATGACAAATGTTATTGCTGTACCTTATCAACGTTTTCATGAAATTTTGACACTTTTAATGCATGACCCCTTAATATATAGATATTAAATTAAATTAATTAAATTTTAAAGCTACATGAGGTTTTTGTTCCTCGTGGCAGAAAACCTCGCATGTTATTAACTCTTTTCGCACGTTATTCTAACAAAGGGTCTGGACTATTCGTTCATCTATGGTCTGGGTAGGTGAACTGATAAAAATTTCTAACTCCACCTTTGATTAACCTTAGTTTTGATCTAATAAAACTATAATAAAGTATTCTAATAAAGTCATAAATCAATGGTAATTCCCTTAGTATGCAGGTCTGCTGCTACGTGGGTATTTTACTCTTAATGGTATATATTTTTTTATTATTCTTATCTTGTTTGGCAGAAAATTGGAAGCAATACAAACTTCTAAAAAAAGCAAATATAGCCGCCCACAAAGCTGTATACAAAACCTTAAAATTATAGTAAAGGAGACATAAAAGTTTTCTTGTTAGTGAAGTTGTATTGTGCGAAACGAAAGCAATTTGTAAGTAAACGTCTTCTCACGCTTACGGAAGGAAATCCGCTTATGGGTTCCAATAAAGGGGCCAAAACTTTGTTTTACTTAAATTATATTTTTTTCGTTTTCATACAATATTTGCATATAAAGTTTTAAAAACATTTTAAAATTGCAACTTAGAATATGAAAACGCATTATTAGTAATACCACTGTTACAGCGGTCCTGAGTACTCTGCGAATTTTCAAATCAATTATATGACAATAATAATATCTGTCGATAAATATGAGAATTTGCGTATCCTGAATAAGATTAACAGGAGAAAGGGTATGCAGGTTTGCTGCTGTAAGGCTCGCTAAAATAGGTGTTTTTACCATAAACGGTTTTTATTTTTTGCCATACACCGACTTTTATTAGCATATGTCCATACATAAAGGGGTTTGCCTATACTCTAAATGATTAACACGGGGAAACAGTATGCAAGTTAGCTGCCTTGATATACACATAAACTATTAATTTTAAGCTTAAATGAATGGATCTCAATTACGTTTGCCAAGTTTCATCTAAAAATATAGATTGATAAGTGAAATATATAATATTTGTTCATAATACTCCATAAGATTATCCTTAGGGCCTTAAGGTACAACATACTGTTTTTAGACTTTTTAATATCTCAGTAATCATTGGAGATATAGAAAAACTTGATACTATGTTGTGCAGTTTTTTAAGCTGATTTCAATGGTGTCTGTGAACACGATAACTCTCGTAAAAATGGTCCGATCGAGTCCAAATTTGGTAGATGCGTGTAGGCCCTATTTCTCCGATTACTGGAACGAGTTACTAATGCAGATATATCGGTCAACCGGAATGGGTAATTTAGGATAGGGGGTTGTATCCAATAATTGGGTCTATTGTGTTTTTAATATCTAATTTTCCAAATTTAAAATTGTATCTTTTACAATTATTGGAATAAGCTAAAAAACTACACAATTTAATATATAAAGTTTTATTTTTATTTTCAATAGTTACCCAGATATTTAAAAGTCTAAACACATTACATTGTGTTTTGGGGGTGAATGTTAATCTTATGGAGGATAATGAAAAAATAAAATCACTTATTAACTTATATTGAAACTTGATATTTAGTATTTCGTGGTTGAGATCCATCTATTATTGTTAAAAAATCATAGTTTACATTAGCCTTTTACTATGCTAATTTACTATCGAAGTTGAATAAAAAAGATAACATTTCTCATCCTTTAGCCAATTCAGTCCTGTTTCGGCTTGTAATATATTGTTCGATTTCCAAAGGATAAAAAACAATTCTCTTAAGACTCTTTCAATACGTTTCAATTTAAACATACGGGACATTTGCTTTTACTTTCTTCCTTTACTTTACTTTACTTATTTTATCCTTTAAATTTTGGCAAGAAAAATGTGACACTAATAATAAAGAAATGTGAGAACTATTATACTATTATTTATTCTGAAAATTGAAAATAAATAAACTTAAACGGAACAATTAAAATAAAAATAAACAATTTAATCGTTTTCGTAATACATGTGTGAATGCTCACAGTAACTTTGTAATTAGCTGTGATCTTACAGCAAACCCGCGTTGATCTGTGTTGATTCTTAAATAAACTGTGTTGAAAACTTGGTAACCAGCCTCTTATACCCAAAACCAAGGGTAGTTTCACAATTGAAAATATCACATGGCCGACTATAAAGGTATTTTAAACCATTTTAGTAATTTGTATAAGTGATCCAGAGACTCTTGGACCGTAAATTAAAAGTATGATATCAAATAAATTCCTCGGGGGAAGGTCATAAATAAGATAGTTGCGTTTAGTTAAAATATGTCTGGTGGATGGAAACTTTGTTAATAATTTCACAGTTAATCCTGGAAAGTCATAAGTTAAGTAACCAGTTAGTTTAAACTCAACGGATGAACCTTGTTTTAAAACTGTTATTCTTACCCTCACAGTTCAGGCAGTACCTTTTACAAACAAAGTGTTGATTTAAAAAAAATAAACCTTGTAATGATCATATTTCACATTATGTGCGGAAGAATTAAATCTACTTATTCATATACAACCTAAATGTAACTTCCTCTAATACAATAAACGGTATGTTTAAACTAATTAAAAAATCTACTTATTTTGATTTTAAACGTTTATTTTATTTTTAAACTTTCCCACTTCCGTCAAGTGAAAACTTTAATTAAAAGTTTTGCACTTAGCTTAGCGCTCATATTACTCGCTCATGTTGCTGCGCTTAGAGGTTAATGGCTTTTGTCAAAATGGGTTATCTCATATATTTGTTCTTCAATTTAGTAATATCAGTAGTGTTATACATTTAGGAATTGGTCATGTAAGTGTTTGGAATTTTTGAAATTTAGGTAAAATCCTAATAAGAGAAATATGTTTTCAAAGATAATCATCACAAAATAAACCTGAAATCATAAACAAATAAATATAAAGAAAAATAAATCATCCGTTTAGTCATTTAGCATTAATTTACAATAAGATAAATTAGAAAATTTGAACCAATACTAAAATTGATATTGTTTTACATTAGGATAACGATTTTAATATAGTATGATTGAAACAGGATAACAATCAATGATAACGTAAACAAACTAAAATTAATTTGTTTTAGAGCTTTTAGCTATTTACATGTATGAAATAACTTATATAACAAATGTTTTGTGAAACTTCGAAAAATGCATGTCTAATATTGCTCAAAACTGAATTTTAAAGAGCTCATTTCTTATTTCCATAGTGTGTCGGTCAGTTGAAAGTAAACAAAAATCATCTCCAACATGTATAAAATAAGGAAAATGAGATTTCCTTCTTAACTGTGGGTGATTTTGTTTTTACGTGAAAGTGTGACAAAACCCCTTATTTAGCGAAATCCATACAGAGAGAAAAAGTTAAGAAAATGCCTTTCTCGGCTTTTCGAAGCTATAAAACCCAGAAATTAAAAAAATATTATTCCAAACAAGCAACGGCAAAGCTCTAATTTTATTTATATAGACGTGTCAAAATATATTTTCTCCCCTCAACTTTAGACCAAAACCTACTCAGAGATAATGGAAATGCTATAACTGATGACTTAGCGAAGTAGTCTGAACCATAAACCATCACTTTAGTTTATACATTTTAATTAAAACGTCACAAACACTTCATCATTTTTGTATGGTAAAACCTGTAGATTGTACACTACAGAGCAGACGTTTGTTTTTAGAGTTTAATAATGTTTCTGTGATCAATTTTGCCTCAATCGTAATTTCAACAATTGTGTTATTTTGTAACGATTTTTGTGTGGAGTGAAAATTATTTAATATTATAAAAACCATTTGTTTTGGTTTTGCCGATAAGTGATAAAAAAATTAAGAATATTGACATTTATAGATGAGACATCGACAACGACCGTGATTGAAGGGTGAGGGGTGGGTGTAATACAGGGTGCTTCAGAATTAGTGTCGGATACTTTAGGATTACTTTAC
Organism: Nephotettix cincticeps; assembly: GCA_023375725.1. Classification (NCBI taxonomy): domain Eukaryota; kingdom Metazoa; phylum Arthropoda; class Insecta; order Hemiptera; family Cicadellidae; genus Nephotettix; species Nephotettix cincticeps. Next base: position 42,950,495 of record CM041786.1, on the reverse strand, counting down.
TCTGTCGGTGTGTATGTGTGTTTTACATAATTTGCGATAACATTTGAACCACTTGAGGCACCAGCTTCAAACTTGGTACATGTATGAGTACTAATAGGGCCTATTGTTTTGCTTGGTATCAAGTTTCTACTTTGTACCATTTCAAAATGGCGTTCATAGAAAGCTCAAAATGGTATGAAATAGAAACTTGATTCTATAAAAACAATTATTCAAAGCTATAAAACTATTGGATTTACAAAAAAAGAAACTAAAGAAAAAAAGTTGCATAATTTAATTTTGTTAATGAAAATATAAATTTTTTAGGATTATATCACAAATAATGGGAAAAATTAAGTTTTTATAAGGTTACAAATGTCACTTTGGCCTTTAAAAATTTATTAGTAATTTTATTATAATTGAATTTTCTCTATTTATCTGTTTGTGATATGACTCTAAACCATTGATAAATTTCTTAAAGAAAATAAAAATTTGCAACAGTAGATACAAAACCAGAAAGAGCCAAGCGAATCGACACGTTTTTCCCATGTTATTCTTATTTTTTGTATTTGGTTTCTTTTAGGGAATTTCCCACAGGGAAGGAGCTATTCCCTTTGACTGACCTGAAGGTAAAAACAATAAAACAATAGTTATTAAAAATTATATATATATATATATATATACATACAGGATGTCTCACCTAAAGTGAACTTTTTATACAGTACGTATGACATCTAATTTCTTATGGGGGATTCCCCTTCATTTTTTAGATGATCTTAAAACTGGTTTTGAATCCGAAAAATATAGTCACCATTTTCCAATATGGCCGGGTGTCTCACCTAAAGTGAACTAATAGCTACTATGCATATGACAGCAAACTTCTTATGGGGTCTCCCCTTTTTTAAGGATTTTAAAACTGATTTTGAATCCGAAATATATGGCCGGCATTTTTCAATATTGCCGACAACTTAAAACATTTCTAAAAGAATAGCCTATATTTTACGTTGTTTTCGGATAGAATATGTAATTTTAATACTTTTTGAAAACCTGCGTACTCTTTCCCATATTAATATTATGGAGAATGTAAACTCCCTTATTTATTACGGATATTGTTCAAACCTGTTATATATTATTATTGATTTGGAAATTAGCTAAGTACGCAGGTCTGTTGCGACGGGGGCATTTTGTAAATGCTATTATCTTTGAGTTATGGAGCTTTCAAAAATGAAATAGACGCCATTTTGAAATGGTACAAAGTAGTAATTTGATACTATGCACAAGAATAGGTCCTATTAGTACTCATACACGTATCAAGTTTGAAGCGGTTACCTGCAGTAGTTCCAAGGTTATAGCAAGCTATGTAAAAAACACATACACCCCGACAGAAAGAAAACGGTGTGAGATAGGCCATATGTTAAGAGGACATTTTTTGTTTAATTTGACTTAAAGTCACAATATTCTAAAGCTTTCGACACCAATTCTGAACTACTCTGTATAATTGAAGATAATATACTTTCGTTACTGAAAATATCAGCTGATTCATTAGAATTGGGTGTTTATACTAATATAGGAATGAATACTAATATAGGATAGTACCATAGTCTAGTATGGAACTATCACAGAATTGTTTAAAATACAGTTATTATTATTGTTTTTATTAATTAAATTTTTAGTATCCATCCAGTTCCTTTGTTAGTTTTATTAGATTGAGGATCAAAGATGATATTTTGGAACAGTTAAATGATCGGTATTTCATCTTTAATGTTTTGATGGATTAAATGTTTTAACTGAGTTGCAGGTAAATTGTATTTTAATCGTACTTCTGTTTTCGTCTGATTGCATCGCTGGGTTTAGTTAACTGCTCCTACTGTTCACTCACTCATCCGGACTAATCTCGCTTGAATAATTCCCAGCTTTCTGCTTTGTAATTTTAAACTTCATTTCTATTTCGGTGTATTTCACGTTTAATCTACGTTTAAATAGGTTGTTCCCGGACGAGACTCCGGTAAACAAATTCGGACGGGTGACGTACGCTATTTTACGCCACACTACCCTAACCTAGCCCAATAAACAAAAACAGATTAAAATCCGTTGTATGATCTCATCGATTAAAATATTTCTTCATGGCTTAAAGAGTTAGAAGTTTAGTTTTGCGCCGACACAATCACTGCAATTAGGTTTTTCCGATCAGTTTACTGAAATAAAATCAAACAAAATATTAATACCAATACCAAATAGAATATAGAATACAATATAGAAAGTGCTTGAATTAAATAAAATTAATCCCACCGTATAAGTAGTGTTGGAAATTTAAATAAACTAATCTACTATCATTAACCCTTTCAGTGCCAGGTGTTATTCCCATAGTGTATGCAAGAAATGCCAGGTTGAAATAATTAGTTTTTAGCTGTTTGAGAAAAGGTTTCATTGTTTTATTATTTACTAATGAAAATTTTTATTTTTGGTTTTGTTTTGTTCATAAATAAAACGTTAATGATAGGTAAATGTAACAGTTAAAATACATTTACTTAATGTTTTTATTCATAAAATAAATTATGAAAAATATTACTTAAATAATATTTTATAATGAATTCTTCAGTTTGAAGTAAAAAATTGCCAGTAGAAAATTCCTCACGATTAAAATTGAGTATTTTTTTAACTATACTTATTTTTGTATATACAAGGTGTTTATTAAAGTCGGGGACAAACTTCGAGGGGTGATAGGACTCATCAAAATAAACAAAAAATTACCTATTAACATTTGTCGAAAATCCTTCGTTTTCAAAATGGCGGCTAGTGGCTAGCCGCCATTTCTTTTTTTACAGAAAACGTGATATATATCCAGAACTATTTAAGATACAGAAACCAAATTTTGCATACATGTTTATTGGCCAATAAGAAAATTATTCACAAAGTATCATTTAATTTTCTTATATGTTTTAAAAATGGCGGCGGTTAAAAATCTTTTACTGAAAATAACAAAAATTCCATTAACTTAATAAAATTGTTACAAAATACAACAAATATTGGAATTTTAATTTCAAATCGAACGGTATGTTGGTGAACAAAATCCGTCCACGTATAACCGAGAAAATGCACTTTTAATGTTAGAATACAGGGCCACCGCGGTGCAGTCGTGGATAAGAAGCGGAGTTCAGCTGGCACAACGCGGCTTCTTTGCTACGGCCGTGCCGCGTGGGCCCTGTAATGTAACAATAAACTTGCGTTTTCTCGGTTATCCGTGGACAGATTTCGTTCACCAAAGTACCGTTCGATTTGAAATCAAAATTACAATCTTTAATGTATCTTGTAAAAATTGTAAAATGTTGATGGGTTTTTTGTTATTTTCATTAAAATATTTTTAACCGCCGCTATTATGAAAATATAAAAGCAAATTAAATTATACTTTGAAAACATTTTTATCTTTTACCAATTAATATGTGTGAAAAGTTTGGTTTCGGTATCTTAAATAGTTCCTGAAGTTTTTTGTAAAAAAACAAAATGGCGGCTAGCGGCTAAACGAAAGATTTTTCGACAAATGTTTATAGGTAATTTTTTGTTTATTTTGGTGAGTACTATCACCCCACGAAGTTTGTGCCCGACTTTAATGAACACCCTGTATATATATATATATATGAAAAAAGTTTAAACATTTACCTTCAAAAATAAAGTTTTTGGGATTAATTTAAAACATATCGTGAGTATTGGCTTTTGCATAAGTTACTGAAAAGATTAATCACACTCCACAACATGTATACATTAGACATGGAATTTTAATTGTGTCTATAAATGTGTATATGCATAAAATGATTCAAACTATTCTGATTACTATTTTTAAAAGATTCTGATTATCAGGATCAAAATCTGGATCACTGTCCGCGTTGTCAAAGCCTAAACTTGACTACTGATCACTCCAACTGAAATCATTCCAGGAAAAATTACTGTAACCTTTTTAACACTCTAAGAATTGTTTGATCGTTGACAGGTGAATCAATACACTTCATTATTACAAAAGAAACCAAACAAACAATAATATTATCTCTGTGACAGTTTATAAAATAATACTTTAAATATAAAGGTTATAATGTTGATAATTATTGGCTTTTTATTGTGCTAAATAGTATATCACGATACCATAATACAATACCATAAAATTCTCTGTACCAAAGAACAATAATTAATACTTTTAATAACCAGTAGAAAAAAGTAATTAGTTTTATAAAATTTATACAAAAATGCTTACGTAAATTAATCTTTGAGACGTCGGAGGGTCCTCGTCGGAAGACTATCACCGCTGGTGCCACTCAGGGCTCCATCCTTGGTCCAGATCTTTGGAACATTGCATACAATGGTATCTTTAGATTGGACCTACCTGAAGAATGTTTTCTGGTGGGTTACGCAGACGACATTGCGGTGGTTATCGTCACTAGAAACGTCCAGCGTGCCCAGTGGAGACTTATTGAAACGATGAGGTATGTCTCTTCGTGGATGGATGATCATCTCCTGAGCTTGGCGTTCCAAGCCAGTCTTCAAGTACCTGGGGGTTAGACTTGACACCAAGCTTTCCTTCAGGGAACAAATTAAGTATGTGTCAGAGAAGGCGGCAAGGACTACGGCTGCGCTCAGTCGTCTTATGGCGAATGTTGGTGGCCCATCAGCGGAGAAGCGGAAACTCCTTCTGTCTGTCACAAACTCAATCCTTCTTTACGGAAGTGAGATTTGGGCGGACGCTCTCAAGAGGGAGTGCTACCACAAACAGGTGGGAGCGGTGCAAAGAAGAGCCGCGTTGAGGATCTCCTCAGCTTACCGGACGGTGTCGGAGCTGGTTGCACTGGTGGTAGCTGGTGTTGTCCCTTTCGACCCGTTGGCTCAGGAAAGGAGAAGTGTTAATAATAGCAAGTCCGAACTTGGTGCCAGGGAGGTGACACGGGTGGCCAGGGAGGCCTCCATGCACCAGTGGCAAGAGAGGTGGCGAAATTAGTCTAGAGAGGCTTGGACGCGGAGACTCATTCCGAACCTGTCTGTGTGGATTGATCGTGGGTTTGGGGAAGTAAATTTCCTCATGACGCAGTTCCTCACCGGACATGGCACACAAGATGGCCAAAGTGGACAGCCCGGCTTGCATTTACGGGGACGCTGTCCACGATGACGGTTTTCACACGTTCTTCCGGTGTGACCGGTGGACAGTTCTAAGAAGGCAGCTTCTGCTAGAGATCGGAGAATTTCCGCCGGAAACCGTTATGTGTAATGTATTTTCTGTGTCGTCTTTGGTGTATTAAGAATAAAATTTCAGTTATTGGACGAGCATGCTATTATAAAAGGTAAAAAATATAATAATAATAATAATTTAAATGCACATAGGTTCATTTCTTTTTATACGTATAAATCCACTACACTGGAATATAATTTTTCTCTCTATACAAAAAAAATTAAGAGATAAAACATAATAAGTATTTCAGTATTGTAAATGTAATATTTGTTTAATCAACAAATTTTACTTAAGAGGCGGCAGGAGTCAGTCCAGGCGCTCACTGTAACTGTGGGCGTTTGACATGGGATGGGACATGGGATGGGATGGGGATGGGTTAAAATTTATTATTAATCACAAACCATATTTAAAAAAAAAACTTTTTAGCGTACGTGTAGCACAAAATAGAACAGAAGTAGTCCAAAAATAAATAAAAAATAACCCATCACAACCTCACGTCACAACCTGATGTCAATAAAGTGTAAAAAATATTTCCATCATTCACAATCAGTAATTTAAGAATTTCAATAAAAGTAAAGAAAAATGAACTGGAGATAGAACATGTAGACTGAGTAATGTTTTTTTACTTTAAACTTGTTTGAGATCTTACTTCGAGAATAAGTAAATGAAGGAATTTACCGGTAATCTAATCTCAGAGCTTAGTCGTTCTGCAACTGATTGATTAATTATTGTACCGATTCACTTATTTGTCTCATGTTGATTTTAATCAGTTTGTTAATGTAATGGTAGGCATTATGTGGATTTTGTCTGTGCGAAGTGGTTTATGGACGTATCTTGATCCTAGGAAGATTTTAGTTACATTTTTATTAATATTGCCTAATCAGGTAGCTTTTGATACTGAGATTATTGATGAAATCAGGATACAATCTTAATATTGATTCAACGATCTCCAGTAGTTTAATCTAAAAATTTAACATCGGGGAGTTGGTAATGTGAAAGCGTTACACAAAGGGGAAGGTAAGGTAGGTCAATATATTCAGAGGGTTGGTTTTGTGGGTGAGTCACCAGAAAAGAGCTTTAAGAAAATTTTATTGATTAATCTTAAAAAATAATTTAGTTTAAATAAAATATGGGCCTAGTTTAATAAAAATAATTTAGTTTCAATAAAATATGGGATTAAATAAGATAATGATGTTTCTCTAAGTGGGTAAAGTTAATCCCCACATTGTAAGATATAATACGAATGCCTAATCATAGCTTTTGATACTGTAGTGAGCACCATGAAGACAGTAGTTTAACACTAAAAATAACAGAGCGGCGAGATTGGGACTGGATGTGGCGACATCCAAAAGGGAGGTAAGGTGGATATTTCAGAGGGTTGGGTTTGTGGGTGAGTCACAGAATAGCTTTAAGAAAAAATATAATAAAATAAATAATCGTGGTTATTTTAATAAAATTTAGTCAATAAAATATGGTTTTAATAATTAACGTTTCTCTAAGATGGGATTACAGTAATCCTACAAGATTACGAAATCATCGTACATCTACTAATGCTACTTGGCTAAAATACCTACAGGGAGGTCAGCCATCTCGACACTAAAACATAATACCGAGAGCGAGCGAGAGCTGTCCAGTGTCCAGTGTCAACTACTGGGTTGATTGCATCTCATCTGGTGCATTTTCATTTTACAATCTTTGAATACACAAGTGAGCGTGATATAGCAGCAATTAGTGAGTTGTAGAGCTCCACTTAGAACATGGCGCAGTTATAACGAATTATAAGTTGATGATTTATTGGTCATCAGGCTCCTGGTAAAGAGCCACTCAACCAGATTATCTCAACAAATTAGAAGCTGGTATAACTTCACGATAGTTTAGGAAATTAACCCTGCTATAAAGTCAATCCGTCTGTCAGGTCCACACATGCAGAGTGCACTTAGGTGAAACTAGAACTGAATCCTGTCGGTACAACTTTTGAAACCAAGCAAGTTCTGGCAAAAAGGCTTGTGAGTAGTGAATGAATGAGACAGTTATGAAAATCCTGTTATCGAATATTACAGCACGAACCAAGTAAATATAATTATACATAATAATATTTGTTACGCCAATTCAGCAATGTAAATATTAAAAGTGAAATGACTTTCCAACTGCGGGTGATGCCGATTGTCGTCACGGACGTGATGTACAACTCAACGATTAAGTGTATCCGGGAACCTCACGTCGACCTACGTTTGACGGGCCGCGTTCAATGTGTTTCACTTAGAAAGTATATATTCTATCAGCCGATGATTACCGTCGTATGTGTGATAATATCTCGTTATTGCTCACTTTTCTTATGAATGAATAAAAATTAATAATTATAACAAGGTCTAATAATAATTGACTAGTAACAGAATAATAGTAAACTATTTACTTATTGTTATTTACTTTGTTCACAATCATACTTGGTTAGGAATGGGTTTAAATCAAGACTAGGCTTAACTAAAGAGATTTTTGCCCCACCTTCATCACCCTTTTCAGTTCACTTCCCTCATCTGCTTTCAGCTGCCTTAACAACCTTAGGATATCTCAGCTTCTGGAACTTACCCATACTATAACTAATGGTTTTCCAAAATCATTCTTGTTGACAACCAAAATATTTAATATATTTGTAGTTGAAAATACACATATCAACGTTAAATTTCAACGGGCACCCTAATTTTGTATGAAAAAAGTCCTTACCCTTTTATTTATATTTTATTTTTTAATGTTTATTATTTCGTTCTAAAATTCAATATATAATAATGTACAATGTGTTTTAAATCATTTCAGTATGATTAAAAATATTATCATAATAACCTTGTGCTACCATAATTATTTATATTTTATAATTTCCAGTTTTTATACCTTTATAAATATAAAATTTGTTACCTTTATTTGCCTGCAGATCTAAAAATATTCTTTATTCTCTCGACATATATTTCGCTACTAAAGTGTAGCATCATCACAAGGTAAATTCTTGAGGTAAAAAAACATAAAAAAAATTTTACACTCTAGAATATACCCTGTGATGATGCTACACTTTAGTAGCGAAATATATATCGGAAGAATAAAGAATATTTTTAGATCTACCGATAAATAAAGGTAACAAATTTTACATAGTTATTTATAATCAATTTAAATGTAGGTCCAAAGAAAAACTCAAATAACACATTTTTGCTTATATTAATGAATATAAAGTGGTCGATAGAAGGATTTTAATAAGCCTATTAATCTTAATACTTTCCTGAAGAGAATTCATCATTTAAAAATTTCGAATAGCACTTGTGTTGGAATAAACCGCTGAGTCGGCGGTCACGTAACGACGCCCCGAGGGCCTTTAAACGGGCAGAAAGGCAATGATTGCGTTATCACACCCCCAAGGTCATTACCAGCCCCTGATGGCCCCGATAACCATACACTTTGATGTTTAATGTCTATTATGAAGCCAAGTTTAACAACACTTTGTAAATTCACATAATCATTGCAGTTACTACAGTTTCCAAAACGTTCAAGGTCCCAAGAGTAATTTTCACAAATTAGTAGCAATGTTAAGTGTTTCTAAAAATACGTATAAATAGTAAAATGGAAGCTAATTGGCATTTGAAAATATTAAGTTCTACTGTGAAAACCAACAAGTAAATACCGGCAAGATTAACGAGCCTACTAAATAAGATGATTGATGAAAGCAATTTCGTACTTTCTGAGTCATAAAATAAAAAAGTTAAACAGTAGGTACAATCAAAAGTACGCGTGTCTGTGTGTGTGAATGCGTCAGTAGCCGCAGCTGGTGCAGTTGCCTGGGGCGCGCCCGTCGTGACGCCGCGACCTGTAGACCCGGGATAGCGAGTCCGCAGCCGCTTGGTGTCCGCCACAACGACCCGCTTATCACTCCCCCCTTCCCCGCCCTCCAAACACAACTGTCCACCGCTGATTGCATCTCTCGCTCTTTATCACCCTATCCTAAACACCTGAAGGCGGCGCACATCAATGCCCAGTCTTTGCGTGCTCACATTGATGAGGTCAGAGAAATTTTTAATTCTGGAAATTTTGTCTTAATTGGCGTCTCGGAGTCCTGGCTCAAGCCGAGTATTCATTCAAATGAGGTGTCTCTCCCTGGATATGTGCTGCAGCGGAACGACAGGATTGGTAGACAGGGCGGTGGCGTTGCGGTATATATCAGGGAGGATTTGAAGTTCAAAACTGTTTGCTCTTCACCTACTGAGTGCTCGGCCGGGCCAGAATTCCTATTTCTGGAAATAAATGTATCTGGAGCCGATGTTCTGTTACTGGGAGTGTGTTACCGTCCACCAAGATCAGGACATCTGCTCCAATTTGAAAATGCTCTTCTTAATGAGATGTTCAGATATAGTCATGTTTTGATCATGGGTGACTTCAACACTGACTTACTATCGACCTCCCAAAACTATGAACACAGACAGCTGACTACCATGTTTGATTCATACAACATGACTGTACTGCCACTTGAACCCACACACCACGCCGCAAATTCTGACACTCTTTTAGATCTACTTGTAGTCTCTAATCGACATGATATCATTCATCACGGGCAGCTTCCAGTTCCTGCAATATCCAAGCATGACCTCATCTTCTGCGTGTGCTCGATTAAATCACCCAAACCCAAGACAAAATTTGTTAAATACCGGGATTTCAAAAATATGAATGAAGTTCAGTTTTTGTTAGACGTTCAAAAAACTCCGTGGCACCTTCTTCTAAACTTAAATTCTGTTGATGAAATGGTTGACGAGCTTAATTCTACCATATTAAATCTTTTTGACAAATATGCTCCACTCGTCACAAAACGCTTGACTAAAAGAAGACCTGTTCCGTGGATGACGCCAGAAATAAAAAGCTTGATGGCTAAACGTGATTGTTTGTTTAGAAGAGCAAGGCGGTCACAAAATGAGGAGTTACAACAACAATATCGTCATCTACGAAACCGAGTAAAACAGCTTTTACGCAATTCAAAACTCAAATACATACGTAAACTTTTTGAAAATCATAAGCAACCTTCTAGAATTTTTGGCGTAAAGTAAAGTCTTGGGCTAGGGAAACAATTTGATCCTCAACAAGTGCACATTGATCTCAATGAGTTAAATTTTTTCTTTTCGTCTTGTAGTCAAAATATCAATCAGCAAAAGGTCAATAATTATTTGAATGATTTAGTAAATGCCCAAACTCCTAATCTGGGATATCCTGAATTTTGTTTTAAACCTGTCATACAGTCTGACGTTTTAATGGCCATTCACAGAATCCGAAGCAATGCTGTCGGATCTGATGCAATATCAATCCGCCTCATCAAAGATATACTCTTTGCTATTCTACCTATTATAACATTCATTTTTAATGCATCTTTCAGGCGGTGTTCATTCCCTTCTCTTTGGAAGTCTGCCCTTATCCGTCCCTTAAACAAGGTCTCAGCTCCGACAACATGTCGTGAATTCAGGCCGATAAGTATTTTGCCCGCTTTATCTAAAGGCCTAGAAAGAATCGTTCACTGTCAAATTACTGAATTCATCACTGACAACAACATTTTATCTGACTTTCAGTCAGGTTTCAGAACAGGACACAGTATAGAAACAGCACTCCTCCGAGTGGCTGAAGACATAAGACTTTCCATGGAACGTCGACAGGGAACGATTCTAACTCTATTTGATTTTTCTAAAGCGTTCGATTGTGTCAATCATGATATTCTAATTCAGAAATTAAGGGCCATAGGGTTTTCCCAGAACGTCCTCAACTGGCTGAGATCTTATCTATCAGATAGGCGGCAATGTGTGGAGGTTGGTGAGGAAAGATCCGACTAGGAGACTGTTACTTGTGGTGTTCCACAAGGATCAATCCTTGGACCCTTACTTTTTGCACTTTACGTAAATGACATAAACTCAACGTTGGTGCATTGCAAACACCATATGTACGCTGATGACCTTCAAATATACGACCACTTTACTACAAACAATGTGAACGATTCTGTCAGAAGAATCAATGAGGACATTACTAGAATTGTTGCATGGGCTGAAAAACATGGACTGAGACTAAATCTTGAAAAGACTAAACCAATTGCAATCTGCCGTACTCAACTTCGCAATTCAATTGACTTTGACTCAATTGATTCAATTACAGTATGCAGAAATTCTCTGCCATATTACGACAAAGTAAAGGATCTTGGAGTAATACTTAACACAACACTCACTTGGGACGAAGCACTCACTGACATACGCAGAAAGGCTTTCGCATCAATACACTCACTCAAGAAATTACAGAATTTTTTGCCACTACACACTAAACTGCATTTGGTCAAAACACTTGTACTTCCCCACTTTACTTACTGCAACTCATTGATCGATGACATGACTGTAACACAGGCGGGTATGCTCCAGCGTTCTCAAAATTATTACTTGAGATTTGTTTATTGTCTTAGACGTGATGAGCATATTACGCCGTACTACCTTGAGGCAAAAATTTTGAAATTCAAAAAATGAATGAATGTTTTGTTTGTTGTTGTTGTCATGAATGTTGTTGTTTTCAGAATGTTTTACAAAATTCTGTCATTACTTTTTTCAATATTAAAAACAGGTGTTCCAAATTATTTTAGAGATGACTTTAAATTCGTATCTCAAGGTAGTTCGCGAAATTCACGTTCTTCATCGATCACATTACGAATACCTCATCACGTGACCACAGCCTATGATAGGGCTTTTGTTGTCACTGCCTGTCGCCTTTGGAATAACCTACCCCTACAAATAAGATCCCTTGAAAAACGTTCACAGTTTGTGGCGGCACTAAAAACTTTGATTTTTGATCGGATGGTCTCGGCTGGCGTGTCCTAGGGCTTCTGTGGTGGGGCGGTTGCTGATGTGAGTGTATGTGCTTGAGTGTAAGTTTTGAAATAAAAACAATCTATTTATTTTTTATTTTGTTTATTCTATGTTTTATTAAGTATATTTTGTTTGTAATCTATGATAAGTTTTTTTTATGTTCATATTTTTAGGTTTTAATGCAGGTTAAGTGTAAGAAAGGGCCATGTGGCCCTAACTTTGCCTGTTTAAATAAAGAATTTTTCATTTCATTTTTTTCATTTCATTTCAAAAGTATTCTAAAATTTTTAAGTTTATAATAGTAATTTCACACCTCATTGGGATTATCAGTTTGAGCTACAGTATCCATTTCCTTACTTAGACATGTATTTACCTACATCATTATCTATATTAATGTTTGGTTTTATTGGTTGAAAGGTACGCATTTAAAAAAAAGACATTACATGAATCAAACAGTAGATAATGAGTTACATTTGGTTTTGAAAATGCCATGGTATAATTTAGACAATATCTATATGGTTTTAAAGGGTTTATAACCTATTTGCAACCTTTAATAAAAATAATTTGAAACTTTATAAATGTAGAGTTTTAAGATAGATGATATTTGCAAATTTTGTACTAGCATTTGTAATTTGTAATAGTAAATAAACGTTTTATGAATACATTCGTTTATAATTAATCATAACGACCTTGGCAATCGTCAAGTACATGATAATATGAAAAGTAACGAAAGAACACAGTATCAATAGTATTTCTTAGTTGATATTAGTTATTTTTGTCAGAAAGTTAAGCAGAAGAGAGCGTAACCATGTTATCTACAGGAACAATAAAGCAGCTGGGCAGAACAGTATTTGTGAAAGGTAAATTATTGGTAACGGGTTTATGACGCTGTCACGGAGATCCACCAAAAATCAGCAAAATCCATCCTAAATATTTTTACAAAATATGTCACGTATATATGTCATAGTATGAATAATATTATATAACATTAGTATTACATTTAATATCAATAATCTCCATAGTTAATAAAGCAATATTAAACAACTATACAAGAAACACGAGTATTTGTATAATTTTGACCAGTACATGTATAGTCTACGTTTATAGTCCCAAATATTTGTTACCTTGTAGTTTTCATCGAATGGAACACAATGAGAACATTTCTACTCGTAAGAAGTGACAGCTAATACGAAGAGCATCGATCTGTTCAGTATTAAAGCCACAAATCACTGGATTAATTAAAATCAGTTTTCGACATGCAGGGCATTTCAAGTAAAATTAAACTTTTGACTCTTAACTTAATGTGATTCCTACGCAATACGGTTTGCTTGATTATTTTTATGTTTAAATAAAATCATACATAAACATAGGACTAAATTTGTTAATCTCTTCAAAGCAAGGTAAGGATGTATATTCATAGGTAGGCAACAAACGTAAAAACATTACATTACCTTTAGTAAACATTGATCCAAACTCACTACCATTTTTGTTCAGAGTCCAAACGGATTTTGGCTAGAAGTTACTCGTGAACCCACTTAGCAGTGAAGTATATGCATACTAAAGGCTCAATAACTTTTAAAAATATTTTAAATCACCATAAAAGAATAATGTAATAAATAATGCACAAATAAAATATACATAGTTTAATGGAGTAGATAATTATTAGACAGTTAAAATAATATTAACAGTGCTAGTGGTATTTCAATGTGATCCTAAAAGATTACGAAAAAGGAATAGCTCAAGTTTACCTTCGATTCTCTAGCTAGGATAAAATCAGTGTCTACTTGGAAGTTTGAAACTTTTCTTGGCCCCAAGTATCGAAATTGCATTAGCAGTGTTAGTGTTAGTCTTGCCCACTCTGAAGCCGTTTTCAGTCCTTTCCGTTACCACAATACACTCGATATTTCATAAAATATCACTTTAATAAGAAAGAAAGAAGAAAGTTACAAATATAGAATATGGTAGAAATTATTGAATTACTACAATACAGTAAGCCAGCTGAACTGTTATGTTGTTCTGCGCATCATTGAATTAATTTTCCTGGCATCTTTGAAATCATTTAATGTTAGAATAAAATTAAAACAAGCTGAAATGATGGATAATCACTAAATCCGTTAATCCACACTTCTCTCAAGTTATAATTAAACAGATACACATATAACTAACTGCTCGAGGGAATTGATACTTGCAAACTTTTAAGTTCAATGTACTTCTAACAACTATGTGAGATATAGATATAAGTATGTGAGTATGGCGTATGGCGATGATTTTCTAATAAAGTCAATGTTAAGGAATTGAAGGTTTTGGCAGTCAAGGAATATTTTGGCAATGTTTGACCTGTTTATGAATCTTGGACTAATTACCAGTATTTCTAAAACAGGAACTGTAAAAAATACAATGCATTGTTTGCAATTGTTTGTTATTATGTAAATTTATAATAATAATCCCTGACATCTTTTAAATTATGTCCTCCTTGGGCCATGCATTCTTCTAATCTTGTGGTGTTTTCAAATACCTTCCTTTGCATTGATGGACACAGTTCAGCGATTTCTGGCAGTATGGCTCCCTTAAGGCCACAATATGTGGGAGGTGTATAGAATAATGAAAGGGGTGTAAACCCTTGATTCAAGGAGTCCATACTAGAAAATAATGCTGTTGTCAGTGCTGTTGTAGATAAAATTGATAATACAAAATGTCTAGGACTTTGGGTTGACAATGAATTAAATTGGAAATTGCACACAAACCAACGTAAGAAAAAATGAAAATTTTTGAGATTTTTTATTTCTTGGAAGATATTAGTAACAATCAAATTTTAAAAGTTTAATATTTTTCTTTGGTACAAAGCAGATTAGATTATGGAATAGGTTTTTGGTTGAATACCTATGAGCTGTATACAAAACCTCTATTCATACAGCAAAAGTATATTTTAAGATTAATTTCAAGTAGAAGAAGATTTGAAGCCTCAAACCTCTATTTTTATCACAAAAAATTCTTCCACTTAACTGTATCTATATCTACAAGGTTCTCAAGCTATTTTAGATTAAAAGTGGACATTTTCCACAAAATGACAGTGAGTACAGAAAAAACTTAGAATTGCAAACCAGTCTTCATTCCAAGACCATCAAATAATTTTTTACAAAAAACTTTTAACTTAATTGCGCCAAGAAGGTTTAATTTATCAAACCTTCTTGGCTGCAAAACCAGAAACCATAAAAAGTTCTCAAAATATAGAACATTTTTTAAATAAACATAGGAAATGGTTTTTATATCTTGAAGGCGTCGATATTTTACTAAAGGTGCAACATTAGTTTTTGTTTTAGTTTTATTATTTATATTTTGCTATTTTTAGGTATTGTTAGGTTTATGTTAGGCAAGGCACACTGTGGAGGGCTATGCCACACAGGGCTATGCATTATATGTAATGAGCATTGATAACAACTGAAGAGACCAACTCTAGGAGGCTAAAAAAAGCGGTTCTAAAGCATTGAATCCTGACTAATTGATTACTGCGAAGTTCAATATCCGGAAGTTTTTCAACATCGACAGATAACGTTGTGAATTGACAGTAATGGTAAGCCGGGAGCAAGACCTCCACAGCTTCTCACACTCTCTCAGCGTCCTGGGTGACTTTGGGCGGCTTTCTCGACTTCCGTTTCAGTGTTGGAACCGGCAACTATTCCTCACCCTCAGTAAGATGGTTTTTCGAGCAAGGAGTTTTCCTCTTAGATCCAAATAGAAACGGCTACTACCGATTTGCCACTGATTACCAGCAAGAGAATCACAACTTTAAAACAACGCTTCGACCACAAACATACAGTGTTCACCCAACCAACAATCTATTGCTACTGCCTTGGAACGCCTCCGTCCCAGCCAACTCACAGCGCTACGCACTGTAGCTACGTCAGTGAAACCCGTAAATTATTTTTCCGTTGTCTGTACTTTGATATTAGTATTTTTTTTCCAAGCCATCTTATTAAATAAAAGGTAAATAACCTTTAATCAATGGTTTAATCTTATCTACTGAAGGAAAAAATTATTCAATATAATATTAGGATTATATTCATATGCAATACTACAGTTACACATTACTCAGATTGCTGCATTTTTATACACACGATTTACTTCTTCTAACGGTTTCTACCCACAATTCCTCCTTCAATTCTTGTAGTATCTAAAATTCATTAATACACTAAAATTTCAATAATTATTTATTCAATAATTTAGCATTAGCTTATCTATATTTATTTGTACAAAATCCAAAATAAGCCCTCTAGAAAATTGTTATACTATTCCTAGTGGGACATTTCGTTGGTTGCTTGTAATAGAAACTCCTCCAATCAAATAGGTTCAATATGCTAGTAGGGGATTTTGCGTAGCCAACGTAGCCTGCTGAGCTGGTCTCTCTAAACCTGGAGCTAATGGAATGTAAATGTAGACTGACGACTAGGTCAACATGGTTTACCATTCACTTTATATCATGAATATTGCCTGATTAGAACGGATATCGGTCAAATATAACGTAACATGCACAAGTGCCAATTTGAATATGTAAATATATACTAAAAAATGGGTTTATCCGAATGTCTGAATATCAGATCCTAAATAAGATTTTGTGGTGTATGTTGGGGTAATACATGCCACTTCTCACTTCATGATCGGTTGCTTTTAACCACTCAAAATGTCCTTTGAGTATATTACTCGATTTTTTATATTTTGTGTTTTTTACACCTTTTGGAATTTTTACGTTTTGATGGTGAACGTTCTGACCCCCGGTCCAATTATTACCAAACGTCAACCTTTTTTTAGGAAGCGTCATTAATTAGTAGCCCAATTCAAATTTGACCTTGCGGTATTCTATATGGTGTTTATGGTTCCTAGAACCATAAACACACAGGTGTAGGGACAGGTTTGTAACAAACACTATAAAATGTTACGTAGTTTTGGAGTGGGGGTAGTTCGAAGGAACCGATATCACCCAGGTCCCCAAGAAGCTCGGGAGACGAAGACGCTGTTCTTCCGAGAGGACGGAGACAATTACTCCCAAGGCTTTTTAAATGAAAAAATGTTTGTATTTATTTCCCTGTGGGAAATAGACTAGAACCTGGATATATCTAAAATAATTTTTTTCAGTTCTTGTAAACAGTAGTTCTAATAACTAAGCTATGACGTCACTAACCATACGACGTCACTTACCAAATGACGTCAATGTATCAAAATTTAGTCACACAAATTGCCAACACCCCCAGAGCTAAGACATATACATGTCAAAATAAATGCGTAGAAAATATTCGAAAAGTGAGAGAAAAGCGGAAAAGATTTGGCATGTCAGTCGGATAGTTAAATAAAATAGTCCTAAACAAATATTATAATGGCTATTGCTGTGTTGTGACCCCTAAAACTTGTCGGGTTTACGGTCAGTGAGGATGATCGTCCACTGACCTATAGCGGTGGGTGATGCAGTAATATAACGGGACGTAATTTACTAATGTAGAATAGAATATTTTTTAAGTGACGGCGTCAGTTTAATACTTTAATTAATGTGCAAATGTATGGGTAGTTGTTTTATTATAAATAAATATTATTTTTAGAATAAACCTTAATATCTTTAAAATCATTAATTGTATAATAGACATTTATAATTAAAAACGCCGGCTAGAAGCTATTTGTTCTAGTGGAACATATTTGTAATCGGAATCCCCGTAAATAATGTCAAAATTGAAGGGAGTAGTCAATACCCCCCATCACCACCGTCCTAGCCAATCTGGAGCTACAAAATAATTTCCAAAGTGATATTGTGAGTTCTGTTCGCAAATACATTCTGTGCATATTTAAGGAAATCGACCTGGATATTCGGTAAAAATATTCAAACAAGTTTGAAATACAATGTAGATTTTGGTCAAGCTGTCAAAGAATGTTGGCTTATTTATTAAAAAACTGTTATAAATATATTTGTAATATTCATTATATAAACATATGTGGTAGAAAAGTATTCTTTCTAGAAATAAATCAATATTAATTCTCACGTTTAAGTGTTAGAGAGCTCATTGCATAATCATATGTCAAGATATTATTACCAACTGGAACTAACCAATTATCCTTGACTATACCAATATAATCACTGGCTGGATTGTGTTTTGTATAATACATCAAGGTATAACCGTAAGCTAAGTCCGTGATATGAGTGGTTCCGTTGATTGTAGTGCATCAAAGCTGTGTATGATAGTTAGCTAATACTAAGATATGAGCGGTTCTGTGGTGAAATGTGCCCGACGCCCGTCTCGTGCTTTGCAACTGAGCTCAATTTTCCTATTACGCTATTAATTTGATACTCAAGAGCGGAAAAAGCGTTACTCATTTGTACGCTGGAGCTTTTTCCTCGTTAGTGATGAAAATCACTACCGATTACCGTAGGTATTGGATCAATTAACATCCTATAATGTAAGTTTTTTTATTTTGAAAGGGGAGATAATATTATATTAAGTATTCGTCATACGTATGGAAATTCCTATAAAGTTTTATAAGTGATGTAGTTTAGGATAAGCCGGTGCTTGAGCTCGGTAGTGCATGTCATATTGACAGGGAAAGTACTTCTAAACAAACCGTGTTGACTCATTATAAAAAATGTTTACTAAGTATTTTTCATCTTCTAAACGTGCTGAATAAGATTAAAACATATAAAATAAAAATCACGTGACTGTAGAAAAATTATCAGATGGGTAAAAATGTTATAATATGCAAAATAAGTTAAAATATCATACACGTTTAATTGTAATTCATGTAATTTGCAGATTTATTGAAAATATATTTCAAACAAGCCAGTTAAAAATAAATCGTAATTTAATGCTTTGATTCAAGATAAAATATAAAATACAAAACATTATTCACAATATTTAAATTTTAAATTCATTTCATTCTGATTCTGTTAATTATTTCTATTTATTGTGTCAAAATATTAATGTAAAGTTACAAAGGTGAACACACTGTGAATTTAAAAAGAAAGAAAGTGCACTGACCATCTTTATGATTTATTACAACATAAAAATTTTCAAAATCAAGAATTAGAGTGATCCGAATAAGTGAGTTTTAAATCCTCATTTATAAGACATTTGAGGAAGAGAGCGTCGATATGAGGATATGTAGATTCGACCGTCTACTCTACACTTAGTGGCTTGACAAAAACATTCTTTGATGTTTATACCTTTTCAGCTGCACATACAGTACAGAGACAAAGGACAAACGATTCTCTCTCTACAAACGTAGCTTTCGTGAATCTAGGTGAAGCTATAGGTTTTACAGAGTAACACTTTACAAAGCTAAATCGCATACACAATAACTCATTTTAAAGGCCAACTAGCACAAGAGACAATACTTGCTCGATATTTATGATATAAAAAGTAATGTTCCGTCCATAGGAAGCAAAACGCAAAAAAATACATGTTATTTTTAATGATTGAAATGTAGCCTATTCCAAAGGAAATCCGTTCTTATATTTTATGTAGATCTATAGCATATTCAACCTCCTTAATTTTGAGCTTCAAATAGTGTCGAATTTTTTTAAGGATTTTATAGTTGGAATGTATGTTCAAATAAATAATTAGTAAGTAAATATATTTTCAAAATATTTCAACCAAATTACTTTTTTACTAAATTAATTGTTATTACTTGAATGCATTGATGTTTTGATTGATTTGTGGTTTATATAAAATAAATCAAAGGTCAAAATCTGTTGAATACACACAAGAAATTGTTAATTTAATTTCTACAGCATTTTCTCATAAAAGATTGTTGTTTTATTTCTATATATTAATAAATGTATGTATGTCCTTCATGCGTTGCCAAACTACTCATCCGATCGCCTTGAAATTTTAGGAAGTTGCTCTATATGTGCCCGGAAAGGTTTTAGAGGAAATTTATCGTAAAATTCCATAATTTTCCATTTTATGGCGTTTTAAATTTCTAATGTTAACCTTATGGGGAATATGTTTGTTTAAAAATGTTCTACAATCAAAGCATTTGACTCCCAAAGCTACAACTGTTGGTTTACATTGGTTCATTATCAATGTGATTTGCTATTCAATGCATTCTGTATCAATCGTCAATTTAAAACTATATAAAAACTATACAAAAGTAAATAGATACCGTACAAAATGAATCGTTTTACTTGCCAAGTTGATACTTTGCAGTTTTGGGGGTGTATGTACCTATTTTTTATTTTGTGTCTAATTAAATGTCATATTTTAATAAATGCCATAGTTAAAAGAATTACAATGTTTATACATTTAACGTTTATTATAATAAAACGCGCTGTGGTATGTTTTCCTTTCGCCATCTGAAATGGTTTTGGGGGTTTCTGTACCTTTTTTTAATTCATGACTAATTGAATATTACATATTAATAAATGTCATATATAAATCTGCTGTGCGTGTGTTTGTAATTAAATTCCTTCCAAACAACCGGACCGATTCCGATGAAATCTTTTGTGTGTATTCAAGGGAGATTGGGAATGGTTTGGATTCAATGCACTACGTCCAAAGGGGATAAAAGGTGTAGTGTCAGGTTTTATAAATATAGTGTTTACAAAATTAACAGCTGTGATTAAATAATTTGAAAGTTTCTTCAAACCGATTACATCACCGTTAGGCGGTACGAAGTTCGCCAGGCAACGCAAGTTTATATTTATAAATTGATTATGTCTGTGTTTGGAAATGTAACTGCTACGAAGATAAAAGTTTCCTAACTGAATTTTATACGTTTTATTGTGTATTTTATTCGTTACTTACTACTGAATGTGTCACTCAACACGTGAATCGCACGTAAGTTGTACGTCCTTATTTATGGCATTTATGGTAGCAGAGGATGAATAATGGGATAGATTTTGACTAAAAGAACGTTGCTGTCGTAGTCAACTTCTGTTGGACTAACTGTCCAACTAAACATTATACCCAATAATTAATTGTTAATAACATAGCAATATTTTTGATACTGTTTGGGATATTGTTTTATAACAACCTTGATCAAATTTGGATCAATATATAGTTATATCGTGATACCAAACTAAATCACCAAATAGTTTTTTTATAACGTATATGAAGAAGTAAACAAACGAAGGACTGTGTAGAACCTGTTGCACCAGAAACTAAGGGTTCGAGTATTATCAACGATCAATCTTGCATAAACAGAACCGTGGATACATTTCGATTCTAGTGATTTTTGAGTTTTAATCATTACTTAAATACATATAAGTAAAATGAAAGTTAAAATAATCCTTCTATACATGTAACACAAAACCAATTAATTTGTATAGTGTTCATGAAATGAAAATGATTTCTGCGAATTCATTGAATGAAGGTATTTCTCCTCCAAGCCAAGTAATAAATTTGTGTCGAGGGAGCGCTATGATGGGGTGCAGGGTCTTCGACTGACGATTTAGTAATGGTATGTTGGTTTTATTGATTAATAAATATACGGTAAAACAAGTCGTCTTGTACTAACTTCTTAGAGAATGAAAATAAGTTACCATTAAACTAAAAAAATTAGGTTTTTATTAAAACATAATAAATATAAGAAGACTAAGAAATGCTTTTATTTGGACGCAGTTTAATTCAGATTTTGAATTAGATTGAAAAGATTGCATAAAGGCTGAATAATTGTAAATGATATCAGTCTGGAATCAAACAATTAAACTTTACTGAGGAGAAACCATTTCATCGCGATTAGAACTTTCTTTGTTACTGTTGAGAAAAGGATTACTTATACAGCAATTATAAAAGTATGCTAATCATTTAATAAGATTATCACGTTTTGTTTAGTTGAGTAGAATGAAATATTACATTTTCAAGAGTGATAAAATATAACTATGCTCCTTGATATAGAAACTATTGGAAGATTTATTAAGACTTCGTGATCAACTATGCTTAAAAAGTTTTATAATTAAAAATAGCTGAACCAGAGAACTTCATAACGCCTAACAGTAAATACATGTTAACTTTAAGATTGGCCATGTCCTGAAGTCGAATAGCATTACAGTTTTGTTTTATAGTTATTCTGGGTCGCGGCATAATGAATAACAATACTAAAACGGTAAGACAAAATAATAACATTCCTACAAAACAAATAAATCTGAGTGGATTGATTCACAATTTTCTAATCCAACCTAAAACCAAACCAAACCTAATTATCATTTGGCTTTTATAGAAATGCTATATAACAGCTGGTTATTACAATATACTTAATATTTCTAAACACCGTAATTATTTTTATTTGGCCAACATTAAAACAAGTAACGTTTAATCAGATATAAAATATAAAAGAAAAGAATAAATAAAAAATAAAAATATAAATAAAAAAATAAAAAATAAAAAATAAAAAATAAATAAATAAAATAATATAATATAATAAAAAAATAAATAATAAAAAATAAAAAAAAATAAAAATATAAAATATAAAATATATATTTTTATATAAATACTTAATCCCCCAAAACCGTAAACTATTAACGTGACGAATCTGTTCATTTTGTACAGCACATATTTACTTAATAGTTTTAAATTAATGAATGATCCATATGGCATTGGATAGTAAAGCATATTACTAATGTAAAGTAATCAGCTGTAGCTTAAGAAATAAAATTTTGATTGTAGAAAATTTGTAAACTGTAGTGCTATATACTCAGTCCCCATAAGGTTAACATTGAAAAACGCCATAAAATGGAAACTTAAGGAATATTTTACACATATAGAGCAACTTCCAAAAATTTCATGATGATCGAATGAGTAGTTTGGCAACGTATAAAGGACATACACACATATATACAAACATACCTACATACATACATAATTTTTTATATATAAACTAAGTAGTTTATATTTTACCGTGTTTTTTATAAATATTATTACAAAAGAACAAAATTAGAATTAGTAAACAACATTCAAATACAGTACACCACATATTTCTTTATTTTGATTTTTAATCATAATTTTAATATTTATGTTTTGCTACCTTTAATTTTTTTGTCATTATCAAACAATGGTGGTAATTTTGGCACATTGCGATTCATAACGAGAATAAGCCTGTGTACTATTTGTGAGAGCGGTGTTAAAAGTGTCGATTAAACCACAAATAATGGCTTCTTTTCAAGTTTTCCTTTTCTTTGGCACCAAACCCAAGAGCAATAACTCACAGCTTCAGCAGCAGCAGCCGAGACCGTGGCCTGAGCCTGGGACTGCGGGACTGCGGGACAGTGGGACAGCGGGCCTGTGGGACAGTGGGACAGTGGGACTGTGGGACAGTGGGACTGCGGGACAGTGGGACAGTGGGACTGCGGGACAGTGGGACAGCGGGACCGTGGAACATTGGGACTGCGGGACAGCGAGACTGCGGGACAGTGGGACAGTGAGACAGTGGGACAGTGGGATAGAGGGACAGTGGGGCAGTGGAACAGTGGGACAGTATTTCTGGTGAGCTACAGAACGCATGTCGAACATCATACTGTATTTAGTGATATTTTACAATACCAGTTTTACAAAACAATAGACGTAAAAAGTGTGATAAATATACTAACGCAACCATGTTCCTGAAATGTATGGCATGAAAGGTAACTTGGTAACATGAATGTATTCATTGGTGGTTAAGGTAGTGTGTGGTATAATTAATTGTTGACACAACCGTTGTTGACACGTCCATTTCAGCAATTGTTTTACAATACATTTACTATAGTATCGATTCAAATATTGCAGTACTTGATAATTAATTAAGATATGGAAAAATTACCAATCAAAACCACTAAGTGGTGTAGGCTTATGTAAAACACTCTACTCTGAAATGTATAGCCAATCAGTCTGGCGTCGATCCGTTGCCATCGAGTATGCAGAGTCGATGAGTGTGTGGCTGCTGTGTGTGGTGTTAGGCCTACACAAGAGTACGACAACGACAATCAGCCTTGTGTAGATCCGCTGCCATCGAGTATGCTGAGTCGATGAGTGTGTGGCTGCTGTGTGTGGTGTTAGGCCTACACAAGAGCACGACAACGACAATCAGCCTTGTGTAGATCCGCTGCCATCGAGTATGCAGAGTTGATGAGTGTGTGGCTGCTGTGTGGTGTTAGGCCTACACAAGAGCACGACAATTTCGATCAGCCTTGTGTAGTTCCGCTGCCATCGAGTATGCAGAGTCGATGAGTGTGTGGCTGCTGTGTGTGGTGTTAGGCCTACACAAGAGCACGACAACGACAATCAGCCTTGGTAGATCCGCTGCCATCGAGTATGCAGAGTCGATGAGTGTGTGGCTGCTGTGTGTGTTGTTAGGCCTACACAAGAGCACGACAACGACAATCAGCCTTGTGTAGATCCGCTGCCATCGAGTATGCAAAGTCGATGATGTGTGGCTGCTGTGTGGTGTTAGGCCTACACAAGAGCACGACAACGGCAATCAGCCTTGTGTAGATCCGCTGCCATCGAGTATGCAGAGTCGATGAGTGTGTGGCTGCTGTGCATGGTGTTAGGCCTACACAAGAGCACGACAACAACAATCAGCCTTGTGTAGATCCGCTGCCATCGAGGATGCTGAGTCGATGAGTGTGTGGCTGCTGTGTGTTTTGTTAGGCCTACACAAGAGCACGACAACGACAATCAGCCTTGTGTAGATCCGCTGCCATCGAGTATGCAGAGTCGATGAGTGTGTGGTTGCTGTGTGGTGTTAGGCCTACAAAAGAGCACGACAACGACAATCAGCCTTGTGTAGATCCGCTGCCATCGAGTATGCAGAGTGGATGAGTGTGTGGCTGCTGTGTGTGGTGTTAGGCCTACACAAGAGCACGACAACGGCAATCAGCCTTGTGTAGATCCGCTGCCATCGAGTATGCAGAGTCGATGAGTGTGTGGCTGCTGTGCATGGTGTTAGGCCTACACAAGAGCACGACAACGACAATCAGCTTTGTGTAGATCCGTTGCCATCGAGTATGCAGAGTCGATGAGTGTGTGGCTGCTGTGTGTGGTGTTAGGCCTACACAAGAGCACGACAACGACAATCAGCCTTGTGTAGATCCGCTGCCATCGAGTATGCAGAGTCGATGAGTGTGTGGCTGCTGTGTGTGGTGTTAGGCCTACACAAGAGCACGACAACGACAATCAGCCTTGTGTAGATCCGCTGCCATCGAGTATGCAGAGTCGATGAGTGTGTGGCTGCTGTGTATGGTGTTAGGCCTACACAAGAGCACGACAACGACAATCAGCCTTGTGTAGATCTGCTGCCATCGAGTATGCAGTCGATGAGTGTGTGGCTGCTTTGTCCGGTGTTGTGTGGGCCTCGAAACGAGCACGACAACGAGAACCAAACTTGGAGTAATAAATACCCCTGTCACAGCCCACCTGCGTACTCAGCGAATTTCCAAATCAAAAATATGATAATGATATTAATAATGAAAAATGATATTATAGGTCAATTTTTATTTGTCGATAAATATATGAGTTAGGTGTTTGCCTATTCTCCATAATATAACATGGGAAAGAATATCCATGTTTGCCGTTGTGAGGAACACTGAAAGTAGGCATTTCTAGCATTAAACTTTTTATCTTGACAATTTATACTAAGTTCATCATCATCTGTCCATAAACAAAGAAGTTTGCCTAATCTCCATAAGATTAACATGGGAAAAGAGTATACAGATCAGCTGCCATTAAAAATACATAAACATATATGATTTTTAAGCATAAACGGATGGATCTCAACAACATGAAGCTAAATATCAAGTTTCATCCAAAAATATAGATTGATAAGTCAAATATTAGTTTTTCCTTATCCTCCCTAAGATTACCATTGAAGCCTTAAAATACAAAGTACTATGTTTAGATTTTTATAATATCTCGGTAACCGTTGGAGATAGAGCAAAACGTTAAGGAACTAACTTGGGTAGTTTTTATGCTGATTTTAATGGTGAAAGATAAAATTAATAATTGTTTAAATTGCATATGCCACTTTTTGGCTTCTGGCCGAATAAACGAACAAATAACATGGTCCCGGGCTTAAGTCTTACCATGAGACCTAAGGTATAATAGCTTCTTCCCTATGGGAAATTCACTAAAACGAGGATTTGTGAAAAACATTTTAATGAGATTGAGAAAAACAAAACAACAATTTTAATGAGATATTTAAATATCGATTGTTGTAATTCCTATTGTTCAGTATAACTAAAAACTAAAAAAATAACTTAAACACACATTTATACGTAATCATGATATAATTTAAATAATATTAAAATGAAACTGGATTTAGTCACAATGAGCCTACTAGTGTAGTCTGTACATATCCATACACATAGACCAATACATAGACAACCTTTTACAAAATAATACTTTTCGAGTAACTACCAGGGTAAGGTAGTTTATGGTTAGTTAAAATAAACAGATAAATCTAATTCTCAACTAACATATTGACTAAATTAATAATTCTCTCTTGCATTACTGCGTATGTCACGGAAAGTTATAAAGAAATAAAATAAATGTGTAAAGTATAATCTCAGTATACATAACGTATACAGGTATATACGTATACGTAATAACGTATAAGGGTTTATAGATATCAGGAGTATATGTAACTACAATATACGTTTTTTATATTTGCTTTAATTTAATTATATTGTAAGTAACTTTCTTTAATAAATAACTAGAACTGTGAAGAGTTGGAACAGTTGACCACATTCGTCTTTGGAGTTCTTGCGTTGGTTTAATCAACTAATGGCGAACGACTTGTGTTCCACATGATGCAACTGCCTAGCCGTCTTGAGCTTATTAAATGTAACTTATTTTTGCGGTCAACCTATTAAACAGGTTTTGCAGGAAAATAGTTTAACAAACAGCTATAAAATAATTCATCAAATATATTACGGTAGTTAACATTGAATATAAGTAAATGTAGAATTTACTAAATATTTATAATATCAAATACCAGATGAAAACCTGGAGGGACGACTTCTTTAAAGAATTCAGGAGATGAAAATATAGTTTTATGAAAAAGTTAGTTAAAAGGTTTTAGGAATACGACGGAAAATACGACCTCATGCAGCAGCCGTCTCCCTCCAACCTGATTCCACGCTGAAGTCGCTGTGCAGCGCATGGACCAGTCATTAGAAAGTCTGTGATGAAAGGGGGGGAATTAAGAGGGCTGAAGGGGGGTGGATAATGTATATATATATATATATATATATATATATATATTACAAATACCATAAATTACAAATGTAATATATATATATATATATACGTGTATGTGTGTGTGTCTGTGAACACGATAACTCTCGTAAAAGTGGTCCGATCAAGACCAAATTTGGTAGAGACGTGTATTCCTGCATTTGCTCGGACGAGTTCGTAAACCAGACATATCGGACAATCAAAACGGGTAGTTTGGGGGGCGGGGTTTGTACCCCAAAAAAGGGGCTTTTGCGTTTTTCCCATGTAAATTTAAAAACTTTCAAATTCTTTCTTTCACTATTAGAATCATCTTAAAAAACTACACAATTTAGTCCCTTAAAGTTTTTCTCTATCTCCAACGGTTATCGAGATATAAAAAAATCTAAACACAGTACGTTGTATGTTGGGGCTCCAACATATCCTATGGAGGATAAGGAAAAATTAATGTTTCTCTTATTATCTAATATTTTTGGATGAAACTTGATATTTAGCTTCATGTGGTACATTTATGATTAAAATCATAGTTTATATGTTTATCATGGCAGCAAACTTGCATACTCTTTTCCCATGTTAATCATATAGGGAAGAGGCAAACTTCTTTATTAGTGGACAGATGTGGATGAATATTGGTATAAATATTAAAAATGAAAATTATTCATGGTATAAATGCCTACTTTCAGCGTTCCTCACTGCAGCAAACCTGCACACTCTTTCCCATGTTAATCCTATGGAGAATAGGCAAATAATTCATATGTTTATGGACAGATTTTAATAAAACTTTTTGTATATCGTTATTATTATATTATTGATTTGGAAATTCACTGAGTACGCAGGTCTGCTGCGACGGGGGTATTATTTTTTATTCTACGTGGCTATTAATTTGATTAATTCCATTTAAGTAAGAATAAAAGCGGGACTGTGTACACAGACAGTATACGAGCAGTAGCTCTTTCTGCACTGATAGTACAGAGTTGAGACCTGTGTTTGTATTGTGATTTGAACAACGTAGGTAGATGGATCAGATTTATTTTAGAGTTACGCGTACTCTGACACGCAGCGAGTTGTGCAATATCTGCTGCATCTGCGGCAATGCAACACCTGCAGCGGATGAGTTACTGCTCTCACTCTACTCTTGCATTGTTTTAATTGCACATATATTCACTTTAAACGTTGGTGTCTAGAGATATTTTCAGCTATAATATTTTTCATACCCTCCTCCATATGCTGTTGACATTTTCGTTGTTTAATAAGAATTTTAGTTTTTTATAAGTATCATTACAAACATGTAGCTGTTTGATTATTGACATGTTGATGATTATTTGTAATGGCAAAACTATTGTACTCTACAAACCAGGAGTACTTAGCATTGTTCTAATCAGAGACTGTGGCAAAGGCTAATAAATAAAATTCAGCACAAAATCTATTCAGGGATAATAATTAAATATTTAAAATCCTATATATTTATATAAATATATTTTTTACATTAGCAATGCACGACTCTACTTAACGAACGTCAAGCTCTTTTATCGTGGCAAAAGTATTTAATATCTTTTGAAATAACCAATCAAAATGGTTTAATAGAGGGTATACACAGAGATGAAAAGGCCAATTTAGCCGATGAATTTTTAAACGATATCGTATTGTAGATTGGAAAAACATTTCTCTGATGACCATGCCAGTAATCCCAGATGATTCCAAAGCCATTACCTTCACAGTGACAGAATACATCTCATAGAGCCGAACTTGTACAGAACACGTGGCGAGCCGATTGATTACGGTACTGTTTTGAAGCTAATGCCATGGACCGTATTTGAGTACAATATGGTTATGTGTGCTTGGTGAAACAAGTACTTTATGAAAAACATCTATACATTCCACAAATGAGATTGTAGCTACTAGCTCGTATTACTTACTAGGCTATAACTTACTAAATAGATATAATGCACGTAAAATATAATCCAAAATACGTAACGTAAAACACATAAAATAACATAAAACGCACGTAACTTTAGATGTTAATATCTTAATAATGCGTCAATTTATACGTTTTCTCGTTAAACAGTGTTATATGTGAATAAAAGATGGCAGTTGTGTTACTAAAAGAGCTCCTGTTTATATATAATAATTAGGTTCATTTTCATATTTAACTATTTATATTCAAAATATTTCAATAAAAAATTTCCTAAAAATTTTGGTATACTTATAAAGAAGCAGGAAACTTTGAAAACTTGTCCGTTTCGTAAATAATTAACGAGATTCAGCAAGCATCTTGTGACTGTATTATCCTGTCTAGCCCAGACTTGAATAATTTACAGCTAACTTTATTCCTAGTTTGGGTTTTAAACCTTCATCTCAACTCTCTAAACTGCAATTAACTCTTAATGCCATTCAACGTTTATGATATTCAATGATACTAAACTTTTATTGAGAGCTGTTTTGAAAACGATTAACACGTTTTTAGGGTAAAAGAATTCTATATATCAAGTGTAACGTCTAATACTATTTACAGTAAATTAAACATCAATTCATGCTAGTATCAAATAGCATAGTTCTAAAACACCCCAGTCGCAGCTGACCTGCGTACTCAGCGTATTTCCAAATCAATAATTTAATAATAATATATGACAAGTTTTATAAATATCTGTCGGTATGATGGGAGTTTGTTATTTGCCTATTCTTCATAAGATTAACATGGTAAAGAGTATGCAGGTATGCAGAGTTAACATAGTTTGCAAAATATTAATTAAAATAAAATAAGATGGTAAATAAGTGGCGTCAACCAACCCTCCTTCCTTGGGAGGTTGAACCTCACTTGTACATAATAACTGCGCATCCTAATTAAATAATAAAATAAGATGGTAAATAAGTGGCGTCAACCAACCCTCCTTCCTTGGGAGGTTGAACCCCACTTGTACAGTGGAGATGCGAACTGCGCATCCTAATGATAAATAATAAAATAAGATGGTAAATAAGTGGCGTCAAATAACCCTCCTTCCCTGGGAGGTTGAACCCCACTTGTACAGTGGAGATGCGAACTGCGCATCCTAATGATAAATAATAAAATAAGATGGTAAATAAGTGGCGTCAAACCTCCTTCCTTGGGAGGTTGAACCCCACTTGTACAGTGGAGATGCGAACTGCGCATCCTAATGATAAATAATAAAATAAGATGGTAAATAAGTGGCGTCAAATAACCCTCCTTCCTTGGGAGGTTGAACCCCACTTGTACAGTGGAGATGCGAACTGCGCATCCTAATGATAAATAATAAAATAAGATGGTAAATAAGTGGCGTCAACCAACCCTCCTTCCTTGGGAGGTTGAACCCCACTTGTACAGTGGAGATGCGAACTGCGCATCCTAATGATAAATAATAAAATAAGATGGTAAATAAGTGGCGTCAACCAACCCTCCTTCCTTGGGAGGTTGAACCCCACTTGTACAGTGGAGATGTGAACTGCGCATCCTAATGATAAATAATAAAATAAGATGGTAAATAAGTGGCGTCAACCAACCCTCCTTCCTTGGGAGGTTGAACCCCACTTGTACAGTGGAGATGCGAACTGCGCATCCTAATGATAAATAATAAAATAAGATGGTAAATAAGTGGCGTTAACCAACCCTCCTTCCTTGGGAGGTTGAACCCCACTTGTACAGTGGAGATGCGAACTGCGCATCCTAATGATAAATAATAAAATAAGATGGTAAATAAGTGGCGTCAACCAACCCTCCTTCCTTGGGAGGTTGAACCCCACTTGTACAGTGGAGATGCGAACTGCGCATCCTAATGATAAATAATAAAATAAGATGGTAAATAAGTGGCGTCAACCAACCCTCCTTCCTTGGGAGGTTGAACCCCACTTGTACAGTGGAGATGCGAACTGCGCATCCTAATGATAAATAATAAAATAAGATGGTAAATAAGTGGCGTCAAATAACCCTCCTTCCTTGGGAGGTTGAACCCCACTTGTACAGTGGAGATGCGAACTGCGCATCCTAATGATAAATAATAAAATAAGATGGTAAATAAGTGGCGTCAAATAACCCTCCTTCCTTGGGAGGTTGAACCCCACTTGTACAGTGGAGATGCGAACTGCGCATCCTAATGATAAATAATAAAATAAGATGGTAAATAAGTGGCGTCAACCAACCCTCCTTCCTTGGGAGGTTGAACCCCACTTGTACAGTGGAGATGCGAACTGCGCATCCTAATGATAAATAATAAAATAAGATGGTAAATAAGTGGCGTCAACCAACCCTCCTTCCTTGGGAGGTTGAACCCCACTTGTACAGTGGAGATGCGAACTGCGCATCCTAATGATAAATAATAAAATAAGATGGTAAATAAGTGGCGTCAACCAACCCTCCTTCCTTGGGAGGTTGAACCCCACTTGTACAGTGGAGATGCGAACTGCGCATCCTAATGATAACGTCGGTGTAATCGTTGTACTGGGTCAGCTGTTGATACGATCTTTCACTTTGATCCC
Organism: Nephotettix cincticeps; assembly: GCA_023375725.1. Taxonomy (NCBI): domain Eukaryota; kingdom Metazoa; phylum Arthropoda; class Insecta; order Hemiptera; family Cicadellidae; genus Nephotettix; species Nephotettix cincticeps. The sequence continues at coordinate 42,918,786 of CM041786.1, read as the reverse complement.
AACGATACTCTTCAATTGTTGGTTTTTGTGTCCCAGGAATGTAAAACAGTTAGATTTAAAGAATATCCAAAAGCCTTGAAAGTGAGCACAACCGCGCATCTTTTTGCTAACTTAGTGTTGTCGTTTTACTGGGTCAGTTGTTTGATACGATCCTCCATGGTTGATAAATGCCCACCAAAAATGATTTCCAAACTATATTTTATAGCTTCAAACTTTATTTGAGCTATTTAAGCTTTAAGCAGTATAAGTCATTTCATAGGTCCTGTTGAATCTTAAAGTATGTGCTTACATTTATTGAAATTTCCCTGGGAATATTTTTCTTTTGACATTTGGGACCTGCAGAATATTGGACCGTTGAAAATTACATTTTGTTGAGAGGAGGAAGGGAAATATATTCCGGACTGAGAAAAATAAGATCCAGGAAATCGTTAACGGAGTGCAAAGGAAGCGATTGAATTGATATCGAGGATCGCCGTGGACGAGAGAATGGAACGGTTGGGACTGCTGTCTTGTTACGGATCTGAAAATCTGGTTACTTCAACTTTCAACTTTAATTCTTATAAACTAGATAACTTGTGTAAGTTATCTACCTCCACATATTCAACTCAGTTTCTTCTTGATATATTCAAAAAATAAATCTCTATCGTTTCTCGTTTTATAAACGTTTCTCTTTTACATACGTTTGCATTTTTATAAAATCGCACGCATTAGTATATAATCTTCTTTATTACAAGTTACATAAGTTTCATCACAAAAAAGCAGAGAAGTAATGTTCTATGCACACAGATTGTGTGTCGAGGGCTGTACAGCTAGTTGTACAGTTGTATTGTTCGACAGTATGAAAAAATCTTAGATAATTATTGTAACGTGCTTTGAATTTTGTGCCGAGTGTTTTAGGCGCACGCCACTGTCCTAAGAAAGCGAACTCTGTGTTTTGTATTTTCTGTGGTTTCGTATGTTATGTACTCTGTACTAGATATAACTGTTGGGATGAATCTAACAAAGAGGAAGAGAAAAATATTGTTTGTTTATTCAAACACAAGACATTTTTAAAGGAACTGTTTTTACAGGATACAAAAAATGTAGGCCTAACAAAGATCCGAGGCATATGTCGAAGGCTATTATTATATGGCGTGGAAAGGTTTAGGAGAAATAGTTTCTGGAAGTATAATTAAATAATTTATTTAAAAATTACGCCCATAAAAGGATATATATACGGGGTCATTAAAAGTAAGTTGTACCCTCCCTTCACCTTTTTATTGTTTGGTTTATTTAAAATCGTTTTGCGGTAAATGTCTCCAAAATGACGGGCTAGAATGATGATTGTTATTTTTTTATTTTCACCCTTAGGGGTAGTGGGAGAGGGGGTAAGCTTGAAATTTTCAAACGTAGAACCCTATCGATTACCTCTCATTTTAAATAGGTTATTAAAAGAAATAGAATGACGCAAATCCGACGTTGATATCCTACCCCTAACCAAAATGGCAGCCATTTAAAACATTATAAAGATGGCTACGGTAAATGATAACAATAATAATATCTTTAAAAAATCAACTAAGAAATAGCTAGTAAATTAATGTACCTTTTACTTTATCAGATGTAAAATTGATCTTCCTGTACCTCCATGCATAAGTAAAATCTTCTTTCAAACATGTTCCTTACATTCTGGAAAGTTGGATTATTGTTTAATTTTATGCATTCACTCTCAATCCGTCTTCTTAATTCTTGCAGGGATTCTAGCTATGAGTATAAACCACAGACTTTAAATGACCCCACAGAAAAAACCTAATGCATTCAGGTCTAGCAAACAGGCAGGCCACTCAATTCTTCCCCCTTCGACCAACCCAATGATTAGGAAATTCAGTGTTTAAAGTGTCCTTACTTCTCTAGCATAATGTGGAAGAGCTCCATATTGCTGGAAGAACACTGTGTTTCTGTTGAAAACTGGATCTCCATCTGGCGTTTCAGTTGTTTCAATTAAGTTGTTAAGAGCTGGAATTCTTTTGTGTTCTTAGCGTATCATTGTAAGCTGTGTCGTTTAAATTACTGTTTATTATACAAGGACCTATTATATAAAGGATTTACTAGGCTGACCGGATCTGATCCCATCCAAAACACTCCCTGTACGCTGAAACGTTTTAACGATTTTAGTTACACCTTGTCTATTGATTAAAAGTTTAGAATGATTTCTATTAAAAGCATTAGTAGTTTCGTTGGAAGTACCAGTTTGTCCAAACAGTAAAACAACTTATAATCTTTCTTCTAACGAATAAAACATGACGAAATCTCCAAAAGAATTCAATTCAAAACACAGTACTTAAAAAGAAGCAATGGTGTATTGTACGAAAATTGGTATTGTATAGCTAGTTTCACATATCAGCTGTTATTCTCAGCTGGGAAAACTCAAACATCTGTTCAAAAGATAAATTAGCTTTTACTCAGAGATTCCACAAGGAAGATTTGTATTCCAAGGAAAGCGCGCAAAGGCTACTGATAACAGTGCTTATGGAAAGTTGGTTTTTTTCATTTATTTTTAACTAACTGCATCGTATTAGCAGAAATCTAAGCGAGGGAAAATGTAACCTTGATACAAATTCGAAGTTTACAAATAATAATTTTTTTATTAAAACTTAAAATGTTTTAAATGGCTGAAAAAACAGCTACACAAATGTTTGAAAAAAAGAATATACTACTGCATAGAGGTACAGGGAGAGCAATTTGAACATTCAATAAAATAAAAGATACAATTATACACTATTTATTTCTTGATTGAGTTTTTTTAATATAGAGATTATTATTGTTATCCTTTACCATAGCCATTTTGGTTAGGGGTAAGATGTGAACGTCGGATTTGCGCCATTCTATTTATTTTAAGAAGCTCTTAAATGTGAGGGCACTCGATAGGGCTCTAGGTTTGAAAATTGTGAGCTACCCCACCCCAACTACCCCTAAGGATGAAAATTGTAAAAATAACAATCAATAATGTTGCCCGTAATATCGGATAAGTAATCCGATTTCAAATATGTCAAATAGTAAAAATGTTACGGGGGACTTACTTTTTAATTTCCTTGTATCCACACTACCAAACAAACATCTCTAATCGTTGGGATATAAAAATGCTACGGGGGACTTACTTTTTAATTTCCTTGTATCCACACTACCAAACAAACATCTCTAATCGTTGGGATATAAAAATGTTACGGGGGACTTACTTTTCAATTTCCTTGTATCCACACTACCAAACAAACATCTCTAATCGTTGGGATATAAAAAATAGTAGGTTGAATGTACAAGATGTATAAGCGTATCCTCAATTATCAAATAACAACACAAACTTTAACAAATAAAGATGAAAAAAGATGGAAAAGGAAAAAAGGTAATAAATATTTATTATAAATTTAATTAGACAATTTTTTAGCATTGTTTTCCTCTCTTAGTTTTTCTTGTAATGTAAAGTATTGTATAAGTATGTAAAGTATAAATGTAATGTAAAGTTTATAATTAATAACCAACGCCATTATGAATTTTCAAAACTCTGTGTAATGTAAAGTAAGATTTTTATTTATGCTTACGATATTTTATATATTTGTTGGACTGTGATGTATTCCAGATTAAAATACTATATTATATTGTAAAAATAATATTCGGGTGAGAAAAAAGGAATTCCCATTGCCTAGAGGGCGGGATTACAGGTAGTTTTATTTATAATCATATTGTGAATTTTTATCTTCAACAATGCTGCGTATTAATTCACTAAATGTAATAGTTAAGAAAGTTAGTGCTGAGAAATTTAAATTTAGTTTTGAAGTGTTAAGATCTAATCCAATATTGAATGTAATAAAAAGTTCAACAAGGTATATACCTAACACACTCTTCATAACTTACCTCATACTCGTTTTTTTAGTTGTGACTAGTTAATATCATCGTCAATAAAATATATATTAATAAATAATAAAATTACATATCTAAAATGAACAAAACATTTATTTGAAAAATTTAATTTACATAGAAAAATTCAATTTACAGTATACAATTCATGGAAATCTATCCTCAGATACCTTTAGATTTATACGTGTATGGAATCACAGGTACAATTTAGGTTGAGATATTAAGTATATTTTATTAAAAGGGTCATTTTGTAAAGAAAACTGCTATGTTTAACAAATACATTATAAATTTTGCTACAACTCACTTACTATAAAAGTACTATTTTCTTGCGTTATTGTTTTTGTAGTCTGCTGAACTAGTGACCATGCCAATATTGGTTGATGAATATTATTTAATTACAAGAGACAGATATTCCTATGAGAGAAACATGCTAGAACATGTTCATACAATGTAATGTTTAAGTTTGGAGTTAGTGATTATACAAGAACAGTCTTGTGACGTCGCGATCATGTCGTCTTGTCGCTCTTGGCAAACTACGGAGATGGTTTGTTAAGACTACGGTAATTACATATCCGAAATAATATGCACATTTGAATGATCGGAGATCCCCCCCGGAGTCTTACCCTTGATCACATGGTAAATTGAATGGACGATACTATCTTAAATATGACGGGAAATATATTTTAGAAACTCCTTTCAGTTATAAAAAATTCAAAAGTGATTGTAACATAGAATCACTAGAACCACGAATTAATTCCCTAAAAATATTTTCCCCTTCGAAATGATTTACATCTACCAAAATGTTAACTTTCGGCAATAACACGAACCTTAGTTATAAACAATTTCAATTTATGTATATTGTGTAGAAGCATATCTTTCTAACTGGTCATTTATGTATGAGTAGGCTCAAATATTTAAGTTTTTTATATAACTTTGAGGATAGTATAATAAAAAATACCAATCTGTATTATTTACATATGTTAAAATTATGCTACTCTGTTAGAGAAAGAACTTGTTTTATTTATTTGTTTGGGTAAAGTAGTTATTGTATTTCATTAACTACACAAACTACAAATACTTACAACAAAAAAGCAAATAAAACTATGGGGTTTCTTCTTTACATTAATTATAATTAAATTTTCTAATTAATGAGCCATTCTGTACCTGTTTATGTATTAAGTTTTGTGCCCATGTATCCCCAAGTAGTTTTAAAATCTATATTTATTTTATTTTCTAAATACGACTCAATCCTTGAATACAATCACTGCTTATAAACTTAATATCGATCTACCAACTTATAAATTATTTAATAATAGAAAACTTGTTTGTATAAAACTTTTGATATTCAGATCGTTTGTATACTTTCTGTATTCATATTTTGTACGAGAAGAAGAAGCTCGTAAGAAGCATTAAAGGTGAGATCAGAGTAATAAATGAAATTTGTTATAATAGTAGTCAACATCAATTTAGGAAATTTAGGCACCATTATAGTTAAAAAATGAACCAAAATTAGGTTTCAGAGAGAGAGACAGACCAAAACAGAGTTTTTTAATGTTCCCTGCTCCACGAGGTTTTTTTGACTCAATCTTGGTTGTCCGCTTGTCCAATACTTGAGGAAAAGGCAGGGTTTATAATTAATTTGTTATTGTATTTTGTTGAAATAAATAAATATATGAATTGTTTGTTTTTATCATATATTATTCTGGTTGAGATATAATAATTTAATCAATTTCTTTATCATTATTATTAATAAAACACTATATAAAGTGTACGTATACAATTTAATTTTCTGTTAAATAGCTATTAGCTAAAAAGATTAAAAATAAATACTTTATGCAGTAATAAGGCAAAATACATATTAGGAAATAAAATGAATTAGTATTACTTAAACCAGAAACTATTAAAATACGGGACATAAACTTTCTAATAAAGCATCCCTTTAAAAATTAATGGTCTGTAGTTTAAACAGTCTTAAAAATTCCGAGAAGCGAGGTAAGTGAGGTGGTTTTGCTTCCTTGTTGAATATTTGATGAGGGGACATAGTCTAGTTTAAAGAAGATTCCTTGAATCTCCAGCGATAACTTTCTTTAATGACCCTTTTTAAGAACATGAAAGAATTAAACTTGGATAGTTTACCTATCTTTTTCTTAAGAACCCGCATATCAGATCTAGAGGTTAAGTTTTATTTATTTTATTGGATCATTAAGAAACAAATTATATATGTTTTTGTCTATACCGAGGTTGGCGGAAGTCCAACGTTATCTGATGCATGCCAATTTCCGAAGCCTCATGATAAAGCAGATAGAGTGGTAAAAATTTTCAGTTCCACATCAGAATGACAGGTTTTAAAATAGTTTGTAAAAATGGAGACCCTTTGTTCGGTTCAAGATATGCGGGAGTTTAGCCTTATTTCACTGTTGATATTTGATTAGGAGATAGTAGAGGTAAATTTTGTTATTGAAGACCTTCAGAAGCCTTAAACTATGTACAATGAACTTAATAAATGACATTCTAAACGAATTAAATGTAAAATTCAAGCTATTTGTTAATGATTAACTTTACCGGAGCTTTATCTCTATATATAAAATTGAATGTATGTATGTATGTATGTCCTTTATGCGTTGCCAAACTACTCATCCGATTGCCATGAAATTTTAGGAACTTGCTCTACATGTGTCCGGGAAGGTTTTAGTGAAAAAAATATTTTCAAAAACCCCATAAGTTTCCATTTTATGGCGTTTTAAATTTCTAATGTTAACCTTATAGAGAGTAAGTTTGTTTACAAAATGTCTACAATGAAAACATTTGATTTCTTAGCTACAGCTGATTGGTTTACTTTCTATTAGCAATATCCAATGCCATCTGAATCATTCGAACAGCTTTATTCGCCACGTTTACGGTTTTGGGGGATTATGTATTTATATATATTTTTTCTGCTCAATTGAAAGTCACGTGTTTATATGTTGGCCAAATAAAAAATAATTACAATGTTTATATTACGTTTATTATAATAATCAGCTGTTGTATATCTTTCCTATAAAAGCCGTATTACAGTTAGTTTTGGTTTAGGTTTGGATTGGATTTGAAAATTGTGAATTAATCCACTCAGATTTATTTGTTTTATGGGAATGTCATTAATATGTCTTATCGTTTCAGTATTGTTATTCACTATGTCGCGACCCAGAATATATAACCTTTCACAATGAAGCCGTAGTGTTTTTCGACTTCAGAACATTGCTAATCTTAAAGTTAACATGTATTTACTGTCAGGAACGAAGTTCGCCGGGTCAGCTAGTTGCATATATTTTATATGCGTATGGCTACAGTTTTCTTATTTGGTGAGATTCGATGTATTGGGATAGGGTGAGAGAGATATGTGACAGAATATCGGAGCTTCATAACCTCTTGGGGGTTAATTGGACCTGTATTTTACGAGGTTATAAGTTAAAGCCAGTACGATAAAGTCTTTAAGAGGCTATTAGATCGGTTGTTTATCTTCCACGTCACGGTGACTGCTGGCATCATTCCACCGGATATGTGACGTCAGTAGACGTTTTTTTCAGATGGTTTCGTTCAGCCAGGGAAAAAGAATTTCCAAAATAATTATTTTGTGTCTAAAAATGTATGATACCCTTTATTATATGGCTCAATGTTTTCGATACGCAGAATGATATTACAAGGCAGCTAAGAAGGTATATAACCTATCATTTATTCAGAAAAATATGCATATAGTTAAAGGCATATTTTGATTCGACTACATATAAATGGAAGCTATTTTTAAAATTGTATGAAAACTTTGTATTTCAATGTTTATTTTTATACTGAATAAAATTAGTATTAAAATACGCGTCCGCTTGGTTTCACGTACATTGCTTTTTAAACAACAATGTTGTAGCGATTTTGTTCATAAACAGAGGTTTGAGTTTAGAAATATTACATATCGGAAAGGCAGAAAGCTTTGTGTGGACGAACCCAATATTTTGTGGGTCCTAACTCACCAAGGCGTGTGTAAATCAGGGAAATCGCGTTTGCGTTTGCATGTACAAACCATCCATCTCCTAAATTAATCACTGTGCGATTTCGCTGCTGCCTGACACGAGTTGTAAATCAGACAGTTAAAAATTTGGAAATTTATTTTATACATTTAAAAGTAAGATACCACTAGTAATCCATTACAGGAACATTTGATTTTTAATATAATATACCTAAAACTTAGGATATTGAAAGTATTTATTGAGTTCTTGTTCTATTTTTTAGTTTTGTGACCATAGTCAGTGTAGTGTGTGCCTATGTTACATAACTACCATCGTATGTAATACTACCGGACCAGCCTCATCTGGGTAACTCGACTGTATAACATGAGAAAAGTAAACATACTAACCTTTCACACCTATACAACATTAAAATACCTGCAGGGCTATAACTTAATACAACAACAGATAATATCAATACCTTTTTAATGTTTAGATATAAATAATTTTACGAATGCTATCAAGTACAAAGTACAAGTTGTTGGTTTAAAAACTGTACTATATACACTACTTGGTCAAATGAATGGCTTAAGTCATTATAAATTATATTATTTATATTATATTTATCTATAATAACTATTATAATTTGTAATGTAATTGAAAGGGAGGTCCTGATATTTGCGTCAATTTTCTGTTTAAATATTTCCTTAGACATAAAATACCAAACAAAGGAAGCCCATATATCAGTTTATATGTTACTCTAACCGCGCGAGCAAAGCTGCTTCGGTCACTATCAGTATTTTATATTTTTTAGTAGCATATTGTTTACAATTCTAATGGAACAGACTACCGTTGTTTCTAAATGTTTTCAGTGTCTGCTTCATACCATATAACTTAAGAACAATACAACAGGGAGGTCATTTAAGTTGCAAACAAACCTTTGGAGCTGATGATGCTCATAAAACCCCTTTATATTACCCCTTATAATGGCGCCAGACACCATTTTGTATTTTTCATAAAAAATATATGTTAAGAACTATTAAATATACAGTTGCAAAAATTTGCGTGAACTTGATACAAAAATAAGAAAATATACTCCTTAACCTACTTAAATATTTTCGAAATGGCGGCTAATGTTTTCGAAATGTAAATAAAAATTTTAAAAGACACAAAGGATTTAAACATTTTGACATGGATATGTCTTAGCTCTGGGGGGGTGTTAGTGATTTTTAAGATGGAAAACATGTAACGGGTTTCCATAGAAACTACTAGAACTATTGTATTGCATTTTAAAAATAAAAGAATAAGAACAGCTGTTTAGATTAACTGAAAGCATTCCCTTTTGACATATCCATGATCTAACATATTTCCCACAGGGAAGTAAATACAAACATTTTTATTAAAAATCATTACCAATGGTACTTTTTTCAAACAAATTTCATTTACGCACAAACGAGAAAATGAACTTATTTAAATGTCGGCCATAGGAGTCTACTGCGAGTTGCGGGGGCTGCAGGCTCAATTTCCATTGTCAGGCTGAGCGGTTAGGTTACGCCGACTGGTCAGCTGATAGTACGCAAGTCTGCGGGCCAACAGTAAAAGTAAATTTTATCGCTTATCCATGTACGGATTTCATTTAAAAGTACCAATGGATTTTTAAAGTCTTAGAAAGATTTTTAATGAACTGTTTTTTGTTATTTGCTCTAAAAAATGTTTTGTTTGTTTTAATGACTATTACTAGCACTTGAACCTGGCTACCATCTTTAATGAACACACTGTATAAGATTTATTTTTACTTATTCTCATGTCAACAAATTTACTGAGCAGAATTCTACAATATAGACTTGTGGAACTTGTTTCCATTTTGTGGAATTTTTAATTTATAAATGCTAACCTTATGGGGAGTAAGTTCGTTAACAATGTAATGTACATAGACTATTCTGTTACCCTTAAAAGTGGATCCTAATAGATTACTTACTTATAATCATTTTCGGAGATAACGCACCAACCAACCTTGGAAACTTATTTGGGCTCTTTTCAAAATTAACTAGCAGTTATGAAAATTTCGAACGTATATTATAGTACATTATTATAGTTCGTAAGTAGTAAGATCTTTAAGAGTTGGGCCGAGGAGGCTCTGGCTGGCCGCATGTTTGAAACATTAATCTTGAGGGTGGTGGACAACTCCCTCACACAATGACAAGTTAATTGATTATGCGGCTGAGCAACTTCAATTTCTGCCCGGACGTTGCTCGGTGAAAAAGTGTGTTTCTGTTTTGTACCAGAACTCCACAAGCCACAAACCCAGTTCATCGCGATTAGTATTGTGCCGTACTATTAAAAACGCGTACTAACATTTTGTTTGCACCAAAAGACTTTCAAGAAATCACCAGTTAAACAAATAATTGAAATAATAAAAAGATACTTCTGAGGATAACTTTAAACAATAATTAATTATAGTCTATCTCTATATATAAAAATGTATGTTTGTATATCCTTTATGCGTTGCCAAACTACTCATCCGATAGCCATGTAATTTACGAAGTTGCTCTATATGTGCCCGGGAAGGTTTTAATGAAACATATTTTGAACACTCCATAAGTTTCCATTTTGTGGAATTTTTAATTTATAATGCTAACCTTATGGGGAGTAAGTTCGTTAACAAATTTTCTATATTAAAAACATTTGATTTCTTAAGCTGCTGCTGTTGGTTTTCCATTAGCAATATGCTTTACTATCCAATACCACCTGAATCATTCATTAATGTAGAACTGTAAAGTAAATATGTGCTCTACAAAATGAACAGCTTTATTCGTCATGAAAAAAGTTTACGATTTTCGGGGATTTTGTATTAATATTTGTTATCATTAAAACAAATATCGGAAATGTGGTAAAAACTAACCATCTCTATTGTTTCAATTATATATCAAATATTTCAATTAATTATATATTTTAAATAATGAGACAGGTAAGGTGTATCACTAAAGTAACTTCAACAATGTGTAATATAAATCTATTTAAATAACAATATATAAAATAAATTAAAATAATAATTAAAGTAAGCTATTTTTAAACAAATGTTATTATTGACTGAGGGAAGAACGGAGAGTAGGAAACGATCCGTTGATTCATTAATATGGAAAAATAATATTTGGCTTCATTCGGAATTTTATTCGCTTTTATTTGACCAAACAAACACAGATTCGTGAAAAGAAATATCTGGTGAAATAATTCATATTAAAAAAAAGGTAAAATCTGTAAAGCGTTAAACATGAATGAATGATTGTGAAGGGAGTTATATTATATTTTAATGTATTACAATACGACCTACTGTTTAATACAGTATTTATATGTGGCACAGTATAATAGTACAGGAAGAAAAAATATCCCATTTTTGTCATGAGGGAGGAAAGTGGTTGGTCAGACCAGGTGAGGAATATTGTTAAAAAACTCGTCTGTAGCTTTTAGTTGAAACTTAATGCTATTGTTCTATCAGCTTAATTCTGCAGTTTTTGTTTAAGACCATTTAGTAAAAAATGTGGTTTGAAAACGGTTTTAACTGTAAATATATTTTTAGCCTCACCCTATTTCTTTGAAGTTACAATAGTAAGGCTATAAAAGCCCTCTATAGCTAAGGTGACTAGGTAAATGCATACTTTTTTAAAACAATCTAATTCAAAATATAAAAATAAAATTAAAATACGAATAATTTTGAATGTGTGTTAGCGAATCTCCCATAGGGAAGAAGCTATTACCGTAAAGTTTAATGGCAATGCTTAATAAATATATAGGTATGTGTATGTGTGTTTGTGCGTGTGTCTGTGAACACGATAACTCTCGTAAAAATGGTCCGATCGAGATTGGAAGAGACGTGTATTCGTACATTTGCTTGGACGAGCTAGTAAACCAGTTATATCGGTTAATCGGAACGGGCAGTTTAGGGGAGGGGGTGTTTGTACTCAAAATGTTTTTGCATTTTTCTTATGTTATTACAAAAAATTAAATTTTATCTTTCACCATTAGAATCAGCTTAAATAGCTTCACAATTTAGTTCCTTAAAGTTTTTCTTTATCTCCAACGGTCACCAATATATTATAAAATCTAAACACAGTAGCCTACGTTGTATTTTGGGGCTCAAATGTCAATCTTATGGAGGATAAAGATAAATTTATATTTCACTTATCAATAAACATTTTGTGATTAAACTTGGTATTTACATTCATGTGGTTGAGATCTTAGGCTTCAAATGCTTTAAAACTATAGTTTATCATGGCAGCTAACCTGAATTTTTACTCTTTTCCCATGTTAAACATGTAGAGAGAAGGCAAACTTTTTTTATCGACAGATGTTTATACAATTTGGTATAAATGGTCAAAATATTTTTTATGCTAGAAATGCCTACTTTCAATTTTTCTCACAGCAGGAAACCTGCATACTCTTTCCCATTCTAATATTACGGAAATAGGCAAACAACTCTCATATTTATCGACTGATATTGATAAAACTTGTCATATCATTATTATTATACTATTGATTTGGAAATTCGCTGAGTACGCAGGTCTGCTGCGAGGGGGTATTTAAATTTTATAACAGAATTATTTAAGATACAATTCAATTTACATCTTCATCTAAAATTAATTTAGTGTTTAGTATTAGTTCAGTCAATAATTTACAAAATATTTGGTATTATTTCAATTCTGGTTGGTTCAAGAAGGGCGTTCCAGTCTGGTCAACCAACGACACAAAAATATTTATTAAATATAATATATAACTGTCCTGTGGATATAAATTGAAAGTTTCGTTTCACATTCTCTATTCCTACTCTTCCACTTATGCTAATTAGAAAATTTCCAGGTATGAGGGAAGTTCGTAATAAATTACTTTATGCATCATTTCAACAATTTATATGTTTTAGTGCAAATGTTTCAACCACTTATAAGGAGGCGTAATGGGTGATCTTCAGGTCTTAAATGTAGAATGCACCTGACGCGATAATTTTGAGCTCTTTGTAGTTGAATAATAAATAGAGCAATAATCGAAACTCGGGAATACTAATGCCTTTATCAATATTGCTTTTATCGATTTATGAATAAAGAATCACCTAAGACCTTGAAGTGAATGCATTGCCAAAAAAATAGGTTGCAAGTCAAAACCGTCTCGTCAGACTATGTCAGTGTATCATGAATTGTGAGTCCAAGATTTTTAACGGACGAATGATGAATAATACTGTACATTTTGCCCTACTTGTAAGTATAGTGCAACAAATAATGGCCTATATTTTGTTTTTTCTCCATAATTACATCCATAATTAGTAGTACAAGTATGGATAGTGACGAAGAAGATTTTTTCATATTTGCCTACATCAACTCTATTGTTAGTTAATTAAAAAAAAATTATACATTGTGAAATACTATAAAACTATCTAAACACAGTTAAACTATACAAATTTAAAAAGGTTTAGAATAAATATTCAATTCCCACAAGTCAAATCTTGCGACAATATTTTATTTCATTCAAAATGTTTAAGGAAATGTTGAGGCTCATACATGTGTGAGCTTTAGAGTGAGAACATGTTTCAGATTTGTTAACAATTAATTGTTGTTGTTTAACAATTATTTCACACATGTTCACAAACATATGTTTAAGTATAAACATACCTTTAGTAAATACCCCCGTCGCAGCAGACCTGCGTACTCAGCGAATTTCCAAATCAATGACAAGTTTTATAAAAATATGTCCATAAACATGAGAATTATTTGCCTATTCTCCATAAGATTAACATAGGAAAGAGTGTGCAGGTTAGCTGCTGTGAGGAACACTGAAAGAAGTCATTTATACCATCAACAATTTTTATCTTAACATTTATACCAACTTTCATCAACATCTGTCCATAAATAAAGGAGTTTGCCTATTCCCTATCCAATACTATAATACGAGCAAGGTTTGTATGTATATATATATATATATATATATATATATATATATATATATATATATATATATTTGCACACGGATCTCGAAAACGGCGCCGAGGAATTTCTTTAAATTTTGGAAATAACTAATTTCCGAGTAGAAAATAAGTTCTAGATAGGTCTAATGTCCAGGAAAATTCGTGTTTTCTTGTAATATTAAGTTTAAAATCTAAAAATTTAACATTACGCATATGGAGAATAAAATATAAACAATACAAACCAAAACAGCTGTTTATAACCGTTTGACAGTTCTTGATTGAAGACTGCGGGGAACAATATAGAGGTTATGCATTAATATTTATTTTATGAATTAAATAAATGCAAAATTATCAGGTTACTAAACAATTTGTAAAAACTTAAGGGTTTAAGGAACTTAAGGATAGCTGTGCGAAATAAAAGCAGAAAAAATATTTCCAAAATCTTCCGTGTTTTGATAGAAAACGTATTCGTTGTATTTGCTTGAAGCCACTGTAACAAACCAATTAATTTATGTAAATTAAATTTCTCTTTTGCTTTTCAATCCTCATTCCGTTTATAACAAAATCAGTTGATCACAGGCTAATAATAACGGTATGGATAATTAGACAGTAAATGATCGGCTTTGGCTAAAAGACGTTAAACGGCATCGCTCAATTGACTAACGTCGTAGCCGAGTTGTAGCGTGTCGGCCTCAAGAACTATAGGCCGCGAGTTCCATTCCCACCAGGGGCGATACTTTTTCTTCATTGCTATATTAATTATGGTGTATTAAATCGGTTTTATTTCAACCACATAAATGTTTTCATTGGGCAGTAAATTTGTTTTAATTTTGCTAATTAACTTGTAAAAACATGTCTTATTCTATCCGAGCAAAGCTCGGTCACCAGGTACTATGATTAATATGGGAAAAGAGTATGCAGGTTTGCTGCCATAAAAAACACACAAACTATGATTTTTAAGCATAAATGGATATATCTCAACCACATGAAGCTAAATATCAAGTTTTATCCAAAAATATTGGTTAATAAGTTAATAAAATTAATTTTTCCATATCCTCCATAAGATTTAACATTGGAGCCTCAAAATACAATGTACTGTGTTTAGATTTTTTAATATCTCGGTAACCGTTGGAGATAGAGAAAAACTTTAAGGAACATACTTGTGTATTTTTTTAAGCTGATTCCAATGGTGAAATATAAAGTTAGGAATTTTTAAAAATTACATGTGAAAAACGCAAAAAACCCATTTTGGAGTACAAACCCCCCCCAAACTACCCATTCCTATCGATCGATATGTCTGGTTTACGAACTTGTCCGAACATTTGTAGGAATACACGTCTCTACCAAATTTGGTCTCGATTGGACCATTTTTACGAGAGTTATCGTGCTAACAGACACACACACACACACACACACACACACACACACACACACACACACACACACATATATATATATATATATACATACATATATATATATATATATATATATATATATAAATTTTAACGACTATTGTTTTTGGACTCTGGGCACCTAAAGACGAAAAAATAACATGGTCCCGGGCTTAAGTCTTACCATGAGACCTACGGTAATAGCTTCTTCCCTATGGGAAATTCGCTAAAAGGAAAATTTTGAGACTAATATCTATGAAAATAAATAAGCTATGTGTACTTAAAAATGATAAATTTAACATGTAGAAAAATACTTTTAATCACTAATGTAGATTTTTAGAACAAGGTATGGGGACCTATTTAGTTCAAATTAAAATAGTTATACATACCATCGAGGTTCATTGTTTCTCACAAAAGAAACTTAAAATAATAGTTTCAACAAAACCCAGCATGAGGCAGGCGTAAATATAGATACACAGATTTATGAGGGATAAAGTTACGAGACTGTAGGTATGTTTTTTCATCTGGTACAATATTATGAAATTATCTTTAGTCAAGAAATTGAAACAAATACATTAATCATTCTATTATTTACAACTTCTTTAAAAAAATATACATAAAAATTTGTATGTGTAAACTACTAGTAAATATATGTGTACACTAAAAAGTCTTTTCTGTTTTCATTTTTTATAATTTTAAAATTATTTGATGTTTTATTATCGGTAGTTTAAAAGATGAAAAGTAGTCTTTACGATTTATAACAACTAAAAAGGGTTAATAAGTTAATAATCCAGGGTTTTTTGTTTGCCAGATGAAGATTGACAAATAAGAACCCTATAGACTCGTGGATCAATATCATACATTAACCGCAACAAGAATTTGGCGCTCATTGTATTGTTTGACGTATATTATATTTATCATTGTGAACAATGCAGCAATTTTTTCGTTTCACAAATTATAGTATAAATATTTTTTAGGAAGGTAAGATACATTATAAATTACAAACATGATGATTGACTAAATATTCAAATAATATTTGAAAATTAGACATACAACATTAAATTATTCAATTTATAATAAAAATATAGATCTACGAGTACAAAGCAGAGATCTACATAATCTGTATTAGGACCATATACATTAATCCATATATTCTATTCCAATAACACTTTGCGTTGTGTAACCTGTGCCAACTGCAAATATATTGGATGCGGCAACACAATATGGGCTTCCATTATGTGGATAAATCAATGTTCAACATTTATCAGTTTACATTTACAGCCCTTTATGTAGGTAACATATACGATTATTTTCGTAGTGTTTAGGGTTTATGTAATATAATTGAAAATTTAGCCTACCTTTTAAATTACAGTAAACAATGTAAACGGAAGAATTTTTTTATTTAAACATTCGCATTATAAATTCGACTCTTTAATAAGAGTCGAACTTTACTAATGTAAAGTGGATATAATGCTAATGCGTAATGTATCTATATCTATACTTTTATTCAACCCGTATTAAAGAATCCCGTAGGAATATATTCAAGTAAATAAATGAATGTAAGACATTTTTCAGAGTTTAAGATGATTAATATTATTAAAAGCTGAGATGAAGGGGTTGAGTGGAAGGAAATAAAAAGAGACTTGCTAGAAAGTTCTTTTGAGTGCCTGAAAAAGCTGATGTAGTCCTTACTTGGAGTGATGTGGTGTTTTAAATAAAGTGCTTCTGATGCATTTTGCAATTTATGCTTCTAAAGTAGTTAATTTTATATACTGTTTTCATTACTGTTTACAACTAAAGATTTAGTAATAACGTTATAAAATCAATAGTATCACCATATAGTATTGTTAAAAATGTCCTGTATTATTATTATTATTATAAATATATGTCATTCATTAAAACCTGGTACAAGTTAATGTTACATTTTATGTTGGCAACTTGGAGTAAAGTAAATAGAACATACAGACTAGTGCTACCTAAGAATGTTAACACAATCGACGGTATTGTTGATATATTGAAGTCTATCTGAAACAAAAACAAACACTACAACAACAAACAAGAAATAATTACTAAAACAAATACAAACATTTTAACATCATCTCGTATGTACTTTTGTTGTGCATTGTGTAGTTTCAATGTTTACCACCAATATATATCTCTTATTATTATTATTATTATTATTAGTTATTACCACCACCACCATCCGATAGATATAAATACCGTAATGTTTTTTCTTATCCTGTCATTATTAAGCTTTTGTGCCAGTCGACACAGACTTCACAGTCGCACTATCTATGGATAGGCTTACTCTAATAATTAATGCAGTTTGTAATACTGATTAATGGTAATCATAACTCAAATAAATCTATTCTGTATATTTGCAATTATATTATATATCTCTCTAGCCACATGGATAATTGGGAGATCAATTGTAAATAGGAAATAGTTCGACATAATAAGTACAAAGTTTATTTATAGCAGAAATTTTACTTTATATATATACATTCATAACTTTGAAGGAATTTAAATTTTGACACAGCTTGTGCTCAACATTGATAATATTAATAAATAATTATGTAATAATTATACAGATTTCTTAAAATAACGTTATGAAATTTGACTTTATCGGTAAGTAGTTAGATTGTGGGTTTTATTATTCAGAGACGTGACTGCACAAGAAGCTATGCTTATTTATTATTTTTCCGAGCATTTTATTATTATTAAGATTTTTTTAATTGTAATTTTATTTTACTCAATTACGAGCACACTTCATGTTTTGTTAAGTTCTCTAGTACAATGATGATTTTCATCTTCTCACTAGTCTTTTGTACGATTATGAGTTACACTTATTAAATCTTTTTTGTGGAATAAAATTTATTCGGAGTTAAACTAAGATACAACGTAACAACAGTAAATTTATTGATGCGCAAAGTAGTTTTTAAAAGAGGATTTTGTCAAGATATCTTTATTTCAAATTAATGATTGTAAAATTCATAATTCATCAATATTTTATGACCATATACATTATGTCATAAGTATTTCTCTTATATTTTCAATAAGAATATTTATTTTTAGTGATACACAGATAAATACAACGACTTTTTTAGAGCTTGAATACAGTTTAAAAATCTTATTATCTTAGTAGACTTTCTGATTTCTGATTTTAGACGGTCACTTTCTTTATAAAGTACATCTACTCAACTGTTATACTAAACAGTTTCAATACAAAAGGTATTCTGAAATTGAATTAAAACTCTGAAATTCAACTCCAGCGTTTAAATTGCCTTGGAACCAGTGAGCGCAACTTTTTTAACAAGCTTTCCCTCTTAAGTAACTTAGTAATCAAGTTGATACAAGCTTCAGTTTAGTATAAATCCGGTTAAATTATTTTCCTTTCAAACATAAAGTTCCTTGTTTACGAAAATATTTATTGTTGTAACTTTCGGAGGGATAAGAGATGGAAAAAGAAAATAAAAGTCTCACCAGTTTGATATAAAAACGAAAAAATACTAGCGATTAAATAGCTTAACAATGGAGGACGAAATTACATTCATAACTTCATCAATTCATTAAAGGCACTAGAGATTGGTCATGTTCTGAAGTGGAATGGTTTTAAGGCTTCGTGTGAAAGATGGGATATTCTGGGTCGCTGCATTGTTAATAACAATACAGAAACGATAAGGCAGGTTAATAAAATTCCCACAAAACAAATACATCTGAGTGGATTGATTCACAATTATCTAATTCAACCTAAACCCAAGCCAAACCTAAATGTGATACTGTTTTCGTAGGAAATATCACATTTCTTGAATCGCATCATTTTTTACAATAATACCCGCGTAATCTAACGTTCTTGAATTCCACTCGCACAAAACAAAAAACAACTAATAATTACACTGAGACAAACAAACCAAACAGTAATCTATTGATTTGTTTAAAACAACCACACACATTCGCTGAAAATAACTCACAACGACTTAAGCTGTCGAATGTTTTATATATATATATATATGTGTGTGTGTGTATGTATATAAACGATAGCTGATTAGTGAACGTAATATGTATACACATTGTAATTATTGTTAATTTGGCCTACATATAAACATATGACTTTTAATCTGACAGCAATAATACACAATCCCCAAAAGCCATAAACTATTATTGTGGTGAATCTGTTCATTTTGTACAGCACATATTTACTTCATAGTTTAAGTCTAATGAATAATTCAGATGACATTGGATGGTAAAGCATCTGCTAATGGAAAGTAATCCAACAGATGTAGCTTAAGAAATCAAATGTTTGATTGTATAAAACTTGTAAACAAACTTAGTTCCCTTAAGGTTAATATTACAAATTTAAAACGCCATAAAATGGAAACTAATGGAGTTTTTGGAAATATTTTCCCGGACACATATAGAGCAACTTGCTAAGATTTCATGGTGAAGTGATGTGTGGTTTTGCAACGCATAAAGGACATACATACATCATTTTCATGGTGAAGTGATGTGTGGTTTTGCAACGCATTAAGGACATACATACATCATTTTCATGGTGAAGTGATGTGTGTTTTTGCAACGCATAAAGGACATACATACATCATTTTCATGGTGAAGTGATGTGTGGTTTTGCAATGCATAAAGGACATACATACATCATTTTCATGGTGAAGTGATGTGTGGTTTTGCAACGCATAAAGGACATACATACATCATTTTCATGGTGAAGTGATGTGTGGTTTTGCAACGCATAAAGGACATACATACATCATTTTCATGGTGAAGTGATGTGTGGTTTTGCAACGCATAAAGGACATACATACATCATTTTCATGGTGAAGTGATGTGTGGTTTTGCAACGCATAAAGGACATACATACATCATTTTCATGGTGAAGTGATGTGTGGTTTTGCAACGCATTAAGGACATACATACATCATTTTCATGGTGAAGTGATGTGTGGTTTTGCAATGCATAAAGGACATACATACATCATTCTCATGGTGTAGTGATGTGTGGTTTTGCAATGCATAAAGGACATACATACATCATTTTTATATTATAATAAATTCGTGTTAATAACTCCCTTATACCACGCACCGCGATTAACCTAGCGTAAGACAAGTTTAGTAGTTGTATTTAACTCTTCGCAGTTTATCTTTAGTGAACCCATATTCTTGATTCGAGATTAGCAATATCCTCAAATCTATATTTATAACACATCTATATGAGTAATAAAATATTCTACTAAATAATTGTTAGTGATGGAATAAACTTCTTGTAATAAACTAAGTTATATCTCTTACATTAAATTCACCTAAAATCTCTAGATTTCCAGGTTAACTAGTCTGCAACTTATTGACGGGGTCGATGCGATGGTGGGTAGCGGTACAATGCTATCCACTTAAACTTTGTAAGGCAAACAAAATTTTCTTTGTCTTTTAAGAACAAAACATTAATTTGAAAACTGTATTTTTACTTAACAACTGCATTAAGGGAAAAAATAATTTAACAATACTGTATCTTGAAAATAAGCGGTGGTTAATATATAAAAGCTATACAAATAAAATAAAATTAAAATATTAAAATTATATTATTAAATATATTAAATTGCGATATATTATAAGCGATATATTAAAATTAAAAATTTTCAAATATAGTTACAGAAAAGTTAATAAAAGGTCTGAATCAATCAATTCAATTGAACAGTAAATTTATTTTATATGGATATAATTTTAAACAACAAACCAATAAATATATGCTGTAATATAAGAGGATATGCTTAAGTAAAGCCATTATGACTAAGCTATCAAGGTATTATGCATTTAATTTGAGAAATTAAGAGAAAATAAATTTTTGGAATCAGTAATTCATTACGATATGGGACATTACAAAAAATATTTCAATTTTATAATTTTTATTTAAAAAAAATAATTTTATAATATATTATTTTTCTATATCTTTGCAAGTGTCTAATGAAGTGTACACCCATATTCTAGTTTGTGAAATATTTTTTCTTATTAATGGAAAGCATATTTCCAATGGAAAGTAATCCAACAGCTGTAGCTTATGAAAGCAAATAATGAATATATCTTTCGAAATATAAAAATATGACGAATTGATTCAGAAAAAATGTATTGCGATTTTCAAACAGCATTTTATGTAAATATTTATTAACTGATATGATTAAACTATTATTAGTTAAAATAAAGTATAATTATAATAAGGTAGACTGTGTCTTGCATGATAATACATTATGGGGTAATGTAACCATTTATAGTGTTGTTGCGCTAACACAAATTAATTCAACAAAGCAACAATTGCACCTAATCAGGTGTCATTGTCGCTAAACAGTTGCGCTCAAATATTATGATTGTCAAACGTTTATTTGTGACAACTCTTTAAAATTGTGACCACACGTGAAATGACCTATAGTAATTCAGATTGTATTAGTCTAAGCTATTCATTATAAAGGACAATTTCCTATGCAATTTGTTTATGTTAAAACTTTTACTTTCTCCCCTAATACATACTATATGGAGGAAGTATTGTTTTCGTCACAATTTCAGAAATTGAGTTGAGAGTGTATATATCCGTTATGGGTTCCCCTGAATCCAAAAAAGTGGGTTTCGACGTGATGTCTTTCCATCCGTGTGTCTGTGTGCGTGTGCCTGGATGTGTACAGAGCCACAACCTACCCCGTTGGTCCAATTTAGATGATATTTGGCATGTATGTGTATATTCACCATATCTCCAGGCTTTTTTCCTTTTTTAAATTTTTATTTTTAAGGGTAGTTCACCCCTAAAACCCTCAAAAATGTGAAAAATACAAATTTCATGGATATATTTTCTAACGTACACTACTACTAAATAATTTGACACCACCCGCATGTCTGTAAAAATGACAGTTCAAAAGTTATGGGATTTAAATGTCAAAAAAATCTAATTTTTAAATTTTTACCTGAAAACAATAAAAGTAAAGTATAACTTGACTAGCACCATTGAAACCAGCTTAAAAACTAAACAAATTAGTATTTTGAATTATTTGTCTACGCCAAATGGTTCGAGAGAAAATTTAAATTTACTATCCATGATAAACGCAGTACGTTGTCTGAGAACGCCCAATGTTATTCTTAAGGAGAATATTAAAAAAATCAATGTCTTCCTTATTTCCCAACCGTTTT
The DNA here is from genome assembly GCA_023375725.1 of Nephotettix cincticeps. Taxonomy (NCBI): domain Eukaryota; kingdom Metazoa; phylum Arthropoda; class Insecta; order Hemiptera; family Cicadellidae; genus Nephotettix; species Nephotettix cincticeps. Next base: position 42,896,402 of record CM041786.1, on the reverse strand, counting down.
TAATGAAACTTGGTATGGTAAGGTTAAATCACCCAACAAAACCAACTCAAAAAAGCTTGGTATTACCGAAGAGGGGTTCCCCCATACAATTGGAACAATTAATTTAACTTTGTCTCTCTTGTTTCTATTTTCAGAAACGGAATGATTATTATTGAAACAATAAATTATTAAATAATATTTAGATAAACTTTGAAGAACAAGATAATTTAATTACAAATTGTCTTTTAGCTAATTTCCCATGGGGAAGTAGCTATTACCGTAGGTCTCATGGCAAGAGTTAAGCCCGGTACCATGTTATTTTTTCTTATATAGGTGCCCAGAGACCAAAAACAATAGTCGTTAAAATTTATATATATATATATATATATATATATATATATATATATATGTATATATATGTGTCTGTTAGCACGATAACTCTCGTAAAAATGGTCCGATCGAGACCAAATTTGGTAGAGACGTGTATTCCTACAAATGCTCGGACGAGTTCGTAAACCAGACATATCGGTCGATAGGAACGGGTAGTTTGGGGGGGTTTTGTACTCCAAAATGGGATTTTTTGCGTTTTTCACATGTAATTTTTAAAAATTCCTAACTTTATATTTCACCATTGGAATCAGCTTAAACAACTACACAATTAAGTTCCTTAAAGTTTTTCTCTATCTCCAACGGTTACCGAGATATTAAAAAATCTAAACAAAGTACGTTGTATTGTGGGGCTCCAATGTTAATCTTATGGAGGATAGGGAAAAATTAATATTTCCCATATTAATGAATATTTTTGGATAAAACTTGATATTTAGCTTCATGTGGTTGAGATCTATCCATTTATGATAAAAATTATGGTTTATGTGTTTATCATGGCAGCAAACCTGCATACTCTTTTCACATATTAATCATATGGGGAATAGGCAAACTCCTTTATTTAGGGACAGATGTTGTTGAGAGTTGGTATAAATGTTAAGATAAAAACTATTTATGCTAGAAATGACTACTTTCAGTGTTCCTCACAGCAGCAAACCTGCACACTCTTTCCCATGTTAATCTTATGGAGAATAGGCAAATAATTCTCATGTTTATGGACATATTTTTATAAAATTTGTCATATATTAAATTATTGATTTGGAAATTCGCTGAGTACGTAGGGCTGCTGCGACGGGGGTATTTTAAATTTACTTGAGGGAGAAAGTATGTGTCAGTCCACTGATACCATTTATTCAGGTATATGTTAAAAATATTCAAATTTGTATCCAATACTTTATGAAATTATTTTTTTCAAATTTCTTAAAAAATTAATTAAAAATTTTCAAAAAGGAAATATTATACTTCATTACAAGGATGGAAAGTGGTTATTTCTGGGCACGATCGGCTAAACACCTCGCGTGTAAACTCGATCAAGGCACGGACAAAACACTTTTAGTCCGAGTTATGGACGATATTTTTCATTACACTGTAGTGAAAAATATATCAAAGAAACTATATACTAAGAAACTGTTTATCTATTATATTAAGAGAACTAGTTGATTAATATAATTCTTTAAACAGACCTTTAGTTGCCCATTTGATTCCCTCAGTACCGGTCCAGTGCCAACATTAATATTGTTTTTACAGCTTATTTAACTTTTTACAACCTTCACTGGCAGTATTATTAAAGCTACTAACGCTAAGCGCTAGTAGTGTCAGAAGTCGTAGCTAAATACTAGTGTGGATAAATCTCCCGCTGATTTACCCGGCCTAGGCCGAAAAAAAACTTACTTTCTGTACTCGCAACTAATGTCGAAAGCAGCTGTTTTCGGTACAGTGTGATGACATTTTCCTACAACCACACATTTCGCACTGTTGACAGAACGCATCAGTAGTACATTCCCGCATTAGGGTGGATTTGATCTCATTCCCACCACAGTGCGGGAAAGTAACCGGCCAATCACATGCGCGGAACGCTCCAAATCTATACTATGAAACTAACCAATAGCATGCGTTAAGCGATGTCAGCAGATAGACGAGCACCGTTCCTGCAATACTATCTTCCGGTTTTGCGCAGTGAAACTGAGGTTACCGGAAACCTAAAAGTTCTGTTTACATTTGTTTCAGCGAGAAAATCAAACATAACTTCAATAACCTTAATATTGCAGGAACAATCTTGTGTGTAATACGAGAGCAAACTGTCATGACCACTTTTGAAGTTCTATATGAACCACTCGTGAGACATGGCATAGTTTGCGCTCTGGTTACACAAATAGCTATTGTGATTCAAATAATAGTTAATAAATAATAATATGATAAAAAGATAATATAAAATGTACAAAAATATGGGCCTACGATTACAACATGTGATGTTATCAATTCACAATTGTAAGCTCGGACTGTGCCATGTACGATTCTCGCAGTCTCGCTGTTACGTAGTTCTATAATAAAATACGTATATGAACCATAGTCTTCTTGATAAGGCTATATTGTAGTTAGGTATTATCCATTGAAATAGCACCGTTACATTCAATAATATAAATATACTCAATATATACGTGATAATATTGTGTAGAAAATTTTAACTTTGCATATATGTTTTTAGATATAAAGTTTTTCTTTTTTTTACTTATAATACCAGCATCTCCTTCTTTTGTAATATCTAAAGATACAAATATAACAACCGGGTTATTGGAGGAACTCACTAATAACGAAGGATTATGGCTAAATACAAAATCGAAATATATGGAACGAACAAACTAACGAGAAACGAAAAAGAACGATCAAGGGCACAAATGGTAACAATCAATGATACGGGGATTAAAGAAAGATTTAAAAAATTGATTTATTATTCTATTTTCTTTATAAATAGAATGTTAACAATCTGAGGTCAAAACTTCATATGACACAAACAATCTGATTTAAATGTTGGACAAACAATGAAAAAATGTTCGATGACTCAATGGTCTTTGAGCTGACCGCATGTCAGCTGACCGAGACTGAGAAACTGTTACTACTCTTGTAGTAACAGTTTCTTGCATTCTTATACAAGAACAGTATAACTTTTTACTGTGTTATGCAACTCAGTGACCTAGTGTGATAAGAAGTTGAGGACGAAAATAATAAAAATTAAAAAATAATGTATTTACTTTTACTTCAGTTTGGAAAATAGATATGAAATATGCCTAAAGGTAATGTATTTAGCTCCTCTAAACAACTGCCTTTATATCCATGTCACCTTCGTTTCAAATTTGGTTCTGAACGACTGCCAATACCCCCTCCCTCTAGAGCTAAGACATATACACATGACAAAACAGCAAACAAATTATATTGAAAACACATGATTTTTAGGGAGGGTAGCTAAGGGGGATCCGCTGGCTTAGTAAGTCGAGAGTTTCTGCATTGAAACCAATGGACCGCATCTTCTGCCAGATTATGACAACCTCTGACTATGCCTGTCTCTACGTGACTTACGCCACTATGGCATATCGCTATATTTAATCTACCACACTGTTCCTAAGCCCTCTGTGAAACGGTTGAGGTTTAAAATACGTTATTAATAATTCGGCTATATATAAATACGAAAAAATCTCCAGTTCGTGTACTTGACATGATAGTTATAATCCAATAAAGTAAAAATAATAGAATTACAAATGGATACTTAAGCAAATACTTAATCACAAAATTATAAAAGGACCAGAACGATGACATGGTGTTTAGGAAGTGTAAACATCGCCGTAGGAGGGCGAGAGAGGTTGGACTGGCTTAGGTCGATTCCGGAAATTCAGGCTAGGCCATCCGGCTCACTAACCCAGGTTCTACCTCTTTAATGTATGATCCCCAAATTTCACATTTCAGACAGTTTTTCTATGTAATATATGCATCACATTCATTACAATTGACGATTTGTATGAAGGAAGTATCGAGCATTTTGGTACAGCCTAATATCTTAATAATTTTTACATTTGTTTGCTGATGTGAACGTTACAGTAAGATTATATTTATAAAAGTTATCCTAATCAAGTTTTAATTTTTTAATTTTTTAATTTTAACAAATAATAGGAATGAGCTTATTAAAATACAGTAAGGTTGAAGTTAAGTTGAATGGGTCGATACGATATAGGTTCTATGTTTACGAAACAGCTTGCTGATTAAAGCAGTATCGTATGCATTTTCGTGCTATGTTTTTTTTATCCTGCTCATTTTTATCGGTAGCATTAATTAACCCATATAACGGAATACAAAAGATTTATGCGTGGTCCATTCACCTCATTCTGAAGTTTTTAGAGTTTTTAAACCTAGTGTCAGGCGGAGCTGTGCTATGTTTTTTTTATCCTGCTCATTTTTATCGGTAGCATTAATTAACCCATATAACGGAATACAAAAGATTTATGCGTGGTCCATTCACCTCATTCTGAAGTTTTTAGAGTTTTTAAACCTAGTGTCAGGCGGAGCTGAGGGTAAGCTAAGTACTTAAATGTCATACACACAAAAATGAAGAGCACACGTAATGGGAGCTCGGAAAGCATATCTGTTTTCACATTTGAATGTCCACAATAATAATTGAAATGACATTGAAAGCCACTACCATCACTAATAGTAAACTTCAAACTATTGAACTATGTTTTTGTTATATTTTGTTATGTGTTTGTTATTGTTAATTTGTTTATTTAAATCCACAGTGCTAAAAGTGTTCGGCTCTAGGTATCAAGACTGGTGATTTTATTGTTGAGTAATGAAAAACTATTTAATTGAAACAAAGTATTATTTTATTTATATAACATGTATTATTGTTGGGTCCAGGACGTGAGTATAGCTGTAATAAAATGTAATTAGTAATTATTACCATTTACCTCTCATTTTGGGGAATCTTAATAAGTTTACATTCAGCCCTCAGTAGATTAGCCATCCAAATAAATGAGCCGCTCTTGTGGATCCTTTTACTTCAAAGGGGTTTAATGCACTTGGTCGTAAGTAACAGGTCCATGTTACGGCATCATTTCATATAGATAGAAGGTTGATTTTTCTTTAACCATTTACTATAAATAAATGTTATAAATTTTATGACAACTTGTAAGTGTTGATTAGAATTTTCGAACTTTTGTTTTATTATTTTAATTTTGATTATAATTTAATTATTTTCTCAAAATATAATACTTATAAAGGGAGCAGCGAAAATAACTTACTGTTTTCGATTGATAACTGTTTTCGAATAACTTGATCATTTGCTAACATGTTTACTCTCTTACTATCTCCCTTTGTACATAGTATATGGAGAATGTATTGTTTTCGTCACAATTTTAGAATTTCAGTTGAGAGTGAATATATCCGTTTTGGGGTCTCTGAATCCAAAAAAGTGGGTTTCGACGTGATGTTTATCCGTCCATGTGTCTGTGTGTGTGTGTGTGTGTGTGTGTGTGATTGTCTGGATGTGGTAATCACATGTCGAAATTGTGGGTCTTTTTTAAACGTGGCTCAGTGTATACTGAGCCACAGCCTATCCCGTTGGTCCGATGTAGATGAAATTAGGTTTGTATGTATATACAGTATTCACCGTATCTCTAGGTGTTTTTCATTGTTTTTAATTTTATTTTTAACGGTAGTTAACCCTTTAAATCCTAAAAACTTGAAAAATCCAAATTTAAAAAAATAATGATTTTGATTAAATATGATAGTTTACAGAGCATAGAGAACTAAAAATATGACACCACCCTCGTGTTTGTAAAAATAACGGTTCCAAGGCTTTGAAATGTCAAACAAATTTTATTTTGAGCGTAAACAATAAAAGTATGATTTGACAATGACCATTGAAACCAGCTTAAAATTAAACAAATTAGTATTTTGAATTATTTGTCTAAGACTTATGGTTCCAAAGAAAAGTAAAATTTACTGTCCGTGATAAACGCAGTACGTTCTCTGAGAGCGCCCGATGTTATTCTTATGGATAATATTAAAAAATAAATATCTTTCTTATTTCCTAACCGTTTTCAAAAAAAGAAAAACTTGGTCTGGAGTGTAAGGCTGCTACACTAAAAACCCCTACTCAAAACTTGGTATTACCGATGGGTGGGATTCACCCAAAAAATTCAAACAGTTAATTTAACTTTGTTTCTCTTATTTTCAGAAATGGATGATTATATTTGAATCATTACATTATTAAATGATAATTAGATCAACTTTAAAGAATATGATATTTTCAATACAGATTGCCGTTTTTAAATTTACTTACGGGAGAATGAATGTGTCAGTCCACTGATACCATTAGTTACTGATAACACGTTTAACGAATAAAGTTATCCACTAAAATGTGCGTATAAACCTGACGAATTTCGTTTGCTCAGTTGGTAACTCTGGTGGTCGATGGTCACTGCAATATAAGAATTGCCTCCATTGTGCCATTGTGCCAGGAGTTACTTTATCTCACGGGGTGATAAAATATTTCATCATCGGTCCTTACTTTTTGAGTTCAATAATCGAGCGGTCACAGTTAACCAGTAACCAGCCCGTCACCTGGTTGAATGTTTGACATTCTTCATACTTGAGCTGTGGAGGAAACGCATCACACACATTTTCTCTATACAAATAAATAAAGGTTTTTAATGTTTTCGTGTCGATTCGTCTGAAACTAGAGTTTTGCATTCTTTCAATGTATTTTGAAAAAAAAACACTTCATTTATTTAACAGACACTTAGATAATAATATGAAATAAAAGAGGATAGTATATTTTTGTTAATGAAAATAATAACTGAATAATTAAATAACAAGTATTAAATAAATTTAGTCAAAGTACCATACACTACACTGGTTGTTTTCGCTGTATACTGGTATTAGTTTAAACATCCGTTAACGCCCCTTGAAATTGAAGACAATTTGTTAAAAACATTAATGAATAAAAAGATTTCATTTCCATAACCATTACACTTGACTTATCAATCCATAATATATGATATTCCTTCCTTAACCGGCTGCATAAGTAGGTTCATGCAATGCAATTTTCAGGAAGGCTCCCCTCAAGCAATCCATCTTCTTGACATCTATCAATTTCTGTCTTGGATTCCAGATTCTCCTTCTATTATTGGTACCTGTTAAAAGTGATTCAAGATTTTGTTACAAGGTTGAACTATAAAAAAAAATTATTTTGTTGAGAAATATGAGAGAAGTCAAGAAGTTATGGATGATCACAAATTAATCATATTTCTGATTTAACATTTAAATGGTACAATATTTCGTACGTTATGAATCAACTAATGTTACCAATACAATGAGGAACTGAAAATCTGTTAGTTTACTTCAATTTAACTATACATCAGCCAATATAAGTAAATTCATCATGATAGTCTGTGTTATGCTGGTTTAAAGGATATTTGACCACCAAATTAAGTTTTATAAATGTTATTGATAGCAAAATTAGAATTAAAAATATCTATGTATCACATAATTGGTAAAATTAGTATTGGAGCTAGGAGCTGGGAACGTAGCGAATTTATCAAATAGAAGTAGAGGTTCATGAGCGTAACCATTCGCCAATTGTTATTGACTTTCTGTATTCATGAGCAGTATATAAAAAAGCTTACATTGAGAATAATATTTTCCCACAAATTAAAACTATTATTATGAAAACCATTAAAAAATTATTTTTCAATTCACGAAAAATTTAATAGTTATTTTTTCACGATTTAAAATATGACATTTCCAGAGGGTTATGGAGTCGATATTATACTCTGTTGGAGCTGTGAGGTTCCCTTGCGATTACAAGAATACTCAGAATATAACATAGTATAAATAAGTTAACGAGTATTATGGGTCAGAGGAAAAACTGGCTCCTTCAATCCTCAGGGCTACAAAAATGCCCTCATCTAAACACGTGTTGCTTGAAAAATAAATATCACCGATAAAATATTTTTTTAATCCTGTCAGATTACGGACACACTATATTTTGGCCTGTGATTTTCTCGGTAAATGTCTGGTGAGATATACAATAATTTTATTTTTAAACTTCAAATATTAGCCCCAACAGAGTGAAAGTTTGTGCAGTGGCTGAACTTGGAGTCAGGCCAACTTGGACGCGTCGGAATCGGGAACTTGCTGGTTACACGCCCGTGACTTCTAGATATTGAATGAGTTGAGTTAAAATTTATCGAAATCAAAAGAAAACAAACAAAAACGAATCATTTTAGAGAGGAAAATTACAATACATTATCACCTAGCACAGCCAATGAAGTAGTTTTAAACAGAAATGGGGAAATAAAGTTCTAACGCAGTAAAACGTTATATTAGTTCAGTTCAAATCTAGAGGTGGCCACTTTTCAAGCCATGAGTAGTAAAAATTGCCAATGTGATTTAAAAAATGTTGTTCCTGTGGACTGAAGTCTTTTATTGACCACTCTGGGTCATGGTGGTAAGCAATCACAACACTAAAATTTGACAGTTCGGGAAGAAGAAGAAGAAAGAGCTGCCGTGACCGTCTTAGGTTTCAATGTTTACATTTTCTAATGACAACATCCGTTTGCACTATATTTTGACAGTTCGGGAAAAAGAAGAAATAAAGTCGATTTTTCCGATAAACTGCTGGATCGAAATTAGTGAATTATTTGAAATAGTGGAATGGTAGATTTTGAGTTTTTTTCCGATGACTGTCTCTATTACATTAATCCTTATCCTCTCCCAATATTTGACAGATGTTACTTTGAAATGTTTTAGACACTCGTGTTTTGTCATTTTGTAAACAATGAAGAATTAATTAACAATAACTTAAATGTATCAGTAGAGCTTACACCTTTCAGCCTTTTTAACCCGTGCGAAGAACGGGTACTTTGGCTAGTTAACAATAAAGACGAGAAATACGAGAGTAATATCTACGAGAAATAAGCACTAACATCCAAATTCAGAGGTAACTATACCCAACCGTACACATTCAATCTAGCCTCGAGGCCGTGACTGCACAGTTCACAGTGGACTTGGAGCCCCCCCATACACGTTCAGTACTGTACTGTACAGTGTTCGCGCCAATCAACAATTTTGTTCCATCAGCACCAATGGTGTATCAACAGCTCAGAGTACGCCGCATCACGCATGTTACCCTTGTCATAATATTTACTTCTCATTTTCTAAATGCGTGGATGGCTTCGGTATTTATCAATAAACTCAATAGTGACATCCCAGCCTGAATGGTTTCCCATCCACCCAACCAATCACATCCGGCGATTAAATTTTCAGATGTAATATAAGTTTTCCTTTTGTTTACATATTGATGATATATTTATTTCTTCTATATTTTATATAAACGTAGAATCAGCATTGTTGTAAATTTATTTTTTTACTTTTTATGAAAAAAAAAATAGTCGAAAATTTTTCACTGAAATGATTTAAATAATAGAAAATATATAAATATGTATAAATATATGTATCTTTAACACGATACTCTGAAAAAATGATGAAAATTTATAGAGACATTACCTCTTGCTCGGAAGATTAAAAAAGAATATTTGGAAAAGTTTGTTTTTGTAAAAATGGGTTTTTTGTGTTTTTCACATTTTTTAAAAATTTCTAATTTTATATTTATTGTTAACTTAAAAAAGACCAATAAGTTCCTTAAAGTTTTCTCTATCTAAATTACCGTATATAAAACAATCTAACACAGTACGTTGTTATTTTTAAGGCTAATTAATCAATGTAGAATTAAAAAAATTTTTTTTCACTTATTTCTATATCATTGGATGAACTTGATATTTACTCATGTGGTTGAAAACCTTGGGTAAAAAAATTGATTTTTTTTATTCTCCAAAGTATAACATTTTCCATGTTAATCATATGGAGATTAGGACACTCCATAATTATAACTTTTGAAAGTTAGGTATACAAATAATTCAAAAATAAAATTTTGTTTAGTTTTTAAGCTGGTTACACAGCAGTCAAATTACTACTTTTATTTTAATCTTTGAGAATAGGCAAAAATTATGATTTCGACATTTAAAAATTTAACTTTTATTTTTTGATTTAAATTTTAGTACTCTGTGCACTATTTTATATAAACGTAGAATCAGCATTGTTGTGCATTTTGTATGTTTAGTAAATTATAAATATTTGTTACTTAAGTACTTTTTCACTGAAATGACGATGAAATAAATAAAGAAAAAAACGATGCATTTAATATTCAATACATCTTAATAGATATAAACCTACATGTACACATAAACACACACACACACACACACACACACACACACACACACGCACACACACACACACACACACACACACACACACACACACACACACACACACACAAACAACATTTTGGATTCACGAAAGAAAATCCAATGGATAAGCAAAAATTTTAAGTTCAATTGAAAACTTACTTTCTCCATAATTATTATAAGTAAGAAAAATATAAAAGGTTTAAACAGTTTCATACAACATGTATTAGCTATAAACAATAACACTAAAAATTAAGTTTTTAAGTCGCATAAAAATATTTTAACTTGAAAACATGTTATACAACAAAGATATAATTTTTTAGCTAGGAGAGTTTATAGAACAGATTTAGAGATCGTTATGCAAGGAGGGCTGCCGTTACTATGCTCATATGTTCTCGTCATATCGAATAATGTAAGTTTATACTTAGTACAAGGTTATGGATCACAAATAACAAGCGCTACATCAAGCTACGGTTTTCTATAATTAAAAAATGAAAACAACTTTGACAAGCCTTATTTTTTCAAAATGTATCAGTTTAGAAATGTTATAACAGTTATATCCCACATTTAATAAAGAATATTTATAATAATTACAGTAAGCCTGTATTAGGACATATATTTTACCAGTGGTCTCAGTTCAAAATATATTAGGTTTGTGCAATTCACCATCAAAAATCCCTAAAATGGTGAAATCCTAGTTTCTAAAAAAACTCTAAATATATATTAATTAAAATGTCATGGTTTATGCTACTTGATGTCTAGAAATATAACACCACTCGTATGCCTGTAAATATTTAAGAAAATTATATCCTTATAAATGACAATCATTTTGTCTCACCAAAACAATGAATTTATATAATAACGTTGGTTATCTTTAAGTCAACCGAGTACCCTTAGAAAATATTTTAATTATTTCTTTGACATGTTTCGGGAATCATCCCATCTTCAAGAAGTACAAATGTTTAGCCTAATGTCGAAGAAATAATTAAAATGTTTTCTAAGGGTACTCGGTTGACTTTTTTTAAAGATAATTATATTAGTAGCCCTATTTGATGAACTAAATAGTGAAAATAACGTTGGTATTAAAATAAACCTTGCTCAATAAAACAAATGAAATTAATATTTTAATTTTAAATTTACGATAAATGATTGCAGAGAAAAGCATACGGGGAAAATGAAAAATCGAATTCTTCCTAATTTTTGTTTTAACATTAAACAATATTTATATAACCTGTAAAATGTACATGTTTAATGTATAAAATTAATTAATTATATTTAAATAATTAAAATTATAGAGTAAACTTACTGTGACGCCTTCCGCAAGTCGGCGTCGCCTTCCGCAACACTCCTATACCCTCCACTTACCTGGCGTCGCCTCCCGTGACTCCACGTCGCTTTCTGCTGGTCGACGCCGCCCTTCGCTCCCTATTCCAACTCCCGACACTCCTGGCCTGATTTCTCTTGATTCCGTATGGTTCCCATTAGTTTACGTCACTTTTTTCCATAATCCTAGTACTTACCATAATCCCGGTTCCGCCAAATTTTACCTGTAAAAACCCTTTATCTAAAACCCATTGTACCACAGACAACTTAAAAAACCTGTATCAAAACAGTGCCCATGCAAAAACAATTGCCTGATGTAACCTACTCGACAACTCAATGAATACTGACAAAAAAAGCCCCACTGCGCATGCGCGGTCTTAAGGGTATTAATACGAGTTGCTCAGGACGAGCCCCTCTCTTCCTTCGCCGGCAGGCAACCGGAGCAGTCGATCACCGCAGCCGCTCCGGGTAAGCAGTCAACGAATCCGCCTACGTCCTGCTTGAGCAATCCTAAGAACGACCGTAAGTCCATTCCGCCTATTCGGCTGGAAAAATCCTAGCACTACCTTGCGTCCATTCCGCCTGTCCTGCTGGAGCAATCCTAGCTCAAACCTACAACCGATCCGCCTTCCCTGCTCGAGCAATCCTAGCACAACCCTACATTCAATCCGCTTGACCTGCTGGAGCAATGCTAGCAAAAACCTACGCCCGATCCACCTATCCTGCTGGAGCAATCCTAATACAACCCTACATCCGATCCGCTTGTCCTGCAGGAACGATCCTAGCACAATCCTATTTCCGATCCGCCTATCCTGCTAGAGCTATCCCTGCACAATCCTACGTCCGATTCACCTATCCTGCTGAAGCAATCCTACCACAACCCTACGTCCGATTCGCCTATCCTGCTGGAGCAATCCTAGCAAAACCCTACATTTAATCTGCCTATCCTGCTGGACTAATCCAAGCACGACCCTACGTCCAATCCGCCTATCCTCCTGGAGAAATTCTAACATGACCCTACATCCGACCTACCTGTCCTACTGGAGCAATCCTAGCACGACTTTACATCCGACACACCAGTCCTGCTGAAGCAATTGCAGCAAAACCCTACATCCGATCCGCCTATCCTGCTGGAGCAATACTAGCACAACCCTACATCCGACGCACCTGTCCTGCTGGAGCAATCCTAGTACAACCCTACATCGGACCCACCTGTCTTGCTGGAGCAACCCTAGCACGACCCTACGTCCGATTCGCCTTTCTGCTGGAGGAATCCTAGCACAGCCCTACATCCGATCTGCTTGCCCTGCTGGAGCAATCCTAGCACAACCCTACGTCCGAACCGCCTTACCTACTGGAGCAATTCTAGCACAGCCCTACATCCAATCCGCTTGACCTGCTGGAGCAATCCTAGCACAACCTTACGTCCGATCCGCCTATCCTGCTGGACCGATCCTAGCACAACCCTACGTCCAATCCGCTTATCCTGCTGGAACAATCCTAGCACAACCCTACATCCGATCCACCTATTCTGCTGGAGCAATCCTATTACGATCCTACATCCGATCCGCCTATCCTGCTGGAGCAATCCTACTACGACCCTACATCCAATCCGCATATCCTGCAGGAGTAATCCTAGCACAACCCTACGTACAACCTTCCTTTCCTGCTGGAGCAATCCTAGCACGACCCTACATCGGACCCACCTGTCCTGCTAGAGCAATCCTAGCACAACCCTACATCCGACCCACCTGTCCTGCTGGAGCAATCCTAGTACGACCCTACGTCCTATCCCCCTCTCCTGCTGTAGCAATCCTAGCACAACCCTACATCCGATCCGCCTATCCTGCTGGAGCAATCCTAGTACGACCTTACATCCGATCCGCCTATCCTGGTGGAACGATCTTAGCACAACCTTACGTACAATCCAACTATCCTCCTGGAGCTATCCTAGCAAAACCCTACATCACATCCACCTATCCTGCTGGAGTAATCCTAGCACAAAACCTACGTACAATCTTTCTTTCCTGCTAGAGTAGTTCTAGCACAACCCTGCGTACAATCCTTCTATCCTGCTGGAGCAATCCTAGCACGACCCTACATCTGATCCACTATCCTGCTGGAGCAATCCTATCACAACCCTACGTACAATTCACCTATCCTGCTGGAGCAATCCTAGCACAACCCTTTGTACAATCCGCCTATCCTGCTGGAGCAATCCTTGCACGACCCTACTTCCGATCCACTTGTCTTGCTGGAGCAATCCCAGCAAGACTCGCGTCCATTTTACCTTAATTTTCTGCAAAACTAATTGTAGCATTTATTTCTGATCTAGTAAACGTAAACCTAATATACTTTGGATACTTTCCGAAATCCTGCTAGGGCAAACCAAATCCCTGTGGCTATGATGAGACTTATGGGAACTGATTTGGAAATATATAACCCATACTGAGCCACATTATTCCTAAATTAATCTCTGACCCCTGGAAATATACCCATTACCGTCTGGGCTACATCCGAGTACACCTTTGTCGACGGAACGTGACATTATACGTCTAAATGTTTGTAATATAACGCTCTACAAAACAGACGCATAGGCTAAAAAGGTTTTAACAATTTTCAAAAATTTCCTACCAAGTCCCTCTAAAATGTAGTTCAGGTTTTACGTACAGCAAATCTGGGAATTTTATAAATGTATAACTGACATAGGCCTAATATCCTTACGTCTCAATTACAAATCAAGTTCATTAATATTAGGATTACTAAAGCACTTATGCATTTACATTTAATTTAAAAAATTCAGTTCCTTTTATACATTTATTTATTCAACCAATTTTGGGTATAACCTCATTGAAAATATACTTATATAACCTATTTTTGATAAGGTTTAATTTTAAATGTAAATAAATGACATATGATAATTTATAATGCACACTATCAAAATTATTTGAATAAGTTTGCGGATATTATTTTTTTATTCTATCATTTTTTGTACATGGTATTTTTCAACTTTTAATGTAAATATACAGCTTTTGTTCATGTAAGAGTTTACATTCATTTTGAATGATTTCTTTTTGGTGTCTACTTTTGTTTTTTTGGTTCATATTCCAATATAATCATGTTATGTGTTCATATTTAGTCTAATTGTGGTTTGTCAAAAAGGATTGTTCAGCAGATGGTGATTTTGCAATTTTTTATGTTATTTACTTCCTTGGATATTTAAAAAAATCTAGTTAAAATTATCTACCAGTTTGTCCAGTATGATATTTATTACAGTCGCCACACTTACCTTTAATTACCTTTAATCCTGATATTGTGTATTTGTTAGTTTGATTGTTTATTTGAGCTTTCCTTTTACTCATTTCAAAGACGTTGTGTTTTATTTCGTAGCCACACTTATATTGAGGCCGTATTTTTGATGAAGAAACTTGCGGTTTAGTTGGTTGTACAAATGTTTTTTTAAATGGCTTTGTTTAACTTTAAATTACATGGCACGTATAACTACCCCCAATTATCTACCACATATTACATACATAAACGACCACTATGCAATTGTTAGTAAATGTTATTAACGATAGATGTAACATTTTTAATTGGCACTGTGCAAATATTTATAAAGTATTGAACTATTAAATCATTGTACATAGTTTTTATAGATAGAATGTTACTGAAACCAATATACCTTATTCAAGTATAATTAGGCCTACGATATGAAGCGCTTATTATGCTCACAAAATATGGCAACGGTAATAAAAATAGGCCCAATTATCGAATCGTATTACTCTTCAATCAACACAGATAATTACCATCGATATAAATTATTATCCTTTAATTATTCAATAACAAACCTAGATTTAACATATCATGTTCGTTCATATCACCGCGAACCTGATGACTGTGCATTGATTTTTACCTGATTAGAATATATCGTGTCAATTAAGATATATACTTGTAATGTATATGATTCTGTAATGACGATTACTTTTAAACCCAATATTGACGATACTTGGAACAAATAGTCATATGAACGTGCAATTATAATGCTAAGTTTGTTAGTTCCAAAACTTGTATAGGATGAACTGTCTATTCCTCCCTATGGGATTTGGTTGGAAAGGGGTACTCAAAAAGAGGGTTTATAGAGTTAACAGTTTATGCATTTATTTTAATCTACTTTTCTCCAGGATTCCAGTTTCTCTAAAAAAACCCCACCTATATAGCAAAAACCAATATAAACTACTAGTAAATAATTGGCTAGTAGAGATCGGCAGAGACCAGATAGATATGTATCTGTCAGCTTTATATCGGCACTGATATAAAGTGTTGTGGGTCGGTGTTGTGTGTGTGTGTGTGTGTGTGTGTGTGTGTGTGTGTGTGTGTGTGTGTGTGTGTGTGTGTGTGTGTGTGTGTGTGTGTGTGTGTGTGTGTGTGTGTGTGTGTGTGTGTGTGTGTGTGTGTGTGTGTGTGTGTGTGTGTGTGTGTCTGCGTGTGCTCTCTGTGAACTTCAATGAAATTAAATTCATTATTTTTCTCTCATGGGTGCATCCCTGTGGCTCTTTAGAGTCTATGTAAATATATATGTATTAATAGAATAAGATAAAGTGCAGTGAGTGTACAAGTGCAAAATATACAAACTATATATATATATATATATATATATATATATATATATATATATCTTTTTTAAATTATATATAACTACAAAGAACTCAGACCCTACACACAGGCTTATGCTTATGTGGGGTCTTCCAGATTTAATTACTGTAATTGCATTGTTGTATGTTTTATATGTATGTCCTTTTTTTCTGGATTAAAGTATTTGATTTGATTTGAATCTATTATTTTATGGAGCCCTGATGCAAATTTGATGGTGGAGGAAATGGTCAAGGAAAGAAAGGATATCTCATTTATTTCAAAAACTGTCTTAAAACATTTCAAGTTTCTAGCTAATCAGGAAGTCAAATGTTTTTCATAGTTTAGTAAACCCTTTACATTCAACGAATTAAACCCAGGACAGTATATATGTATGGCATAAAAATATTTTTATAGGATTATAATATAAAATCGTTACATTTGGCAAACGTTCCTGGTGGATTCAGAGCAAAAGGAAGATCCATGCTCTAGAAGATCTTCTTGCTCTTCTAGAAGTAAATTTAGAATTAGTATCCCTAGAAACATGCGGTCATTAAAATTATGGATTTAAAATATTAATTTACTTAGTGTTCGAGATGATTATGATGACTATAATCAAACTATTAAATACATTCACCGTTTTGCCACAAAATGGAAAGAAATTATTTTACAAGTGTGGGAAGAAAACGAGCATATACTGAAAATTCAGTTCAATTTGTTTGACTCTACAATATAGGGGGGGAAATGTGCCTGGGAATAACATTCCTCATTTAATTTTGACATGGATACATCTTAGCTCTGGAAGGGGGGTGTTTTTTATTTATTGTAAGATGAAAGATATGTAACAGGTTTCCATAAAAACTACCTGAGCTATCGTATTGCATTTTTATATAAAATAATAAGAACAGCTGTTAATATGAACTGAAAACAATTCCTTTAGACACATCCATGATCTAACATATTTCCCACAGGGAAGTAAATACAAACATTTTTCAAATAAGACCCTGCCAAAATTTTTAACAGACAATTGATTGTCTTACTCAATTTTTTAACAATTCTAAATTTAAGAACACTTACTTATGATGAGGTATATTAATTTATTCATAAATTCAAAATTTGATATATTTTGTCCTTATCTCCAACCTCACATTTGTTTATAAGGAATTGTTGATCATAAAGTGGTCCACCTAATAAAAATTTTGGAAGGTTATTTTTGTAATATATAACCTGTATTTAATTATATTTAATTATTTTATAATATAAGAAAATAATGAGGTTATTTAGCGAATCAGGTTTAAAATAAAAAATAATTAAATTATGAAGGTAATATCGTTATTAATTAACATAAACTAAAGGAAACAGTTTATTTACACCATCAACAGGAAGTAATAATATTTTTAATTGGTAATCACGAGTGTTTTCTGCATTTCCTCTATTTGATTTATTTACGTTAGGAATCAAAATATTATTTACGTTCAAAAATAGAGCCTGTGAACTCTGCAGCTGATGGTCACAATATTAGCAAGTCTGTGAACTCTGCAGCTGTTGGTCACAATATTAGCAAGTCTGTGAACTCTGCAGCTGTTGGTCACAATATTAGCAAGTCTGTGAACTCTGCAGCTGTTGGTCACAATATTAGCAAGTCTGTGAACTCTGCAGCTGTTGGTCACAATATTAGCAAGTCTGTGAACTCTGCAGCTGTTGGTCACAATATTAGCAAGTCTGTGAACTCTGCAGCTGTTGGTCACAATATTAGCAAGTCTGTGAACTCTGCAGCTGTTAGTAACAATATTAGCAAGTCTATGAGCTCTGCAGCAGATGATAGTCAGAATTTTAACAACATTTTACGTGTAGAAGAGATTTTTCACCTCAGTATCAAGTATAAAATTTGTAAAATGTTTAGTTTACATATTCATTCATTCTGCGTTCATTCATTCATACCGCTTATTTAACTCTTTATTTCTTGACTGTGATCATCTACATTAGTTTTAACCCAGTTTCGGAATTACCGAGTCATTATTTATTATAATTAATACGAAGTATTTATCATTAATAGCCACAGTTTAATGTGTTACAACTGAGAGTTTCAAGTGGTAAAGATTATAATAGATATCCTAGCGGTATTACGGATGTATGTATCTAGTAAACAATGAGATTGATAAACACACGTGTTCTAATATTGGGGACAATAAATCCAACAGTAAGTCATTCCCATTACGTAATTGGCCACTGCACAAGAAACAAACCACCATACTTCTTGCAAGTCGCTAAATTAATGTTCGGTTGCTACGTAGTTTAGAAACATCTCCTAACGATAAAAAAGTAACATTAACTGCTGAGTAACATTAAGTCTAAGTGAGAATACGATATTTTCGACCTTTAAGAATTTTTTAGGCATCCTAAAATCATTTTATTTATCATCAATTATCTTAATGTTGGAATTTACCTGTTGGCATAGGAATAAATCAAGCTACTCTGTAACAAAAACTAGTTTTTTTGTGTTTATATTTAAACCTGTTTTAACAATAAAGTAACAACTTAAAAACCACATAAGTTGTAAATAAACTTGACGAAAATAAATAATGAATTATTCAAATAAATATATTCCAAATGAGTAATGAGAATATTTTAGAATGTAAAATCCTCAGCTGTACAACAAAACCTAAGCGACGAACTGTGTGCAGTAAAGAGATACTGTTGGAGCGTATACAGGTAGCGTACAGGAGTCTGCTCGTTTCGGTTGGCTGCAAGTTTAAATGGCTAGAACGAGAACTACACGACACAACTTTGATAGTTAAACGTCTGAACTGAAATAGTGGTGAACGCTCAAACATAATTTCGCATGATATTCTCTGCCAGAATCAATTGTTTAGCATTCACTGCTTTACGAATACAATAATTATACGCAAACCGATTTCAACGAAATAATTATATCAATTTGAAATTTACGGAAAAATGTGGATTGATTTTTTTATATTTAACATTTTCGTGGTCGTATTATCCATTTTTGTGTAGATTTTTCCTCAGAAGAATCTTTTTATAAAAATGTCGACCTAGGTCTGGTAATAATTCATTAGGAGAGTGGAAGTATAATGAACTCGGCTGGCGGGGGATGATTAATGGTGGGGTTTGTTGTTTGTTTATCTTGTTATTTTACAGCATACACCTAGAATGAGTGGTTGCTAACAGAATTAATACACACACAATATAGCAATGGTGTTCAACTACTGCAACAATGATTTATATAGAATTCTGTGTTTTAAAGGAACATGTACTTTTACCGAATGCCTCTAAGATAAATAAAGAACATGTTTTAATTAGGCAGGTTCGAATCTGTGAGGATCCTATTCCCAATGAACACAGCCCCGGCTCCAATCAAGTTGGCTGGTATTCAGAGCATCTCATTCGTTTGCAAATCTGGTCAGTCACATTTGACCTGGTTGAGGTGAATATGGTTCTTATTGTACCTTCTTATTCCAGTAATGAAGTTTGCATAGTATTAAAAAAACCTACCACCCTAATTTGATTGAACATTAATGTGGTTATTACAATAAACCTTTTACTCTTATCAAAATTTCAATTATAATGGTACTGAATAACCTTCGGTCATGATTCGTTCCATTTCGTATGGTTCTGTCATCTATCAGCTTGAATTATGATTTAAATAGCTAATAAAAAGTTTTTTAAGTAATATTAAAAAGGTAACTTAGTAGGACAGTTTTTGTTGCTACGTCATGTAGGCCGTTATAGTTTTATAATGTTAAAATGTAGATACCAATGAATGAGAGCTGTACGAGAGTGTAATATTTTCCGTATCAGGAAACCATTACGCCGTGATGAGCAGGGCGTAGTTTGAGAAATTTGTCATTTTTATTGTTTCCATTCCTCGAGAATATTTTGAGATCTGTCTGAGTTTCAAACCAAAAATAAAACATGTTGATATGATCATCTTATAAAATGGTCAGAAGCAGAACTGAATATTTGTCGAAACTTTAACTTAAACTACTAACTTAGCTAACTTAAAACAATCGTTATTTATGATAAATATGAAAATAACTGTTCTGAAACGTTTACTCTTAGTTTTATGTTAAACCGGTTTTAGGATTTAAAGGTTAAGAATTTCTAGCAATTTCTCAAACAATATACTAAAAAACATAATTTACTGACTACTTCCATAGAAACACTATTGCAAAATAAATATTATTGCTTTAAAGCTTCCCTTTTACTCTCATAGCCTAAATGTTCAAAGTAAACCTTTTCAGGCATAGTACACACACACACACACACACACACACACACACACACACACACACACACACACACACACACACACACACACACACACACACACACACACACACACACACAAATATATATATATATTACACCTGGTTAAATCGATTGAACTCCTTTGTTATATATAGCAGTGAATATCCCCAATTACAATTATATCTTCTTTGGTACGTTTTACAATTAAGAAAGCTTTAGTTGATCACTGGAAACTCCGCCAACTCCTACTGAGGACGGATGCTCGTTTTGGTGGTTTGGTTATACTGTAACAAGGGGAGTTTCCTTTGATCACAAGTCTGACTATAGGACTACTATAAGTTTTAATAATCAAAATATTATTGGGATAAAGACCTGGATATTGTATAAATTATAAGAGTAATAACATTAACAATAAATGTTAATGCTATTACTACATAACTTTTATAGTAAGATAACAAATTATTGTTGTTTACTCCAATTTAGGATAGTTAAATCTTTATATAGTATACTATTTAACATGGTGATAATAAATGAAATGCTTAATATATTTCGTTGCGTGTTAAAAAAACATATGGAATGTCATTAAAGAAAATAAAGAGTATTAACAGCAAATAAGGTTCTTAGTAATTTCTCTGAGCCATTACGTGCCAAGAGGTACGTGGCTCGCAACCAGTGGCTAGTGACTCCTGTCAGATCACGAACAGTCAACTCTGACGTTGCCTTCGAAGAATATTTAAAAATTGAGACCTAGAACAGTCACGGCAGCCCTTTCTTATTCTTCCCAAACTTTTAAATTTTAGTGTTCACAACTGTTGACATTCAAGTAATTTTATGTTTTGATTCACATCTTCTTTATAATATTATAGATTATTATTCGAATAAAATAAACGATTGTGTAAGGAAAAACTTTTATTCCGTCATTTGATTATAAAAAAATAAATGAAACCTTTTAAAAATATAATATACAGGAATGATAATATTTAGGTTAACGTTTTTTATCTCGGCTGGTAGAAAAATATGAAATTTCTAAAGTAACAGAGGTTTAGTTCAAACAGATGTTTTAATGTTATTTTCTTGCAATCTGTGTTACAGAGTTCCGGGACTTAAAGTAAGCAATTGTTCCAAATTAAAAAAAATATACAAAATAGGAGTGAAATGAACAAATGGTATATGGATATACGTAGAAAGAATATAGATGGGATTAACTTGGGATAATCTATAAGGTAATAATGTTAGAGTTAATTTAATAACCCTAAATACAGTAAGACGTAATAAAATCTTTGTTTATATGGAGTGTGGATCTTCTCTTGCGATGCTCAGCTTCCTGAATGCAGGTTTTGTCTTAGCATTTGCCAACAAAGCTTTGGCTTCTGCTAAAGTAACTGTGACTTATTGTCCTTCCGGTTGGGAACAAACAATAACAAACTTTTAGTGAGAAAAGAATTTTTGGCATTCAGTTAAAATTTCTAAAAACATATTTATGAAAAAATACTCGTACATAATACGCAAATTGTTCTTATTAGTAATACATGTAATAAATTGTACACACACACACACACACACACACACACACACACACACACACACACACACACACATATATATATATATATATATATATATATATATATATTAAGTAGAATTAAAAGAGTATTCTAAGATAACATTTTTATAACAACACTTTTCAACCTCTCCCGAATAACAATATGAACCTATCGTGCCATATAACATAGTTTGCACTCTAGTTACACAAATAGCTATACTGTTTTTAAATGGTATATAACAGTGATTCGCAAACACCCCTGGGCTCTACAGTAAGATTTAATTGGATACATAATTTTTATTAACCACCACGGCGTTGCTAAACACGCCTCTTAGTAAGTGATTAGACGTATTCATAAGGAATGGAATTGAATTTTTGGTTTTATTTTTAATTCGAAAATTGTTGTAATTTTACAACGTAGTTTCCGAATATAGTTTAAATTAATCAACCTACGGGAATAGGGATAATTTCCAGCCCTCAGGGCGAAGATATGAAAATAATTAACAAAGTTTTCCCTGGCAGACATATTTTAATCTCCGCCACCGCGACCATATTTATAGCTCTCCTGAGGGAATGAATGTATCCCCGATATCACACCCAGGATATATTGTTCAGGAGTGACTGGTTTATTTAACATGTCAAGACAGAAATCTATATCCTACAAGTTAGCTGATAGTTTTGTCCTATTATTTACTGTTCCCTTAAGTATGAAAATAAAAAAAATATTCGTAATAACAATTAAATAAAAAATAATCATTGTCTACATTCCGTGAATGAAGAACGCCATTAATTAAGGTATATAAAAACAATACTGTAACAACCTTTCAACTTATGTATGGACCTCCACAGTATCAGACCTTCGTCCTCAGCGAGTTCCCATGTAAAGGCTGTCAAAAATACAGTCACTCATTGTACATAATAAAATTATCTTTTAGTTTAAATAAATCTAAAATCTATTTTAAATCGGCTTTGTTTAGTTTTTATCTGTCATTTATTTTTTCCAACGCATATTTTGAATTTATTGTATGACTAGCGCTACCCGGCACACTTGTAGTTGTTGTTGGGCACTGTGCCCAAGTTGTTTTTTTAATAAATTTTAATATTTGTTGATAGTATGATATAAAAGTCGATGAAATAGAAAGTTAATTTAAGGCAAAACGAAAAACAATGTTTTTTGTCTTTCGATCTGGGATATGTAAAGGTTTTCAAGCGTGACAGCTCATTAGCACGCCAGGTATAAACTGGCCATGCGAAAAACAGAAATTCTCCAAATTTAAACTCACAACAATCAAAGATTGTCCTTGTATTTTTTATTACTATCGCAATTGCAAGTCGTACAAGAAACCGTAGTCACTTGAAATGGAAGAGTAAGCTGATTCTGACGTCATCATCGATATTCAAGGGATCAAGACTTCTCCTTTGAACTTTAAACTTAAAATGCTTGTTGGTTTCAAGCTCTTTGCCGTCAGTCGAGTTCCATTACAGAGCTTTGATGGATACAAGTTTCATCGATAAACTTACTAACGTTGAAAGTAGATCCTACTTAAATGCACCTTGGAGGAAGCGTCCATTGGGAAGGCCAAAATTAAGATGAACATATCAAGTAATGAAAGACATTAGGACCTCGGGTGCAGATAGTGCAGATATCAACTTGGTGAAGGACAGAAGAGAGGGGGAGAGGCTGGTCTATGAGGATAAGAATCAACTGAGATTTGTGGAGCCACGGCAGTGACTATATGAAAAACCAAATGGCGTATATATGCTAAACAAAGCCGAAATCAAACAGTTTTTACTTATCATTTTAGATTTATTTTAACTTTTAGATAATGATCATGCACAGCAGAGCCAGTCACGGAATCTCTCCCGGGGGCTTTCAATATATGCAATGTAGAACGGTTGTTCCATTATCATTTTAATATTATCTGGCTGCATACTATTTTCCATTCCCAGAATATCTTTTATTTAACCGACTATAACCGATAGGTTTTAATTAAAATATTAATTATATTATATATTAAATATGTTATTTTAAAACTCACACCTTACGACTACTGATTTTAATTTAATAACTAACTAAACCATTAGTAACCTTTTCACCATTTATATTCCCACAATCTAATATTAGGACACCAACATGTTAGCTCTCTGAAACGTACTATCTATCAATTAATTCTAAATATTTATCTTTATAGATTTTTGTATTGTTTTCTAGTAGTTTTAAATACATGATTTTATGATTTTTCATTTTATCAAACGATCTAGCGCTTCCTTTAAATTCTATAATAAGTGCAATACAGTTCAATAATTCAGTCAATTTATAGCATTGTGCTGGGAATTTCTTCTAAGGTGATTTGTATTTATAGTAAACTTTTTCCTCGTGTAAATATTTATCTTTAACTTCAATATATGAGTAGTATTCTTCAAAATTAATCACTGGTTTAGTTTTATCCCGCCAACCTCTGTCATTAATGTCTCTCTCTACCCTTTTACAATCTTAAATAAAATTAACCAATCAAAGCAAATAGCGAATACATTTACTGTAAACGAAACAATTAAAAATGATTATTTTAGCTTTAAATGTGTAATTATAGTTACTCACTAGCAGTCAGCCCGTACTTTGTACAGGTTGAAGTATTCAAATTGAGATAATAACGTACTTGTTTCGGTTTCTCTAACGCACAAAACGTAAAAATAACTAAAAAATTAATAACTCTACGCAATGTACAGACAAAACTCTAATTTTATTTATATAGATTAACAATAGTAATAATTCCTTAAAGTATAGTTATATAAACTTATACAAACTAAATCAAATATTCAGTTGGTTTAATGTATTTTTTATTGATTCTTAAGTGAACCAATCAGTATAGAATCAATCAAGTCGGTTTATTATAGATGATTCCCAATGGAAATGCTGAGTTTAATTTAACCATGAATGTATTCTGTGGTATTGAAAACCATCAGTTACGATCTTGACAGTAAAAACACTTTGCTTCAGTAGCAAAATTCCGTCTCAAATCTGGAAACGATGAATGAGACAAAGTTCTTTACGTTTTCGAACTTGTCTTTAAAACAGTAGGTTTAACAAATTTTCTAATCGAATAATTATTATGTGGATTAAGTGCTTATTTTAATGTCTTTGTACATTAGGTTCGTTAATAATTATACGCAAAGAAATTAAAAACATTAATGGAACATGCATAACATGTCCGTATCACTAATTTGTCTTAAACTTATATAGTCGTTGGGTATAGATCCAATTAGGTGAATATTTAAAGGAAGATTTGACGAGTTGTATCAGTTAACAGTTAGTTATAGTAAGTCAGTCAGTAAGTTACAGTTCTAAAAATGTTTTCTAAATGTTTATTAAGCTTAAAATACGCGACTTTGAGGGGTGATATAGTAATGACATAAAATTTAAATGGTGTATGAAGCTTTCACTACTAAGCCGAATAAATTACCACATTTAACTTTCTATTTCAGTTTAAATTTACATCTATCCTTTTAAAATGTACTTTTATATTACGTGTACAGTGTACAGCCTTGAAAAACATTTTGTGCAGTCATAATTTAACATTACCCATTGAAATCCTCACATAATATCTCATAGCATAATTTTATTAAACCCATTGTTGTCTCAGCCGACAGGTAGCCCCAGCTTTGCACCTTGTTCGGTCCCGGCGCATGCGCGAGGAGGGTTAGAACGTCAAGGTAGCGTACAAGCGGTCTGAGTGTGGGGTTCGAACAAGAATGATCAGCTTGGCGATCAGGAGTGGTTAAAGCTAGGAATTTTTGGGGAAGGAATTAATCTCGGAGTAATTAACTCGTAAATTGGCTAAAACTATCCAAGCTATAAATTATTTATCAACAGTATTCTTTTCAAATAATTTTATTTTGATAACGGCTATTCAAAAGTTGCTGGGTTAACGAGATTTTACCGACAGCAGGGCGGGTTGTACGCGGTACGCTCGCGGTAGCACGCCGCAGTTTAAACTTAGTTATTCGACCTAGAAATTAAAATTTTTATCGGGCTTAAAAAATCCATAAAAAGAAATCACTTTAAAACCCTCATTTAATTTTTATTATTTTATTTTTAAGTGTACTTAAAACACACACACCACTTCGAAAAACACTTTTGAAGCCCCAAAACGGATATCCTCTGGAAACACAAAGCAAAAAATGCGACTTGATAAAATCCTTTATCCCCGTACAAGTAAGAGAAAGTAAAAGTGGTGCAATTTAAATTTAAAGAGCTATATTTGTTACCGATACACGTTGTGCGTTTAATATGTTGGTATCAACTTATAACGTTTAGTTAGAAAATGTTACATTGAAGCTTTATCTATTATGATTTTTATAAGCCACTAATGCATACCTTTAAAATGGCACAACCATTTGAAACTTGCATATAACTACTGGTTTAAAAAATATCTACTGGTTATAAAGAAAATATGGTTTTAATTGACATGTAACATGTATAGGAAATTCAGAAGCTGACTACTTATCCAATATATATTGTAGCTCCCAAAATTTTTGAAAAGAACAATACAATTTTGATTTTTAACATAGAATATGAAGCTGTATACAAATTTTTATCTCAATATTTCAAATAATAGGTGAAATATAAATTTTAATTCACCTGTTCCCTTAAGATTATCGATGGAGCTACAAAAGAATGTATTTATCAGTTTTAGCGAATTTCCCATAGGGAAGAAGCTATTACCGTAGGTCTCATGGCAAGACTTAAGCCCGGGACCATGTTATATTTTTGTCTTTAGGTGCCCAGAGACCAAAAACAATAGTCATTAAAATTTATATATATATGTGTCTGTGAACACGATAACTCTCGTAAAAACGGTTCAATCAAGACCAAATTTGGTAAAAACGTATATTCCTACATTTGCTCGGACGAGTTCGTAATCCAGACATATCGGTCAATCGGAAAAGGTAGTTTTGGGGGGTTTTGTACCCTAAAAATGGGGTTTTTGCGTTTTTCCATGATTTTTTTACCATTAGAATCAGCTAAAAAACTACACAATTTAGGCCCTTAAAGTTTTTTTCTATCTCCAACTGTTACCGAGATATTAAAAAATCTAAACACAGTACATTGTATTTAAGGGCTCCAATGCTAATCTTATGAAGGATAAGGAAAAATTAATATATCCCTTACTAATCAACAATTTTAGATGAAACTTTGTATTTAGCTTCATGTGGTTAGGATCCATACATTTATGCTAAAAAATCATAGTTCATATGTTTCTCACAGCAGCAAACCCACATACTCTTTTATATGTTAATCTTATGGAGAATAGGGAAACTTTTATTTATGTCCAGATAATGATAATACCGCCGTCGCAGCAGACCTGCGTATTCAGCGAATTTCCAAATCAATAACATATGACAAGTTTTATAAAAATCTGTACATAAACATGGAATTATTTGCCTATTCTCCATAAGATTAACATGGGAAAGAGTGTGCAGGTTAGCTGCTGTGAGGAACACTGAAAGTAGTCATTTCTACCATCAAACAATTTTATTTTTAAAATTTATACCAACTTTCATCAACATCTGTCCATAAATAAAGAAGTTTGGCTATTATAGACACACACACACACGCACACACACACACACACACACACGCACACACACACACACACACACACACACACAAATATATATATATATATATATATATATATATATATACATTTTAACGACTATTGTTCTTGGACTCTGGGCACCTAAAGACGAAAAAATAACATGGTCCAGGGCTTAAGTCTTACCATGAGACCTACGGTAATAGCTTCTTCCCTATTGGAAATTCGCTAAAACTTGGTATAAGGCCAGAATAAAAATAGTTTATGGTAAACATGCCTACTTTTACAGTTCCTCAAAGCAGCAAACCTGCATACTCTTTCCCATGTTAATGTTAAGCAGATTAGGCAAATACAGTATCTAATTTATCAACAGGTATTGTTTGATCATTCTTGTCACATACTTGTACTATTATTGTCATATTATTGATTTCGAAATACGCAGGTCTGTGCGATGGTGGTATTATAGGTTTGGTACGTTATACACTATATAATTTAGAGAATTCACAATGATTTCCATCCATATTATTAAAAAAAGAAGAAATTTTCTTATTTCAATCCAGTACAGTAGATTGTACCAAACCAGACAATTTGACAAAGTACAATTAGCCTAGTGTATTTCTCCACAGCCTGTCATTGTATACACAAATCGAAAAACATATTGATTTAAAAATGATCGATTAGAATTTTGATGTTAAAAAATAAGTACTGTATGAGGTTCATTTTAAATAGCTAGGTCTATTACAGTTAAATTTAAGTCCATGTTATACAAAGTAGAACTACCCTGACCTTAAAATAGGTTTCATTAAAACACAATCATCAGGTTAAGGTACTGAAGGTAACCATTTAAGTTTATTTTCGTTAATTGTTTGACACGGAGTGGTGCTGAGTCAGCGTCTTCCGAACACCTTCCTCTCAGTGGTCTAGTGACGACCCCCGCTCTCACCATAGATCAGTTCCACCATAACTCTCACCCGAGCGGTCGTTGGGGCGCAGAAGATGGACTGCGAACACCTCAGTCCTGGCGTAGTTGACACCCAAGGATCTTTAGTGGAAAGGGACCCCCCAGCTCTTCTCATCCTCCAACAGTTCCACCTTGGAAGACTAGGACACGAAGTCAATGATGACTGACGACGGTCCCTGGCGGCTGTTGGGGCGCAGAAGATGGACTGCGAACACCTCAGCTGGCGTAGTAACTCCAAGGAGCCAGCGATGGATTTGTGGATAGCGTGGTTGGCAATCATTTCATTCCACCTTCACCAAATCATATCATTATTATTCAAATTGTAATCTTGTACTTATGGTTTCATATTTAATACCATTAGTTTTTCTTCAACGTTATTAACAAATAAAAACGTTTAAATATTTACTACATCTGTTATATTCACAATTTATGGCAGGTTCTTATTTTTCCCCTTGCATTTTTTATGTGCACATTTATTAGATTTTATCTAATTATTATGTATACTTAATAATTTTTAAATGAAAAATATTTATTTTAGAAACTTACCTTTTCAAAGCAAGAAACTCTTCCATACTCCCTCCGCCATGACACGTTAAATTTCGAAATCACCACGGACTTGGAAACCCCTTTTTTCAATATCTGGCCGGAATGGGTGTTATGTTTTTGTTTTCCCTACCAATTTAGCTCGTGCCTAACCCTAATAATTATGTAAAAAACTGAAATTTTAAAAATGTGGGTCCACCCACGATGTAAGCTAAAATTTAGAATCTACAAAACGGAATTTTGTCTACATAAAAGGGATTTACATAAAAGCGGGCACTGTAGAATTTAATTAGGGGATTCTGTTTTTACATATTCCGTCTGAGTGCCCTTATTGTCGTGGGTGGACACGCCCCTATCACAAACCATTTTACCGGATGTTTTGTCAAACCGATGTATGTACGTATCCCAGACAAAGTGTCGCGGTTCGTCACCAGTCCTCAGTTTCCTACCAATATACCACAACTGCCGCAAAATGCTCTCCCTGTCAGTTCTTGTCCCGGTATCCTTGCATAATACCCTATCTATTTCGTCAGTCTGGACTGGCATGTCCCTACTCGGTGGCTCCGGCTCCACCTCCTCCACCCCCTCCCCCTGTTGTAAAAGTGCTTATAAAATATATATCCCACCCCGCCCAGTGCTGCCCCCCCAACTACTACACCCGCGGCGATTTCTAAAAGAGAAGGCATTTTGAAGTTTTCTGAAATAAAAAAACTCAAATAAATCTATAATAATATAAGTCAGAACAGTTTTTATATTTTCCTCAAAAAATCCCTCCTAAAAAATTTTATCAGAACAAATTAAAACAATGATAAATTTAACCATAAACTCTTACAAATGATGTTTGCATTAAAACAATCTATATAAAACACCTAAGGCTATATTATTTTTCTCTTTCGATAAACATGGCGATTAAATTTACAGTAATAAATAATGTATTTATGTATTTCAAACCACTTCATATTTAGTTATAAATATAAAATATATTGATATTTGGTCCAAATTGGCTAGTTTGACCCTAAATAAGATTTTAATAAACAATTTGGACTGGGAAATTCCTCTTTAGTTCAAGTTGACGAATAACGTAAGCCAAAGAAAAAAGGTATTGATTATTTAAATAGATAATTATTTACTAACTTTAAAATAACATAACAAAACTTTAGTGTAAAGTCTTTGTTTTATAAATGCAGAAAGTATAAATAAAGTTTAGTATATGGATAATTACCATTTTGGTTTAAGTTACTAATCTTACTACTCTTTATTTGGGGCATTTTATGTCAAATTTATGAGTTTGACCAAAATCGGTGAATAAAAACATAATCCCCCTAAAAAGATAACCCTAAAAAGATAAAATAACAAAAATTCCAATACAAAATAACCAGCCCTGTTATGATAATTATTATAGATAATCTCTTCACGGTCACTTATGAAGTGATCTTGGTTATTGTTGATAGTGCTTCCTTCATTATATTATAGGGTAACTAAGTCGTATAACAGAACCATTATGAAGTACCGTAACAGAACTATGTTAAAACCCTTCACGTGATTATAAGCAACACAACGTTCATAGGAAAGTCAGAGAAAATGAGAAAATTAAAACGGTTATAGAAATCTAAACTACACAAACTACGAACTTTCAAAAACTAGGAAAGCGTATAAGAGAAAATTTGAGTTTTACAAGAAAGAAAACATATGAGTAACATACCTTGGAAAGAGGTATGGACTTTTGATGTGAAAGTGAATTCTGTGATTCCTTTAAATTTGCTGCCTCAAGGAGGTCAAAGGTTTTTGTTCCTAAAAGGCAATAATCAAATTAATTTAAAATTAAACTAGATTATTTTGAACAATTAAGTGATGTAACACTAATCAAAATATCCTGTAACAGCAGAGTTGAGGATTCATGTAAGCCGTGTTAGGTAGCTTTAACATACCCTAGGACACAGCCTGGATAGCTCGTAGGATACAGAATGTTCAATTCTTGAGGATCACACTAAGCAGAAAGTCGAAAGATCGGGAAAAGGGTTATCAGGTGTTGATCAAGTCATTGAGCTCTTACATAATCAGTGACTTTCATTGTATATTCTGTGTTTGCTTCGAGTTAGAGAATTCTAAGACTAGAGTGAACCTTGGAAATATATGTAGAAAAATATAATTTATACTTAGTTAACAAATGGTCAAAGACACGGAATTTATGCGTACTATAATCATTTTAAAATATAACATACCTGAAGAGACTTGGTCAGGAAGATTATGCTGGAGGTTGAAGATTGAGATCTGCAAATCCGTTAACTTGGATTCAAACTAAAGGAAACCATAGAAACTAAAAATATCAAAAGTGATATATCTTTATAAATATATAATGCACATAGATTAATTGATAATTCTTTATTCTAAAAAAACTAACTACCTAAAAAATGTAAAGAACAATATTAATAATAGTAATAATCAGCTGATTATTTAGGCATATGACAATCCTCCCCCCTATTGAGCTGCTCTTAGTTGGTTGCAATGCTTCTTAAATAACCGTCCATCTTCTGATTAAATAAGGTACATCACGTTCCCAAGCGGTCTTTCAATTGTTCCTACTGACCACTTTTCTTCTGAGGTGTTTGAGTAATTTCTCATCAATACACTTTGCCCTCTTGAAAAACTTCGTTTAGTTATAACTTGATGTTTGTTTTGAGGGGTGGGTGTCATCTCAACCATTAACTATTTCGGTTCTTATGTTCCTCCCAAACATAAGCAAGTATGGAGATTGTCCTGTAGCCGAATGGTGTGTCTTTCTTAGTTGTTTCAGTATTGTGTTTAGCTTAGTAATAATCAGCTGATTATTTAGCCATATGACAAAAAGTATTGTTACATATTTTAAATGACGATAAATTAAAATGGACTGTTTAATTTAGACTACGAGTAAAATTATATTATTATATATAATTAAATTTGTTTTTAGTACCCCATAAACTATAAAAATTGTTTATGGTAAAACTGCCTACTTTCAGTGTTCCTCAAAGCAGCAAACCTGCATACTCTTTCCCATGTTAATGGTATGAAGAATCGGCAAATACAGTACTGTAATTTATCAACAGGTATTGATTGATAATTCTTGTCATACACTTGTATTATTATTGTCATGTTATTGAGGTGGAAATTCGCTGAGTACGCAGGTCTGCTGCGACGGGGGTATTTATATCTCATGAACTACTTCATACAGAGCGAAGGTGAAATACACTAAGTTTGTTATTTTTTATCTGATTCCAATGGTGCTAGTAAGAGTTTAATTTACTAATAAATTATATGTGGAAACACCTAAACAGCATGTTTTATACAAAACCAAACACAAATACAGTTATTGTTGATGTGGCAAACAATTGTTTTGAGATACTGCAGGAAAGAACAGCTCCACCAAATTTTATTAAATTTTATAACAAATAAGGCTCTGTTATAATGCCAAGTTATAAGTTTTACTGATACCACAGAATGACGAGTTGGTCCTTATACTGTGATGATGCGCTTAAACGTGTTTAGAACGGTCGAGTTATAAAATCCTATGTGATCACTGTTTATGTGGTCCCGTGAATAGCTACACTTTCCAAAATAAATTGGCCAATTTATTGTTTGATTTTATTGAGCGTGGAAGGTTGTATTATGTTATTTTTGAGCAATTATCTTGTAAATACACTCTGTATAAAGTTTTACGCTGAATACTGTATACAAATTGACTACTTAACAATTTGAGCTAACATTTTATAAATATGCGATATATTTCAACAGGCTAGTAGTGAGTAATTGGCAATGTCCATGACGAAACCTTATAACGGACCGTTCATTTTAAAAAGTAAATAATGAAATAATGATGTTTTAATCTTTTACCAGTTACAAATATTGTGAACATATTCCTATTAATTCGCTTAGGAAAATACTAGCCACTGTTACAAATAGTGTGGCTAGTTTCAAGAAAGGAAAACACAGCTAAATATACTGTATACGTTTTTACTGAATACTTTCCATTAAATCACAAAAACGAAACTATAAAACTAAACCTGAGTTGACAAAAACACAGGGTTCTTGATCAACTAAATTTACCAGTTCCAAGAATATGAACTGACATCCTCTTCACTTGTCAGCCCGAGGCTATAATTTAATATTCTTTTGACACTTACTAACTGTTAAGATTAATTTTAGAACCGCTGGCAGTATAAAATATTTTAAAAACACAAATCTTCACAATTTTGTAAATCTAAATATATAAAACAAAGTCGTGTTAGTTACACGCATTATAACTCGAGAACGGCTGGACCGATTTTAATGATCTTTGATTTTTTAGATTCGTCTCTGCTCCGGTCATGCTTTAGGCATATTCAGTTAGTTTAACATAATAAATTCAATTAGTTTTCATTTTATAGAGTTTTAAATTTCTAATGTTAACCTTATGGTAAATAAGTTTCTTTACAAAATTATCTAAAATCAAAACATTTGATTTCTAAAGCTACAGATGTTGGTTTACTCTCCTTTAGCAACGTGATTTGCTATTCATTGCCTTCTGTATCAATCCTCAATTTGTTAAAGTAGGCCTAATTAAATACTGTACAAAATGAACAATTTAATTGCCAAGTTTTATACTTAATAATTTTGGAGGTTTATGTACCTATTTTTATTTCGTGTGCAAATAAATTTCAACTGTTAATAAATGCAATAGTTAAAAAATTCCATATTTGAAAATTTTACCATGAAAATTGATAAATTTACAAAAAATTTCATGGAGAAGGTTTATGGATCATCAATTTTGTTGTAGCTCAATTGGACTTCTCCCTAAAAGCCCAAAGAGGATCCTATACTATGAACTTATTCAGTTAAAAGCGACTTGAGAGGCTGAGTTATATGAGAAAAGAGACCGTATTGCGCACAGACTAAAGCTAAGAATCGCTATCTATCTAGCCGATCTGCAGTTTCAATGACAACTGGCAAGAGACCAATCCAGCGGCTCATTCCTCTGAATTTGGAATCAAAACGTACTTATGTTTGAAATCCACCATGCTTTTTGTTTCATGTTTAACTAACTAGTGAGATTCAGGAGTTAATTTCGTTTACTAATGTACATACTTCCTTATACATTTATTTTGTAAAAGGTATTATTTTTGGTTTTACGTTTGTGGTCAGTTAAAATAATATGAAAATTTCAAAATTAGATACTTAATTTTTTAATCTTATAATATCTCTAAGAATTAATAGAAGTCAACGGATAGTGTGTATGTCGATGTCGATGTGTGAATGTGTTAATGTTTTCCGAATCCGGTTGTTAATATGTATTACTCAGTAGTACCACCTGTCACTCAACAAACCAAAATTATCCAGTGTGCATATTCATAAAAATCATAGTTGAGTGTCCCACACAGCAGCAAACCTGCATACACTTTCCCATTTTAATCTGACTGAGAATGGGCAAACTCCTTTATTTATGGCCAGATGTTGATAGAACTTGGTATACATGGTCAAAATAAAATATGTTTATGCTTGAAATGCCTACATTCAGAGTTCCTCACAGCATCAAGTTGTACACTCATTGCCATGTTAATGTTATGGAGAATAGGCAAACTCATTTATTTATGGATAGATATTGTTTCATTTGGTATTGGTCAAAATTCAATTGTTTAATGTAAAAAGCCTACATACCGCGTTCCTCACAGCAGCTAACCTGCATGGTCTTTCCCATGTTAATCTTATAGAGAATAAGCAAACTCTCTTTTTTATTACGGATATTGATCAAACCTATCTTATATTATTATTTATTAGGGGATTCGCTGAGTACGAGGGCGACAGAGGATTTTTAAGGGTAAATTCCTAATGACGCTAACAAATCATGAAAAATCAAAGTTTAAAAAAATGGCCTTTACGATTTTGATTAAATTTTGATAGTTTATAGTGCACAGAGTACTAAATGATATGACCCCACCTGCATGTCTGTAAAAATATGGTTCAGAAGATATGGCTTTAAAAAAAAAAAAATCATTTTTTTATTTTAAGCTAAAACTATGAAGGTAAAGAATAATTTGACTATCACCATTGAAAACAGCTAAAAAACTAAACAAACTAATAATTTGAATTATTTGTCTACGACTAACAGGTCCAGAGAAAAGTTAATTACTAAAATTAACTTTTCTCTTTAAAATTAATTTATCATGGACACTAGTCCACGATAAATGTAATAAATGAGTGCCCAATGTTATTCTTATGGAGAATATTAAAACTCAATTTTTTCCTTATTTTCAACCTGATCCCATTTTTAGAGTTTTTAGGGTTGAACTACTTAAAATCGAACTTAAAGCTGTAGCTAAGAAATTAAATGTTTTCATTGTAGAAAATTTGTAAACAAACTTACTCTCCATAAGGTTAACATTAGAAAGTTAAAACGCCATAAAATGGAAACTTATGGGGTTTTCGAAAATATTTTTTTCACTAAAACCTTCCTGGACACATATAGAGCAACTTCCTAAAATTTCATGGTGATCGGATGAGTAGTTTGGCAACGCATAAAGGACATACATACATTAACTTTTATATATATAGAGATAAAATTGTTGAACGAATTGAAACTTATATACTCTCCTGTGTTGATACATTTTACCATGTTAACCAAATAAATGCGTTACATTCGGTTTCAAAATTAATTTCAATAACCTACAAATATTTACTGAAAAAGAGTATAGAATAAAGCGCCATCTTACAGAACTTTTTTTCTGTTTAATATTGAATTTAATATAATTGAAGATCATATTGATGAAACAACCGTAACATTTCAAAGATTCCAGGATTCCAAATCAAATCACACCATCATTATGGCTGTAAAAAGTCTATGAAAGGGGTTATCAAATGCCTGAGCATTTAACTAATTGCAAACACAGTTTTTCTCCTTTATGCGTAAAATTAAATCGTCTTTTACAATATCCAATAATGTATGTGATGTGTTGTATTAAAATTCAATGAAGAAAACAAATAAATAGTGTGACACTATCCAATACTATAATACGAGCAAGGTTTGTATATATATATTTGCACACGGATCTCCAAAACGGCACTAAGGAATCTCTTTAAATTTTGGAAATAACTAATTTCCGAGTATAAAATAAGTTCTAGATAAGTCTAATGTCCAGGAAAATTCGTATTTTCTTGTAATATTAAGTTTAAAATCTAAAAATTTAACATTACGCTTATGGGGAATCAAATGTAAACAATACAATCCAAAACAGCTGTTTATAACCGTTTGACAGTTCTTGATTGAAGACGGCGGGGAACAATATGTGAATAGAGGTTTTTCATAAATATTTATTTTATGTATGTAATAAATGTAAAATTATCAGGTTACTAAACAATTTGTAAAAACTTAAGAGTAACATAAATTTGCGAAATAAAATTAGGAAAGAGTTTTTTCAAAATCTTCCGTGTTTTGATAGAAAACGTAATTGTTGTATTGCTTGAAGCCATTGTAACAAATCAGTTTATATGTGGAAATTAAATTTCTCTTTTGCTTTTCAACCCTCATTCCGTTTATATCATAATCAGTTGGTCACAGGCTAATAATAACTGTATGGATAGTTGAACAGTAAATGATCGGTTAAAACAATTGAGGCTGGCTAAAAGACCTTAACCGGCGTCGCTCAATTGGCAGACGCCGCGGTCCAGCGGTAGCGTGCTGGCCTCGTAACAAGAAGGTTGCGTGTACAAACCCCACCAAGCGCAATACTTTTTGTCCAGTGCTATATTAATTATGGTGTATTAAATCGGTTTTATTTAAACCACATAAATGTTTTCATTGTGTAATAAATGTGTTTTAATTTTTCTAATTAATTTTTATAATACATGTATTATTCTAAACGAGCAAAGCTCGGTCACCAGGTACTTAATTATTATTACCGCAACGGTGATTTTCATAGCTACAATAATCTGTGCCAGTGGTACCGATTAGTTGCGTAGAGTTAATAGGAATTCTCATAACATTCAACAATTTATTAAACTACGCTTCGCTAGGTTACTGCACTCAACATAACATGTTTTCTGTGAATCCGGTAACAAACCGAAGTGGAAGTTCATTGCTGAATATTCGCTGAATATCCAGCATACGTTTAACCTTATGTTGCTGACAACCGGTGCTACAGGTTAGTGCGGCTGAACGTAACCAAAATATTGTTACATTTAATAGTTTTCACCTAAACACACCTGTAACATAAACATACGATTAATATGACGTGCAAAGACATCTTGACATAAAATATTTTCTTCCATTTTATCAATTGACATAAATGAAACTCGGAATACAGTTTATTACCATATTATCCAATGTACTTATATTATTTTTTTTACTAATGAAACCCAAAGTGAATATTTCCACTCCGACTTAAACTTTGTTATTAGTGGCCGTAAACCTTTTTAACCCTTGAATCCTTTGAGAAAAGTTACGGAAAATCTATTATTGAGCTGTAATTAAAAATGTAACTAAGCATAGAACATATACACAAACAAACTCGATCGTGTTACTTTTTAACAGGATAAAAGTAAATATCTGTATCAGTTAGTGAAATGGTTCATTCTTAAGGAATAAAATAGCAAAAAGCCAAAATTAAAGTTTAGTAACGTATAATTTAAGTAACGTGATTAAGTAACGTATAAATGACTTAGAACAAATATTTAATTATACCTAAAATATTAATATTATATCATTTAACTGTAGCGACTAGCTTTAACTATGCTATACGGTATTAAAGTTTAAACAGCATACTGTCTGTTTAATTGTTTATTCTTAAATGCACGTCAAATTTGTACACGGTATATATAATGATCTCTAATTGAATACGTTTATTATGAATTTATATTTAAAAGTGAACATCAACACTGCGATTGGCACTTAACTTTTAATATTCTATTACTTGGGTTTGTAAAAATGTTTACCATACATTTACTGTCAATAGAACAAATAGAATTACTTTGACACATTTTAATTTAACTCTTTACTTGCCTACGTAATTTCTTGTAATCTATTTGGATTTGTGGAACCTCATACTTTTTAAATTTATGTAAAGCTGACCCTTTTCTCTTAATAAGCCCAATTATTCTTTTGTTAAACCACAGAGGAAATCTGGACTTGATTTTTTTGATAAGGACACAGAAACGTTGATTACACAAAATTAAATATAGTATAAAAATAATCAAGAGCTTCACTGACGTTCTGAATTGTATTAAGTTGACTCCAAGACAAATTTTTTAAGAATTGTAAATGGAAAGAAAATCAGCTTTCTTGTAATTATGATAAAAATAAATGGAATTATCTTCGTGTTTCAAAACGTTTTGTAACCTAAATGTTACATTTAGTGGAAAAAAATTGCTCATGAAAAAGAGCAGTTTTTTGCAAATTTCGCTACTATTGGACAAATCTAATGTTTTCCCAATAATTGGCAAATTAAAATCACCCATTATTTAAATATTCCCTTTTCTAAACAGAAAAACCTTCAGCTTTTCAAAATAACTCATATATTCATTAATAATTGAACAGTTTGGTGAGAAGTAAACTACAGAAATGACAAACGATTTATAATTATGATGAATTTTACCCAAAATATGTTTACCCTCAGTTTCTAAAAATTCCAATCTGCTAGATTTAATGCGAGATTTGACAGCAATTAACACATCCCCCAATGCGCAACTGACTCCTGTCCCGCCGGTACACATTGTACTCGTCGGTAAACAATTCCGCATCAAACACAGAGTCATTGAGCCAGGTTCCCGTTATCGCTACAACATCCCAGCTACATTCCACAAGTGATGATCTAAAAGAGACTGGTTTCGATCTAAGACCTCAATTTGGTAGTAAACACATAATGGCTTACTCCCTAACATGTAATAATTCAATTACAATCTATAAAATAACAACAATCAAACATAAACAATAACAATAATAATCTGTATAATAAATACAATTAATTCGATTTTACAATAGATAGCTTAAAACACTAAAAATAACAATTTAAAAACATGCCTGTTGATAACTACAATAATTGAAACATGCGAGAAATAAATACCTGTACATTTTACTGTGTTTATGCAAGCTTTTCAAGGTCTGATTTATCACTCACTAACACATCTGCGTATCCCAGGTCCTTTCGAAGATTCATCTTTGTCGAGCTGTTGATCCACGCATATTTAAAGTTGTGGCGACTCCTGAAGTTTCGCACCTCCGCCCACAGGATCCGGGACTCCTTAGAGAGTGAGAGGTTGATGTACACTCATCCCTCGCTGTTGAATCCCAACTCTGCTGCAGGAAACGGTCTCTTGATAAGGGACCCCCGACGCATCTCCTCCATGTCGATTCTCCGACAGAATTACATTATTATTTCACGAGAACCAGAAGGCTTATTGAGATTTTTATCAAGTCTATGAACGGCATCCAACATCGACTCCTCAAATTCGAAGTTGATCAAAGAAGATATTTTCCGGATTACAACAAATAAATTTTATTTTTATCTTCCGGAACCCCAGATTTCTCGAGGCAATTAGGCCTTGAGCACTGTTCAGCAACAGTCAATCTCCTACTAAGCTCAGAAACTCTTTTCTTCAAAGCAGAGTTCTCACTCTTCATGACATCCACTTTACCGTCACAGTTTGAAATGACAGTCACTAAAAAGATTCTTAGTCATTAATTTGTGAAAACAAAAATCCCAAGTTTTGTTGAAATCCTCGTTAAATGTAGACATGTCTTTTTTAATTAAGGAAATGTCACTCAAACACTGTTTGTTGTCCAATTTAATTCGACCAATATCACTCACAATAGTAAGTGAAGTTTTCCATCCACTGATAATGGTTCACTGCTTCCACTGTTGTGGAGAGTGTTAGGCCGGTTTGAATTTGGCGCGTTCGGCATGGTTGACAGATGAGCGGTCAGTATCAGCTGGCGATAACTGAACTATACTGACGTCACCGCTAGATGCACCGCGTCACGTCCATGGTGCTTTTGATACGTTCTTTGAACTAATAATTGCTCTTGAGACGTCATAGGCCTTTGGGGCCTTATGACTTTCCTATAGACAGTTCTATACCTTTTGAAAAAATTCTGAACTGTGGGTTTGAAGAATTTTTGTTTATCTAAAATTTAAATTTTATCTTTTCTCTTGAGACAAGAATTCCTTTTGTGACTCAGGCACTGGATTCTCTTTTAGGGTAGATTTTGACTGTTTTTATGGGATAGCAGCTATCCAAATGGTAGTTAAAGGGATTTTGAAACAGAGAGAATCTTTCCTCCGTTGGCATTGGAAGGCTAAGAGGAGCCCCAAAATACAACGTACCGTGTTTATATTTTTTAATATCTCGGTAACCGTTGAAGATAAAAAAAACTTTAAGGAACTAAATTGTGTATTTTTAAGTTGATTTTAATGGTAAACGATTAATTACATATGAAAAACGTAAAAACTCTTAATTTTAATGTCAATTACGATACTGCTAATTACTGTTAATTTTGAGTTCAAAACCTCTGGTTTAAAAACTCGTCCGAGCAAATGTAGGAATACACGTCTCTACCAAATTTGGTCTCGATCGAACCATTTTTACCAGAGTTATCGTGTTCACACACACACACACACACACACACACACACACACACACACACACACACACACACACACACACACACACACACACACACACACACACACACACACACACACACACACACACGCACGCACACACACACACACACACACACACACACATACGCGCGCGCGCGCGCGCGCACACACACACACACACACACACACATATATATATATTAAGAAGAAATTAAATTTCATGTGTCATGAACGGTAATTGAACCCGGGGTTTTTTAGGTGGTAGACAAGTACTCTACCCACTCAGCCATTAATGCCACAATGTTATATATAATAGGGGTTATATATAGTTTATATATATTTCTATATACCGTATATATAAGTAGATAATGGTGTGTCACTTCTAGAGCAAAAAGTACAAATAGCAAACATTAGTGAAATTTGTTGTTATTTAACACAGCTATGCACATTATTTGTGTTATGTCAATATGGTTTATGTTTATTGTAACACAAGTCATATTGACATAATACAAATCATGTACGAAACTGTGTTAAATAGCAACAAATTTCACATATGTTGCACATGTTTTTGTTCTAGAAGTGACACAACATTATCTACCTATATTTAAAATACGTTCAATGTTAAAAATGTAGGAATTTTTAATATAGCAGCTCTGGGGGCTTTGAATGATTTATAAAAACTTTATCTAAGTAATATGAATTGTTTTGTTAAGTGAAAAATGATTCACCTTGATTATATGCAGAAGAGTTTAAAGTTACAGTTAATTAAAACAGTACAGTCAGTGATAAAGCGGCTCTTACAAGGAAAGCTCTTACAAGGCTTTTATAACTGCTTGTAGGCCCACCCTCAGGGATTTAGAAATTACACTAATGAGCTTCATAACTGTTTTACCGCGATTAACGCCCACCGGTACCTCTGTATAGTTTACAGATTAACATTTTATTTTTACACTTATATTTAATAATAATCAGAGCTTGACCATTCAAATATTTCACTAGCAGATATATTCTGTACAATTCAAATCGTACATTACCCAGAGTACGCAAATATGAAATAGGGTTTACAATACTATTCGACTATTTGCAAATAAACATATGATTGCTTTTACGATTTGAAAAATGACCAATGCTACCATACCTCTACACTCTAGTTAGAGACAAAATTTATCATACATTTTTGTAACATAGGGTAGTTAGTACCCAATCCTATATCCTCCGTTTGCATAGTAAGACACCCTCAATTAAAAGGTTTTATACTCTTAAACCAATAAATTGTTTTGAAGTTTTGAGTAACAGATTAATATCGGTTTTCTTTACTTGTTTTTGGATAGCGTATCATAGTGAATCCTATAGACACAATAGTATTCTAGTAAGACCTATAGAAAGATAAAACATTTTCCTTCAAAACTAAGCGATTTTTGACGAAAAATATGAACATATTTTTTTACAAATAAAAGCTTGTCCCACTTGAAATGATCTATATTGATCAATGATCTATATTGATGTTGAAACAGTTTCCTGCATTTTGAAAAAATTTTAACGAGTTCTAAAATTGTTAAACAAGCCTTTAAA
The DNA here is from genome assembly GCA_023375725.1 of Nephotettix cincticeps. Lineage (NCBI taxonomy): Eukaryota > Metazoa > Arthropoda > Insecta > Hemiptera > Cicadellidae > Nephotettix > Nephotettix cincticeps. Next base: position 42,854,202 of record CM041786.1, on the reverse strand, counting down.
TTTGAGTCTTACAGAAACTTTTACTTGCTTGGAAATAACAATTCTATCGTGGTTAGTACAACAGTTAAAAGTACATTCCACAATTTATTAATTTCAGATTAAACTAGTTAACTGTTGTAAAAAGTTGTTAATAGAGAGACACAAGTAGAGTGACATAGAGTAAAGAATTAACTAAGACATAGAGGACGGAAAGTGAGTGTGTTTTAGTGCTTGTACGTATCGAAACTGCATTAGGAATGTTTGTGTTGGCTCCCGTAAACACTCCCACGTCCTACTTTCTGTTAACACAGTAAATTTGCCACCCTTCCCAAACAGAACATCCACACAATATATAAGGTCTACTTGACCTATAATGTTAAGTAAAACTATCCAAACCGATCATTATAAATCATGAAAACGTCTCCTTTAAAACTAAACCAAACTAAATATATCTTTTCTTATAAACGTTTCTTTTAAACTACCACCTAAAAATAAAATACTAATTAATGGAGAATTTTACTTAAATAAAACAACCTCAATCAGCTGTTTTTTAACTGCAGATACAAATAAGCTAATATGACACGTTAACATGGACTGTTTGAAGGACTGTAGGACGAAAACCGTATTTTTCCCTACTACAGGAACTTACGTTAAAAGTATAGATAAGATATATTTCTTCATATTTTAAATTTAAAAAAATGCCCTATAATAAATCCTATAATAAACACACATACACACAAACACACATGGTACATTAAACGCGTCCAGATCGATGGTGCATTTACTATCGCAGGCTTCTAGGTTCCCAGTAGTAATCCGGCTCAGGGTGAGACTGTTTGGCTCGGGCTTGATGACCAACAGCCCACCGAGTCTCATCAACACTACTGTATTGTCAGTTTCATCATCAACAATCACTCGCCGATCCAATAAAATCCCAGTTCCATGAAAGATTATGTATCTCATAATGGCGCATTGGAATTTTGGTTTAGAATGAATAAACGAAATCACTTTTTTTATAATAATTTGATGTTGACTTAAAACATTTCGTCAGATGGAATGAACATGGGAATTTCAAAGATTAATGCACGAAACGACGGTGCGATGAATAAAGTACATGTGCAGTATTTATTTATTTTCTTCATACACTAGAGTGTAACAAGGGATAAATCCAATATATAGCAAAGGTTTACCTGGCACTCTTATAAAATAAAAAAAAACTTTATATGGAAATCAAATAATCTACCTTATTAGTAAAAATACGTTCACAATATTCCGAATTGTACTTACTTAGTTATATGTCTTAAAATGGTGTTTAACTTTCACACCAAACAATTAGATTGAAACCAACACACTGGTCATTAATTTTTATATTTAATACCTTCTCTTAGGTATTAGATTAGATTATTGAAATGGCAACCATACTACAAGGTAGGTATTTAAAGCCAAGTATCAAGTATCAAGTCGATTCATACAGATTTCTTTAACAACTATGCCGTGGGGCACACAATAAGAAGTTTTCTTCTGTTAAGTCTTGTACGAGAAATATAACACGTGTAATACTTTAATCTTTAATATTACATAGTCAAAGTTTATGAATAACTGTCTACTTTACTGGCTCCTGGCTTGGAAGGTAGGTTCTTTTAAATCAACAAAAGCCTATGAAAATTATGCATGTCATTATAGAAATATATATGTTAGACATAGGACGCAAATCTAATTAGTTAACTAGCTCATTCTGTGCCGACTTGCAAATGTGAACCGTCACATAGCGAGGTAGCAGTAGAGGAGGTGCTACCGATTACGTGCAAACAAGTGATATCGCTATCAAACAGGCTGCTGTACAGGAGCTGCAAGGTAACAGTGAGCAGTTTTTATCAATAACCTCGTCGTAAAAAACCTTCGTACTCAGCGAATAACACTATATAACGTTAAGTCAATATACATACCTAATAAATAAATGAGTTTGCCTATTTACATAAGATTAACATGGGAAAAAGCATACAGGTTTGCTGTTGATGAACACCGAAAGTGGGCATTTTTAACATAACATATTTTTATTTTGTCCATACATCAAATTTTACCAATATCAGTCCATAAATCAAGGAATTTGCCTATTCTCCAAAAGATTAAAATAGGAAAGGGTATGGAGTTTTTTTGCTTTGAGGAACACATAAACCATATTTTTCGCGTAAATGCATGGATCTCCATCTCATGATACTAAATACTAAGATTCATCCCAAAAATATAGGTTGATAAGTGAAATATTAGTTATTCCTTATCCTCCATAAGATTAACATTGGAGCCTCAAAATACAATGTACTGTGTTTAGATTTTTTAATATCTCGGTAACCGTTGGAAATAGAGGAAAATTTAAAGGAACCAAATTGTGTAGTTTTTGTGAGCTGGTTCTAATAGTAAAAGATAAAATTTGAAATTTTTTAACATTACATTCTTCCAATTTACCGTTATGTCTGGATTACAAACTTGTCCAGGTAAATGTAGGAGTACACATCTCTACCAAATTATATTTGGTATTTATCGGAACATTTTTACGAGAGCTATTGTGTCCACAGACTCATACACCATACATGGGATAACGATGGCCGCCGGGATGTCAGTACGGCTAGGCGTATGAGAAGGCCGGTCAAAGTACTAATCGAACAGTATAGGCTAGGGGGCGTAAATGTGAATTTGGAATGTGTGAAATTAAAAAGAGCAAAACAATAGTGTGTAACTTAAATTTGGGGGGGATATAGAGGAAAAGGGTAGAGTGAGACAGGATGAGAGGAAACGAGGAAAACGTCAGTGCGAAATAGTAGGTCCTGGAGAAAAGTCATTACCCGGGTCGAGTAGGGTAGAGTGAAGATTAAGACTTGGTAGTAAGCCGCCTACTTCATCCTCTCAGCCGGAAGAGAAGACTTCACCCAGGGAGACTCCTTGGAACGCAACGTGTACTAGTTGCCGACATACAGCGCTCTGCGGAGTTAAGTTAGGGTTTTATTGATAGTGAAAAATATTATTAACTACATAAAAAAATAAGAAAACTAACTTATCTCCACAGAGCGCTGTATGTCGGCAATATCTCGTATATTACGTTGGAACGCAACGTGTATTTAGTCGCTGACATACAGCGCTATGCGGAGATAAGTTAGGTTTTTTGATAATATTAAATATTATTAACGACATAAAATATAAAAATCCCTAACTTACCACTGCAGAGCGCTGTATGTCGGCAATATCGCCTATATCATCGTGTGATATATTCGTAATAATTATAATATAAACATGACAAAATATTACAATAATGAAAATTTAATAATAAGAAAATAATACTATTAATTGTAACTATTATATATATATTCGTAATATAATAATAACTGTATAGCTCAATCAAAGCACACATTAATTATAAAAAATTAATATAGTATTTTTAATGATATGTCCCATAATTGCATCGGCATAGTGAAGTGACATTAGGATGATTGGTGCTCTGTGGAATAATTAATTATGTTTCATTATTCCAGTCAGCTGTTTCCAACTTTGTAAAAACCTCTGCTAAAATAAGCCCTTTAGACCCCGAATTCTCTTTAAATGTCCCGTTTCTCTCTGCCTAAAACCCAGATCCATAGACAAAATATCCCTGATTCCCTAAAAATATCCCGTTTCTCCCCGTCCAGAACCCATATTCCTGCAGACGTCAATGTTGACATCAGTGTCGTATTTCGGTACAAATAGTGTTAGAAAACGTCGGAAATCCCAAAAATTTTATTAGAGAGAGAAATAAGTGTATTTGAGTGATTTTTCCCCGCCCAAAACCCCGATTCCCGCCGATACCCTGGCTAGACTGTATAGTTTAAGACTGTCATATTTCAGCCTTAAATCTTAAGGAAACGTCAAAATTTGTCAAAATTGAGTGGATATTTGTTAAAAAATTGTTAAAAAGTGCAAAAAGTAAGTCTGAGATAGATTTTATATAAAAGTAGGAGTAGAATACTGTGTTATAAACATTTACCGACTAGACTTTGCCTATAAGCACCTCAGAACGAAAATGTAACGTGGTCTCGGGCTTAAGTCTTACAATGAGACCTACGCTAATACCTTCTCCTTTATGGGAAATTTGCTAAAAATGAAATGCTTTATGCACCGTCAGGGGGTGGTCTTTTTTCTGGTGTGTGGGGACTTTCAACTATTAAAAACCCATCGATCCAGGAAAAGGATTTCCCTCTCGGAAACACATCTCTGCAATACTTAAAGAGGGTGCCTACTTCGTCCATACGGTATTACAACCGACTTTTCTGCCCTCTTTTGTCTCAGCACTCTACTTCAAAAAGCAGAGATAGCATTCGAAGATCTGGGGCTGGACAACATCACATAAACAATATTGTTCGGTGATACCTTTCCAACTGCTACCTCCATCTTAATCCGCTCTGCCTCCCACCGTCCACAAAAGAAGTATGCAGTTCATCGTCATGGTATGAATCATCATAATGACATTCCGGGCCATGGGCTATCCTCATGCTGTATTGGTAGGCACCAAATCGTCCATGATCTGAAAAATATCGGGTGAGATTAAAGTCTACCTCATCTAACTCCCGATCCACCCACAGCCCAACATGACCAATCAGTCTGGCCGCCCTACTCATCTATTATCTCCATCCTATCAAGATTGGAATTCCTCCATAGTTTGCCTTCGGGCTTGGGTATAAGACAGTCTAACATTACCCTCAAAAATCTGTTTACGTTCAAAAGTAAGAATAACAGGGGGAACTACCCCAGCCATCACAGGTGCAGCTGGTTCCTGCAGTGAGCAATAGACCTACCACATGAATTGTTGACATCGCTGTCAAATATTAGTACACATACCACATAGTATATTACTAGTATATTTTCATACACAATACGCACAATACAATAATACAATAACGCACGGGCCACTTCACAGAGAACATTAATAACTAAGCATTGTTAATTTTGGGTGCAACATTGTGTTTAGTGCATGATACCATTTTCTATACAGGACTAAATATTTGTTATAACGATTTAAGATCGGTTTGGAGTCACTTCAGCAAGTTATAAATTGATTTATGATAGAATTTTTACTTTTAGGCCTAATGTTTTAATTTTCAAACTATTCTCAATTCTAATAAAATGCTTTAGTTATTCAGAATTTTTTCTGGGTGTTTACTGAATTAAGATTTATATATAGGCACAAACGACTGCTTTATATTAAGTTGAGTATCGGTTCTATACGTGGGTTAGAAATACAAAAACCAGTCCCATAAGTCTTATAAAATCCGTCATCAGTAAATCATTTATACATTGAGTTGATCAATAGTAGCGAGGATAAAGTTAAATTTACATAAACTTATCTATTATGCAATTTATAATGCACGCAAATAGATTTGAGTAGGTACAGGTAAAACCAAATCAGATCCCTACAACGCAATTAGATGTTACAATTAAACGTGTTAATAATTAAAATGCAATATAGTTTTGGCCAGATCATGGTAATCCGTACTAATTAAATTAACCTCCAATCCACTTTATGCGAATAAGTAGATAAATACAGATTTATTCTAATTTGAAGCTTTTAGTTTATATAGGTCTTGTTCCATCTTATATGGTTCGTATTATAAGAATACTTTTAAACATTTTAGCAAACATGTAAATAAAAATAATTAGATCAGGAAAGTAACATATTCTTTTTCATATATACGTATCTTAATTATGTAAATATATAATTTCTATGTAATAAAATGAAAATGTACCTTTTTTAACGCAATACCCTTAAATAACTGTTATATATTGAATAACTGTCTGATAGCTGTGAGAATGATGTGTAATAACTCAGCAAATTGAAAACTGTTTATAAATATAATTAAGCCATACTCAAGGTATAAATTTATATTAAAAATCATTAGGAGCCAAATGGCATATGGGTAATTGGACGTGTTTATCACATGTACTTGTCCCGCATTTTCTAATCCATCCACTGTAGCCCAGCCTCCGTACCTATTGCCAGGAACCATCTTGGTGGGCGCGCAGAACCACTACGGTACCGTTATATGCAGGGTGTGACACTAATTACAGTGGCTAAAACGCTCGGAGAAGATTCATCCCCGACGAGGGCAATCCTATTCTCCCGCAAAAATATTTGGAATTGTATGTAAAATTATTTCCAAAATTTACAGTCTCAACTAAACCGTCATGATTACATATGCACTTACAACAGTCTATTATATTTATAACAGTTAATTTCCAAATTTTAGCTTCCAATGTCTTTCCTATTTTAACTTTGTAACAAGACTATAACCAATGTTATACTTTGGGTAAATGTTTTATATTTTTAGCAAAATACTTTTAAATACTTTCATAACACAGAATATTGAACCAACATCACCTGTATGTCTGCAATGTATGTAGGCCTACTGATATACAGCGCTCTGCTCAGTTGATTCGTATTGGTAATTTGTATTTTTATACTATAAAAAAATTGGATAACATCAATAACCAAACCAACTAACCATGATTCCGTATGCGTATAACCTTTCATGCCAATGTATAGGTCTACAAAACGAATGAATAAGTGTGGTCTGTTTGATTAAAATGGATCAAACAATAAAAATAAATTAAATGGAAATATGAACATTTGTTTACTTATAATCCAGTTACAAATAGGCTATTAGATATACAAATTTAGAAGTTTTTGGGTATGGTAGGCTAAATACTACAATTAAATATTTAAAACTGTCCTCAATGTAATATTTATAGCGAGGCTATTTTTTTGTGTGAAGATATTTAATGCTTTGTGTAAAACAACTGAACTCATTAAACTTTAACAGAAGGCTAGAGGGATTAAAGAGCCCGAGAAATGTTTTCAATTTTCATCTATATATAAACACAGCAAAACACGGCCTCTCTCCATAATTAAAAGACCTAAGAACTGCGTTTGCAATACAGCAATGCAGACTATTTTTTAAATAATCCTTTTTACAAATGTGAATTAATGCAAAAGATACATCATATCTTGAAGTCATATTTTCTTGATACATTATTTCATATGGGATACCACGTAAGTATTTGTATTTAAAAAAAAAATATAAATAAGAAGATTAGTGATATATTTATTTAGTTATAAAAATATGTTATAACTAACAATTTTTAATACACGTGGCCATGCCAAATATAGCTCTTAGTTATGGATAGTTAATTAGTTTTGTATTAGTACTGGAATTCACCTCATAAAGTCGCCGAATATCTAACCGTCAAATCCCGTCCCAGAAAACTTCCATGGATGGGGTTTACTACTCCCACCTCTAACAAATCCAGATATAACTTTAGTAAAAACTAAAAAAATCATACAAACCCACAATTTTTCTCAAAGTTCTGGGGACCAAAACATACAACTCTAATATTAACAACCGTAAAGGTAGGTGATAGTGAACCATTCTGGCGGAGTCAATATTTGGAGGCGTGACTTTTTAACACATTCAATTTAAGTCCCCCGTGAATATTATATTTTTATTTTTAGAGGATTATGATTATTCATAAATAAATCTGCTGTCTTTGACAACTTAAATGATTTCGGAAGAGCTTTTGCTATATTAAAATATTCAAATTTCTTTATTCCATGACAACATTTTTTTTGCAAAACATACATAATAGTATAGGCTGCGTCAGGGTATAGCTAAAACAAAATATAATTACAGTACCTAAGCCAAAAACACAATCAGTAAAAAGTGGAAATAACAGTGAACCTCTGTGAGATAATCTGTTAAAAATAGAACATAATATATAGTCTTCAAAATGTAGCTGTTTTTTCACCTTCTAGGAGCCAATGCTCAGTCAAAAACAAAACATCGGACTGAAGTTTATCAGCAGTGATTTAAACAAATCTCACCTTGTCAAATAGGCCTATGGAATTCCACAGTATGGCTCTAAAATTACACTGTTCATCATCCTGTCTATCACCTGGATTGGTGTAAATTAGGTTGAAAGGGCTTTGTTCTGCTAACTCTGAGCCCCTATGAACAACAGAGTTTTCCCCTTGCACTGTTAAATACCATCAGCAAATCCGTTTTCTTCTATAGAAGGCCTATTTTTCCTGTTAACAAAATTGGTTATGGACATTTTTATCACTGTTCTCAGTTTAATCAGGAAATCACTCTAGCACATAAAAGGGTTGTTGGGGTAGTTTTTTTTTTCAATAGTGACCTCCATCAAGTTAAATGTTATTCGAAAAAGGACTTTATGATGGTTCCATTTAAAGGTATGGATAAACAATATAAAGTAAAAACGATTTATCCTATTCATAATATTAATTTGAAAGCCACGTTTAGTAAAATTTATAAATTTGTGTTATAAATACGTGTATATACCTTACTTAGTATTATGTGCAAAAATGTTACAATCCATCATATTTGAAAAATACCCTTGTCGCAGCAGACCTGCGTACTCAGCGAATTTCCAAATAAAATAAAAATATAATAATAATAATATATGACAAGTTTGGTCAAAATCTGTCGATAAACATGAGAATTATTTGCCTATTCTCCAAAAGATTAAAATGGGAAAGAGTGAGTAGGTTTGCTGCTGTGAGGAACACTGAAAGTAACCATTTATACCATCAAAAATTTTATTTTTAACATTTATACCAACTTTCATCAACATCTGTCCATAAATAAAGGAGTTTGCCTAATCTCCATATGATTAACATGGGAAAAGAGAATGCAGGTTTGCTGCCATGATAAACACATATACTATGATTTTTTAGCACAAATGTATGGATCTCAACCACATGAAGCTAAATATCAAGTTTCATCCAAAAATATTAGATAATAAGTGAAAAATTAATTTTTCCTAATCCTCCATAAGATTAACATTGGAGCCTCAAAGTAGTTTAGTTTAGTTTTCGTGTAACCTTCTGGCCAAGGTCTAGTGTTAGAGTTTTCAGGTCGCACTACTGCCTCTAACGTGACCTAACGACTACTTATGTAGCCGGGACCAACGGCTTAACGTGCCTTCCGAAGCACGGTGGCAGTCTGAGAAATTAAATTTCATGTGTCATGACCGGGTATTGAACCCGGGTTTTTTGGGTGGTAGGCCAGTACTTTACCCACTCAGCTATGCAAAATACAACGTACTGTGTTTAGATTTTTTTATATCTCGGTAACCGTTGAAGATTGTGTAGTTTTGTAAGCTCCATTTGATTCCAATGGTGAAATATAAAATTAGAAGTTTTTAAAAATTACATGTGAAAAACTCAAAAAACCCCATTTTGGGGTACAAAACCCCCCCAAACTACCCGTTCCCATTGACCGATATGTCTGGTTTACGAACTCGTCCGAGCTTTTGTAGGAATACACGTTTCTACCAAATTTGGTCTCGATCGGACCATTTTACGAGAGTTATCGTGTTCACAGACACACACACACACACACACACACACACACACACACACACACACACACACACACACACACACACACACACACACACACACATATATATATATATATATATATATATAAATTTTTACGACTATTGTTTTTGGTCTCTTGGCACCTAAAGAAGAAAAAATAACATGGTCTCGGGCTTAACTCTTGCCATGAGACCTACGGTAATAGCTTCTTCCCTATGGGAAATTCGCTAAAAAAACGGTAGTTTCTCTTATTTCAAAATAAGAGTAGCTGGGGTTAGTTATTTTCTTAATAACAACCATCATTGAAAAGATCGAAAGTAAAGGGTGGTTTTAAAGTGTCTTCCCCTACATTTTTGTAGAATATATATTTAAAGTAATTTCAACTACGGGATTTATTAAAAAAGCTCCATGCCCTTACTTTTCTAGTAATTGAAAACATTGAAAGTTTCCTGAGATCCAAGATATAGGAGTAAACTTTAAAACTCTGTATAAGAAGCCTGTCATGCGCATATAAAACAGAACATTTCTCCCCTAAACACAACGCCACAATATGATTTAAAAAAGGTTGACTCGTTTTTAACATATCCATGGGTCTAGGATAAAAGAGTCAACATAAATCATTGCTCTATGGCGGTTTGAGCAGACAATATGATTTCTGTTTGAGTTTCTACTTTAAATATAGTTTTTAATTATTTTACCAGTTCTTTTGATGTTAAATTAATCTCCCAAAAGATAGTTAATAATCTATAAACAACATAGGAACAAAGACACCAGGAAGTTGTGGCAGCTGCGACGAGGATTGCCAAAAACCGACGACTTTGCTGTGTGTTGGGTATGTACAATCGGCTTCCTTTTAGAATCTTGCAGTATCAAAAAGAAAACATGGAATAGTCTTGGGATTAATGGACAGGCCATATGGATGTGCTCAAGCTGTAGAAAGACTAAGAAAAGCTCCTCTAGGCAGGATGAATCTGATGAGGAGATGACAGATAGCAACATAGATAGCGACTTTGAGGTCAGTAGCCTTGATGTGCAAAGAGCCATTCTGGCCAAGGTCAACTCTTTGATGGACATGCGTTCTAAGCTGGACAGCATAAAAACGTCCATGAAATTCCTAGCGGAGAAGTATGATAAGATTCTAGAGGAGGTCAGTTGTCTCCTCACTGAAAACAAGGATCTAAAGTGTGAGTTAGAGGCACTAAAAGCTGAAGGAGATTGAAAAACTGAATGTGGGTTTTGCTGATCGTGACCAATACGACAGGAGATTCAATTTAGAGATTCATGGCCTTCCTCAAAGTATTAATAATGAGGACATGGAAACTACTCTGAATCAATTGGCCCAGCAGATCGGTATCCTGTTTGAGCCTAGGGAAACTCATCAGGCACACAGGCTGCAGTCAAGGAGCTCTAGGTCTGTCAGAGACAATTGGCCCAGCAGATCGGTATCCAGTTTGAGCCTAGGGAAACTCATCAGGCACACAGGCTGCAGTCAAGGAGCTCTAGGTCTGTCAGAGACAATTGGCCCAGCAGATCGGTATCCAGTTTGAGCCTAGGGAAACTCATCAGGCACACAGGCTGCAGTCAAGGAGCTCTAGGTCTGTCAGAGACAATTGGCCCAGCAGATCGGTATCCAGTTTGAGCCTAGGGAAACTCATCAGGCACACAGGCTGCAGTCAAGGAGCTCTAGGTCTGTCAGAGACAATTGGCCCAGCAGATCAGTATCCAGTTTGAGCCTAGGGAAACTCATCAGGCACACAGGCTGCAGTCAAGGAGCTCTAGGTCTGTCAGAGACAATTGGCCCAGCAGATCGGTATCCAGTTTGAGCCTAGGGAAACTCATCAGGCACACAGGCTGCAGTCAAGGAGCTCTAGGTCTGTCAGAGACAATTGGCCCAGCAGATCGGTATCCTGTTTGAGCCTAGGGAAACTCATCAGGCACACAGGCTGCAGTCAAGGAGCTCTAGGTCTGTCAGAGACAATTGGCCCAGCAGATCGGTATCCTGTTTGAGCCTAGGGAAACTCATCAGGCACACAGGCTGCAGTCAAGGAGCTCTAGGTCTGTCAGAGACAATTGGCCCAGCAGATCGGTATCCAGTTTGAGCCTAGGGAAACTCATCAGGCACACAGGCTGCAGTCAGAGACAATTGGCCCAGCAGATCGGTATCCTGTTTGAGCCTAGGGAAACTCATCAGGCACACAGGCTGCAGTCAAGGAGCTCTAGGTCTGTCAGAGACAATTGGCCCAGCAGATCGGTATCCTGTTTGAGCCTAGGGAAACTCATCAGGCACACAGGCTGCAGTCAAGGAGCTCTAGGTCTGTCAGAGACAATTGGCCCAGCAGATCGGTATCCAGTTTGAGCCTAGGGAAACTCATCAGGCACACAGGCTGCAGTCAAGGAGCTCTAGGTCTGTCAGAGACAATTGGCCCAGCAGATCGGTATCCAGTTTGAGCCTAGGGAAACTCATCAGGCTCACAGGCTGCAGTCAAGGAGCTCTAGGTCTGTCAGAGACAATTGGCCCAGCAGATCGGTATCCAGTTAGAGCCTAGGGAAACTCATCAGGCACACAGGCTGCAGTCAAGGAGCTCTAGGTCTGTCAGAGACAATTGGCCCAGCAGATCGGTATCCAGTTTGAGCCTAGAGAAACTCATCAGGCTCACAGGCTGCAGTCAAGGAGCTCTAGGTCTGTCAGAGACAATTGGCCCAGCAGATCGGTATCCAGTTTGAGCCTAGGGAAACTCATCAGGCACACAGGCTGCAGTCAAGGAGCTCTAGGTCTGTCAGAGACAATTGGCCCAGCAGATCGGTATCCAGTTTGAGCCTAGGAAAACTCATCAGGCACACAGGCTGCAGTCAAGGAGCTCTAGGTCTGTCAGAGACAATTGGCCCAGCAGATCGGTATCCAGTTTGAGCCTAGAGAAACTCATCAGGCTCACAGGCTGCAGTCAAGGAGCTCTAGGTCTGTCAGAGACAATTGGCCCAGCAGATCGGTATCCAGTTTGAGCCTAGGGAAACTCATCAGGCACACAGGCTGCAGTCAAGGAGCTCTAGGTCTGTCAGAGACAATTGGCCCAGCAGATCGGTATCCAGTTTGAGCCTAGGGAAACTCATCAGGCACACAGGCTGCAGTCAAGGAGCTCTAGGTCTGTCAGAGACAATTGGCGCAGCAGATCGGTATCCAGTTTGAGCCTAGGGGAACTCATCAGGCACACAGGCTGCAGTCAAGGAGCTCTAGGTCTGTCAGAGATAATTGGCCCAGCAGATCGGTATCCAGTTTGAGCCTAGAGAAACTCATCAGGCACACAGGCTGCAGTCAAGGAGCTCTAGGTCTGTCAGAGACAATTGGCCCAGCAGATCGGTATCCAGTTTGAGCCTAGAGAAACTCATCAGGCTCACAGGCTGCAGTCAAGGAGCTCTAGGTCTGTCAGAGACAATTGGTCTAGCAGATCGGTATCCAGTTTGAGCCTAGGGAAACTCATCAGGCACACAGGCTGCAGTCAAGGAGCTCTAGGTCTGTCAGAGACAATTGGCCCAGCAGATCGGTATCCAGTTTGAGCCTAGGGAAACTCATCAGGCACACAGGCTGCAGTCAAGGAGCTCTAGGTCTGTCAGAGACAATTGGCCCAGCAGATCGGTATCCAGTTTGAGCCTAGGGAAACTCATCAGGCACACAGGCCGCAGTCAAGGAGCTCTAGGTCTGTCAGAGACAATTGGCCCAGCAGATCGGTATCCAGTTTGAGCCTAGAGAAACTCATCAGGCACACAGGCTGCAGTCAAGGAGCTCTAGGTCTGTCAGAGACAATTGGCCCAGCAGATCGGTATCCAGTTTGAGCCTAGAGAAACTCATCAGGCACACAGGCTGCAGTCAAGGAGCTCTAGGTCTGTCAGAGACAATTGGCCCAGCAGATCGGTATCCAGTTTGAGCCTAGAGAAACTCATCAGGCTCACAGGCTGCAGTCAAGGAGCTCTAGGTCTGTCAGAGACAATTGGCCCAGCAGATCGGTATCCAGTTTGAGCCTAGGGAAACTCATCAGGCACACAGGCTGCAGTCAAGGAGCTCTAGGTCTGTCAGAGACAATTGGCCCAGCAGATCGGTATCCAGTTTGAGCCTAGAGAAACTCATCAGGCACACAGGCTGCAGTCAAGGAGCTCTAGGTCTGTCAGAGACAATTGGCCCAGCAGATCGGTATCCAGTTTGAGCCTAGAGAAACTCATCAGGCACACAGGCTGCAGTCAAGGAGCTCTAGGTCTGTCAGAGACAATTGGCCCAGCAGATCGGTATCCAGTTTGAGCCTAGGGAAACTCATCAGGCACACAGGCTGCAGTCAAGGAGCTCTAGGTCTGTCAGAGACAATTGGCCCAGCAGATCGGTATCCAGTTTGAGCCTAGAGAAACTCATCAGGCACACAGGCTGCAGTCAAGGAGCTCTAGGTCTGTCAGAGACAATTGGCCCAGCAGATCGGTATCCAGTTTGAGCCTAGGGAACTCATCAGGCACACAGGCTGCAGTCAAGGAGCTCTAGGTCTGTCAGAGACAATTGGCCCAGCAGATCGGTATCCAGTTTGAGCCTAGGGAAACTCATCAGGCACACAGGCTGCAGTCAAGGAGCTCTAGGTCTGTCAGAGACAATTGGCCCAGCAGATCGGTATCCAGTTTGAGCCTAGGGAAACTCATCAGGCACACAGGCTGCAGTCAAGGAGCTCTAGGTCTGTCAGAGACAATTGGCCCAGCAGATCGGTATCCAGTTTGAGCCTAGGGAAACTCATCAGGCACACAGGCTGCAGTCAAGGAGCTCTAGGTCTGTCAGAGACAATTGGCCCAGCAGATCGGTATCCAGTTTGAGCCTAGGGAAACTCATCAGGCACACAGGCTGCAGTCAAGGAGCTCTAGGTCTGTCAGAGACAATTGGCCCAGCAGATCGGTATCCAGTTTGAGCCTAGGGAAACTCATCAGGCACACAGGCTGCAGTCAAGGAGCTCTAGGTCTGTCAGAGACAATTGGCCCAGCAGATCGGTATCCAGTTTGAGCCTAGGGAAACTCATCAGGCACACAGGCTGCAGTCAAGGAGCTCTAGGTCTGTCAGAGACAATTGGCCCAGCAGATCGGTATCCAGTTTGAGCCTAGGGAAACTCATCAGGCACACAGGCTGCAGTCAAGGAGCTCTAGGTCTGTCAGAGACAATTGGCCCAGCAGATCGGTATCCAGTTTGAGCCTAGGGAAACTCATCAGGCACACAGGCTGCAGTCAAGGAGCTCTAGGTCTGTCAGAGACAATTGGCCCAGCAGATCGGTATCCAGTTTGAGCCTAGGGAAACTCATCAGGCACACAGGCTGCAGTCAAGGAGCTCTAGGTCTGTCAGAGACAATTGGCCCAGCAGATCGGTATCCAGTTTGAGCCTAGGGAAACTCATCAGGCACACAGGCTGCAGTCAAGGAGCTCTAGGTCTGTCAGAGACAATTGGCCCAGCAGATCGGTATCCAGTTTGAGCCTAGGGAAACTCATCAGGCACACAGGCTGCAGTCAAGGAGCTCTAGGTCTGTCAGAGACAATTGGCCCAGCAGATCGGTATCCAGTTTGAGCCTAGGGAAACTCATCAGGCACACAGGCTGCAGTCAAGGAGCTCTAGGTCTGTCAGAGACAATTGGCCCAGCAGATCGGTATCCAGTTTGAGCCTAGAAACTCATCAGGCACACAGGCTGCAGTCAAGGAGCTCTAGGTCTGTCAGAGACAATTGGCCCAGCAGATCGGTATCCAGTTTGAGCCTAGGGAAACTCATCAGGCACACAGGCTGCAGTCAAGGAGCTCTAGGTCTGTCAGAGACAATTGGCCCAGCAGATCGGTATCCAGTTTGAGCCTAGAGAAACTCATCAGGCACACAGGCTGCAGTCAAGGAGCTCTAGGTCTGTCAGAGACAATTGGCCCAGCAGATCGGTATCCAGTTTGAGCCTAGGGAAACTCATCAGGCACACAGGCTGCAGTCAAGGAGCTCTAGGTCTGTCAGAGACAATTGGCCCAGCAGATCGGTATCCAGTTTGAGCCTAGGGAAACTCATCAGGCACACAGGCTGCAGTCAAGGAGCTCTAGGTCTGTCAGAGACAATTGGCCCAGCAGATCGGTATCCAGTTTGAGCCTAGAGAAACTCATCAGGCACACAGGCTGCAGTCAAGGAGCTCTAGGTCTGTCAGAGACAATTGGCCCAGCAGATCGGTATCCAGTTTGAGCCTAGAGAAACTCATCAGGCTCACAGGCTGCAGTCAAGGAGCTCTAGGTCTGTCAGAGACAATTGGCCCAGCAGATCGGTATCCAGTTTGAGCCTAGGGAAACTCATCAGGCACACAGGCTGCAGTCAAGGAGCTCTAGGTCTGTCAGAGACAATTGGCCCAGCAGATCGGTATCCAGTTTGAGCCTAGGGAAACTCATCAGGCACACAGGCTGCAGTCAAGGAGCTCTAGGTCTGTCAGAGACAATTGGCCCAGCAGATCGGTATCCAGTTTGAGCCTAGGGAAACTCATCAGGCACACAGGCTGCAGTCAAGGAGCTCTAGGTCTGTCAGAGACAATTGGCCCAGCAGATCGGTATCCAGTTTGAGCCTAGAGAAACTCATCAGGCTCACAGGCTGCAGTCAAGGAGCTCTAGGTCTGTCAGAGACAATTGGCCCAGCAGATCGGTATCCAGTTTGAGCCTAGGGAAACTCATCAGGCACACAGGCTGCAGTCAAGGAGCTCTAGGTCTGTCAGAGACAATTGGCCCAGCAGATCGGTATCCAGTTTGAGCCTAGGGAAACTCATCAGGCACACAGGCTGCAGTCAAGGAGCTCTAGGTCTGTCAGAGACAATTGGCCCAGCAGATCGGTATCCAGTTTGAGCCTAGGGAAACTCATCAGGCACACAGGCTGCAGTCAAGGAGCTCTAGGTCTGTCAGAGACAATTGGCCCAGCAGATCGGTATCCAGTTTGAGCCTAGAGAAACTCATCAGGCACACAGGCTGCAGTCAAGGAGCTCTAGGTCTGTCAGAGACAATTGGCCCAGCAGATCGGTATCCAGTTTGAGCCTAGGGAAACTCATCAGGCACACAGGCTGCAGTCAAGGAGCTCTAGGTCTGTCAGAGACAATTGGCCCAGCAGATCGGTATCCAGTTTGAGCCTAGGGAAACTCATCAGGCACACAGGCTGCAGTCAAGGAGCTCTAGGTCTGTCAGAGACAATTGGCCCAGCAGATCGGTATCCAGTTTGAGCCTAGGGAAACTCATCAGGCACACAGGCTGCAGTCAAGGAGCTCTAGGTCTGTCAGAGACAATTGGCCCAGCAGATCGGTATCCAGTTTGAGCCTAGGGAAAACCATCAGGCACACAGGCTGCAGTCAAGGAGCTCTAGGTCTGTCAGAGACAATTGGCCCAGCAGATCGGTATCCAGTTTGAGCCTAGAGAAACTCATCAGGCACACAGGCTGCAGTCAAGGAGCTCTAGGTCTGTCAGAGACAATTGGCCCAGCAGATCGGTATCCAGTTTGAGCCTAGAGAAACTCATCAGGCACACAGGCTGCAGTCAAGGAGCTCTAGGTCTGTCAGAGACAATTGGCCCAGCAGATCGGTATCCAGTTTGAGCCTAGGAAACTCATCAGGCACACAGGCTGCAGTCAAGGAGCTCTAGGTCTGTCAGAGACAATTGGCCCAGCAGATCGGTATCCAGTTTGAGCCTAGAGAAACTCATCAGGCACACAGGCTGCAGTCAAGGAGCTCTAGGTCTGTCAGAGACAATTGGCCCAGCAGATCGGTATCCAGTTTGAGCCTAGAGAAACTCATCAGGCACACAGGCTGCAGTCAAGGAGCTCTAGGTCTGTCAGAGACAATTGGCCCAGCAGATCGGTATCCAGTTTGAGCCTAGGGAAACTCATCAGGCACACAGGCTGCAGTCAAGGAGCTCTAGGTCTGTCAGAGACAATTGGCCCAGCAGATCGGTATCCAGTTTGAGCCTAGGGAAACTCATCAGGCACACAGGCTGCAGTCAAGGAGCTCTAGGTCTGTCAGAGACAATTGGCCCAGCAGATCGGTATCCAGTTTGAGCCTAGAGAAACTCATCAGGCACACAGGCTGCAGTCAAGGAGCTCTAGGTCTGTCAGAGACAATTGGCCCAGCAGATCGGTATCCAGTTTGAGCCTAGGGAAACTCATCAGGCACACAGGCTGCAGTCAAGGAGCTCTAGGTCTGTCAGAGACAATTGGCCCAGCAGATCGGTATCCAGTTTGAGCCTAGGGAAACTCATCAGGCACACAGGCTGCAGTCAAGGAGCTCTAGGTCTGTCAGAGACAATTGGCCCAGCAGATCGGTATCCAGTTTGAGCCTAGGGAAACTCATCAGGCACACAGGCTGCAGTCAAGGAGCTCTAGGTCTGTCAGAGACAATTGGCCCAGCAGATCGGTATCCAGTTTGAGCCTAGGGAAACTCATCAGGCACACAGGCTGCAGTCAAGGAGCTCTAGGTCTGTCAGAGACAATTGGCCCAGCAGATCGGTATCCAGTTTGAGCCTAGGGAAACTCATCAGGCACACAGGCTGCAGTCAAGGAGCTCTAGGTCTGTCAGAGACAATTGGCCCAGCAGATCGGTATCCAGTTTGAGCCTAGGAAACTCATCAGGCACACAGGCTGCAGTCAAGGAGCTCTAGGTCTGTCAGAGACAATTGGCCCAGCAGATCCGTATCCAGTTTGAGCCTAGGAAACTCATCAGGCACACAGGCTGCAGTCAAGGAGCTCTAGGTCTGTCAGAGACAATTGGCCCAGCAGATCGGTATCCAGTTTGAGCCTAGGGAAACTCATCAGGCACACAGGCTGCAGTCAAGGAGCTCTAGGTCTGTCAGAGACAATTGGCCCAGCAGATCGGTATCCAGTTTGAGCCTAGGGAAACTCATCAGGCACACAGGCTGCAGTCAAGGAGCTCTAGGTCTGTCAGAGACAATTGGCCCAGCAGATCGGTATCCAGTTTGAGCCTAGGGAAACTCATCAGGCACACAGGCTGCAGTCAAGGAGCTCTAGGTCTGTCAGAGACAATTGGCCCAGCAGATCGGTATCCAGTTTGAGCCTAGGGAAACTCATCAGGCACACAGGCTGCAGTCAAGGAGCTCTAGGTCTGTCAGAGACAATTGGCCCCAGATCGGTATCCAGTTTGAGCCTAGGGAAACTCATCAGGCACACAGGCTGCAGTCAAGG
Source organism: Nephotettix cincticeps (assembly GCA_023375725.1). NCBI lineage: Eukaryota > Metazoa > Arthropoda > Insecta > Hemiptera > Cicadellidae > Nephotettix > Nephotettix cincticeps. The sequence continues at coordinate 42,835,606 of CM041786.1, read as the reverse complement.
AGCTCTAGGTCTGTCAGAGACAATTGGCCCAGCAGATCGTATCCAGTTTGAGCCTAGAGAAACTCATCAGGCACACAGGCTGCAGTCAAGGAGCTCTAGGTCTGTCAGAGACAATTGGCCCAGCAGATCGGTATCCAGTTTGAGCCTAGGGAAACTCATCAGGCACAGGCTGCAGTCAAGGATGCTCTAGGTCTGTAGAGACAATTGGCCCAGCAGATCGGTATCCAGTTTGAGCCTAGAGAAACTCATCAGGCACACAGGCTGCAGTCAAGGAGCTCTAGGTCTGTCAGAGACAATTGGTCTAGCAGATCGGTATCCAGTTTGAGCCTAGGGAAACTCATCAGGCACACAGGCTGCAGTCAAGGAGCTCTAGGTCTGTCAGAGACAATTGGCCCAGCAGATCGGTATCCAGTTTGAGCCTAGGGAAACTCATCAGGCACACAGGCTGCAGTCAAGGAGCTCTAGGTCTGTCAGAGACAATTGGCCCAGCAGATCGGTATCCAGTTTGAGCCTAGAGAAACTCATCAGGCACACAGGCTGCAGTCAAGGAGCTCTAGGTCTGTCAGAGACAATTGGCCCAGCAGATCGGTATCCAGTTTGAGCCTAGGGAAACTCATCAGGCTCACAGGCTGCAGTCAAGGAGCTCTAGGTCTGTCAGAGACAATTGGCCCAGCAGATCGGTATCCAGTTTGAGCCTAGGGAAACTCATCAGGCACACAGGCTGCAGTCAAGGAGCTCTAGGTCTGTCAGAGACAATTGGCCCAGCAGATCGGTATCCAGTTTGAGCCTAGAGAAACCCAACAGGCACACAGGCTGCAGTCAAGGAGCTCTAGGTCTGTCAGAGACAATTGGCCCAGCAGATCGGTATCCAGTTTGAGCCTAGGGAAACTCATCAGGCACACAGGCTGCAGTCAAGGAGCTCTAGGTCTGTCAGAGACAATTGGCCCAGCAGATCGGTATCCAGTTTGAGCCTAGGGAAACTCATCAGGCACACAGGCTGCAGTCAAGGAGCTCTAGGTCTGTCAGAGACAATTGGCCCAGCAGATCGGTATCCAGTTTGAGCCTAGAGAAACTCATCAGGCACACAGGCTGCAGTCAAGGAGCTCTAGGTCTGTCAGAGACAATTGGCCCAGCAGATCGGTATCCAGTTTGAGCCTAGAGAAACTCATCAGGCACACAGGCTGCAGTCAAGGAGCTCTAGGTCTGTCAGAGACAATTGGCCCAGCAGATCGGTATCCAGTTTGAGCCTAGGGAAACTCATCAGGCACACAGGCTGCAGTCAAGGAGCTCTAGGTCTGTCAGAGACAATTGGCCCAGCAGATCGGTATCCAGTTTGAGCCTAGGGAAACTCATCAGGCACACAGGCTGCAGTCAAGGAGCTCTAGGTCTGTCAGAGACAATTGGCCCAGCAGATCGGTATCCAGTTTGAGCCTAGGGAAAACTCATCAGGCACACAGGCTGCAGTCAAGGAGCTCTAGGTCTGTCAGAGACAATTGGCCCAGCAGATCGGTATCCAGTTTGAGCCTAGAGAAACTCATCAGGCACACAGGCTGCAGTCAAGGAGCTCTAGGTCTGTCAGAGACAATTGGCCCAGCAGATCGGTATCCAGTTTGAGCCTAGGGAAAACTCATCAGGCACACAGGCTGCAGTCAAGGAGCTCTAGGTCTGTCAGAGACAATTGGCCCAGCAGATCGGTATCCCAGTTTGAGCCTAGAGAAAACTCATCAGGCACACAGGCTGCAGTCAAGGAGCTCTAGGTCTGTCAGAGACAATTGGCCCAGCAGATCGGTATCCAGTTTGAGCCTAGAGAAACTCATCAGGCTCACAGGCTGCAGTCAAGGAGCTTAAAAAACGTACGGGTAACTCGTGCATTTTTAAAATATTCATTTCGGCTATCCTTGAACAAAAAAAACATACAAATACAAGAGATGTGATGAATACAAATGATGAATTTAAATATAATTTTAAAGATTGTAATTTACGTTTAAAAACCTTTTCAAACATACGCAGTTTGATACAAATTAGATATAGTTTCATAGCATGTAAAAACGATATGTCACAGATTAAGGTTGAAAGGTAAAGGGGTGATTAGAGATCTAGAGTGCTGGGGGGCTGGTCCTGATTTGTTGGCACCGCGTGGAATACAGAGCGGCTCGTTACGATAAGTGGTCGTTACTTACCATTACCCGGTGGTAAAACTACGTTACTTGAACCCTGCAAAAAAATCGATCCGAACGTCATAGTTTCTTGATATTACTCATTGTTTTGTAGCTTTCTGATTAGTTTTGACATGGATATGTCTTAGCTCTGGGGGAGGGGGTGTTGGTGATTTTTAAGATGGAAAACATGTAACAGGTTTCCATAGAAACTACCTGAACTATTTATTGAATTTTAAATAAAACAAAATAGGAACAGCTGTTAAGATGAACTTAAAATATTCCCTTTAGACATATCCATGATCTAACCTATTTCCCACAGGGAAGTAAATACAAACATTTTTCAAATTGTCGGTGTCTTTTTTTAGTTTCAAAATTATATAATCCAATCCCTTGATACCACGTAACTAAAGATTATGTTTCGAATTATAAACGACTTAAACTAATAAACTTTACCTAAAAATATGACGTAATATTTCAAAATACCTAACACTTAGAACATTCTTTACATTACATTATGTAGAACATTTTTTACACACTGAAGTTAATTGTTTTAAGCTTTACTCATTATAAAATACGTTTATAGTTTAGGATTTTTTTATCTTTTAATACTTCATAGTAGTCTATTAAATTTACCTGGAACGATATTTTTTATTATTGTTGTTTCTATTACATTAATATTATGTAAGTTTAATTACAATATCAATATTATTAATTAACATATTTCCAATTAAATTAAATCAAAAAGCCGTGTTCTTAAGATTTGTAAAAACTCTAGCACTTTTCACTGTAAAATATTTGTGAAGCAAAATTATAGAATTTCGCACAATATATCTTGCATATTTTAATATTATGACGCAGTGGAGTGTAATTAAACCCGATGTGAATGTAATATAAATTCCTGTATAACACGGACCACAGTCTGAAGCACTCTTGATAAGTCGTGCATGGCTGAACCCTAACAACAATTGTATTGGTTCACCAACGTATACACGTCGTATTTGTGTATAGGTTTGTGCTCTGTTGTATTTGCTTAGTACTGGTCCGCTGTTAGTATACGTTATGTATAAATGTGGCGAGATTCATGAAAAAAATCCTGGCTTACGTTAGATCTACTCATGCGAAATTTATTATTTATTTTTATTATTACGTAAGATTCTCTTTAAATTCTGCCCCCTAAAATTTACGTCATTATCACACGCATTACAAATTACCTTATTTACTTGCTGCGTAGTGGAACAGTAGTAAAGAAGTTTTCAGTTATTTCTGTCTGCCCCAAGTCCCATAGTAGGAATATTTCACTGATGTATTCCGAGGAATTAAATTGAGTAGTGGGATATGTGTGTCTGCATCACGGGGATTTTAAAATAATGCATTTCTTTTCAAACTGTTAACTTTAAAAGTAACACCACGCCCATGAAGTTACTCTGAAACCGTACTTTGAAATTAAATCTTAGAAGGTCAAAATTTCATTTCCTTTGTTAAAACTGTTAACATTTATTAAATATTGTAAATAGCTATGAACATATTTAAAGTCTAATATTTAAAGTCACGTAAACACAAGCGACATTTAGAACGGGATGATAAATGTCTTACGTCCATTGCACCTTGGCATACACTTTATAGAAACATTGCATCAACTATTATGAAAGTAATCACATCCAGACTTTCTGGAGGGGGCTTTCACAAACATATGTGGCTTTTACTTAAGAACTAAATACAAAGAACAATCTTTTGGTATGATAAAGGTTTGAAAACACTGAAAGTTACACTTATATATTTTACTAGAGAGTAGAGAGTATCCCATCCACCGACCATCGCTCATAACTATCCACAATTCGTAACCTCCAAGTAACAGGATTACAGGACACGCCAAGATATGCTCATCTTTACTTGTCAGGGTAAGACTCAGGCGTTGTTCGATATGTGCTCCCAAGGGATTATTAAATAAAAACACTCTTAAATAAAATATTAATACATTTTTCATACAATCACAAAAAGCAGAAAACTGCAATATAAGTGTACCATATTAGGGAATTTGCCATAGGGATGAAGCTGTTACCGTAGGTCTCATGGCAAGACTTAAGCCCAGGACCATGTTATTTTTTCATTTTTAGCCTAGAGGCCAAAAACAATCATGGTCAATCGGAACGGGTAGTTTGGGGGGGTTGTAATAAAAAATTGGGGATTTTACAATTTTCATGTTAATTTATTTTTTTTATTTTATCTTTCACCTTTAGAATCAGCTTCAAAAACTACACAATTTAGTTCTTTAAATATTTATAATATCTCCAACAGTAACCGAGATATTACAAAATCTAAACACGGTACGTTGTATTTTGGGGCTTGAATATTAATTTTATATAGGACTAGCTGACCCGGAGAACTTCGTAACGCCTCACAGTAAACACATGTTAACTTTAAGATCGGCCATGTTTGAAGTCGAATAGCAATACAGCTTCATTGTGAAAGGTTATATATTCTGGGTCGCTGCATAGTGAATAACAATACTGAAACGATAAAACATATCAATAACATTCTCATAAAACAAATAAATCTGAGTGGATTAATTCACAATTTTCAAATCCAATCCAAACCCAAACGAAACCTAACTGTAATACGGCTTTGATCGGACAGAAAATAAAAATATAAATACATAATCCCCCAAAACCGTAAACTATTATCGTGGTGAATAAAGCTGTTCATTTTGTACAGTACACATTCACTTCATAGTTTAACATTAATGAATGATTCAGATGGCATTGGATAGTAAAGCATACGGTATTGCTAATGGAAAGTAAACCAATCAGCTGTAGCTAAGAAATCAAATGTTTTCTTTGTAGACAATTTGTAAACAAACTTACTCTCCATAAGGTTAACATTAGAAATTTAAAACGTCATAAAATGGAAACTTATGGGGTTTTCGAAAATATTTTTTCACTAAAACCTTCCCGGACACATGTAGAACAACTTCCTAAAATTTCATGGCGATCGGATGAGTAGTTTGGCAACGCATGAAGGACATACATACAGACATACAGACAGACATACATACATTCAATTTTATATATAGAGATAAACAAATAGTTGGAATACGAATAGACGGTACGTATTAGGATAAAAAACCGTTGGAAACATAGATTGCAGGAACACTAAGATTTGTTGAAGATAAACAAAATTGTTTGGCTACGTTTGGTCTGTTTAAAACCCTTTTTGTTTTCGTTCCAAATAGCTTTTTATTTTAACACTAGATGAATTGATATACAACCAGTCATAATAACATAGGTAAAACTGAGATAGGCAAAATTAAATAAAATATTTCGTTTTAACTTTTGGCTTTTAGAATCAGGTACACGCAAACTAATATTGTTAACGAAAAAGATAACACATAAAAGAAAAATACTGGATGATAAGAGTATATCTGTCAAACTTTGACATCATGTTAATCTCATTTCGAATTTTAAAATTAAGTTTGTAACAGCAATACAAGTATGTTATTTAGAATTTCCTAAAAAACCTAGATTAACTTGTAAACAAACGTGGAATATAGTATTTTGTTGTATGGAATTATTAATAGTAAAAAGTCTATGCTACTGAACTCAATTCAATAACCTTTGTTGCCGAGACGAAGACTTTCATTAAACGTGAACGACTCAATACTACTTAAGTCCTTCAATATATTGGTCCTTTCTGGGATCTAGAAGCACTTTGTCCTGCTCATTCATTATATCGTTGTAAGTATGATATTGTTCAGGTAACCATTAAACAAATTATTGAGAGTTATATTTAATCTGGCTAAATTCCTTAAGGATAACACAAGCTGGTCAATTAGAAAAGATAACCAAATTTATGTTATAGAATAAAATGAATTATATCCTTATAATTTTTTTTAAATCTTCGTTTGTAAATAACAAATGAATAGGCTACATCTTTTCTTGACTGATGTAATAAAAGGGTTATTACATATTATTTGGCAATTTTACTCTTTTACTTTAGATGGGATAAGGCTAGAAAATTGCTAGAACGAATTAAAAAAGATCAAACATTGAACGCAATCAGAAAAAGGGCAGACATAGTATACGTTTAAATGAACTTAAAGGATAATGCAACGTGTGACCAGCAAGAAATATGCTTACTGGCCACAAGTAGCTAGAGGCTAAATATTAGTATTTAGTGTTTGTGTTTTCTCAACTGTATTGAGGAGATATTCTTTTCCTGGCCGTATTTTGTTTTTTTTTTATTGTTGGTGTTTTTGTGTGTGGTTTTAACCATAGAAATGTGGTCGTGATGGAGTAGATATCGTGTGCCGCGTGGTAATGCCACGAGAAGTAACTCGTCAAGTTAAAACTGCCATTTAAAGGCTCTAACATATTACTAATTAATTATATATGTCTATTTATATAACTAATTATATAACTAATTATTACTGTCTACAAATTGAAAATACTGGGACGAAGGCGTGTCCTGTAATATGGCTACTTGGAGGTCATGAATTATTGTGGATAGCTCAGTTGGTGGATGCGATTTCACTATTGAATGATACGTTCAGCCACCAATAGCCTACCATCCTCATTATTAGGCCAGTTCTTAATCTAAATGCAAAAGTGGTTTGGATCTTACTGTAAGTCCCTTAGATGACATGGGTTGTTGGGTTATCCAATTCTATAATACGAGCAAGGTTTGTACATATATTGGATAACCCAACCACCCATGTCATCTAAGGGACTTAACAGTTTAACGTAAACAAACCTTGCTCGTATTATAGAATTGGATAACCCAACAACCCATATTGTAATCTAAGGGACTTACAGTTTAACCACTTTTGCCTTTAGATTAAGAACTGGCCTAATTATGAGGATGGTAGGCTATATATATATATATATATATATATATATATATATATATATATATATATATATATATATATATATATATATATATATATTTGTACATGGATCTTGAAAACGACTCTAACAAATTTTTTTAATTTTTGAAATAACTATTTTCCGAATAGAAAATAAGTTCTAGATAGGTGTAATGTCCAGGAATATTCCGGTTTTCTTATAATATTAAGTTTAAAATCTAAAAAATTAACATTACGCTTATGGAGAATCAAATGTAAACAATACAAATCAAAACATCTGTTTATAACCGTTTGACAATCGTTGATTGAAGATGGTGGTGTTCAATATGTGAATAGATAGATTTATCATAAATATTTATTTTATGTATAAATGAAAAATATCAAATTACTTAACAATTTGTAAAAACTAAAGTTTAAAATAACTGTGCGAAATAAAAGCAGAGAAAGGTATTTCCAAAATCCGTCTTGTTTTGATAGAAAACGTATTCCTTATAGGTATTGCTTGAAGCCACTAAAACAAATTAATTAACAATTAATTGGTGTAAATTAAATTTCTCTTTTGCTTTTAATTCCTCATTTCTTTTCTAAAAAAATCAGTTGATCACAGGCTAATAATAACAACTGTATGGATAATTAAATACAGTATAAGATCAGCTAAAACAATTGAGGTTGGCTGAACCATAAACGAGGGCTATTACTTGGCCGACGCCGTAGCTCAGCGGCCAGCGCTCAGGTTCCTTGTGACAAACGTTCTGAGGTCGATCCCCAACCGGGGCATCACATTTCTGTCCAGTGTTTATGCTATATTATTAATTAAGGTGTATTAAATTGTTTTTTAACCACATAAATGTTTTCATTGAGTATTAAATGTGTTTTAATTTTGCTAATTAACTTGTATAATACATGTCTTATTCTATCCGAGCGAAGCTCGGTCACCAGGTACTTTATTAGTAGTCCTGTTTAAGGAACATGTCAGCCTTAGTCACCAAGACTATAAGATCGCACCACAATCATCTGACACCCAATTCTCATTCATACTTGGCTTAAAATACCTACATAGATAGGTTGCCGTTTCAGAAAAGTAAGGCACATATAAGGTAAGGAAATTGTGTATTACTAAAGTTAATATATACTTTCCGAAGGAAAGTAGATGTGTCATGAATTTATAATGAAGTTAGTGCTACCTTTCTTTACTCTAACAGCCAAGTAAGTCTGAACATTGCATATTTTATTTGAACAACTATTTATAATTAACTCGTATTTTTGTTGGTCCACTACGCAGCATTTACGGAACGACATGTAAGAGGTCATTACTATTCATTAATTAACTCCAGTGATTAGCTACATTGAGCTAAACTGGAGTTACGGTTTAGTTATTAGGAATGGCTAATGAATTGGAACTGAATGGATTTTAACTATTATAATTATAATGGATTATTATTGACATAATCGTTTGTCGACTTAACTTGTATAGTTGTATATAGTATATTGCAATTTTAGTATATTTAAAATTATACACTAATAATGAAAAACAAAGTTTTCAATTCAAATCATTCTTTAGAATGAAAATAAAAAGTGGTGTGTAATGAAATTTAAAACTGATAAAAATCACCGAATACAGTACTGGAATTAGAATCTCATAATAGCAGATAAGTTATTGACATTGAATGGAAAAATCTTAAAAGGGTATTAAGAAACAAATTATTTAAGTATTCAATGATGTGCTTTAATCCAAAAATTAAGTAAACACTTTGAAGATTCGCTTGTTTAGAAATAATTCTAGTCGATTAATTTTACTTTTATATAAATTATTTTTCTTGTGACAATGAAAGCTGAATGATATTTGGTATTTTGCATTTTTACTCCAAAATATTCATACAAGTTCTACAAAATGTCCGAATTGTGGGATAACTAGGTAATAACTAAATAAATACATACAATACTACAATAGTAAAATACATACCGGTTTATGAAAATATTTTAATGAAATAATTATAATAAATAATATCAATAAATATAACTGTTTACTTGATGGCGTAGGGGTTGGCGATCCCATCGCCCGGTGGCTTGTCCATCGCAATCAGCCCCCCAGCTCCCTACTCTTCTTTTGAGCTTGGGACTTTCCTGCTGATCCATCCTCCTTCTTTTTCCCATGAATGGATCATCTTTCTTCATCTATCTGTCTCCTACCTTTTCTTCATTCCATCCTTCTTTTCTCCTTTCCTCATCTCTGTTACAGGCCAACCCTAGGTGTTATGTGGACCGTGCTGAGGGGTGGATGGCACCAGGCCTTTTATATGGTGTCTCAAACGGTACCTGCAGGATACCAGGCGCCCTCCTGCAGTAATTAGCCTTGCTTGGGCATGCGGGGCTCTGTCCAGGTCGACTATAGCTTCCCTAGCTACAGTAGTGGCTACATGAAGTAGCAGACAAACTGGCTAGGGTAGGGGCAGCCACCCCCTTTGTTGGACCGGAGCCAGGTTGTGCACTGGAGGACTCCTTTTTCAAAAAGAAATTAAAGGAGGAAGAGAAGGAAGCCAGAGGGAAAGCCTGGACCGCTCATCCGGGATGCCGACAGGCTAAGGAAATGCTTGGAGTGCATAATATAAGAAGGTCTGAGACCATGATCAGGCTTAAGAAAAACGATCTAAGAATACTGACGGGATTTCTAACCGGACACTGTAGGCTCAGGGGTCATCTGAGCAAGATGGGCATTGTCCAAGAGGGTGAATGCCGCTTCTGCCAATCTGGGGAGGAAACACCTAGACACCTATTGGCTGAGTGTGACGCGATAGGTCAGAAGAGAGCCAGAAGCCTGGGAACACACCAGGTGGCGGTGGAGGATTTTCCAAAGTTAGAACCCCTCGTTATACTAAACTTTATTAAGGCATTAGGACTAGAGGGGGTTCTCTAGGCAAGAACTAGAGACTAGTCTGGGGGGCACAATAGATCTCATAGGTCGCAGTGCAATCCTTCCCCTAGATTTTATCAAGTATCGAGTATCAAGTATCAACTGTTTACTTTTACTCAAACATAAGTTTCCTCTTAATATCATTAGTTTATCAGCTTAAAGCCATATTTTTCATTTCAGAGCTTTGTCTGGACAAAACTTGAAAGAGACGAGAGCTTGAGTTCAAGGAATTCCTTTGCCCATCGTAATACATTTCGGGAGAAATACTCAAACTAAAAAGTTATTAATAAGATTATAGCTTTTAAAGAATCAAAATATAAAATTATAAAATAAATTGATAATTTATAAACATATGAAATTCAAGATATTAACTCCAATACCTGTTGAATGTAGAATGAAAAGCGCAATAAAAATATTAGATTTATAAAAATCTTTAGTGAATCTTTATTATGGTCTTGTTCGAACGGTGACCGAGCTTTAGTGAGATGCTGGGATGGACCGGAGCCGCCCGATTGTATGATGGATTGAGCCCGCCATTATACAGAGCTATTTGTTCATCCCTAAATCAGAAAGATGAATGGTTTGAGTATGGCTTCATGCAAGTGCACCCTCGTTATGCATATAGATCTTCCGTACGATGTCTGGAGAAAACTAAATTATTACTTTTTATTCATGTGATTATTGATTCTTTATAATGTATTTTTTCTCATACTCAGTAGAGGATTATTGTGTACATATAAGCATTATATTTGGCTATTTAATACAATACTTGGCTTCGATTGCTGTGAAAGCACTGCTTGTAGAAAGTGGATGGAGTACTTGCTACCTTTGTGAGAGAACGTCTATAATTCTATAAATATGAAAAAATCTAGGATAGCTTTATGTTTGTTATATACAAACATTTTATTTTTGATTAAATTATCGGAAATAAATATTAACGAACTCTTGAAGATATTTTCTTAGTTCATGAAACTCCTCATCAATTAAAAGAACACTCTGTAAGATATTTCTTGAGTAATCTGGTATTTACATGAGAAAGACTCTCGCAAGAAGATTGTTCTAAGCTTTGTAGGATTTGTTGAATAAGACTCAAGACAAAGAAGGATCAATCTAAACCTACCTTCCTTCTCAAAAAGAATTCTTAGTCAAACTAAGGATTCTTTTTGAGAACTGCTGTCTACAAAAATATATTAGTTTGAAAATATTTTGTTATTTTCTTGACAAATTAAATTTGTCTTCTTTTACAATTGAATCACAAACTAAAAAAATAAATACAAACTAGACTCGTAGTTTTATTTGTCATTTCGATTAGTTACGATTTTTCGATTGCTTCAAATCGTGTAGACCTCGAACAGCCAACAGTCGATCTGCTCGAACAGTTTTTAGTAAACAAGTAAATTATTATTATTATTATTATACGCTTATGATTTGTCTTGATATTTATACAAGCGAACAAAGACATATGATATCACTAATAATTGTATTTGAACCTAAAAACGAGTTTGTATGTAAATTTGTTTCTTTTGTTCTTCTTTCTTTGTTGTAAATTACATACATAATTTATTTCAACCTGCACCTGTAAAACCATTGTTAGGACTGTAAATCATGGCCATCCCTATGTTATTATTATAATATTATATATCAGTCAAGCAACCATTATTGTTAAAACCTACAGCTAGTGATCGAATCAATATCATATTGATACTGTTTCTATATGTTTTATATATCGTAACGGTTTTTGAAATAAACGAATAAATTAATATGTCTATTAATATTCTAATACAATAGTAGGATGTAGTAGCTATAACTTTCAAGTAACTGTTAGTTGAAGTATTATTTTAGATGGATAACAAATAAAATAATCATGGTGTACATAAGATTAAAAAATTCTTAAAATTTAACATTACAATGTTTGCACTTACAAGCTTATTTTTTAGCCTAATTTAACATTGGGTAGTTTTGCATAAGCATGTTTGGAGGGAGTGAAGCCAGCGGAGTCTTATGTTCACAACATCTGCTAGGAGAGGCAAAATTATCGTAAACCGAAAACTAAAGTTTGTGACTGAGCACTTAACTGTGATGTTTAAATTAAGGGAAACCCTCAAGTAGTGCCGTAAAATTTATATTGCATTGTACAATTTTACGCCCCTTTTTACTGATACCATAGTCACCAATGCGTGTCAATGAAAGTTGAAAAATGTTTTTAATATTATCCAATGTTTTTATCACCACTGAATTTTAAATTTAGCATGGGAAAAATTTTGTAGGATGTGAGGAATCGTTTACCATAGAGAAAAAGTTGAAGAAAAAACTGTTAGAAGAAATTTTGCTAACATAGTGTATTTAAACAAACCTGCTCAATTGTAAGATAATGGAAATAGTTATTTAATTTAAAGACCAGTAAAGTCCCTCTCACGCAGTCTTACGTTCGATTTGACTCTGGGTAAATACTGAATTACCAAACTAGTGAAGCCACGAGTTTCGCTATGTGTGCTCTCCGCCTATAACACAGTTTCTGAGCCTGGTATTATGCTGATCCCAACAAGCTTTTAGTCTAAGTAAGAATGTGAATGACAGTCTGTAAGCCGATCTCGCCTCTCAGAGTTAACACTGGAGTTGAAAAAAACTATGAATGGACGTTGAAACTCCAGACCCGTTACGCGAGGAAGATCTTACGTTCTACAAATACCAATACTTTAGGCTAGACACCCCACAATACCTTATGGTGTCCAGCCTAAAGTTTTCCAATAGCGAACCTTTTTTATTTTTTGTGTGTCAGTGAACTTCTTACGGGAATTTACTTTTCGTGGTGATTTTTGGACGGAATTTGAATTTTCGAAATTTCCAGCCATTTTTCTAATATGGCGGATAGCTTAATTTCTTCTTAAGGAACTTTCTGTATTTTATAACGGTTTTAGATCGAAAAACGTGATTTGAAAACGTTATTATTCTAGGTTTTTTTCATAAACCTAACTAATCACACTGTAACTGCAATGGAATGCTGTGAAACAATGGAAATGGTCAAATGTTACAGGGAACAATTAAAGCCTAAGGCTCTATAACCTGATTCGTTAGGTTTAGGGATAAATATCAGGAATAAAAATACTTTTAAAATATGATTTTCTATCTAATTTCACAATAAAGTACACAGTGTTCCTTAAGAAAAAACAACTCGTCCGACATATTGGGAAATGGGTGGATATTAAAAAAAGGAAGATCATATCTAAAAGCAGTATAAAAAATAAATGGAGTCGTCTTTTATAAGTGTATTGTCATAAGTAAAATACGATTAAAAATACTATTAACCATTTGAGTGTTGATGATACAGAGATTAAGTTTTCAAATTGGTCTAGAACCTGATGGGTTAGATTAAAGAAAAAAAGATCTAAGATTATAATAAAATACAGAATGTTCCATAAGAAAAACTAAGTTGTCCTCGATATTTGAGACATTTCAAATAAGCAGTTAAGTGTCAGGCATAAAATAAAAAGTTAGCTATTAGAAAATCTTAGGCTGGATACCCCGTATATGAACATAGATAATTTTTGGCCACCCTAATACGAGTGTGGGAGGTCGGTTCACAGAACTGAATTTGCTAATAAGGTATAGATGTTAACACGGTGAAATATGTTCCACCTGGATGTAATAGCAGAAATCGATGTGCTTTTATCGGTGGATTTGTTCGTCAGAAAACATTAGGAGAGAGCATTCAGGACTGTGCATCACGACTAATAAAGGGCATCAAAAGAATATATACTTTGACCAACCAACGAAGTTGTTGCCTAGCAAGCATTGAAGCGTCTGGATTTAAATAAAACGGATGTATTTTGCTAGACACTTGATAGACAGGTCCAGGGTCTTTCTATCTTAAAGAGAGATATAAGAGAGATTTTAGTAGGCATCCTCGCGCATTCTGTTTGTATAGGCTAGCCTAGAGTACACAATACACCTCCAGAAATTACAGAGCTCCAGGTCCCCCTCAACTGAGCACAAACTATTAAAAATATAAAACTATACCGATAAAGATATGTGAAAATTTCTAGAACTAGAAGCTAGAAGCACAAATTTGTCATTTGATTTTTTATGACACTTACCTTATGTGCTTCTAGTAACAGTGAGTTCTCCAGAAACTCTATAAAGACAATAAAACGAAAAAACAACAAATAGGTGGCTTCCACATTAGTTCTAAAAATGAAAATATCTACATATACATAATAATTGTATTAATATTTTACTTTTCAAACATAAAGATATGTTTTGTCGTTAAAAAAGATTCGAAAAAAGTAATATGAACTATGAACAATGTAATTAATCTAAACAAGAACTACATTGCGTTAATTATCATTACATAGCTCTTTTGAGGATAACAGAATAATTTCTATAAGACCAAAGTATAAAGGAGAACATTATCTAGTTGAGTTGAGATGTAAACACGAACCACTTCCTTTATAAAGATATTCGGAAATCAAACGGCTGCGTTAAGTGCAGTTTTGATAAAAATTTAATTAATATCGTTTCATATAAAAAAGATCAATATTAGTAACCATTGAAGTCCCCAGCTTGTGTTAAAGAAACCTCAGCATTGAGAGTTTCAGATAAAGCTGAGCCTTAACAGTTGTTTAATACATATTGTCGACCCAGTCGTGTTAACTCAGAACAGAATTGGCTTAGACAGTAGACTGACTGTCAACCACTGGCCAGTGTGTGTTAACAGGGTGCAACTAAACCCAACAAAACACGTTGCTTAGCATGATAGAATTACAACACGAGGAGAGTTTCAGATAAAGCTGAGCCTTAACAGTTGTTTAATACATATTGTCGACCCAGTCGTGTTAACTCTGAACACAATCGGCTTAGACAGTAGACTGACTGTCAACCACTGGCCAGTGTGTGTTAACAGGGTGCAACTAAACCCAACAAAACACGTTGCTTAGCATGATAGAATTACAACACGAGGAGAGATTAAAAATTTTAATCATCATGTTAAATTTAAAAATATCTTTACTTGAAAGTATTTTGCTAGTACAGTAGTTTTATCGTTGCAATTGGATCACCATTACTAATTATTAGTTGTTGGCTTTCGATTTCTTCTTCTATAAAGATAAAATCTAAAAAAAAATACAACGTAAATGTATATTCTTTCTGTACTTTAGCCTTTTGTAAACTTTTTATCACTACTACTTAATGGTGATGGTGGATTTATGTTATTTATAATTTTATTGCGGACATTTTCCATCACGATTTGATGTAAAACAAAGTTTCACAACGTTTCGGGATCTGGAATCTGATCCTGTCTTCAGGCAAAACAATACAGGTATATAAAACTTAACACATACGTGTTATTTTTCTTACGTGTGTAGAGGTTAGTGAGTGGTTTGTTTGAAAGTTTTTTGCTTTAAACCTTTATGTTTTCGGCTTTATACCGGTTTATTCTAGATTATGTGAATTATATTTTAGATATTAGTTTGCCTGAGGGTGGGATCAGATTTCAGATCCCTAAAAGTCGTGTTGTTTTATATAAAATCATGATGAAAAATATCCGCATTAAAAATCCAAATAATTAATTACTACTACTAATACTTAGATGTTGTTATTATTATAACTCTACGCTATTATAACTATGAGGAAATTTTAAGTTAAATTAATGAAAGTCTTACTTTTTATTGTCCGGTCAGTGGCCCTTGTAAATATATTTTCAATTTAGAGATTATTTTTATTTTTGGTTTACTACCAATATTAAACTGTAAACTGTTATAATTAGTTGTTTGTATACCAACATTTTTTACAGTTAGTAAAAATTCGAGACAAGTTAAGTAGTTTAAACACAAAACCCTTTCAACCAAATGGTGCGGAGATAACAAAGGTACAGTTTAACTTTGTAGCAAAGATTAATCTAATTTTAAAGTCACTTAAGAGGATAATCCAGTTAAAGAAGTTATCTTCTATAGTCCTTGTTTCTACGCCCTTTGAGTCTGTAATAATATTCTTCAATTTTGTGGTAAAATATAATAATAATATTAAAAAAGGTCAAAGTCTATGTAATAAATATTGTTTATGTATTAGTTCGACCAATAAAACTACTGGTATTTGCAAAAAAAATAGTATGCCTAACCTGTTTCTACCCAGCAAGACGATATCCTCCTTCTACTATCATAAAAATTAATGTAGTATAAGCGAAAGAAATTTTCTAGAAAGAAATTTCGTATCATTTTTCTATTTTATCATTTTGGTGTCCATAGATTCTAAAGGTGTGCTCCATACCTATAAATATAAATAATCTATATATAAATATATATATATATATATATATATATATATATTGTAAATGGTGTTACAAATATAATACGTCCATTAATGTATTAATTTGAACAATGAAACTTTATGTTAAGTAATAAGTATGCATGACGACGAGTTTTCGTTTTTTAATACGACAACTCGTGAGAAAAATATCTGATCTTCATGAAACTAATTTGGTTAATAAATGTAACTGTCGATTTATCCGAATGAGTTGAAGACCAGCTATGGAACGCTATCCAAAGAGGTAGTCTTGGGGAATTTTTGCTAAAAAGTGGGGTTTTTAACCTTTTCACACAACATTTTGTTATAAAATTGAGTATTTTACTGAACCAATAAATGCAGCTCTTTACATAACAACATATGATTTGCAAACCAAATCAAAGTGACAGCTAGATTGGGAAATAATTTACAACACATACAATATACAACAAATCAGTCTACACTGTGATTTTGTGATGTCATAGAGGGTCTTCATAATTTTACCTTCTGCGCGGTCGCGCACACACTAAAAACACTGTTTTCGTTTCAGGGGGCAATAATATCTAGGTTTCTGCACATCCCAAGACACACATACACAGACATACATCACTCTAAAACCACTTTATTTGTTTAAGGGTGCACCATAATGGATATATCCACCAGAAACTCAAATTCTACAATGCTGACGAAAACAATACTTTCTCCTAATACTATCATATAGGGTGAGAAAGTAAAAATATACTGGTATAATGAATGTTGTAAAACTACTTAGGAGACTGCAGAAGTAAATATAAAGTATTAGCGCCATTCCAACGATAATAATTTTGTCAGAGGGTTACTGTTTATACAAATATGGTCAAGGTGTCAAATTAAAGGTAAAGCGGATTTTTAGTAAACTATACTATTCAAATTTTTTTATTTTTCTGAAAATTAAAACTACCGCGAAGTTATACTTGATAGTAAACAAGTAATTATCTTTTTAATGATGAAAAGATATAATCATGTAGTTCCTTAGATAACAACTTTGGCTTTAATATTACACTTGAAGCATATTTTACGACTATTGAGTGGTGACAAAAATTTTTAACTGTTACTGATTTGTTCGATGGTAGAGCTACCAAAGACTCTTAAAATACGTATTGTAAGTGGAACCAGATTATGGTGATTATTAATTATTGAGATTATTGCAGATGTTTGGATGTTTTATAATAAATAATGAGTTTTCCTTTGCTGTTTAATCTGTAATAAAGGATAGGATGTGTTAGTTATTGGACATGAACAAATCTATAATAGTGTATTAATAGCGAAACCATGATATTTCTAATGCTAGGAATTTCAATTACTATGTTCTAGGTTACTTAAAAGGGAGTCACTGGAGGTAGATATAGATTAAATAAAACTATTTCTGTTTTTATTGGAATGTTTTTTTACGATAATAAAATATGTTATTATGCTTGTTCAAGTTTTTTTGAAAATTTTATATGTGTAGTAAAACTTTCTTAACCCAATTCCTAGTAACACTGGGTATCTGGTAATATCAGTTGAGCTGTGCAGCCTTCGTGGCCCTTGGCCTATATTTTTTAGGCTAAACTTTTACGCAACCAAGGAAGGTGGTTAAAACTGAATGATAATTATTTTGACTGGGTTCCCATTTAACTTAGTACCTTATTTAGAATTATGTATCCTATTAACCTTTTCTATTACCCTCCATACCTAATTTTCTTGTATGATGGTTACTTTACATTATTTATCAAATCAATAACCTAAATAGGTACTAACGTGTTTATCTGGTCAGTAATTTTCGCGTCCATTGTCCTTTCACTTTGAAATGGTCGCACATTTAATGGGGCATTTAGTTTGGTGTTCAATGGGGCGTTTCCGCGAATTCAAAATGAATGCCACACACTCGTTATCCATTGAGCTCTGGTTCTCATGAATATAGATACATCTGGATATCGATATCATTCTACATGTGAAAACAATGAAAAACCCTATATATAGCGTGCGTTCAGAACGAAAGCTGGAGCACGATTGAACTGTCTTGTGAAAAACTGTTATGAAATATTTGACACCATGGCTGTTATCCATGTGACTGAAGCTATCAGTTACGATAATCAATTGAAAATCTGGGAATGTTTGTCATAAAAAAGTGTCTGCTCCTTTTTTCTTAGTATTTTTATATACAGGGTGTTCATTAAAGTCGGGGACAAACTTCTAGGGGTGATAATACTCATCAAAATAAACCAAAAATTTCCCATAAACATATGTCGAAAAAACTTCGTTTAGCCGCTAGCCGCCATTGTATTTTATACAAAAAACGTTAAATATCAAAAACTATTTAAGATACAAAAACCAAAATCTGCTCACATGTTTATGGGCCAAGGAGAATAATTTTCCCAAACTTTGCTTTTATATTTTAAAAATCTTTTAATATTAATAACAATCAACGCCCGCGCCGCGGTGGCGCATAGGCTCTGTAAGCTAACTTTAAAAGTACATTTTCTCGCTTATCCCTGGGTGGATTTCGTTCACCAACAAACCGTTCGGTTTGAAATTAAAATTGCAATCTTTTTATGCCTTGTCAATTGTATAAAGTTAACGGTAAAAAAAAAATTTAAATTAGAAGATTTTTAACCGCCACCATTTTAAAAATATTTTAGCAAACTAAATGATACTCTAAGAATATTTTCCTCTTAGGCCAATAAATATTTTTGCAAAGTTTGGTTTCTGTATCTTAAAAAGTTCTTGATATATAACGTTTTTGTATAAAATAAAAAATGGCGGATAGCGGCTAAACAAAGGATTTTTCGACATATGTATATTGGAAATGTTTTATTTATTTTGATGAGTACTATCATCCCTTGAAGTTTGTCCCAGACTTTAATGAACACCCTGTATAGTAGCTATTCAAATTTACTGTAAACTTTACTTGTCTAATGGTCTACTTGTGTGAACTAAGCACGCCCATCCTTGCAGCCGGGATAGTTCAGCACCCACCTCTACGATGTCGATCTCCATAACTCATCGTATCTTATCGGTGGTCATTTTAAGGTAAAATTGTGTTTTTCTCTCGATGAAGGGGAAAGTACTACAAACCATCTCTGTAGTACCATCCCTGGTGGAATATATTCCTGGAGAAATGTTGTAAAAATGCTAACCTAGAGGAAACCTCTGAAATACAAAAAAAACTCTGAATACGTATTATTATTCTATTTACCTTCCTTTGTGATATTTTTTCTTTACAGTTAAAATCCTAACCTCCCATCTCTTGTTACGATTATTTATTTCCATATTTACGTGGGCTTGTAAGTAATAATCTAATCGTCTTGAAATATACGTAATTAATTGAATCTTAATGTAAGCTAAGATTTGAGTTTAACAACAAATTTGATGATAGGTACTATTATTTACTGTTGTTGTATAATGGTGGTTGTTCATGCAAAAATTTATTGGTTTATATTTTACTTTATTACATTATCCGCACATATCAAATTATTGTTTTTATGTATCTAATATATATGTATTATGTTTTTATCACATTTTACAACTTAAAGATCAATTTGTGAATTAAAACCTAAATGCTAAAACCTAAGAGTGTTGTAATAAGAAAGAGACATTTTTCACATTTCAAAGTCTGATCTCTTGACAGTTCTAGGGATTCGCATTTCATACGCTGTGTGTGAGATGCCTCTAATAAATCCGAGATAGCTCGTCGGATCAAACTTCTGACTGAAATCCTTTGTGAGAACGAAAAGTTGGGTCTCTAGGTTTATTACTTAAAACAAGTAGTGGATCCTGACCAATGAACTTGTGTTATCATGATATTTATAATGAAATTATATAATTGAATATAATATGAATATTAAGAAATATGAATATGAATAATAATTATATAATTGAATAATATAATATGAAATATTTATAATTTTATAATGAAACTTATTTTGTGGACAAACATAAAAAATGAGAGACTGTCAAAAACAAGTAAAAAAATACAAAAATTGAAAATCCTAAATAAATATACTTCGCAGCAGAGAAATTCTCACAAAACTAATATAATTCTGATTATGGTTACATGGCTCTTTAGATTTGCTGTGTAGAAGTAGAATCAAAGAAAAAATACGTTCAGAGTGCAGGAAACTACCAATAACTACCCGCAAACAATACAAAAATTAAACTCAAAGGTAAAAACATTAAATGAAAAAATACCCTCTAGTAGGCAAAATAGAGAGCTTTGGAGTTAGAAAGTAAAACAATTATACTCGTAAGTATCTATTATGGAAAAAAGTAACAGAAATCAATGTAACGTTTAAAATGCTGTAGTCTTTCAGAATAGACATTTAAACTAGCCTGTGAATTGCATCGTTCTTAGAAAATCCTCATTAGAAAGATTATTAAAGCCACATTTAAAGCAAAAGATTAATCACGACTTCCAGATCCTTCACTATTCAAATAATGCAATTTTGCTTTGACGAATCATTAATAACAAGGAGAAAATGTTAGTGTAAATGTTCGAATCTCTATATAAACATGTTTTCCAACGTGTAATGTCCTATAAAGTCTCATCTGGTACATCGGAATATGGGAAGATTGTCCTTGATTGCATTGTCAGTGTAAATGTTCGAATCTCTATATAAACATGTTTTCCAACGTGTAATGTCCTATATAGTCTCATCTGGTACATCGGAATATGGGAAGATTGTCCTTGATTGCATTGTCAGTGTAAATGTTCGAATCTCTATATAAACATGTTTTCCAACGTGTAATGTCCTATATAGTCTCATCTGGTACATCGGAATATGGGAAGATTGTCCTTGATTGCATTGTCAGTGTAAATGTTCGAATCTCTATATAAACATGTTTTCCAACGTGTAATGTCCTATATAGTCTCATCTGGTACATCGGAATATGGGAAGATTGTCCTTGATTGCATTGTCAGTGTAACTGTTCGAATCTCTATATAAACATGTTTTCCAACGTGTAATGTCCTATATAGTCTCATCTGGTACATCGGAATATGGGAAGATTGTCCTTGATTGCATTGTCAGTGTAAATGTTCGAATCTCTATATAAACATGTTTTCCAACGTGTAATGTCCTATATAGTCTCATCTGGTACATCGGAATATGGGAAGATTGTCCTTGATTGCATTGTCAGTGTAAATGTTCGAATCTCTATATAAACATGTTTTCCAACGTGTAATGTCCTATATAGTCTCATCTGGTACATCGGAATATGGGAAGATTGTCCTTGATTGCATTGTCAGTGTAACTGTTCGAATCTCTATATAAACATGTTTTCCAACGTGTAATGTCCTATATAGTCTCATCTGGTACATCGGAATATGGGAAGATTGTCCTTGATTGCATTGTCAGTGTAAATGTTCGAATCTCTATATAAACATGTTTTCCAACGTGTAATGTCCTATATAGTCTCATCTGGTACATCGGAATATGGGAAGATTGTCCTTGATTGCATTGTCAGTGTAACTGTTCGAATCTCTATATAAACATGTTTTCCAACGTGTAATGTCCTATATAGTCTCATCTGGTACATCGGAATATGGGAAGATTGTCCTTGATTGCATTGTCAGTGTAACTGTTCGAATCTCTATATAAACATGTTTTCCAACGTGTAATGTCCTATATAGTCTCATCTGGTACATCGGAATATGGGAAGATTGTCCTTGATTGCATTGTCAGTGTAACTGTTCGAATCTCTATATAAACATGTTTTCCAACGTGTAATGTCCTATATAGTCTCATCTGGTACATCGGAATATGGGAAGATTGTCCTTGATTGCATTGTCAGTGTAACTGTTCGAATCTCTATATAAACATGTTTTCCAACGTGTAATGTCCTATATAGTCTCATCTGGTACATCGGAATATGGGAAGATTGTCCTTGATTGCATTGTCAGTGTAACTGTTCGAATCTCTATATAAACATGTTTTCCAACGTGTAATGTCCTATATAGTCTCATCTGGTACATCGGAATATGGGAAGATTGTCCTTGATTGCATTGTCAGTGTAACTGTTCGAATCTCTATATAAACATGTTTTCCAACGTGTAATGTCCTATATAGTCTCATCTGGTACATCGGAATATGGGAAGATTGTCCTTGATTGCATTGTCAGTGTAACTGTTCGAATCTCTATATAAACATGTTTTCCAACGTGTAATGTCCTATATAGTCTCATCTGGTACATCGGAATATGGGAAGATTGTCCTTGATTGCATTGTCAGTGTAACTGTTCGAATCTCTATATAAACATGTTTTCCAACGTGTAATGTCCTATATAGTCTCATCTGGTACATCGGAATATGGGAAGATTGTCCTTGATTGCATTGTCAGTGTAAATGTTCGAATCTCTATATAAACATGTTTTCCAACGTGTAATGTCCTATATAGTCTCATCTGGTACATCGGAATATGGGAAGATTGTCCTTGATTGCATTGTCAGTTTCAAAACACAAAATAGCAAGAAATGATGGCGCGAACGTTGCAACGGGTCTCTAAACGACTAAGGCGACTCCTGTTGAATAGAAATGCGAATTAAACTGGCTACTATTTATGAAATACATGTAATACAATGAATGTAAATGGGAAACTATTATTTTATTTTGTTGAATATACTGGTATTAATTTAAAGATATGATAGGCTATGATTTAGGCAATTAAAAGTCTAATTTCAATTTATAGGTAGTCTACAAAATTATTTGTGTACAATTAATTACTATAATTATTGTCCAAGTGAAGTGGCTTTGTATATTCAGAGACTATTGTACATCATTTTAGTATTTTGTTGTTTTTGATCTATATTTTATGTTATACATGATTTTACTGCATTTAATCGAATGATTACAATAAAAAAATTACCATTTGATTGTGTAATGTACATGCCGGTTAAGACAGTCAGTTTGTTGGATTAAACTTGTGTGTAAATGATCACTATTGTAAAATCCAAAAGAAGGTATTGACAGGTTAAAAGAGTCCAGACAGACTGAATACTTTGATCTACAGAGGCTTTAAAACATGAGTGAAGATTCATGTGCTTCCTCGTTTATGTTCAGACCTAAGTGGTAAAATAAATGTCCAAACTTATTAAGATCTCAAAAAAATATTCAATATATCAGTCTGAAGGGTGTCCTTGAAATAAATAAAATTTAAAGTTATAAATTAAATTGTTCTCATTTTAAGTATTATATAAATATAATGCAATACAGATAACGAAATTAAAGTTTTATAGATTACTAGCCAAAGTACCCGTTCTTCGCACCGGTTAAAAAGGCTGAAAGGTGTAGGCTCTACTGATACATTTAAGTTATTGTTAATTAATTCTTCATTGTTTACAAAATGACAAAACACGAATGTCTACAACATTTCAAAGTAACATCTGTCAAATATTGGGAGAGGATAAGGATTAATGTAATAGAGACAGTCGTCGGAAAAAACTTAAAATCTTCCATCCACTATTTCAAATAATTCACTAATTTCGATCCAGCAGTTTATCTGAAAAATTAGCTTTATATCTTCTTCTTCCCGAACTGTCAAAATGTATAGTAAACGGTAAAAAAAGTAATGACATTAAAAACTGTAAACATTGAATCCCAGGGCATTTACAGCAACCATGTCTTCTGCTTCTCGAACTGTCAAATTTTAGTGTTCACAGCTGTTGACATTCAAGTAATTTTATGTTTGCATTCTCTAAAAATGTAAACATTGAAACTTAGGACGTTCACAGGACGTAGCCCGAGAAGAAATGAGAAATTTAAGGAAATGAGTATGCCTATGTGTTGCATGAGTTTAAGATCTACCTTTGTGTATAATTTCAAACCGGTCGGTTCAGTATTTTTCGCATTTACTTACCACAACAAACCCACAAACCCAAAAACAATCATACAGAAACCACATCTTCTTTATAATATTATAGATATAAACACCAGAAATTATAATTAAATAAAAGAAAAAGAGAATATATTTGTATATTTAAACCCGTTTCAAAAAATAAATTACGCGTGTAAGTCAAATGGTACATTGCAATGCAGAGGATGGGTTTTTATTCGTATCAAACCTACTAAGATTTTGCCTACCGTGGGAGTCGTAGCGTAGTGATGGACGCAGGTCCTTGGTCGCCGTACACTGCAATGCAGAGGATGGGTTTTTATTCGTATCAAACCTACTAAGATTTTGCCTACCGTGGGAGTCGTAGCGTAGTGATGGACGCAGGTCCTTGGTCGCCGATTGCTATTGTCGGATCCAGTTATCAATCGGTTTTAACATTATTTTACAACTTTTACTGGTCCATACCTCTATCTTCTTCGCGCAAGTGGGCAAACTATGGGTGACAGAGACTGATACGTTCTTAAAAAACGTAAAATGTAACTATTGCAAAAAATTCAATAGAATAAAAAACTTACATTAGAAACCAAAGCTCTTGAACTGTATTTTTTATTATTAAAAGAAAAACTTTTAGTTTAAAGTTTTTTAGGTACGTTAGAATAGTTTAACTGAAAATTAAATTTACGTGTAAATTAACGTTACAATTAAAACATTTTACCAATAAATTTATTTTTACAAATTTACATACAATGCCTGTATATTTTAATTTTAATGCGCAGTGAGCTGTGGTACGTATTCTGAGCGAGGCATGACATGAGCCCTGCCTAATTTCCAGTTATAAAAAAAACCTTTTGATCAGTTGACCATTCAATTTATACTAAAAAAAACTAAAACATGTGAGTTTAGAGGAGCTGCCCAAAATTAGTTTCATAATCGTTTAAGGGAAAAGAAGCAATGCGTTAAATTTATTGGGATAATGAGTCTAATAGGTAAAATAAATTTCGAGGTACTATAAGGATCGGTTTTGGGACTACTTTTTATCCAACTATTGGTATAGTCAATATGAAACATAACTTGGTCCAAAGACACTAGACAATACAAGCATTTCATGGACTCACTATTAGACATGTCTTGACCCCGATTTTGTCTCGCGCGCCCTTTTATTTATTCAGTCGTCGTGCTTCTATGCTTCACAAAACTATTGACACAACTGTTCACTTAGTACACTTCATGGTCATCATGTGATGAACACCTTTTTAAATATTTAGCATTATATCTCATCGCTCAATATTAGCGTAGAGACGAACTGCCTTTTTGCTGCGGTATTCTGCCGATTACCTTGCAATTACGATATATAATAAATATGCATCATTTTTTGACTATTTCAAGTCTAGAAGTTTTGACAGTGTTGTTTAAACTCCAAAGAAAAACTTTGTTGCTTTAACTATTTTTGTTACCATTTTACCTCACATATTTGATTCACACCTAATTAATGTTAGAGCTGTTTTATTATGGTTGGATTTGACATGGATATAACTTTGAGGAAGGGTGTGTAGCAATTTACACGCCACAAAAAAGTGACGGAAGTGACGTCATATTGGTATGAGAATAGCTATTTAGAGGAACAAAAAACATTCCTTTCGGACGTATACATGATTTAACCTAAACTCAAAGGAAATGAAATATTAGTTTTATTAATTTACGTGTTAAAAATAGAATAGGCCAAATAATGGTTTTTATTCTTCCAATCAATATAAATATTCAAAACTATGATCCCTTTTAACAGTGTGATATAAAATTTCATTGTAAAAAAATCAATTCCAACGAAAGAATTCTGATTTGAATGACAGCAACACAGCAAACAAAGATGTACCTATTCTGGAAAAATAATTTAAGCAATTGAACAGCAAATTGAATACTTGTATGATGTGTTGCAGTTTGGTAAACTATATATGAATACGATATGTAGAATTATGTATTAGAATAACATAGTTAATGCCAATAACAATAGCTAAAAACAATAATATATAGCAATATGGTTAACAACTGTTATATTACGATCTATCTAGTCTCATGAATTTCGCAGATTGGGACCGACTTAAAATAGAGTAAATGTGAAATGTAAGAGTTTGATGAGTTGACATAGATGAAACTGGACGGCATGAAATGACATTATCATATATCTTGCTCTGGCGGCGCTCGTCCTACAAGAATAATATTCTTTCATCACTTTATGGAATTTTCTAATACCTATTAGGATAACTGAATACTACTGATATAGATAGTTTCAGAAAAGTAGGTATAGAAGACATTATAAAGCTAGTTTTAAACTGATTACATGCTTTAGGGGAAATGTATTGTATATATTATTATATAAATAAGAAAACACTACTGTAATAAATTAGAACATAAGTAGTTTTTACAATCTCTGCAGTCAAATATATAATACATGTCTCTTTCCACCCCACCCACGGCAGTTCACCGTTCCTAACGGAACTCCCTTGTAGTACTCATTGTGTGATTTCACTATTTTATTTGAGTCGATTGCAGCCCCTGGGACGTACAACTCGCGCGACTGGTCAACCGGAACAGTGCTCCATTATTCCACACCAGGATAATACGTATTGTTATTGGCTGGACATTTATGCACATTTTCTGCTCCACAATTTTTTAAAATGGTGGAGCAATAATAATTTGTTTTATTTTTTCATTTCTCTCTTTACTGGACAATTTAACTAATACTCATACTCAAACATCCGATTTATAAACTGGACCGACTTTTATCTCGTTTGACCAGACCTCTAATTAGTTAACAATTAACGTCACGTGACGTAAAATCTTGGATAACGCTGAAGTTGTCCAGATAAATAAATGTTTCAATAAGTATGTACTTTGTTAAAGCTAAGTACTTAATTCGTACACTTAGAGGTGGTTTGTTTATTTTCTAATTAATTGTAGAATTTGAGAATACTAGACTTGTTTCCCTTTTTACTAAGTGTAGGACTACCCTTTGTACAGGTTGTATGACTAAGCATTGAGAAGCAAGGTATGTTTTGTTTTATGTGACAAGATGATTGGTAGACGATTTTAAGAATGATAAAGAAGAATTAAGAATGAATTTGGAGATGTCAATATTTTAAGGACAATATTACGGATTTTGGTCGTTTGTCATTTAATGAATTTAAATGGTCCTGACCTTCAGCCAGATCTATTTATTTGAATAGTTGCTTTGAGTATATGAGTTATTCACTTTCTATTGTTTCTTAAAATATGAAATCAATTGTAATGGAATTGTTTTAATGGTAAATTACGATATTTATAAACGGATATGCATGTGAGAGATTACTCTTCCAACTAACAGTAAATAAAATTAGTTTTAATAATAAAAAACAAAAAGCTCTATATACAAGGAAAATTATAAATTATTTTCATGATATAAACAAACTTAAAGAAGCTGTAGATTTTTTGCAGTGCAAATACCTTCGATTTTGAGCTAAGTTTGATAACGGGACACAATGTTTAAAAATATATTCTTCTTAGTACCAATCAAGTATCAAAGCTCCGATTAGCAATAAAATACTACCGGTATCATTTTTTTTTGCCAAAACAATCTTGAGTTTCATAGTGCAACGCAATGTATCACGTTGCAATAGCTCAGCTTTGCAATGGTAAAACAACAACGTATCACGTATTTCTTGCTCCGCTGAGCCGAAAGAGATGGATAACATTCTGCTAGCACTGATGTGGGTCAAGTGGCCTGTAAAACTGTGCGAATACGAAAAGATAAGCTAAATAATGATTATGAACCTGTTAAATAATTGGTTATAATAAAAGGAATAGTATGGAGAATTTGAGACTAACATTCAACATACGTTATGGAAACTAATGTGTATACTATATATACGAACTTAAGCATAAAAGATGAATCTATAGTACTCAAATTACATATGGCATATGGATTTTGAGAAAGGGTAAACAAAATATACAATAATTAATATTCTTATAGATGGCAAAATACATCCTAATGTGTGTACTGAAATGCTACGTTGACCATAAATGAATCTGACCATATATTATTATCTGGACATAAATAAAGGAGTTTGCCTGTTCTCCATAAGATTAACATGGGAAAGAGTATGCAGGTTTACTGCTGTGAGAAACACATAAACGATGATTTTTAGCATTAACATATGGGTCCCTACCACATGAAGCTAAATACAAAGCTTAATCCAAAACTATTGATTGGTAAGGGAAATAATAATTTTTCCTTATCCTCCGTAAGATTAGCGTTGGAACCCCTAAATACAATATACATATACAATATATATATATATATATATATATATATATATATATATATATATATATATATATATATATATTATTTCGTAAATGAATACCATAGTACCCTTGCATTATTTCATTTGATTTGATATATATATATATATATATATATATATATTATTATTATTATTATTATTATTTCGTAAATGAATACCATAGTACCCTTGCATTATTTCATTTAATTTGATACATGTTTTGAGGATTATCCCATTTTCAAGTGTGTACAAAAATGTAACTTCTAAAATAAATACATAATAAATTTAATTTTTGGTTTAAGAATCATGTGTTGATTTAATATAAATTTTAACGACTGTTGTTTTTGGCCTCTTTGCACCTAAATATAAACGTGGTCCCGGGCTTAAGTCTTGCCATGAGACCTACGGTAATAGCCTATTCCCTATGGGAAATTTGCTAATAACAATTATAAAAAAGTTCTAATTATTATAACTTGCATTGTATAGTACTACGCTGTTCTTCATCCCAATTACGAATTTGATGAACGAACAATGACAATGCAGAATTGAGGATTTTGTAGACATTTTGTAATTCAACTTTATTATTCAACTTAATTAACTTGATAAATTTGTTTTATTGACCTGAACCCTGTATTTTTATATTATTCCGTTGATAGCTTAGGTATATGTGACATTTAGAAATTTTAAGAGGTATACAAAATATACTGATATTGGAATTAATATAGATGGAAAAATACATCCCAATTTGTTTCCTGTGATGAATTGCTCGAAATATTATACATTAGTCTGTTAAGTTCAATCTACAAAAATTGATTAAGTTGTTCCTAAAAAATTGACTCAACTCTTAAAGTACGTAGAGCCTAAAACCTGATGTTGCACCCAGAAGTGAAAAAACGCAATTGCCAAGAAAAGTCAATACTGGTAGACTGACTTTGATCTAGTCTAGAAATTAGTTGTTGTACCGATATAGTAAACGCAAATTATTTGAATACTCTAGACATACTTGCTCTTATTTAATAATGGCCACTTTAAATATTTACAGAGGTGTAGAATATTTTTAATGGTTATAAAATAAGTTCTGATTACAACGAAATCATTTGAAAAATACATCTCTTTCTGATGCATGAGGTCCGGGAATCTGAAGTGGACACCGAGGCGCATAAAACTAACACAACATGACACTCAAATCAGCTATATGGATGCTCTAGGTTTCATGTCCTTCCAACGTTTAATTATTTTAATGGTTTGTCCGTTTAATACTGAGGCAGCATGATTAGTAAAAGAACTAGCTGATAGCCTGTCCATGTGCGGGTTTATGACTCTGTTTTAATAAAATACCCCCGTTGCAGCAGACCTGCGTACTCAGTGAATTTCCAAATCAATAATATAATAATAATAATATATGACAAGTTTGGTCAAAATCTGTCCATAAACATGAGAATTTTTGCCTATTCTCCATAAGATTAAAATGGGAAAGAGTGAGTAGGTTTGCTGCTGTGAGGAACACTGAAAGTAGCCATTTATACCATCAAAAATTTTATTTTTAACATTTAAACCAACTTTCATCAACATCTGTCCATAAATATAGGAGTTTGCCTAATCTCCATATGATTAACATGGGAAAAGAGTATGCAGGTTTGCTGCCATGATAAACACATAAGCCATAATTTTTTAGCACAAATGTATGGATATCAACCACATGAAGCTAAATATCAAGTTTCATCCAAAAATATTAGATAATAAGTGAAAAATTAATGTTTTTTAATCCTCCATAAGATTAACATTGGAGCCTCAAAAATACAACGTACTGTGTTTAGATTTTTTTATATCTCGGTAACCGTTGGAGATAGAGAAAAACTTTAAGGAACTTAATTGTGTAGTTATTTTAAGCTGGTTCCAATGGTGAAATATAAAATTAGAAATTGTTAGAAATTACATGTGAAAAACGCAAAAACCCCCATTTTGGGGTACAAAACCCCCCAAACTACCCGTTCCCATTGACCGATATGTCTGGTTTACGAACTCGTCCGAGCATTTGTAGGAATACATGTCTCTACCAAATTTGGTCTCGATCGGACCTTTTTTACGAGAGTTATCGTGTTCACAGACACACACACACACACACAATATATATATATATATAAAAATTTTAACGACTATTGTTTTTGGTCTCTGTGCACCTAAAGAAGAAAAAATAACATGGTCTCGGGCTTAACTCTTGCCATGAGACCTACGGTAATAGCTTCTTCCCTATGGGAAATTCGCTAAAAGAGATACTTATTATTATTACTGAATGTTTACCTGAAATAAATAAACTTTCTAAGCAAATAAATTGGAAGGAAAACACAGTATAGCTCAATTATTAAGTATTAATATTAAAGTACCTGGTGACCGAGCTTTGCTCGGATAGAATAAGACATGTTTTTACAAGTTAATTAGCAAAATTAAAACAAATTTACTGCCCAATGAAAACATTTATGTGGTGGGGATGGAACTCGCGGCCTATAGTTCTTGAGGCCGACACGCTACAACTCGGCTACGACGTTAGTCAATTGAGCGATGCCGTTTAACATCTTTTAGCCAAAGCCGATCATTTACTATTTAATTATCCATACCGTTATTATTAGCCTGTGATCAACTGATTTTTTTATAAACGGAATGAGGATTAAAAAGCAAAAGAGAAATTTAATTTACATAAATTAATTGGTTTGTTACAGTGGCTTCAAGCAATACAACGAATACGTTTTCTATCAAAACACGGAAGATTTTGGAAATACTTTTTTCTGCTTTTATTTCGCACAGCTATCCTTAAGTTCCTTAAACCCTTAAGTTTTTACAAATTGTTTAGTAACCTGATAATTTTGCATTTATTTAATTCATAAAATAAATATTAATGCATAACCTCTATATTGTTTCCCGCAGTCTTCAATCATGAACTGTCAAACGGTTATAAACAGCTGTTTTGGTTTGTATTGTTTACATTTTATTCTCCATAAGCGTAATGTTAAATTTTTATTTTTTAAACTTAATATTACAAGAAAACACGAATTTTCCTGGACATTAGACCTATCTAGAACTTATTTTCTACTCGGAAATTAGTTATTTCCAAAATTTAAAGAAAATCCTCGGTGCCGTTTTCGAGATCCGTGTGCAAATATATATATATATATATATATATATATATATATATATATATAGTACCTGGTGACCGAGCTTTGCTCGTTTAGAATAAGACATTTATTATAAAAATTAATTAGAAAAATTAAAACACATTTATTACTCAATGAAAACATTTATGTGGATGGAACTCGCGGCCTATAGTTCTTGAGGCCGACATGCTACAACTCGGCTACGAGGTTAGTCAATTGAACGATGTCGTTTAACGTCTTTTCCAAAAGCCAAAGCCGATCATTTACTGTTTAATTACCCATACCGTTATTATTAGCCTGTGATCAACTGATTTTTTATAAACGGAATGAGGATTGAAAAGCAAAAGAGAGATTTAATTTACATCAATTAATTAGTTTGTTACAGTGGCTTCAAGCAATACAACGAATACGTTTTCTATCAAAACACGGAAGATTTTGGAAATACTTTTTCTGCTTTTATTTCGCACAGCTATGTTATCCTTAAGTTTTTACAAATTGTTTAGTAACCTGATAATTTTACATTTATTACATACATAAAATAAATATTTATGAAAAACCTCTATTCACATATTGTTCTTTGCCGTCTTCAATCAAGAACTGTCAAACGTTTATAAACAGCTGTTTTGGTTTGCATTGTTTACATTTGATTCTCCATAAGCGTAATGTTAAATTTTTAGATTTTAAACTTAATATTACAAGAAAACACGAATTTTCCTGGGCATTAGACCTATCTAGAACTTATTTTCTACTCGGAAATTAGTTATTTCCAAAATTTAAAGAAAATCCTCGGCGCCGTTTTCGAGATCCGTGTGCAAATTTACATTTGATTCTCCATAAGCGTAATGTTAAATTTTTAGATTTTAAACTTAATATTACAAGAAAACACGAATTTTCCTGGACATTAGACCTATCTAGAACTTATTTTCTACTCGGAAATTAGTTATTTCCAAAATTTAAAGAAAATCCTCGGCGCCGTTTTCAAGATCCGTGTGCAAATATATATATATACAAACCTTGCTCGTATTATAGTATTGGATATATATATATATATATATATATATATATATATATATATATACAAACCTTGCTCGTATTATAGTATTGGATTAGATAAATAAGAATAAATTAAAAATGTGTATGTTTAGTAACATATGGTTTACATTAAGATATCATACAATATAGCTCAAATAAAAAATACTTTTAAATTCAATTAATGAGAACAAACTTAATTCAACTGCTGCTTATTTGTATCTGTCGAATCACCTTAATAGATCATGTATTGTGTCTGATGAAATAGGCTATATTGTATAAAATATTGTAATATATACATTTAAAGTATATAGGTTAAAGTAAATAAAACCGTATACAACATGTAAGAAATAGTACAAAAATAGGTTTTATATTAGGGAGTGTTCTTGTTTTTATGGAGATACGTTGCAATGCGACCTTTTTTACTGTTTAGTGTTACAGAAATACAGACACACAGACGGACAGGAATTGCAATCAAACCGATTTCGTATTTTATCGATTTCAAAAGCTAAAATTAACCAAAAATATTAATTAAAACTAATAAGAAATTAATTTAATCTAGGATCTACCTTCATTCAACCACACAACATAGTTTATAAACGAGATTTGCATCATCCAGTTCTCTTGCTTAATACCTAGAACGGTGTAAAGTCTGCGATAGGTTGACTTTACAATGGAGATTTCGTTTGTCTACTCTTATCTTAATAAATGCCAGTGGTCAATATTAAAGTTTCCAAAATTTGAAGACCGTAAAAAATAAATACACGACCTATTATATACTTTAATAAACTATTTAATATTAAAATGGAAATGCAGAATTGAGATTAGAGTACAAAGTAATAGGGCAATAGAATTTTTGTATAAACATTTGGTATAAAATAAAGGATTGTTAAATTTGTATGAGTGGTTTATTTGCACTAAAACTTTCGATACATATTTTTTTTAGTATTGTAGCGACATTTTTTTAATATTAGAGTTATTATTCAACAAATGATCATAACATTTAAAAATCGTTTTGTTTCTTTCCCGTAAGTATTTTATGTGGAGTTTACAAGACACCTACTTCCTATCATCACTTTAAAAACTATTTTTGTTACGAGTAAATTCTTCTTTTACCTTATACATGATTGTTCATAATTTCTAAATTTATAGATAAAGTTTATTCGTGTTTTATTTTATTTGTTGGTGTTTTACTTTTCACAATTGACACTTTGCAATACAGAAGTGTTTAGGTACATGTTATTGACACCTACATTAATTCGCCCAGAGCCGCGAGGTGTTGGATGTCGTCGAAACTCCCCGAGGCACTGTAGGCTACATTGGATTACGTAGAAGCCGATGACGAGATTCGGTTCTATCTTAGCCAATGACAAACAGGATTTGTATTTATGAATCAACAATAGTGGAAACTCGCCTTCCAAAATTTAAAATACGTACTTTTACATCTCGTTGTTGAATAGAAGTCCGTATTATGAAATTATGGAATTTTGTCCACTATTAGTACGGTAATAGTTATAAAATTTGTAGAGTCATAAAAATCCGTGTAAAATTTAAAAAGTTATATATCGAGATGTGATTTTAATGTGATTTGAGGGTTCTAAAAACGTAACTGTGTGTTCACAGTCAAGTGTACTTTACATAAATTTATCAGTAGTAACTGGTGAAGTTTAGGCTTAGTTTAATTATTTTTATTTGTTACCACTAAATTTTAAGAAAATTTAGAAAGAAATTTCAAAAAATAGGCAAAATCAAGTGTCATGCTGTGACAATGTCGTTATATTCTCATCATTGAGCAGCTGACGATGACGTCATCTGTGTCTGATGTGCGATCAAAGTAACGAGTTCACTCACCAGTAATGTCATATGAATACGCCTCCCTTCGTCAGGCTGAAACATCTGACTAAGCTATTTCCCAAATAGGCAAGTGTCATGTTGTAGACAATGTCGTTATATTCTCATCATTGAGCAGCTGACGATGACGTCATCTGTGTCTGATGTGCGATCAAAGTAACGAGTTCACTCACCAGTAATGTCATATGAATACGCCTCCCTTCGTCAGGCTGAAACATCTGACTAAGCTATTTCCCAAATAGGCAAGTGTCATGTTGTAGACAATGTCGTTATATTCTCATCACTGAGCAGCTGACGATGACGTCATCCGTATCTGATGTGCAATCAAAGTAACGAGTTCACTCACCACTAATGTCATATGAATACGCCTCCCGTCGTCAGGATCAGGAGTGGTTCACTTATGGGTCCAAGAGCAGTCGGGGTGCAGGACACGTCCGGTACGTATTTCTATGGGGACTTTCCCCACTGTTTTCTAGGCTGTTATGACTGCCATTATGGAATATGCTAAGAATATGCTTCTTTTTTAGGGACACCCCACTCGCTAATACCTTTTTGAGTGAGTTTTGTTGGGTGGTGTGAACTTACACTCATACCAAGTTTTGTTGGGTGGTGTGAACTTACACTCATACCAAGTTTTGTTGGGTGGTGTGAACTTACACTCATACCAAGCTTTGTAGGGTGGTGTGAACTTACACTCATGCCAAGTTTTGTTGGGTGGTGTGAACTTACACTCATGCCAAGTTTTGTTGGGTGGTGTGAACTTACACTCATGCCAAGTTTTGTTGGGTGGTGTGAACTTACACTCATACCAAGTTTTGTTGGGTGGTGTGAACTTACACTCGTACCAAGCTTTGTAGGGTGGTGTGAACTTACACTCATGCCAAGTTTTGTTGGGTGGTGTGAACTTACACTCATACTAAGTTTTGTTGGGTGGTGTGAGCTTACACTCATACCAAACTTTGTAGGGTGGTGTAAACTTATACTCATGCCAAGTTTTGTTGGGTGGTGTGAACTTACACTCATGCCAAGTTTTGTTGGGTGGTGTGAACTTACATTCATGCCAAGTTTTGTTGGGTGGTGTGAGCTTACACTCATACCAAACTTTGTAGGGTGGTGTGAACTTACACTCATGCCAAGTTTTGTTGGGTGGTGTGAACTTACACTCATACCAAGCTTTGTAGGGTGGTGTGAACTTACACTCATGCCAAGTTTTGTAGGGTGGTGTGAACTTACACTCATGCCAAGTTTTGTTGGGTGGTGTGAACTTACACTCATACCAAACTTTGTAGGGTGGTGTGAACTTACACTCATGCCAAGTTTTGTAGGGTGGTGTGAACTTACACTCATGCCAAGTTTTCTTGGGTGGTGTGAACTTACACTCATACCAAGCTTTGTAGGGTGGTGTGAACTTACTCTCATGCCAAGTTTTGTTGGGTGGTGTGAACTTACACTCTTACCAAGTTTTGTTGGGTGGTGTGAACTTACACTCATACCAAGTTTTGTAGGGTGGTGTGAACTTACACTCATACCAAGTTTTGTTTGGTGGTGTGAACTTACACTTATGCCAAGTTTTGTTGTGTGGTGTGAACCAACACTCATACCAAGTTTTACGGAAAAAGGCTGGGAAATAAGGAAGGCGTTGATTTTTTAATATTATCCTTTAGAATGACATTGGACACTCACAGACAACGTACTGCTTTTACCATTTACTATGGATATTGCATTTAACATTTTCTTGGAACCGTTAGCGGTTGACTAATGATTCAAAATCCTGTTTTATTTAGTTTCCTAATCTGTATTTAATCGTTATAGTTAAATCATACTTACCGGTTATTTACCATATACCTTTTGCAGAAAAACTAAAATATTGATTTCTTCATATTGAAAAGTTTATAACTTAAAAAAATAAGTTGTACAAGAATACGGTTGGTGTCATTTTATGAAGTACTCTGCATTATAAACTATTGGATTTTATTCAACATCGTTAGATCCATTTTTGAGAAATTTGGATTTTTCACGTCTTAAAGGGTTTTTAGGAGTGAACTACCATAAAATCATGAATTCGTAAAATATAAAAAAACGCCTAGAGATACGATAAGTACATACATACCAAATCTAATCTAAATTGGACTGACGGGGTAAGCTGTGACTCTGACACATCCAGACACACGCACGGATAGACACACATCACGTCAAAACCTTATATTGTGGATTCAGGAGACGACAACAGATGTATCCACTTTTAACTCAAATTCATGAATTTTGACGAAAACAATACTTTCTCCATATACTATCGTAAAAAAAGGAGAAAGTAAAAATGGAATCTAATTTTGTTGTAATTCTATTTTAATGGAAAATGGAGAACTTGTCAAGAAAAATCGACGGAGAAAAGGGTTTTAGGAAGAAAGGTGTGCGAAGTTCTTACTCATACATTAATTAAGGTAAGCACACAATTCTCATATGAGTGTAGTAAAGTAATTCTAGAAGCACCCGTGACCCGTTACAAACTGCACGTAGAAGGAGTGAATGTACTCCCAGATCTCGGCCCACCACGTTTCTCGAGGTCTTGAACGTGTGTCGTTAGTGTATGTGTAATAGACGATTCACGTGATGAAAACAAGATTTAAGATAAAATGGTCTTAGCTCCAGGTATAAATCACATAATTTTTACTGCAGTTTTTTATAATAACTGTATGGCATTTTCCTCTTAAAATCCACAAAAAATGCCTTTATTTATGCCGTACACACCACAAACAATATTTAAGTTAATAACAAAACCGTTGAACCAAAGGATGGAATAGCGTTAGATATTCTGTAACTTTTTACAATTTAATTTTTATTGGTTTATTTGTACAAAAAATGCCTTCGATGTGGATAATGCATCGGAATGCTCCTACTTAGGTTCTACACGGGGGACACTAATAACATACAAACACTTATCTGAATTTTATTATCATCTGTATTTATTTTAATAAAAATAAAAATAATATTAAAAAGTAAAGGACTGTTCCTTTGAATATAGGACATAGGTGACCTGAATCACTCTACTGAATTCAGTTGATCGGAAGAAAATATAACAGAATTAAATATATATATACGTTACGTTACGTTTTAGGCATATCCCTACGGAAAACGCAGACTTTTTATACCTCTGGGGTTCAGGTAGATATAATTTAATCGTAAGAACTAAATACTTGATTCCTTTAACATGGAGACACATAGGTGATCTCAATATTAACTTTATGAAAGAAAGAGGAAGAATATTTCTTTTCAATGGATATTAATAAATTGTTACTTTCAATTTACTGTTTTGTCAATTCAAATGTTAAAAACTCCAATAGCGTTGTTTGAGAACGCTAAAAATGACGTAAAGCTTTCTCTCTGTTCTGAACATTGACTGATGCTCTCCGATCATATCCTAATGATATCACATTTAGCTGGTTTATACTTGTTTTCCTTTGGTGAGCTTGTCAGGCTTAAATTATATATCTTGCTACAAACCATCATACCATAAAACCAACCACGCTAAATATTCAAAAGGGGAAGTTTAGGAAAAATAAATATTTATAACATCAGATAATATACTCGGATATACATTATTTACACATACATTTACAATTTACACATACATTTACATTTAGATATACATTATTTACACATACATTTACATTTAGATATACATTATTTACACATACAGGTACATTTACATTTAGATATACATTATTTACACATACATTTACATTTAGATATACATTATTCAGCATTTTGAACAGGCAAAAACCTGCTTTTAAATTATCAAAATATTGTTTCGGGGAACCCAGTAAATTGTTATTGGCCAGCTCATAATGAGCTGTGATGGAGCTTTTAACTTTCACGTCAGACCATGCGTACATTGTGTATCTAGTGTACAAAATAACTTAGTGTATTTTCTTGAGACGAAACACATTTTTTATCAAAAACCTAGCATTACAAACAAATGCTAGCTTTACAATTTCTAGTAAGAAAGAATAGTGGATTAATTTTTCAGCTTATTTAAAATTTAGTTAACTTTTTTAATCCACCCGTTACCATCTTGGATAGGGAAACTGAGACTATTGATTTTTTTAAAATTACATTACATTACTTGGATATAATGCATAAAAAATTATTAAACTTATATGCTGGTTTTATCTTAAATCTAAAGTTGAGTTTAATTTCCCTCAGGTGGAATAATTGTAGAGTTTTAAAACTCGCTTCGCATCAGGACGGCATAGTTGTTGGTGGCTACTATCGTCCTGTGAAAGAAATCCTGGAGTCTATTAAGTTTTAGTTTATAAGATAGTTTGCCTGAGACTAGTCTATTTTAGTTTCTAGTTTATTAGACATAGCCACGGGCTCCTGTTGTTGACGTCGTAGAAGTCTTGGAGTCGTAATCACTAACCTCAACGGAAACTGGAAAACAGCTAAAGGTGATTAAAATAAATTGCATGGTAAATACAAAACCATCCTAACCAATCAAGAGGCTAGACGTGATTGTCGTGACACGAACAAATACACATATAACACGGAAGCTTAAGACAACTCTCGACAGTGGTGATATACGAACTGAAGTCCTGGAATGTTTATTAACTTACACGCAACGTTCTCTCCGTTTGTACATAGCCTGTTTGACTAACATAAGTCGTCAATTTTATCCTCAAAACTATAATTTCCGCAGTTTCCGATACCTGTTGATTAACTGTTTCATTACAGCTACAATGCTACTACATATAAACTACTATATACTTCTAATTATTACATATATAACAAATGTTATAACTACTTTTGATTATTATAATATATTTAATTGTATTCCTTTGGGAGAAAATGTAGTAATTTACTTGTGCGGTACAAGAAATGAAATGTAACTATAGTAGATGGAGTTCTTAATTCAAGTACAAAAATAAGGTTGAAATTTAAGTGTTTGGCTTGCTGATTCTATTATAGGACAAAATGAAGTGTCAAATGCAAATGGCATGTATCGTTTCGTTGTTGCCTCTAAGGCTATGCAGCCTTTCCATATTTTGTGGTTAGAATATAATTCTTTTCGTTTTCTCATTCAATACATTTTTTAATGTAGTAAAGTAGCTACTTATGTAATAAGTAGTTCTATAAATATTTTCCTATTTATTGTAGGATTTTTCAGCTTTTTAAAGGGTGTTTTAAAGTGAGAACCCTTAAAATTAAAAATTAAAAAAAATCCTTGGAGATACTGTGAACAGTTTCAACAGATATCCCAAATTTCATCTGATTCGAACGAACAAGCTATGTTGTGGTTCTGTACAATACATTCTATATATTCAGACACACACACACACACACACACACACACGCGTGCGAACACGCATGGACAGATAGATCACGCCGAAAACCACTTTTTTGGATTCAGGGGGACCCAAAACAGATATATATATATATATATATATATATGCTCTCACTTCAACCTCTAAAATTTTGACGAAAACATTACTTTCTCCATATACTACTATATAAGGGAGAAAGTAAATACCACATCCCAGCAGACCTGCCTACTCATTGAATTTCCAAATCAATAACAATATATGACAGGTTTTATCAATACCCTTAATAAATAAGAGAGTTTTTTAAACTCCTTAAGATTAAGATGGGAAATAGTATGCAGGTTTGCTACTGTGAGAAAACTAAAAATAGGTATTTACACAATAAACCTTTTTCATTTAGATCATTTTTGTACAACGTTTTATCAACATCGGTCCATAGAAAAAGAGGTTTGACCTACCCCGTAAGACTAGTATTCGTAAGAGTATGCAGGTTTGCTGCTGTGAGGAACACTGAATATAGGAATTTCTAGCTTAAACAATTTTTATTTTGACTAAGCTAAAAACCTTGATCCTTGTTGTAACTGTAAGCTGGGTTTTATGGTGATAGTCATATTTGTGAAAATCTTTGTTTTGCTCGAAAAAAATATATTTTTTCCCATTTTTCGAACTATTAGTGCTTCAGACGTATAGGTTCACATTATTGGAGACCTTAACACCTATAAATGTTAAAATTTTAATCAAATTTGTTAAAACGGGTTTATAGTAATCTATAATTTCCAAATTTTTAAGACTGGTGAGAAAACTACCCTTAAAAATATTAAATTAAAGAAAATGAAAAAGGTCTGGAGATATGGCTAAAGTGCATCTGTGTACTAAATTAAAAATGAAACGATCATTGTGGTCTCGTGGTTTATACATAGACAGACATTAGTTCGGAAACCACTTTTTTGGGTTCAGGGAGCCTCAAAACGCATATATCCACGCCCAACTAAAATTCAAAAATTTTGACGAAAAAATGCTTTTCCATATACTATGTATAAGGAGAGAATGTAAAAATTGGTCCTGGTGTGTTTGGGATGACCTTAGTAATAGCTGTACTTTCATAATAAAATTAATTACAAACTATTTATTAATTGTTCATTAAATACTAATATTTGTAAAGAATCTATAACTTAATTAAATTAATCAGAAATAGCATGCTATTATTAAGTACTATAGATATGATTAAGAACTTCTACGTGATTCGAACGAACGTAAATTAAATTTCTAACATAAATGGATTATCTTTGTCGAACCGAACTAACGAACTCATTTAAGTTATCAAAGAACATTTTTAGTTGCAAAGTAACCGTAGAAGCAGTCTTGTCTGCGGTGACTTTTGAAATTGCCTCAGCAGTCACAAGCTCTGGTTACTACACAACTTTTAATTAAATTTGAACATTAATAGAAATAGAGTAGCAAAACGTCAT
The DNA here is from genome assembly GCA_023375725.1 of Nephotettix cincticeps. NCBI lineage: Eukaryota > Metazoa > Arthropoda > Insecta > Hemiptera > Cicadellidae > Nephotettix > Nephotettix cincticeps. The sequence goes on along the minus strand of CM041786.1, from coordinate 42,794,420 downwards.
GAATATATCTTTTGGTTAAACTGTTAATCTGATTGATTTTGATATCATAGTGAACTGGTATGGTGAACTGATATCAAGGTATATATATATATATGAATGTATTTATGTATATTAGTATGTATGTATGTCCTTTATGCGTTGCCAAACTATCCGATTGACATGAAATTTAGGAAGTTTCTCTATATGTGTCCCAGAAGGTTTAAGTGAAAATTGTTCGAAAACTATTAGTTTCCATGGTGTTTGATGGTGTTTTAAATTTATAATGTTAACCTTATGGGAAATAAGTTTGTTTACAAATGTTCTACAATCAAAACATTTAATTTCTTTAGCTACAGCTGTTGGTTTACTTTCCATTAGCAATACGCTTTACCAACCAATACCATCTGAATCATTCATTAATGTAAAACTATGAAATAAATATGTGCTGTACAAAATGATCACCTTTATTCGCCACGTTACTAGTTTACGGTTTTTGGGGATTTAATTATTATATATTGTATTTTCTGTCTGGTTCAAAATTTATATTTGGCTAAACAGAAAATATTTACAATGTTTATATATATATATATATATATATATATTTATATAAAACTTATTATAATAATCAGCTGTTGTATATCTTTAAAAAAAAGCCATATTACAGCTAGTTTAGTTGGGGTTTAGGTTGAATTAAAATAAACGGTATCAGTAGACTGACACATACTTTCTCCCTTAAGTTAATTTTAAAAAGACTATCTGCAATAAAACTATGATGTTCTTAAGGTTTATCAAAATATCATTTAATAATTTATTGTTTCAAAAATAACCATCCCATTTCTGAAAATAAAAAGAGAGACAAAGTTAAATTAATTGTTCGTTGGTTTTAATCTGGTTTTAATGGCCAGTCAAGTTGTACTTTACTTTTATTGATTTCGCTGTAAATTTAAAAATTAGATTGTTTGACATTTTTAAGCTCATAACTTTTAAACCATAATTTTTACAGACTTGTAGGTGATGTCAAATTATTTAGTACTCTGTACTATAAACTGTCAAATTTTAATCAAATCTTTAGATTGATTTTTGAGAAATTTGGATTTATAACGATTTTAAAGGTTTTTAGCGGTGAACTACCCTTAAAAATTAAAAAAATCCAATAAAATGAAAAATGCCGGATATACGGGGAATATACACAAACATGACAAATTTCATCTACGTCGGACCGGATTAGGCTGTGTGTACACATCCTGACACACGGACGGACAGACGTCACGTCGAAACCCACTTTTTTGATTCAGGGGTCCCCAAAACGGATATATACACTCTCAACTTAAATTCGAAAATTTTGACGAAACCAATACTTTCTCCATATATTATGTATAAGGGAAGAAAGTTAAAATGTGAATCAATCAACTCAGATTTATTTGTTTTGTGGGAATGTTATTAACAAGTCTTATCCTTTCAGTATTGCTACAAAATATGCCACGACCCAGAATATCTACACGACGAAGCCGTAATGCTATTCGACTTCAGAACATGGCCAATCTTAACACAGCCGAGTTAATCAAGTTAACACGTATCTACTGTTAGGCGTTATGAAGTTCGCAATTTTTTATATATGCTTTAGGTTCAATCTCAAAACTGTTAAAAATAGATTAGTTAATAGAACCTTTATTAATTAAAAAATCGAATTGAATTGACAAAATATATGCTATTAAATCTCCAAAAGTATTGAAAGAGATTTAAAAAATACACACCTAACAACAAAAACAGTAAAATAAAGAAAGCAATAAAATGCCATATCTCTAGTAATGATTTTCTTACTGAACGCAGTTAGTACCGGAATTCAAACGAGGGTTTCTGCAAGTTATTTATCGTTGTCCAGGGAGACTGGACTCCAAATATAGGGATCAGATTTATGCTCGCGGGAGAGGTTGCCGCTTCGTTGAATTTTAACCAAGATACCGTAACTTTTACGTGATTCTGTTCAATGTCCTCTACTTGGCTGACATGTTAAGATATGGGTTGTGAGCTCCAAGCTAAAGTAAGTATTTCTCATGAAATACAAACCGTTGTTGTTAGAAATGATAAATTTTTATTAGGATATGGTTGGTTTTTACTTTTAAATCCGTCTCTAAATCTGGCTTACGTTGTTACGTAACAAACCCACATGAACAAAGCTATAGTAGTAAATGAATTTATTAAGGAATTAGGAAATAACTCTACAAAAAGTGTGGAGCCTGCGAGTCACTCAGCTTAGCACCATTTAAGCTGTGTTAAAATTACAGGTCGAAGCGTAATCATAAAATGTTCTTTATTTGCACAGTCTTAAATATACGTTCCAAATTGAATATAAATATGTTCGTGATACAATGAAAAGATAAGTTTAAGTTATTACCTTTAAGTGAAGAAACCGCTATACTTATAGCAAAGAAAATATAAGTTCATGTTCTTTGCTTATAGGAAGTTTCAATAAAACCTCAAACTAAAGCATACTACTGTTTGTTAAAACTATTTACTTTAGATATATATAAAAGTCAACGTAAAATATAGTCCCATATAACGAATATACTTATTAACATTTAAATAACTAGAAGTCGTTTCATTTCAACTTGTAGTTTTTTATGTAAAATCAGCCAACGTTGTAGATGATTAAACCCAGCAGGGAGTCATAAATCATGTTTCATTTATTGTTTTCTCAAACATTAAACGTCTTACAAGATATGTAAATTCCACCTTTAAGAGTAAAGCAACTGAGAATCTAAATCTAAATTGAATAAAAGATTAGGCAAGGAACAATTGTTGGACGAAGGTGGGAGTAGAAAGTCTTGATTAATTACGGATTGACGTTACGTCCTGAATTCTAGCCAACTTAATTGCGATTGAAGTAATTTGGATTAGCTACAAGAAATTCTAGCCCATTAAGCTGGTTGATGTTGCTAATAAAGTTTTCAGAAGTTTCTTCAAGGGAAGAAAACATAATTTATTAGTAATTAAATTTATTCCTTAGCAGACGTCCGACATTATTTATTCTAAGTGATATAATGGTGGCTCATTAATGATGTTATCGTTTATGCTAGACCTGTTTCTTAATTTGAAAACAATTTTAACCTTGAACATTTTTAAAACTGTTAGAAATTTCATGAAAATTAAATAGCACGTTTCAGCATACCTGCATAATCAACGTTTTCAATCATTCTACAAATTTTTGTACATATAAATACTACCTTCTCGACTTGAACATCTGAGGACCATCAGGCTTGAGGGGGAGGAGCTTGAATGGAAATCAGAAGTGAAATTTCTAGGGCAAATACTATACAAGAAACTTATGTGGAATAGACACATAGAGGAGATGACCAACAGGGCTAGTCGTAACCAAATGATATGCAGGGAAGATTTGGGGCTGTAACCCATATATACTAAGAAGTATGTACACCCTGTTGGTGAGACCTATCATCACATATGGGTGTGTAGTCTGGGCGGGTAGAACCAAGGTTGAAGTAACAAGGAAAGCCCTGGAGAAAGTACAGAGGCTAGCATGCATCATCATCACAGGAGCCATGAGATCCTGTCCAACTGCTGCCCTGGAGGTGATCCTCAATCTGACACACCTACACATTGTGGTAGAGAGAACAGCAAAGGAGACTTTGCTTAGAATGGAGAAGACTGGCTTTGGCATTTTCTCTACAATTTGCGGTAAGTTATTTCCGCCAGGTCTAAGGGATCTGATGAAACAACCAAGAGATTCCATGGTCAAAAAGTGCAACTTTGAAAAGAAATTCCATGTGGAGCTAGGAAATAAACTTGGCTGGGACGGGAAACCCCTAAATTCCCTCGGGAATCAGGTCGTTAGATGGTACACTGATGGCTCCAAGACCGAGGAGGGGACTGGTGTAGGGGTATTTGGTCCAAAGATCAAATACCATGAATCACTGGAGCTTTCCCCCAGCATATTTCAAGCTAAGGTCAAAGTCATAGAAAGGTGTGCACACTTTAATCTAAGTAGAGGATACATAAAAAGGGAGATTTTTATCCTGTGAGATAGCCAGGCTGCCATTGGAGCCTTGAGCTCAGCAGCCTTCAGGTCTAAGATGGTCTGGAACTGTTGGAAAAGTCTGGACCAGTTGGGGAAGAACAACAAGTTGTCACTACTTTGGGTACCTGGACACCAAGGTGTTCAGGGAAATGAAATAGCAGACAAATTGGCTAAGACAGGGGTAGCCCCCCCTTTGTAGGCTCCGGCCCTAGCAGTGAGATATTACAGTCATATTTTTTAGGAAGTAAAACCTTCCTAGACAATATTTAATTTTGTTGTTGAGTTCACATATATGCTTCTCCCAGGTAAGCTTTTCATCAAATACTACACCTAAATATTTGAAACTAACTACTTTTTCTATTCTTTGACCAAAATTAACAAACTTGGTTTTACTAATATTTATTTACATACGATATTTTCACACCACATTCTTAATATCCTTAAATCTGAACTAATATTTTCTCGTAATATTTAATTATTTTTGTTAGCATAAAATATTGCAACATCATATGCGAAAGCATTGATTTGTCCCTTTAATTTTTAAACAGAATATCGTTGATGAAAATCAATGTTGCAGTATAATTTACAATATAATCTTCTACAATTAATTCGGGGCCTTACTAATGTTGATAGTAAACCTAGATATTAATATTGTGTACAGTAATATAGATATATGCTACACAATTTCTTTTTTAATCTAAGATATTTATTTTAAGCGTATATTTCAATTACTGCACTTTTATCACTGTTAACCAGTTAACCTCCATAGGGGTCTATAATAGGTAGATTTGTTAGTAAGTCCCATGAGATAGTCACAGATGACTGCAACACTGAATGGCTAAAACTACAACCATTACTATAAATACAACTTGGAACCACTCGAGTGTTTGTGACTAAATCTCTGTTAAAATTGTGTTGTTAATGTATTCTGCTGATTGTATGTAGTTTGTAACTGAGCGATTGTACAGTTTTTTATAAATCCTTTTGGTTTCGTAATTAGTATTATTAAAACATAATGGTTTCAAATGGCTGGAAAATTACTGTATTCTAGATATTTAATGTTAAAGTTAGTTACTTGTTATCTTTTTTATTTTTTTAAATTTTATTTAAACACTGAAATATTGTTATTGTTATTGTTCATACATGATATAGGCCATGTCTATTGTGCTACCCTATTTTTGTTGTAAAAAGCGTATTTAGTTGCCACAGTGCTGTTGTTACATTTTACATATAGTTAATGGTTGTTATCGTTGCCGGATATTCATTTCTATTTCGTGTCTAGTCATGGCGTTCAATTGAGTTGTTGAATCTTGCCGCTATTTATGGCCCATCTTCTTTGCTGCTAGCCTATTGTTACCATACCCACCCATAGGCTGATGTAATTAGTTTTACCCCTTGTTTCTGTGTGATATTGGTTGGGCCAGTTTACATCCGATTGTTTTTTGTATGTGTAATTTGTGTTTGTGTTTTTGTTCATTCATAATGAGCCAATTGATATTTTTTGGACGTAAACTTCAGATTAAACCCACCAAAAAGTCTTATTTTCATTAATTAGTATAACGGTATCTGCTCATTCAACTAACGTGTTAAACTCAATAACCATTTGGCAAGGAGTTAAACTATTTAAAAAACAAAACAGTCTTTTTAGCTGTTAAGATGATGCTAAAAACCCCACATTTTTCTTTGAAATTTATCTTAAATTACTTATAAAATCAAATTTGGTGTACAACTCCCTTAAAACTTCCTTTCAATCAGGCGATGTGCCTGGTTTTTAAGATCAAACCCACAAATTATTCATTCCACATATGAAGCAAATGTGCTACACTACATCGACTGTAAAAGCTCAATTTCCTATACAGTAGTAAGTTTGCTAATACTTTGAGTGATTAAAATTAGACCTGCATATTCAACTATTTAGCTTTCCATGCATTCAGGAGGTTGCACTTAATACAGGGGAGTGAAGATATTGCTACTCTATTCCTACCCATTAAATTTACATTCAGTTGCAATTACAACGTTGTTCGATTAACAGATTTCATTTTACTTGCAAATGAACTAATGCAAGTGCATTTTTAAGACTATAATGAACTGAAAAATTGTGTTAAACCACCATTTAATTCATAAATATTAAGATTAGCAAGGCATTAGCAAGAGTAATTAATTAGTATCTAAATATATATTATTTAGTATAGAGTATTTAATTAATTATCAAGAGTAAGAGTAATTCGCAACAGTAAGATTAGCACGGTAAGATAAGCAAAGACATTTAATGGGATCTATGACGTCTTCTCTTTTATGGGATTATAATATTTTGAGGTAAAACTGTACAAGCTAAAGGTGTTTTTAAACGCGACAAACAAATACAAATTTTTCACAAAAGGTTGTGTATTATTACTCATTTGGAATATTAAAAAAATCATCATGTATTGTTTTACTATGCATTTTTTTAAATTTTATTATTTATTTGTACTGTATTATGACATTTAACAAACTAAAAAGTACATTGTTCTAAAAATCATTTATAGCTCTCATAAACGGCCATGTCTGGCTGGCCTTGTGCCGTTTCCAACAAGTTAAAACTATTCAATTCAAATCATTTATTAATTAATATACAAAAATATATATGAATTAATTAATAACATGCAAATACATAATTAAAAAAACACTTTCAATATCTAAAGGCTTTATGTTTCCTGAAATCAATAGCCATGTTACCCATGGCTACCGTCTAACTTATACCAAGTAGTCATATTACCTAAACATACTAAATTATGCATATACGATATGATAGTATAATGTACACCTGTAAGCTCAACAAATCAATATACATACATTATTAATAAACTTTTATTTCAACATTATAATCAACATTCAACAGTTTAATCAGCAATAAGGATAACATTAAAAAAAGACAACAATTTAAACTAATTGAAAAAATAATTATTTGTTGCCAGACATAAAGAGTAGATAAGAAAGGAATAACTGCATGTCTCTTGCTGACCTAATCTTCAATTCATTTTCTAAAAAGCCTTAAAAAATCTATATATTTGACGCTAATTCAGCTAACTCTACCAAATTATTCTTTTTAAATATTGTATCCATAATCAATTTTCATTTTCTCGTTACGTTGCAGTCAACAAATGCATAAATTCCGCCCTGAAGCTCTCCACACAACTCACACACTCTATCCTCTACTCTAAATCATCTTGGCTACACACCCATAGCCAGGCTCCTTATCTTGCTTTTGTTAATCATGATCAAACACTGACCTAGAGGGCTTGGAGGAAGTATTTAGACTTGTTACACTGGGCATATGCTCGATACCAACTGTTTGGTTGTATTAATGGCCTTCTAGATGAAAAGGAGTATCGGAGCATTGCCACATGTTCAACTAAAGAAATACAGTAATCACAAATATAACACATTAATGATAATCAGATAACCTATAAATGAATTCGTTACATTTTTGTTGATAGAACAATTATATGGGTATTTTTAGTTATAATAAATAATGAACGAGTTTATGATTCACTTTTATGCGAATTTAAACAAAAATAATACATAAATAAAAAAAATAAATAGCTAAAAAATGCATGCAAAAGAAAATCTTTATTCGGATGTTACAATTTTAAAACGGGTTTCTAATAAACTAAAGAGTATTAAATCAGTATTTAAGTATTAATTCAGTCAATGTTTTTATTTTTTTACAATTATCTATTTATAAGGCCTATAAAATAAGTATGTAGTTCTATGCAACTAGTGATTTGTACATTTGTGGATGATATTTTTTGCATTAAAAATTCAGAGCTGAAAATAACTAAATATATTTTATTGACATCAACAAAAAGAATTTATTTGGGAGTAAAAAAATAGTTGTAAATAATTTATTAAAATAGATAAACCACTCTAAATGAATCATTACGATACATATGTAGAACCAAGCTTCAAATTTTATTTTAATAAAAGGTATAACTTTTTTTAAACTTTGGTATTTAATAAATTAATTTACCTTTTTTAAAAAAAAATATTAACCAATAAGTCTAAACCCTTACAAATATTAAAAATCTCACATTTCATTGAAAACTATCAGAAATTAATAATTCTAATTTATTTACTGTATAATATGTTTGAATGCATAATATGTCTAGAGAAATTCTATATAAATTAAATACCAAAACTCCTACAAGCTCGTTTATCATTTTGAAAGTTTGTTCATGTTTTTTATTTAAGTGATAATGTATTGTCTGGTATTGGACGCGAGATATTGTAAAAATATCACTAATTAACATCACGTCGAGCCTGTGCTAACATCACTTACAGGCTGTGTTTATGTTTGCAAATAGCTTCCCCTTTCGGTATGTTTGTCTTGGCTGAATGGATTATTAGGACAAAAGATTAAATAAATTAGCGCTATCGGTAAACTGACACTGATTTCCCCCTTAAGAAGTAAACTAAATAGTACATACATTTAACAAACTACTATAACATTACTAAATGCTTATTAAAAATGTTTATGAAGATTGAAACATTTTCAAAAATTGATCAAGTGAAATTTATAGTGACGATGTGGTGATGTAGTTAACAATGTACTCTGAAGAAACATAAATAAAATCTGAAAAATCAAAAATAAGGTAGTCATACCTGATCAACAGATTTACAAGTTCACACGGGAAGTAAGTTATTCACGAGGTAAATGCTTCTCCGGAGAAAACGTCTCAGGATCGTCATATTCCTCGGGTATTTCACAAAATGTATTTGTTGTGTTTGAATATAATAATTTTGACAAAAATCATATAATTAACAACACATAATATGAACGTTGATAAATGTAGTAGAAGTAAAATTAGGATAACATTTACTTTTTAAACGCACAAATAAAAATAGAAACTGAAAATATGCAGTATACATATAATTTACCCAATATAAGAGTATGTATGATAGTACATAGATTTAAAATGTGTAAACTAAACAATATTTTAACTATTAGAGTGACTATTATTAGAGAGACTAGTGGTGAAGTATGAACTAAAATATATTATTCCACATGTGATTTTTGTATATATTACACAAATACAGATTTATAGATATATGTGTCGATGAAATTTACGACCTTTTAAAAATTAGAGTAATATTTAGAATAATATTATTTAAATACATTATTTCGATTGTTTTTGAGACATAAAAATAGTTCGTTTATCAAACGCAATTCTCTGTTCTACGAGTGTCGATCATCACCAATGCATGTATTGTTCTCCGATGGAGCACTTATTCCCATAGGGAATAAATCCAGCTTCGATATCAGGGATGTATTCTCCCACGACAACTATAAATACACTGGAGGCAACCGTATTAGCATACTGGTGCAAGTCTGCCTGAGAGCGCGCCTTGGAGCTTCTACCCTCGTGGAGCATTCGTCTGGTTGTAGGCCTACAAAAGAATAAAAATGTGAACAAGTGTTACGGTAATAGTTGGAAATAATTAAAAACATAACTTGGTTAATTTTAGTAGAACGGGTTTTAAGTAGTATTTTATTATTTTATTTTATTATTATTTTATTATATTTTATTTTATTAGTACTAACTGCACTAATGCAAACATATGCCGATCATTATATTATAGCTATACAGATTAAAGTGTGCATCATTTAAACGCTGTTATAAAAATATTTAAAATTTTCTAAGTTTTAATACATAATTTTTGCTATATTCTAACTATTTAATATTGCTAATAATGCCAGGAACAATAAAAAATAAACCACGTGTTGTGATTGGTGATTGAGAATCCCTGCTCTTGAAGCAGCGAAATCGTTTCTTATCATCACAGTCCATGTAGTTTCAGTTCGATATCACAGCAATACGTTTATTTATTATATACACATATGAAAAAACATGGCCAAACAAATTAAATTATATTTATTTGTCTGAATAATTAAGGAAGAAGATTTCGCCGAATGTTTGAAGATGACTCATATTAAATACCCCCGTTGCATCTGACCTGCGTACTCAGAGAATTTCCAAATAAGTAATATAATAATAGTAATAATAACATTTGACACGTTTCTCAATATCTGTCCATAAATAAAGGAGTTTCTCCTTAATCATAAGGAGTTCCTATTCTCCATAGGATTAACAAGGGAGAGTATGCAGGTTTTCTGCTGCGAGGAACATATAAACTATGATTTTAAGCATAAGATCTCAACCACATGACGGTCAATACCAAGTTTAATCCAAAAATAGTGATTGAAACGTGAAATATTAATTTTTCTTTATCCTCCATAAGATTAACATTGGAGCCCTAAAATACGATGTACTGTGTTTAGATTTTTTTAATTTATATCAAAACAATTGTAAAAAAATGAAAGAGAAGGTGAGGGATTGCACTAGATATAAATGACGCGCAATATCAGTGCCAATATAGAGGCTGGAGGCTGGAGGCTGGAGGCTGGAGGCTGGAGGCTGGAGGCTGGAGGCTGGAGGCTGGAGGCTGGAGGCTGGAGGCTGGAGGCTGGAGGCTGGAGGCTGGAGGCTGGAGGCTGGAGGCTGGAGGCTGGAGGCTGGAGGCTGGAGGTCGCGTCGTGTTGTGGAATATTGACAAAAAAACTTTCATTTAATTTCAATAAAAAACCATTATATTTTAATTTATTATATTGGGACAAACAGTTGTAAATGTTAGGTTGCGTACCTTATGGAGATTTTTACTAATAAAATTGGCAAAGTAGTATACACGATCGTTGATTGATAACCCTTTGATCACATAATGTATGTACAGTATACAATGCAGCACAACGCAAATATTTAAAAATATTCAAATATTAGAATCATTTGTTTAGTTGACTTTATTAACAAGTATTCATCTACAGATCATAATTATATTGAATTCAGTTATTTTAAACTTTTCAGTACTTTGAAGAAATCAAACTTAAGTTAAATAACTTAAGTTTAACTGAAGGGTTATTCAGAGTATTTGGAGTAACAGAAAGACGGAGTTACAAATAGCGTTTAAAAGTTATCGAAGGATTTCAAGGTGAGTGGATGCCTCTGTTTATTTTCCGCTCTCAATGCCTTTTCAGATTTGAATCAGAATAAATAATTCAGATTCCAATCTTTTATCCATAATTATTTATTACATTTTATATTTTTACACGAATTTTGAGAAATTATAAAGTACCGTGCGTCACTGCTTATTTATCTAGTTGATAAGCTTTGATGTATAATAGATATAGTAATACTAATAATACACCCGTACTAATAGTAATCATAACTGGGCTAAATATCTATACAGTCACATCAACGCGATTAAAAAGTGATTATTAAAGTGCATGCAAATTGAGCTACATACATTAAATTAAATTGACAATCACATATCTTAATCAATGCAATTAGCTTTATCTCGGACAAACTGTAAAATTGAATATTTAAAACTCAATTTTCAAAAACAATGCAATAATAAATATAAAAATGATTTAATTTGAGCTGTAGTGGCTTTATGTTAGGTAATTCTACCCCATCACAGTAGTCCAGTTAATTGATATCCCCTAATGTATGTGAGATAGTACATACTTTTTCGTGTTAGTTTTTATACATGTGTATGTAAAATATCAATGGAAATTTTTTATAGGGTTTTTAACACCCCTTCAGAAAAACTTTGGTTATTATTATGCAGGTTTACTGATTTCACGTGAGGTTTTAGGACTAGACTTTTGGAATTTTCAAATAAAGTTTATACTCAACCCTCACAGATATAGTGCAATAAAAACTAGTAAAATACTACACACTACACTAGTAAAATAAAAGTAAAAAACTATAGGATACAGTTAGCTATCAACGTTCGTTCACTCATTTGTGTGTCTGTGTGTGTCTGCGTGCGTGTGAGTGTGCGCGCAACAATATGTGGTATTTTTAAGGCTTAGGAACCGTCCAATAAAGATAAAATGATATATTCTTGTAGACCTGATAATGTCCTAATGGAAAAGACAAAAACTAGTTTTGAATGACACATCGTGAAATCCAAGAGAAATTTAGTTACAGAAAAAAAACTTAATTCAGTTGTTGGGTGTTGTAATTATGTGGCTTAAGGGTTCAATTAATTATTTAATTTAATAAGGAATATTTTTAGAGCAACAGATGTTTCGAATTTATAGTTCCAATCACGAAAGAACCATAGCAATAACGATAGTAATTAATTATCATTACGTGGAATATTTTGGAAATACGAGTTATCCTTAATTTATTGTTATTCACTCGTATTTCATTACTTTTTCGTGCAGTAATGTATGTCTGGGTTATGTCAAAATAAAAAACCTAAGTTTCTGTGATATAACTGTCAGTAAAGTTTGTCACGGTTCATTTTACTACCATGCTGTGTAGCGTTTGTAAATTTAATTAAAAGTTTACGAACATAGAAGTTTAGAGTTCTTTGAAGTTGCAGGAGACTGTGTGATGTTAGACAATGGGATTCTTTAATTGAATTGCCCAACGCAGTCTTTGTTCTAAGAGTTATTGATACTTTAGTTTGACTGATAACCTAGTTGCCATATTGTTCTTGTCCTATATATTGTTCTTTTATCATCATTCTTATTCTTTTATTCATAAGAAGCATGAGATCTAAGCAGAATTGATGATCGGCTAAAAATAAGTTACAATACCATCATTCATTTCTTGGCGTAGTCATGCCTGCTAACTTGAATTAAAGGACGAAGGCATGTAACATAATTTTAGGAAATTAACTTATTAAAAAAAATAATTAAAAAAATGTATACATATTTTTCTATCTAAACACTAGCAACTACGTTAAAAATAAGTTTAAAATAGTTTTGATGTAACAGGTTTGTCGACAGCAGATGAAAGTCCTTCGTACAATAATAATATTCCGTAAGGAAGAGATGACTCTAGATGAAACCCTAGTAACATAGCAGCTAAACGGTTACCAGTATAGAACTGTTTATCGAAGAAATAAATTAGCCCTCATAACTACCAATGGGCTTAAAATGGTAAAACTATTTCCAAGTTCACGTTGAAAATAAATCATATGAAAATATGATTTCAATTTAAAAATACTCTTTTTGTGGCTGGAGTTGATTAACATTAGTTAATCGATTATTTGTAGAGGTCAATCATCTGTCACAATAACTACTAACTAAAGAAGAATTTGTGGCTGGAGTTGATTAACATTAGTTAATCGATTATTTGTAGAGGTCAATCACCTGTCACAATAACTACTAACTAAAGAAGAATTTGTGGCTGGAGTTGATTAACATTAGTTAATCGATTATTTGTAGAGGTCAATCATCTGTCACAATAACTACTAACTAAAGAAGAATTTGTGGCTGGAGTTGATTAACATTAGTTAATCGATTATTTGTAGAGGTCAATCACCTGTCACAATAACTACTAACTAAAGAAGAATTTGTGGCTGGAGTTGATTAACATTAGTTAATCGATTATTTGTAGAGGTCAATCATCTGTCACAATAACTACTAACTAAAGAAGAATTTGTGGCTGGAGTTGATTAACATTAGTTAATCGATTATTTGTAGAGGTCAATCATCTGTCACAATAACTACTAACTAAAGAAGAATTTTTCCTAGAATAAAATTTAAAAAGATTTCATGTCACGTATTTCCTTTTTCAAGGCCCACAAATTGAAAGTAATCGATATATCACATTAAATTTTTCATTACAATTTTAATGAATTTGTGGTAAGTGATTAACATTAGTTAATCTATTGTAGAGCACTTGTATATATGTAATGTTTACTGATTAATTTGACCTTCGTGTAAGGCAAATTGAAAGTAAACGATATCACATATATTAATGAAATTTGATGTGACTATTCTGTATATTGTTATATACAATTTAACTAATTATTAATTTGATTTAACCAATTTAAATAATGATATTAATGAATGTAAATGACTAATTCAAGTTTGCATTTTTAATATTTAATAATTTACTCATTATTAATAGATCGATATAGAATAATAAAATTATGATATTTTATATATATACATGATATATACATGTATTATTGATTTAATATCGACATATTGAAAAGATTCTCCGTAGGGAGCTGAAATTTAACTAACTCAAGCATTATTGTACATTGGGAGATCTGTGACATGTAACATATTTTAAAAATAAAAATTATTTAAAAAGCTCCCATGAAATCAGGATCTTAAAACCATTATTCTTACGAACTAACATCCAGTACTAAATCTTTATACATTTTGAAGTTTTTTTAATTGAAAACTATTTAGTATTGTAATTTCACTTTAATAGATAAAAAAATTATACATACCCATATATATATATATACAGGGTGTTCATTAAGGTTGGGGACAAACTTCGAGGAGTGATAGTACTCATAAAAATAAACAAAAAATTTCTTATAAACATTTGTCGAAAAATCCTTCGTTTAGCCACCAGCCGCCATTTTGTATTTTATACAAAAAACGTTATATATGAATAATTATTTAAGATACAGAAACCAAACTTCACACACATATTTAATGGCTAAAGAAAAAAATATTCTCAAATTATCATTCAGTTTGCTTTTATAATTTCAAAATTAAGGCGGTTCAAAATATTTTAAATTAAATAACAAAAAACCATTAACTTTAAGAACCTCCGCCATTTTGTAAATATAAAAGCAAACTTAATAATACTTTGAGAATATTTTTCTCTTTGGCTAATTAATATGTGTGCAAAGTTTGGTTTCTGTATCTTAAATAGTTCTTTATATATTAAATTTTTTATATAAAATAGAAAATGGCGGCTAGCGGCTAAACGAAGGATTTTTCGACATATGTTTATAGGAATTTTTTTGTTTATTTTGATGAGTACTATCACCCCTCGAAGTTTGTCCCCAACTTTAATAAACACCCTGTATATATATATAGGAAATGAGACCAATTTAATTCTGTAGCCAAAAGATAACGCTGAATGATAACTTCATTATTATTGCGGACTTTAAACAAATGGGTTGAGAGGAAAGGTTTTCTGTCAGTATCTTTAAACGTAGTGATAGACAAAGAGTTTTCCTTACAAGAGTTGAGGGAAAACTAAAGGGTATTTATTTGTCTGATGTCTACTAAGAGTTTATATATTTTAGATATAAATAATCATCTTACACTCATGTCTCGTTATTTTCTTCTTTCTTAAATAACTACCTGGTAAATCGCCAATTAGAATACAATCATAATATTACACACTTTCTCTTTGGTTATCACTATTAAATGGTCCTCCATTATCATCTGCTTGTATGAC
Source organism: Nephotettix cincticeps (assembly GCA_023375725.1). Classification (NCBI taxonomy): domain Eukaryota; kingdom Metazoa; phylum Arthropoda; class Insecta; order Hemiptera; family Cicadellidae; genus Nephotettix; species Nephotettix cincticeps. The sequence continues at coordinate 42,779,144 of CM041786.1, read as the reverse complement.
AAATGAACAGTCCAATATGGCAATGTGACAATATTAACCTTTATTTAAGAACCTAAACTTCGTCCAAAACCCATAATAAGTTCATCATTAACATTATGACATCATCTTCAGATCTCACCTAATCATGGCAGGTTTTAGTTGTTGGCCAAATATAAATTTCTCTTTCTGTGTTTTCATGACTTATTTACCTTCTTCAGGCTTTTTATCAATAATTTAAAAGAATGATACTTTTGAATATTTGAAGTAAAAGGAAACTAATTAAATATATTGAAGGGCTAGTTTTATACGTTTTTATACCATATATATATAACTTAGACAAACTATTTCAATGAATACAAGAAATGGTTTGATACAAGTATTGACAACCATTGAATGTCAAAAGACATAGATACAAAACATAGATTTAAGTGTCAGTACAGTATTTTTTGATTCGCAGAATTGTTTTGTCAGTTGCCTCTGCAGGAGTTATGTCGTTAGTAGAACACTAAAGCAGCTAATGCTGTTCCGATGTAATGTTTTAAAAATAATTGTCACTATTTTTATCGATACAACTTTCATTGGTGTCGTATAAATAATATAGTTCCCTTATAAACTCCATAACAACAATACACTAACGTTACCCTAACATACTACTATTACGTACCTTAGTACCTTACGTACTATGAATTGAGGTTGCAAGATAACGGATGATAAATTATATCTTCAAGTTTGACAAACTGCAACTGCACAACTAAAAGGTAATTTGGTAACTAATCATACATATCGTGGTGTTTTATGATTTAAGTTTGAGTTTTGGCTCTGACAAACATTTAACATTGCAACTTGAATATTATTAAAATTAAAAACATGCTATTCTCCACAATCACGGACTTACCTGATCTCGCGCGTCAGTTACGCAGGATGAAGCAAAATATATCTACGCTAACCTTAGCAATATGCATATAAAATACTCATAAACACATCATATAGCACCTACCAACAATACCAACATATGCGTATTACATGACCTTGAGCATGGTAATACTAAAACTTTTATCACACCAGTGAAAGATCCGCCATAATTTGAATTTATATTTACAGAGTTTTTGTTTAGAGCTTCATTAATTTATTGAATATTAACATTCATTAATTTGTATAAACATATTAATTAGGAAATAAATCAGTCAAGGAAATAAATTCATTAAATTTAAAAATCATTTAAATTAAAAAAAGCGAATAAGGTAAATTTTATTAATTACAAATCGTTGAAATAACTCACGGATGTATTTCCAGATTTAAATTTGGTTTTTATACATTTTGAATTAATATATCATGTTGCGTATTACACATATTTTAAACTTTAAGGTGAAAAACAATTAATGAAATCAATGTTACCGAAATAGTTCCCCTTTTCTCAAAACACGATTCCCAAAAATTTCATGATTTCGATTTATTTTTAAAAATTGAATCATAAGAAATATGGTATTGTTTTTTAAAACGCAATCTTAAGACTATATCTTGGGAATACATGATGTAGATTAAATTTTTCTTTAGCTAAATTCTTTCCTTTTTACACGGTCTTTATATATTTTATCACGATGGGTACCTTGCCATGAAAGTTTTAAGGTGAATTAGGGATGACATGGGGATTGGTAGGGGATAAGTATATTATTTGGGAATTTTTAACTTTTTAAAATGTATTTAAGATTTTAAAGGATGGTGTTTAGATGAAAGAAAAATGCGTTGTAATGAGTCAGATAAAAATATTCATAATTTTTATATATGTACTCGGATAAAACATTTATAAAAATCATTATAATATAACTCACGGATTTTATGATTTCTTTAAAGTTTTTCGTAAGTTCACGATAAAAAACTTAACTTAACTATTGCTGATGGTTGTTTTATTTAAAATTATAAAAACGAAGTATGTAAGAATACAACATCTAATTAAGATATGCAATTAGAGAAAACACTCTTTAGGAAGTTTCGAGGGGATAAACTGTTGGAAAAAGGTTGGAGATTAATATAATCCTTTGTAATAAGCCGGTTGCCAATGTTTATAACGCAGCAGTTTTTCTCGTTAATAAGTGTGTAAAATATCTTCCTAAATATTATTTTATTTGGAGCTTTATTTTACTGCTCCAATTCAGTACTTTCAAATAAATATTACATCTTTATTTCTAACCGAAAGTTTTAGAATAAAGTACATTGCGTGAGTGTCATGTAATACTATAATACCATTTTGGGCTAAAACAAGATTTTTTACTGGAGGTTGCCACTCAACGATTAAAAATTATAGTGATCATTTACATTTAAAGATAGTTCAAAACCTAAAGTTTCGGGACATTGAAATTAATTTGTTTGTATCTTCCAAAGATGAAAGAAAGTTCTAAGTTTGTATTTACGTCTCTATGAGAAATAGGTTAGATCATGGATAGATATGTCTAAAGGGAGTGTTTTCAGTTCATCTAATCACCTGTTCTTATAACTAAGAATCAATACAATAGCTCTGATAGTAGCTATGGGGATCTAACAGGATCTGAATATTTTCACTGCACTTTTTGCGTTGTACAAATCTGCTAACACACCCCCCTGAGGGCTTAGACATATCCATGTCAAAATGTTTATGAAGTTATCCTAAACTTTAAGATCCTAATTCCAATGACTATTGAAATGTGTCTTTGATTCAATTGATATACTCGTAGTAAAACACACACACAAGACGTTCGTATTGTATATTGGCGATTCATTGTTAGGGGTTCATTTAGAGTGCGGGACAATCTAAAGTCAATCCCAAACTCATAAACCGTGGAATGTTATATTTCGGCTCCTTTTTATCTGTTTCACTACTAGGTTTGGCTCTTATGTGATTAAGTTCCAATTCCAGAATTGGAAAACGGTACTACTGAAAGATTCTGCCTTAGCAACTGTTTAGTATTTAAGCATAATTTTAGTTTAATAATCACTTTTCAACAATGAGAGACATTCCACATTTATCATTTATTTTTCAAAGAAATAATTCAATATCAAATACCCTTTGTATGTACAGAGTCAAAATAGAATAATCTGAGATTCAAATCAATTCAGATACTCTTAACAAAACGTTTACACAAACACCCATACTTGGCAAGTGGAGGGGCTGACGCTTCGATCTGATTGGCCATAAAAATATGGCGTGACTATTTCTATCTTCAATTGAATGTACCCCTATAGTGCAAAAATGTTCAGTTACCGACGCTATCCCCCCTACCAGCCCACCTCAGTAGCTTTCGAACGCTCTCCGTGTGACGTGCGACTAGGCCGTCGCTCGTAATATATTACTTTAACACTCTTAACCTCTCTCACTTATCTCGCGTAACAGTGCAATCCCTCTCTCAAGCTACTTGTCTCAAAGTAACAAAGTAATAGTGCTTTTAATTGCCCCAACTCTCATAACTGTGTCGTCGCGAACAGTACGTTACTCGCGCGTGTCGACTCTCAAGTGCCGCCACCGATTCCTCTTCAGTGCTGCATCACATCCAGCAATCCCCCTGGTGACCCTTCACCCCCTTGTGGTCAGTGACACCCCCTGGTGTGCGCACACCTCCCCCAGCGTCCCTCATCACTGCCGACATCCGGTCCAACCGCCAACCCATAGACGTCCTAAGACCTCCGTTGCTGGCAGCCCACATCCATCCAGGTTCATGGTCTACGCTGGGATCCTCTATGTCAACCCCCAAACCCTCTGGAACAATGGTGAGTCTCAACATCTTTAATTTGTGTGTTCACATCAGTGCGTGTCCGCGTGACTCCCTCTCTCTCTCTCAGCACGCCTATAGCGCGCCATTTCTCAAGATAAATTGTCCCGTACTCTCCATTTGCTAATTTTCCCCACTAAGCTATACCTCCTCCATACAAACACTACATATCAATCATTGGTCCTTCGAGCCGGATGGTATTGTACTTAGTTCTACGGATAGTGGACAATTTATCACTAATGAATTTTAATAACAAAAACAAGTGCTCATATAACTCCAAGGAACTGTGTATTTTCCATCTCCAAAAACTCTAAAATAAATATTCCCGTGAGAAAACTGTGTTCGTTTGCCCATAAACTTGTATTTTTAACAGGATCTGAATATTTTCACTGCACTTTTTGCGTTGTACAAATCTGCTAACACACCCCCCTGAGGGCTTAGACATATCCATGTCAAAATGTTTATGAAGTTATCCTAAACTTTAAGATCCTAATTCCAATGACTATTGAAATGTGTCTTTGATTCAATTGATATACTCGTAGTAAAACACACACACATGACGTTCGTATTGTATATATGGGGTCATTGTAGGGGTTCATTTAGAGTGCGGGACAATCTAAAGTCAATCCCAAACTCATAAACCGTGGAATGTTATATTTCGGCTCCTTTTTATCTGTTTCACTACTAGGTTTAGCTCTTATGTGATTAAGTTCCAATTCCAGAATTGGAAAACGGCACTACTGAAAGATTCTGCCTTAGCAACTGTTTAGTATTTAAGCATAATTTTAGTTTAATAATCATTTTTCAACAATGAGAGACATTCCACATTTATCATGTATTTTTCAAAGAAATAATTCAATATCAAATACCCTTTGTATGTACAGAGTCAAAATAGAATAATCTGAGATTCAAATCAATTCAGATATTCTTAACAAAACGTTTACACAAACACCCATACATGGCAAGTGGAGGGGCTGACGCTTCGATCTGATTGGCCATAAAAATATGGCGTGACTATTTCTATCTTCAATTGAATGTACCCCTATAGTGCAAAAATGTTCAGTTACCGACGCTATCCCCCCTACCAGCCCACCTCAGTAGCTTTCGAACGCTCTCCGTGTGACGTGCGACTAGGCCGTCGCTCGTAATATATTACTTTAACACTCTTAACCTCTCTCACTTATCTCGCGTAACAGTGCAATCCCTCTCTCAAGTTATTTGTCTCAAAGTAACAAAGTAATAGTGCTTTTAATTGCCCCAACTCTCATAACTGTGTCGTCGCGAACAGTGCGTTACTCGCGCGTGTCGACTCTCAAGTGCCGCCACCGATTCCTCTTCAGTGCTGCATCACATCCAGCAATCCCCCTGGTGACCCTTCACCCCCTTGTGGTCAGTGACACCCCCTGGTGTGCGCACACCTCCCCCAGCGTCCCTCATCACTGCCGACATCCGGTCCAGCCGCCAACCCATAGACGTCCTAAGACCTCCGTTGCTGGCAGCCCACATCCATCCAGGTTCATGGTCTACGCTGGGATCCTCTATGTCAACCCCCAAACCCTCTGGAACAATGGTGAGTCTCAACATCTTTAATTTGTGTGTTCACATCAGTGCGTGTCCGCGTGACTCCCTCTCTCTCTCTCAGCACGCCTATAGCGCGCCATTTCTCAAGATAAATTGTCCCGTACTCTCCATTTGCTAATTTTCCCCACTAAGCTATACCTCCTCCATACAAACACTACATATCAATCATTGGTCCTTCGAGCCGGATGGTATTGTACTTAGTTCTACGGATAGTGGACCATTTATCACTAATGAACTTTAATAACAAAAACAAGTGCTCATATAACTCCAAGGAACAGTGTATTTTCCATCTCCAAAAACTCTAAAATAAATATTCCCGTGAGAAAACTGTGTTCGTTTGCCCATAAACTTGTATTTTTTAAGTGCAATAACTTTCGTTGTAGTTTAAACAAATTTATTCCACGAAAGTCCGCCATATTCGCTATATGGTCGAGCGTCTCCGCTCCCCTCCACCGTATCGTACCATTTCGTCACTATGGCAACCGACGGTCACGTGACTCCTTCCACAAGCTACGTTGCAAGGAAGCTCAACGGACACTTGTCCCCCTCCCCGCCACTCTGCTCAACAGTAACTGACCTATGTTGTCATTGATCATAATAAACAAACATTCACAACTGTCACTGTCATACCAACTATGTTATAAAAATATTAGAGGCAGTATTTCAGCATTTGTATATTTAATGATAACTTTTTTACCATTTGTAATACTCTTGGCGAAAATACAGTCAAATCTCAAATATCTCTTAGATAATTAATGTCTCTGTCTCTGACAATTGCGTTCAGTGTTGTAATCTGTTAGATTCAATCCTAAATAATGTTGTTTATATAATGAACTTTTATTTGTTTTCTTAAAATATCTTGCTGAAACCAAAAGAATTCAATCAATCGCTTTTGTGAAGTATTTTCAACTTTTGTAGTTAAGTTAATTAATGACTTGTTTACATAATAAGCTCTGACAATTTTACTGTCTAATATGCAATGTCTCTTTATTGGTAGAGTTTAATTAAGGGTATCCTATAGAACTCATACTATTATCTCTTAGTCACTAATTTGTACTCACAATATTTATTCCTCTAATTGTTACAAATAATAATTGATTTTCGCAATGGCTCCTAAAGATTTTAAGTATGACACATACAGAAAGTCAACAGATCTGATTAAAGCCCGTTTTACTAAACTTGAAGATTCTGTTAACAAAATAGTTGCTAGTGACACGCTACTAACACCAGTGCAAATCAGACAACTTAATACAATTTTTGCTGTACTCAAAAAGAAACGGTCAGATTTTGAAGGTAATTTAAACCGCATTCTTGAAAGTGAAGCTGAAGAAGCGACAGAGATCACATTGTCGACTGACGTTGATCACATTAATGACTTATACGTCCGAATCTCGAGTGTTATTGAGGTAGCAATCACTCCAGACATTACGCCTACTACACCGCATTCCTCGGTTAGTGATAGTGCTAGCTTTCCTCCGACTTCAGCCATTGTCGGTGTGAAGTTACCTAAGCTTAACCTTCAAACTTTTGATGGAACCCCGCTAAAATGGATTTCCTTCATAAACTTGTTTGACACGACTGTACATAAAAATGCCAGTATTTCTAATGTGGCAAAATTTCAATACTTGCTCAGTGTATTGTTGGGCGAACCTCTTAACTTGATTAAGTCGCTTAATTTAACTGCTCCAAACTATGTGATAGCTTACAACTTATTGAGGGAACGATACCACAACACACGCCGCCTAACTACTCTTCATTTAAATCATATTTTAGATTTGCCGACTCTCGCACATAGCGCGCCTAAACAAATGCGTGCCTTTGTTACTACCTTCTATGAGCACACTGAAGCATTAAAGGCTTTGAATTGTGACGTCACGGAGAATAATCCTCTACTCTCAGCACACCTGTTGCGTAAACTGGATAGTAAAACAATCCAAAATCTCGAACAATACCGTTCTAATCAAGCCGATAATACAGAACCACACTCTTTACCAAAAGTATCTGAAATAATTAAATTCTTAAATCTGGAATGTTCTCAAATTGAGGATGCAAGTTTGCATACACAAACCCATGATGTTAAAAAATCATACCCCTCAACCTCTTCAAAACGAAAGGGTTTCGACTCTCCTAAAAAGGTTCATTTTGCCCCTAAAGAGGTAGCCATGACCTCAACCACATTAAATACTTCAAACTCTCACAATCAAAAAACTCTGTGTTTTGGTTGCTCTCAAACTGGACATAAAATATATGCTTGTCCGACTTTTAAAAGTAAACCCCCGAACGTCAGATATCAGATAGTAAAAGACAACAATAGATGCACTTCCTGTCTTGGGACACATAAAATAAAATAATGCAAAACCACAGCTACATGTATGACTTGTCGTGGGAAACATCATTCTCTGTTGCACTTTGGAAGCGCACACGTGAACCGATCACACACACCACCCCCGACCCTTGCCACTGTGCCACAAGCCAAGAGTGCAAAGCCGTCTGACGCCGTGCTCACAAGCACATATCAACACTCAACTCACAATGAGCATATCACAGTACTACTAGGTACTGCACTTGTTAAACTCACCGCCTCAAACGGAAATACCTATATATTCCGTTCCCTACTAGATTCGGGTAGTATGTCAGATTTTATTAGCGAACGTGCTGCTCAGCTATTAGGCACACGACGCTGGCCTTCGAACATTAATGTTGTTGGTCTCTCACAAGCTCAAGCTCATACAAAAGGCCTCATGAAACTTGATGTAGAATCTCTCTCTGGGCACGTAGTTGCCACCCAACATAATTTCCATGTTTTGGAAACTATTTCTGTCAATCTTCCGCGTGTAAATTTATCACCGGAAGTGCTCTCTAAAGTAAAGCCATTCACTCTAGCGGACCCCACTTTTAATAAACCTGGTCCAATTGACATTTTACTCGGCGGAGCACTATATCCGCATATTCTGACGGATGAACGTCACTCTCTGGGCCAAAACATGCCTCACGCTCTTGGCACACTCTTTGGATATATTATTGTGGGAACAGCCCCCTGTATCCCCGTTTCTGCCTTGCTCAAGTCACATAACGTGGCCTGAGCATAGGCCTTACCTTCGAAAGCAAATAGAATCCGCCGCAAAAACCTATCCATAGCATCAACTGTAGAAAAGCCCCTTCTAAAACCAAACTGAGATGTACTAAGCAAATTGTTATTTTCTAAAAATTGTACAAGTTGATCGTAGACCACAATCTCAATTAACTTAGATATAATTGGTATTACTGAAATAGGACGGTAACTTTCTGGATTCAATCAGGACCCCTTCTTGTAAACTGGGGAGACAAGAGACAATTTCAAAGGAGATGGAAATACACCCTCTAAAAGACATTTGTTAATACAAACTGTAAGTGGATGAAACAAAAGAGTGCAAAATCTGACGCCGTTTTAAAGCAATATCATAAAATAAAAATATCACTCTCAGAAGAATTAGGTATTGCAGCTTGTTAAACTATCGCCTCAAACAGTAAATACCTATATCCCATTGAAATTAACAATGAAGAGTATTTTAGGTTTGCTGCTCAGCTATTAGAACACGAACGACCTTGAACATTAAAGATTGTTTAATTCTCACAACTGATGTCATAAACTTGAATTGTAGAATCTCTCTCTGGGCAGAGTAATTGCCAATAAATTGTACTTGATTTTTTTTTAAACTATTTCTCAATAGCTAAATATCAAGTATCATCAAAAAATATTAGATAATAAGTGAAAAATTAATTTTTCCTAATCCTCCATAAGATTAACATTGGAGCCCCACAATACAACGTACTGTGTTTAGATTTTTTTATATCTCGGTAACCGTTGAAGATAGAGCTATATTATTCTGACAGGATTAAGATCTTAAAACATGCCTCACGCTTTGGCACACTCTTTGGATATATTATTGTGGGAACAGCCCCCTGTATCCCCGTTTCTGCATTGCTCAAGTTACATAACGTGGCCTGAGCATAGGCCTTACCTTCAAAGCAAATAGAATCCGCCACAAAAACCTATCCATTTGCATCAATGTAGAAAAGCCCCTTCTACCAAACTTTGGTCTCGATGTACTAAGCAAATTGTTATTTTCTAAAAATGTTGTACAAGTTGATCGTATACTACAATCTCAATTAACATTATATAATGGTATTACTGAAATAGGACGGTAACTTTCTGGATTCAATAAGGACCCCTTCTTGTAAACTGGGGAGACAAGAGACAATTTCAAAGGAGATGGAAATACACCTCTAAAAGACATTTGTTAATACAAACTGTAAGTGGATGAACAAAAATGGGCAAAATAAGTTTTAAAATATTATTAGACATAAAATAAACATCCACACTCTCAGAAGAACTCAGTCTCTTTCCAGCTTGAAGAACATCATCAGAAGTAATTAAATCCCATTGAAAGTGCACAGATGAAGAGGGAGTTTTATAAAGATGCTCCACGGACGAGCCATGTGAGATGCATAAAGATTGTTTAATTCCATTAACTGATGGTATAAAACAATTGTTGAAGGCATCCGAGGAGATAGGTGGACAGGACATTCTGGGCTTGTCAAAAGGGTTGTTAGATCTAATAATATTACAAGCAGCCTTACACTTATTATTACTGGTCTCAATAGCTTTAGCATTAAATGATAGTTTGGCCTCTCTGATACATTTTTTGTAATTCCTTCTATAGACAACAAATTTATTCCTTAAGTTTATGTTATCATATTTGTTGGAGATTAGATGCAAGAATTCAAGTATCTTTTTCATTTCAAAGAGTTCTTTAGTGTACCATTTATCGTTTTTATATATATTAGTCATCCAACTCCTCAGGAATTCTCATTTGCACACGTAGATTACTATTATTTGCACGTTGTTTACCACACTGTTAAGGAATACTGGTTAATGTATCTACACCAGCTGATTCCTCAATCCAAAGTGAAAGTCACCAGACAGGTGTCAGGTAATTGAGTCGTAGTCTTCCACACCGATGTATTGCTCTCTTGTAAATTTCCATGTATATAGCCAATTTTGATTAGGCTAACGTGTAGTAGGTTTTAAATTTTCTATAATTTTTAATTTTTAAAGTGGCATATCATAAAGAAATTGGCTTGTGAAGCAATTGCATTCATGAAAAGGCTTCTTAATATGAATAAACGCCCGAAACAAGTCGCCTACTGACTACTAAATGATTGAATAGAATAATCGCCTTACTAATAGTCAATATTCAAAGGTAAAAATATTTAAATTGAATTTATAAGGTACAGTAATTTACTTAAAATGTACCTTAAATATGTTGAGTAAAAATATGTAAAATATTTTAGTTGAAATTTCAGATATTGTTTTGAATGACATAGTCATGACAAATATTCTACAGGTCAGAATAAATATACACGCTGATTTATAATATAGGTATATAAGGTCATAGTAATAATATATCAATTGGCTCATGTAAAAATAGTATAACGCTATTTAAAATAGGTCAATATATGTTTACATAAATGGATCTAATGATAAACAATAGAATATTGACAGGCAATGATTTACACATATTAACTATACTGGCAGATACAATAATAGTGTAAACCAATAATAATACTGTCGTTTTACTGATAAATTCACTCATACCTCTAATACATGTATATAATAAACAGGCACTATTGTTACAAATAAAATCATTGTATATACCATAATCAACAGTCAATTTAACTGGCTATACAATAGTATCACAATAAATCGTTACAAAACACCGTCAATCTCAATTTACTGGTGAGTTACACGTCATGGCGTCGCATTGTCTTTGTCTGTGGCAGTTGTTATAGCTACATTACAAAATACACGTCCCGCATAACACACTGTCATACGCATATTGAGGTTATCACGTCATGGCGTCGCATTGTTGGCTTTGTCAATGTGGCAGTCTAGTTACAAGCTACATTATACTAATATACGTCCCGCATTACACACTGTCATCCACGCATATTGAGGGCTCTGTCACGTCATGGCATCGCATTGTTGGCTTTGTCAATGTGGCAGTCTAGTTACAAGCTACATTATACTAATACACGTCCCACATAACACACTGTCATCCACGCATATTGAGGGCTCCGTCACGTCATGACGTCACATTGTTGGCTTTGTAAATGTGGCAGTCTCGTTATACGCTACATTATACTAATACACGTCCCGCATAACACACTGTCATCCACGCATATTGAGGGTTCCGTCACCTCATGACGTCACATTGTTGGCTTTGTCAATGTGGCAGTCTATTTACAAGCTACATCATATGAATACACGTCCCGCATAACACACTGTCATCCACGCATATTGAGGGCTCCGTCACGTCATGACGTCACATTGTTGGCTTTGTCAATGTGACAGTCTAGTTACAAGTTACATCATAGTAATACACGTCCCACATAACACACTGTCATCCACGCATATTGAGGGCTCCGTCACGTCATGACGTCACATTGTTGGCTTTGTCAATGTGACAGTCTAGTTACAAGCTACATCATAGTAATACACGTTCCGCATAACACACTGTCATCCACGCATATTGAGGGCTCCGTCACGTCATGACGTCACATTGTTGGCTTTGTCAAGGTGGCAGTCTAGTTACAAGCTACATCATAGTAATACACGTCCCACATAACACACTGTCATCCACGCATATTGAGGGCTCCGTCACGTCATGACGTCACATTGTTGTCTTTGTCAATGTGGCAGTCTAGTTAAAAGCTACATTATACCAATACACGTCCCGCATAACACACTGTCATCCACGCATATTGAGGGCTCCGTCACGTCATGACGACGCATTGTTGGCTTTGTCAAGGTGGCAGTCTAGTTACAAGCTACATCATAGTAATACACGTCCCGCATAACACACTGTCATCCACGCATATTGAGGGCTCCGTCACGTCATGACGTCACATTATTGGCTTTGTCAATGTGGCAGTCTAGTTACAAGCTACATCATACTAATACACGTCCCGCATAACACACTGTCATCCACGCATATTGAGGGCTCCGTCACGTCATGACGTCACATTGTTGGCTTTGTCAATGTGACAGTCTAGTTACAAGCTACATCATAGTAATACACGTCCCACATAACACACTGTCATCCACGCATATTGAGGGCTCCGTCACGTCATGACGTCACATTGTTGGCTTTGTCAAGGTGGCAGTCTAGTTACAAGCTACATCATAGTAATACACGTCCCACATAACACACTGTCATCCACCCATATTTATGGATCCGTCACGTCATGACGTCACATTATTGGCTTTGTCAATGTGGCAGTGTAGTTACAAGCTACATCATACTAATACACGTCCCACATAACACACTGTCATCCACGCATATTGAGGGCTCCGTCACGTCATGACGTCGCATTGTTGGCTTTGTCAATGTGACAGTCTAGCTACAAGCTACATCATAGTAATACACGTCCCACATAACACACTGTCATCCACCCATATTTAGGGATCCGTCACGTCATGACGTCACATTATTGGCTTTGTCAATGTGGCAGTCTAGTTACAAGCTACATCATACTAATACACGTCCCGCATAACACACTGTCATCCACGCATATTGAGGGCTCCGTCACGTTATGACGTCGCATTGTTGGCTTTGTCAATGTGACAGTCTAGTTACAAGCTACATTATACCAGTTCACGATAGTTACATAAAGTTATATAAAGACAGTTAGTCTTTGAGCACTGTTATATATATATATATATATATATATATATATATATGTGTGTGTGTGTGTGTGTGTGTGTGTGTGTGTGTGTGTGTGTGTGTGAACACATTAACTAACTGTGCAATAGATAATAATTAAATGGTAGCATATTTGGTATATTAATCTAAGTTGTAATTATTATTTGACAATTTTAAGACATGAAGAATGTGATGTAAAATGATTTAAACTATGGGTTCATTGGATTCTGGTTATTTGTTTTTGATCGGATGGTTAAAAGGTGAATTCAAGAATATATGTGATTTAAAAAAAATTCAAATAAGTGTTTATATTGTTTATTACTAATTTATTTACTTAGTTAAGAGCCTTTAATTCTTGATGAATGTAGTTTGATTTCCTCAATACGGGTGTGATATCTTCAGGAGGTGTTTTAAGTTATTAATTTACACATAGGTTTACCATTGTCATTATTTAAATATATTTATACACTAAATACTATTTATATAACTATTTACAGAAACCACAGTTTATCATCTGAATTTTTGGGTTTTACCAATTTGTTTGGTTATTGGTGGGTTACCAGATAGTCATTTTGTCTCTATTTCATTATTAGTTATTAGTTGTTTATTAGTGTATAAATTAAGCGATAGTAATTAAAAGTAAGCGAAATCGCTTTATCTAGATGATTGTACACTGTTGGTACAACAATAACTGTTGTACCAACAGTGTATAATCATGTAGGTAAAACGAAAACAGAAGGTTAGATTATTTGAGAGACGCCAAGAGGAGCTGATTCACCAAACTTGGAATTACGTTTTCTGTAAATATTTGGTGATCAATGTTTGAATTTAAAGAACGATTAATTCCAAACTTTAGTTTATATCATTTGTACCTGGGTTTTTATTTTAATTACATTTTGTTTCCCTAAAGTCATAATTCAGAAATTCATTTTGTGTGGAAACTTTTATGTCTATAAACGTGAGAACTGAGTTTAACCTTAAGACAAACTATTGAACGAACTATTTACTACGATATGTTGAATATATTGTTTTACAGTTAAATTATTTTTTAAGATAGAGCCTTAATAAACATGTTTCAATCCATAATTTAAATAAATTAACTCGGAATCTTTCATATTATTACCATCCTATTTTTCATCAGAGAAATGTCATAATTGTCCTTTTACAAGAAGAAAACGTAGCCCCAAAGCTAAAGGGCGTGATTTTACAGTTATACGTGTGATTTTAGATGGCAACAGTGAACATAATTTTAATTTGTGTGTTAAAGTAAGATTTAAAATCAGAATATTTACTATATTTTGTTTGAAACCAGAAAATAATTTCAATTAGAACATTAAATAATAAAGGAAGGGTTGAAACTAATTAGTGGTAATGAAAAAGAGGTAGCTTACCTGTATGGTAGTTATTGTGCGAGTTGGCCTTTTGACGTTTTCAGACCGTTCCTATGAACCAGGGGAATGAAATTAAGACATTAATAACATTATATCCTTTTTCACATTTTTTCAAATTTGATCCAATTTGATCAATTTCAATGTATTAGATTTTAAAAATTATTTGAACACATTGAAATTAAAAAAAGTTTGATTCTTAAGATAAATAATTTAAGTTGTGACTGTTTTCTTTGGGCATTTATACCGCCGTTATATAAAAATAAAATGATTTTAAGTATTTTTTTCCTTTCACATTTAGTTTGGATATTTATCCATATTTTTATATGTAACAATAAATCAAATAGAGAAAAATGTATCACCCATATTTGTTTTTTTAATGCGTAAATTTCTTCAAATAGATAACTGAACTATAAGTAGCACAACAAAGAATATAATTTTAAAAGTATAATCAAAAACATGTTTCAGGCGTAGATATTTTGCAAAGAAAGATGCTTAATTGGTTGATAAAACTGAGTATAATTTTAATTAGTGCTTGAAAGTCGAGAGACCGCTCTAAGCCAATCTGAGCCTTCTGCATTACTGACGGCCAGTTTTAACTTTTTACACAAGAGTGGATCTGAAATTCATTGTACCTTTTTGTAACTAAAATTAGTTACTACTTAACTTGAACAACCGTGCTGTCTGGAAAATTAAACATTTTCAGACTTTTAAGATACAACTGACTAAATGACTTTTAAACTGCAATGAACTCGTTTTATTTTCACAATAGCTCTAATTTTAGCCGCTTGTGAAATTAATTGTAAGTTGCATTAATTTTCAACAACTTGTATTAGCGATTTTACAATCTAACACACACACACACACACACACACACACACACACACACACACACACGCACATTTTGATATATGATCTATAGTGTTCACAACTAAGGACTAATTTTGCTTTATTAGTAGTAGAATTGAAATAATTAACAGAGTATCCTTAAATAAAAAAATGTTATTTAAGGATCTATATTGATTCTTTCAATTACACCTTTAAATATATATATATATATATATATATATATATATATATATATATTATATATATATTTGTTTCTGATTAGTGTATGTGTATACCTATACACGCACAGTATATCAATATAATAAATTAACTTTCAAATTTAAAATTGAAAATGTAAATGTCAATCTTTTTATGAATTTGGATCGAGTTAGAAATCAAGGACGATTGGTATAACCAATTAAGGATTTAGAAGGGGTTTGAAGAAAAAAAAGGGTTACTTACATATCGTAAAATATATAATTAAAATAAATATTAGCACTATTGGAGCCAGCTAAACATATTTTTAAACCATTCTATGTCAGTTTGTTAAAGAGTTTGGTTAACGTTAAATGGTTATAAAACACGGTTTCATTTGGCGTCCCCATGTTTAGGAGAAAAATATTTGAAATGATACCCATATATCGCTTTTTGAAAATGATCAAACTTTTTATACCGCGTCATAAAGTAAAGTACACTTTAAGAAACTGAGTTACACACACCCAGGACCATGTCACTTTTTAATTTTTTCGACCATATATTCTGAAAACACTTTACATATTAGTTGTGTTAGTTGATTCTTATATGCGAAGAAATCCATGTTTATTGAAATAGACTATCCATAAAATCTTATTAATTTTTTTTAATTTGTGGGCCCTAAAACAAAAAAATATTCCAAGTCTAGGTCTTGTAATAAGGACTACGGTAATATAGTTCGATATCCTACAGAAAATTCAGTTAAATATTAAAGAATGTTTAACTAGTTGAGGTCTAAAAATTCTAAGGTAAAAAAGATAAATAAATAAACGTAGACTTACTTATATGTAATGATTAAAATTCGTATTTCAGTATATAAGCCTACTATAGGCTATGTATTCAAATAATCTGTACCACCAAAATAACCCGCTCGAGGAGATGGACAATGTTACCCTAATTTTATCTTTTACAGATTTTAACATTTTGAAATAATCAAATTAAAATATAACTTTATCTGATTAAGGCATAAAGGATTATTTTTATCCTAGATGATGTATAGAATATTCAGTCACATAACCCTCCCAGATAAGTATCTGAGATGCATGGTCTTGGTGGTAGGCTGCGGGACGCTGATAACCGAACAGTTCCCTCGGTCGCCACGTCGCACGCTGAGGGATGAGCGCTGCTGTCGCACTAGCGTCGCGTCGCGCTCAGTGTTGCCCGTGACGCGTTACTTCATGTCACAACGGCCGCTTTCTTGGATAACTACACTTCTCTCAGGTATTTATCCATAAATTTGTTTCCAATAAATAATGTATGTTATTTATTTTCGTATATTCATATGAATAAATTATTTTCACCAAGTTCGTTACAGTATAAAGGGATTAATGGTATTGTTATGTACATGTATCCAAATATTCATAAACTAACAATTAATTAACGGTTATTTATCTAGATCTGATAACTTTCCAGCTTGGCAACTAAAAAAAAGATTTTTATAAATTATAAATTAAAATTATACTTTTATGAGAGACAAAAACAAAGGTAAATTTAAAAGTAAAATATTCAAATATATAACACGTATGTCATTTCTACTTCCCTGTGTAAATACATTACGTTTACACAGTGAAGTAGGCATTGTTATTAGAAAGATCAATGATTTTATATTAATGTATCTACCTATAAAATATTTAATTCTAAATAGCTAAATATGGCCTATATATTAAACATCTAAAAAAATAAAAAAATAGCAATGATTAGAATAATGAAAGTATAAAACAATACGTTTTGTACCTTTTTGATCATGTTTATACTTGTTATTATACTAATGGCCAATTCGAATACTTACAACAATAATATTAGTTTAGTAAACGGTGTCAGTCAACTGACTCATTTTTTCTTCTTCAAAAAGGTAAACTAAATTTCTTTTACATATCATATAACTAGCATATGTTGAAAGTTGTATCAACATCAAAAATGTATTATTTCATAAGTATTCATGGTGTGTGTGTGTGTGTGTGTATCCCACACCATCTTAATATAAGTTTAATTTTAATTTAAAATTTAATTAATTTAAGTTGAAAAGTTTTGGGGGAAGAAGCTCATCTCCAAAATCCTACTGAGGTAATAGCAAAAATGTTTTTGCGTGTTTTTGGGGGGATAACCGTTAGCTCCATACGAGTTTTCGTGGAAATGGTTGAGAAATAAGGAGGAAATAGACCATAGTTGGACCATATATACCTTATGGATTATATTTTTATATTTTACATAAAAATAACATACGGTAAAAACAAAGTACTGTATTTACGAATTGAACGAACATTGAATTGCTTTTTTTTAAATAAGCGTCGATCGTAAATAGATATCTAAAAATACTAATTTGTTTGGTTTTTGAGTTTATTTTGTTGTGAAAGCGACTTATTAGAAAATAATATTTTTACGTTTCTAGGAGGTTTAAAGGTAAACTACCCTTAAAAAATAAAAAATAAAATATATTCGAGGTGATTTGGTGGACATATAAGTACCTACCAAATTTAATCCAAATCCGTCAATAGGCGTAGGCTGTGGTTCTCTACACATTTATACACACGCACACACGTACTCATAGACACACGCGCGCGCTCGCACACACACACACACACACACACACACACACACACACATATACACACAAAACATCACTAATAGACACACACATGCACTCACATAGACATCACTTTGAAACTATTGAACTATTTTTTTGCGTTAAAGAGACCTCAAAACAGGTACATCCACATAAAACTAAAATTCGGAAATTTTTGGAGAATCATGAGAATACTTTCTCCTTGTGCCATCGAATAAGTGGGAGAAAGTAAATATTGAGTCAGCTTTATATGAACTAAGAACGAAGTGGTGACAGGGGGTTGGTACGCTTGTTGAGCTGTCGATTTGCTGAGGTTGAGGTTTTGCCGTTCAAAGCCCTCGTAATGATCCACTGGCTCTTCCAGGCAATTAGGAGCAGAATGCATTACTTACTCCGGTCCAAACTTGACCTTTATGCCGCCTCATTATGTTTAGTGCAATATTAATGCCGATATTAGTTCAAGTCCTCTCTAATGGTGGAGTAAGCAGACTCTAGGTCTAATACCTTCCTTACCTATCTCTACTATCTTCCTATATTAATATACCTCTATATTCAATAAAACTGAGTTATTTTATTTTAGTTATTGTTTTAGACCTAAAATGACGCAAGGCTGAGTTGCCTTACGTCATTTTAGGTCTATTTGATTAATATGAATTAATAGTTTAGAAATTACTCGTAGGAACCAATGTTATAAAAATTAAAACTAATAATAACTATAACAGGAGTTAAATACTGAAATTTACAAAAATAATGGGCAAACCTACTTGATATTCCTTAAAAATAAAATGTTTCGTCTTATTAATGAAGAGTTGAATGTATTATAAAATAAAGCTATAAGCATAAATACGTTATGACTGCGTAAATTGTGATGTTTGGCTTCTTGGAATAGTTAAGTAAAAAAATACTTGGAAAATTAATTGTGATAGTCCCAAAACTCCGTTTTAAAAGTTTTTACCTCTCGAGAAAATCTTAACTAAAGAGTCAAAATTTGTCAGCACTGGCATAACAAAAATATTTTTCATCCTATGCAAAACCCGCCCAAGCCTACTTCATTATATTTTTTAGTAATTTGACATCACTTATGGGGTATGGCGTATGAGTCCATAAATAATAAATGTGAATTTATGTAAATATAGGTCTCAACAAGAGTTTGATCATTAATGTTTAATATCATTAAAACTGAAAATGAGAGGCAATAATTCTTTTTAAATAGTATTTACTATAATTTTCATACTAACAAATAGTGTGTTGATGTAAAGCAAGGACAATATCTCTAGCGAGCCTGGGATTGTGTACAGCAAAGCCTGTGCGTACAATAATACTTGTTTAAAGAAAGCGTCTTTTGACCTCACGAGCAACATATTGCATTCAAGTTACTCTTTTGTAAGGCTAAAAAGTTACATTTAAAACGTTAAACAAAATATACCCAATTAATTTTGAACAGAGTATTTACGCCATAGCTCTATTGTATCTAGGCCTATTGTTTCTATTCAGCTTTAAAAGCCTAGCTTAATTACAGCATAGAATCCTGAAACAATATTATTATTCATATTTATCTTTATGATATAAGATTTCTTGATTTATAGTTTATTAGTGTATGTTAATAGTCAAACCAAATTAAAGGTATCCCGTAGGGCTAGAGTTAATATTATGAAATTAAATCTTTCAGTTTAAGTATCAAGTGTACAACATAACTGAGCTCTTTGGAAAATTAATCATTGAAATTCACACATAATCGTTTATTGGGTTGTAAACACAGAAAACTCTTGGAAATGGATTTATTAAACTTAACGCAACGGATTATTTTAATGTTTTTATATCTCAAAGAATACCCATAATATAAATGGTATTCAGAAATTAATATTAAAAAATTAACCCATAGCTGTATCTAAAATTAATTAGATTTTTTACTTCATTTATTCTTTATCAAATAAAATGTAACAATAATTGTAGGCCTATTAAAAGATTAAAAATAGGTTTTAAGGATTAATGCACTTTTATTGATTCTGCCGTTCACCCACGTGTGTATAAACTCTTTCTGTTAATGTTTATGTTGTTAAAATCTTAATCAATTTGCATAAAAATCTTTCAGAATATTACTGATGTATACCACTTATCATGAATATATACCATTTATTCCGTGATTGAATAATTATTATGTCACAAGATTGTTCAAACACACTGAACTTGATATTTTCAGAAGAGTAAATATCGGGACGAGAGAGAGAGAGAGAGAGAACGTTTTCTTTGACAGCACTGCAGGCTTTTTGATCGCATTACGTAAAGAGAGAAATACTTTCAGGCGGTAATGTTCAAAAAGGGTTTAATAAACTGCATCACTGAACTGACGTAATAATCTTTCCTTTAAAACATAGATCAATACATAATAATCTTTCTTTTTCATATGTATTTTTTTATAAATTTTACATTTCAAGGTTTATTGTTATACAACAACTATGATTAAAAGCAGTGGTCTATATTATGAAATTTCGCATGTATTTTACAATTACATTGAAATTTTACATTTCAAGGTTTATTGTTAACTACAACAACTATGATTCCATGATTTTGAAGCAGTTTCGGTCATCATATTATAACATGCCGTTCTCCAACCGGCTCACGCGAAGATCCGATCTAAATTTGTTTAAGTACTGATTTGAAATTTTACATTTCAAGGTTTATTGTTAACTACAACAACTATGATTCCATGATTTTGAAGCAGTTCCGGTCATCATATTATAACATGCCGTTCTCCAACCGGCTCACGCGAAGATCCGATCTAAATTTGTTTAAGTACTGATTTTACGTCGCAATTACGTTTTGTGTTTAGGACTAGGTTTAGACATATATGACCACACGACGTCCTCAGTCACTGATTTAAAATTACAGTCTTTACTAATGACTTTTAAGGCTTGGATGAACTCATCCAAGCCATACACGGATTACACACAAAACAACAGTGATTTAACGACTAAGATTTTCTGAATAATCGTGTTTCAGTCAGCGTTGAAGCCATGGTTGTAGATAACAACCAATTCTGAACTGGAACATGAAGGTATAAATAAAACCACTATAATTTTTTTCCAGCTCAGAGACATACCACAACAATGAGTTAAGGAGTATTGATTTCAAATATAACTACATAAAACAAAGAGGGCAAGCACGAGAATGAGCATATAACTTCTTTATAAAATCTGAATTTTACGTAGCAAGAAGTAAAAAAAATTGACTGGCCAATTAGGAAGAAATAGTGTATTCAAATTGGATTTACAGTTAAGAGTAATTGCGTGTGCGAGGTTAAAAAATACACCAGAAAGGGAAATACGTTAAAATTAATATTTTTTAAGCACTGGTCTTGATGAATGATGAAGATTGAACACACACACACACACACACACACACACACACACACACACACACACACACACACACACACACACATATTAATATAATAATTATGTACGTTAATATTTTTGTTCTACATATTTTCCTTGATAACGGTTGACAAACTGCATTTTTTAACTATGAAAGATTTTACATTATTCAACAATAAGCTGCGTTTTATGTAAGCTATAACATACAACTTTTCCAATAAACAATTTCCTTATTTTCAAAACCCAATCTTTTACTGATATTCCACGTTTTTTGCGTTTGTTATTGAAGCATATTTTAAAAGTGGTGATTCAACCATCGCTGCCCAGCGGCAGTTTCGCACAAACTTTCAAATGGTCGACTTGGAAAAGTTTCATCGCGTAATACAATCATGCGGTGGGTTACTAACTTAAGAACAACGGATTATCTTTTAAAAAAGAAGGCAACGATCTGCCGTTCAAGATCAGCTCGGACGGCAGAGAACAACAACAGGTTTCGTGTAGCTGCGGAAAACAGTCCTATCAGGGCCGCCCGAAAACAAGCTAGTGTTTTGAACATTATGTCTAATCGCTAGGTAAGGCGAATTTTGAATAAAGATCTGAATTTACATCCATAAAAGTTGGCTATTGATCAGCAATCAGCAATTAAAGCCCACTGACCACGCAATGCGTCATAGATTTGCAGAATAAATGATTAATTCAAATACCGATGAAGAAGTTTCAATGGTTAGTGATGAGGCCCATTTTCATTTGGTCGGAATCGTCAATAATCAGAACTTTCTTTTTTGACCATCAACAAATTCCAAACAACTACATGAACTTCCTATACATCACTCCCCACTGTGGTTACTGTGTGGTGTGGTATCACAAAAACTTGTGTGATCGGGCCATATTTCTTTGAGGAGGATGGTAGAACGGTAAATTTGGAGCACCATCTGTTTATGTTGCAAAAATTCCTCATCCTTGAAATTCAGAGAAAATCCATAGTCCTGAGAGGAATTTGGTTCCAACAGGATGGGGCAACACAACCAAGCTGTGATGGGATTCTTACAACTGATGATTGTGGGAGAGTAATCTCACGTATCGGGATATGGCGTGGCCAGCACGCTCCCCTGATCTGAGCTTTTGTGACTTTTATTGGGGATACCTAAAATCTAGAGTATACATAAGTAAGCCTCACACATTGGGCGAATTAATAGAGACCATAACGCAAGAGATTGCCATCCTTAACCCTGAAATGATAAGTAAGGTGTTTGACAGTTTTGGTGCGAGACTGGTAGGATGCTTATTCAAACAATAACACCATTTGATTGGCGTAGTTTTTAAAAATTAAACTGGTAAATTTTGATGTTATTATGTAGTTTTTCGATAAAGGCATTTAGTAATATTCTGTAATAACCAATATAACCTATTGGATCCCTGCTCATCTTTGAGTTGTTCGTAGTTTAAATTTTGTCGGGTTTTTGCCGCACCCAATATAATAATATTACCTATAAAGAACAGAAAAAAATCACATAGTAAAAATTCAGTTTTAGCCTAGTTTTGAAAATAACCCCTAAATAATAGGTTAGGTATAATTTGACTACCACCGCTGAAACCGGATTAAAAACTAAATAAATTAGTATTTTCAATTATTTGTCTGCGACTAATGGTTTCAGAGAATGGTTAAATTCTCTGTCCATGATAAACGCAGTATGTTGTCTGAAAACGCCTAATGTTGGCTGAGTTATCCTTATGAAGAATATTAAAAAATCTTATTTCTTAACCTTTTACCGTGAAACTTGGTATGCGGCATAAGTCCACATCACCCAACAAAACCCACTCTAAAAATCACGGTATTACGGGGTGAGGAGGTTTTCCTATAAAATTCCAACAGTTAAATTAACATTGTTTCTCTTATTGTTATTTTGATCAAATTTAAAGAATATGGTAGTTTTTAAAATTTACTCAAGGGAGAAAGTATGTGTCAGTCCATTGATACTGTTTATTTGGTATAAAAGTGCAATAAAACTTCTTATTAAACTTAGAAAATACTAACAATAGGTTATCTCCGCTTATAATATTACTATATCCGCTTACATACCTTCATAAACATTGACGGAAAATAGTCTTTCCATAAAATAAATTTGATAATTAAGACGTTATCGTTGATTGTGCTCTCAGGACATTCTGTTATGTTACGATTCTGCATCGTAAGCAGACTAGTACGTCCACATTATATACACTACCATTGGACAAGCCATTAAGATAGATGCTCCATAGTACCCTGGCTGATTTGACGCTAGAGAAAAGCCGCTTAGCTGCTGGCGTCGAGTTGGAATAAATTCGCGGCATTATAGGTCTACTACTAATGGTTCAATGGGAACTTAAAACGTGGGCCTAGACCTACTATGTTAGGTTAATATTTCTATAGTTAATATTTCTAAAGGTAACTTGGACTTGATGGTAAACATGAATTTTATAGGAAAGTTACAAATTCAAATTTAGTACTGTATACATATATATTATATGGTGTTCGTGGAAGAAATTATATTCAGAAAATCTACCATATAAAATTATTATTCATAAACAATCCCAGCCACGTAAATAACTAAAGATTTTCAGGAAGAAATATTTGAAAATAAATAATTAATATTTACGTTTTCCGTCGTTTTATAAAATAGTATTTAAAATAACTACTACTCGTGTGATACAGCACATTTGAGACACAACGTTTAGTTGATATTGAAATTATTTATAGTCCGTAGTATGGGCAACGATCGCTTCTCTCAAGACCTAGTGTCAGTGTCACATAGTTCTAGGTATCGTTTTTGTATCATAAATTTCATATTGTGGTTGAGCTAAGGTGTGTTAAAAGTCCTTGTGTTTTTTTAAATTCTGGCTTATTCGAAGTTCTGGAGCTGAGTAATTAATATAATAATTAATTAATAACCAGATCAAAGTGTGCAGGAGGCTATCACTGGAAGTTATTGATTTCAATTTTAGAATGTATGATTCCGACCTATTTATTTTAAGTTTAGAGAGCTAAAAATATATTTTTATAAAATGTAAATTTTATAGGGGAATATTACATATGTTGTCTATTATATTATTGTATTACATATGTATATTACATGGGTTGTATACTTTTATTTTTCAAGCAAACCCTAAAAAATTTGTGAATTTCGTTTCTCAGAACAACCGATATGTGACATTGCCTGTCAGACTTGCTACTTCTATGAACTCACAGTCTTGGCATCGGCCAGGCCGGGACATACTGTAATATTATCTTTCCCGAGGGAAATTTACTAAAAATCATATATCCTTCTTGGTCGGCCAAGAACGCGTTGTTACCTCAGTAAACATTGCGGAGCCATATCGAATGCGCATGTTTGTGCTTCGCATTTCCTCGTCTCCCTCTTCATGAATGCATGTGTTTTTATGAACCAAAATATTATGGACAAGGCCCTTCAATCCATCTCGCATAATTTAATTCGTTTCCTACCCATGCATTGTGAACGTTTCATTTCTACAATCATTAAGTTTATTCGAATGTCCACATAAGAGCGTACCTGCGCACTCATCGAATGTGCATTAATTTATGAATTTTATTACTTGGACCTCATACCAAATTTTATTGAATGCTTTTATAAATAACGAAGCTCCACCAGTTCCTTATTTGGATTTTTTGACACATGTTTGTAAGTAATTTTTAGTTTGTAGTTTGTGGTGCGTCTTAACATCCCTCGATGTTTTTCAACGACTTTATTAATCACCCTGTATACTTATTGTCCTGACAACCTAACGATAATAGCTCTATTTTCTGATTGGAAACTCCCTAATATATGTATTTAAACTGATTTAAACTGGTCTGTTTTTAGTTAATTTGTGATGACATATTAAAGTTCGATGGTGGCCACTAAATTCATATTTTATTCGATAAAAGTATTCTCGCCAGTAACTGCAGTTTTGAGATATATTGAAGTGCTAATGTACGCTAAATGATCCTTCATTAAGTTTTAGTTATTTTAGTTTTGATTTTCATTGTATGAATTAATTAATGTTAGAATTTTTGATTATATATGTTTAATTGTTTACAATTAAAATAACTGAATAATACGAAGAAGGTATTTCACTTTCTCCCGCATACACTGAATATAGCAAAATAATAAACTGTTTTCGTATTTTAATTAAGATTTCGAATTTAGGCTGGGAGTTTTTGTTTTGTTTTGAGGCCCCTTGATAAAAAAATTGGTTTTCGGAGCTTTTTTATTTTTGACTGTCTGTCAGTCTGTCTGTCTGTCTGTTTGCAAACCCCGAGACCACACCGATCATCCGATTTTTATGAAATTTTGTAAAAGGATGAACTTTGGCAATATTTCCAAACTAAATTTTTGTAAATACCTTTTTATTTTAAAATTTTAATGTTTATTAAGAATATAAATCTTAAATTGTGAAAATAAAGGTTTCTTGAAATGATCTCCAACGATTTTGATTAAAATATTCTCCAAAAATTCTAATTTAAAATTAAAACTTAATTGGTTATCATTATTAAGGTTGACACCACTAGTAAAAAAACGTTCAAATGTGGTTGGCTTTTAATTTTAAAAATATAGTTATTTACAATCATAGTCCATTTAACCCGGCTAAAAAAAACAAAAAAATTAGTAATTTAATCATTAGTCTACGACTAATAGTTTCAGAAAAATGTAAAACTTACTGTCCATGGTTAACGTAAGAAACGTCCATGGTAAATACATTGTCTGAGAGCGTCAAATGTCATTCTTATAAAGAATATTCATTAGAAGGGGTGGATTACTCCAAAGCGCTGCATGAATAATATTGAAATATCAATTCCTTCCTCATTTCTAAACAGTTTTCGATGAAACGTGGTATGCAGTGGTCGCAACACCTCCTTAAAATCCACTTAAAATTATATATATTCCGGGGGAGGGTTGACACCAACATGGGTCAAAGTGTTGATCGTGGCAATTCATGGTCAAAAAACTCAATAATTAATTCTAACTTTTCTTTGCTAAAAGGTTTGGTAATTTTTTTTAAACAATAAATTTTAGAAATTAAATATATAAGAATAAGAATTAAAGAATATTTTAGTTTATTTAAGGTTGTAGCTTTTAAATTGACTTAAGGGAGAATGTATGTGTCAGTCAAGTGATACCGTTTATTTATTTTGTATTAAACATACAAATCTTGAATTAATCTTTTATCAATAAGGATTTTCCTTATTGATAAAAGAGTAATTCAAGATTTATTCAAGATTTTATTTCATTTATTACGGAAATAGCACATACACTTTAAAACAACTGAGTTATCAACAGTTGCATAAATTACATCAGTAAGAATTGCTTGTTATTGTTGGTATGGGTACAAGTTTTCTTCGATACTTCCAAATATAATATAACGTATATTAAATAATTTGTAAAGTTACGAGTTTACTGTAACTGTAACAATGTAATTGCAACTGGAAGTCATATATTCAATTTCATATCAAACTGCCTCAAAGCCGTTTTACCCATAATGGAAAATTCATTCTACTGGAAGTTTTTTCATTAGAGTTTTAGAAATAAAGTTTTGTAATAGAATGGGATAAGCCCAATAATTGCTTGGCCAATATGTTAAATATGGGTTTAAACTACTTAATATGTTTTGTTATCCTTTTTATTTTATTTTCATAGCAACGTGAATATATTTATATAAGAGCGACTAAAAATACTGAAACCGTATTTATTAACTAAAAATAATTTACTACTACAAAAATAGTTTCTTTTACTATAATAAAACAATTAGTGTAAGATGAAGTATTTTAAAATGATCATCTATATTTTTCATGTCATATTAATCTATTACTTAAAACGTTCAATTTATCACATGGGAATATTTTTGGAAAGTATATATAATACGTGGTCGCATCTCATACAGGCACATTGTATATACAGCTTCAAGCTCGATATACAGCCACATTAAATAATTATAATGAAAACTGTAAAATGAAAAATATTTGAAAATTTATAAAATAACACTTTAGACGGGTCCCATTTACCACAGACATTTTGTATATGAATAACTAAAAGTAGGCAATTTTACCTTAAGAAACTATTATTTTCACTATATACAAATTTTTATCACAGTTGTATAAATACGTAACTGTTGTATAAATATTAAAGAACTTACAGTTGTAAGTTTTATCATAGTTGTATAAACTTATGAAGATGGTTTAATGTATAAATCGATGGTTCTTAAATACACAAAGCTAAATACAAACTTTAATCTAATAATACAGGATAGTAAGTGAAATATTAATGTTTTCTTATCCTCTTTAGGATTAACATTGCAGCCTAAATACAACATACTGTGCTTAGGTTTTTTAATATTTCGTAAAGCGTTGTAGAAAATACTGAAATAATTAGTTATTTAAGCTGTTCCTAACAGTAAAAGATAAAATTAAAATTTTTTTCTAAATTACATATGAAAAACTCAAACCTCCAATTTTAGAAGTACGAAACCCCCATTTTTGGTGTACAAACCCCCCAAACTACCTGTTCCGATTGACCGATATGTCTGGGTTACGAACTCGTTCAAGTATAAATATAGAAACACACATCTCTACAAAATTTGGTCTTGATCGAACCATGGGTACGACAGTTATCATGTTGTTATCATGTTAATCATGTAAGACACACACACCCGGCACCTTAAAACGAAAAAGAAACACGGTCCCTGGCTGTGGAATGTTCGTTAAAAAAATAGCTTAATCAGTTTTCCGTTGGTATCTAACTAGGTACAAATGGTATTATTAATCAAATAGTAACATGTCTGCTTGAAAATAAACATACATAATACAAAATCTCCTCTTCAATACCTCAATTGATCTAATGTAAGATGAAATTATGCCTAAAATAGTGCAAAACAATTCAACAATTTCTTCAGTTCCGGGAAATTAAATAAATATAATATCTTTAACTACCCACATTCTACGATTTGATATTCTCCCATTATCACTTACATATTACTTTTCAATTATTAAAATCTTAATTCGACAACTAATATAAATGCCTTGAATTATTCTCACATTACCTCATCAATATACTTAACAGTATATCAGCAATAATGTAGTATGCTGTAAATAGTTTTCATGAGTTGAAAGTAATACTCACAACCAATTTCTCTACGAAATACAAGACACATCAAGAATACTCTTGAAAAATATCAATACTGTAATATAATTGTTCAGAATATGAATAGTTTGTGTTGTGTGTGTATTGACTTAGGTTGTCAATAATACCCCAATTTGTATACTGTATTTGCATTTCTTTTGCATCCAAACGTAGTTTTTTTATTGATTGTATTTTGCATTATTTAGCTACAACCTCCTTATACTAATTATCTATTTAATTTTAAACATCGGTTTACATAGCTATCACCTGAAATGCCTTCCCGAGAGCCTATAGGCCCTACATTGCATTGTGGTATTGTTTGGAGCTGAAGCATACAAATGTTGTCTGAGGAGTTACTTTTTGGCAAGCTATAAGTAAGGTGGTCAATCACCTGTGCTCTGTTCGTGATTAAAAATAAAAAAAAGCTCTAGCCATGACAGAAACAATGACAATTATTTATCTAAATACTATTCATTGTGCTGTTGTTAAACGTCACTATCTGATAGAAAGGAATATAATATAAATTTATTATTTTTTTACAAGGCGGGTATGTTATTAGTAAGTAACCTGAATTCAAACTAAAAATGTAATTTAAAACATGAAAAATGTTATAATTCAATGTGCTTTTGTTAAAGAATTTAATTAAATCTTTCTAAGGAGTTTAATTTCGCAAAGCTATTTATAGTATCTTTTGAAAGAGAAATATCTCGAAAGTGTCAACCTCACTAAAAGATGTAATTTTCATTTTAATGAAATAAACATTCATGTAAGTTACTAATCTACAAATATAACTAATTAATTCCAGAGTCGGTTTCCTTACTTACCAACAGACTTACAGTATATAATATACAGGGTGTACATGAAAAACGTTTCAGAACTTCGGTGAGTGATTACATTAAATGAGGTGAGGTACATTAAAAGGAAGAAAAAAGTTCCAATGGTCGAAAACATTTATTTTCTCAGATATCCGACATTTTGAATTTTTCACGAAATATTTTTTTTCAAACATTTTATAACGGATTTGTTTCAAATCTTGTATGCGTTTTACACTAGTAGACTACTATCACTAAAAAATAAATAGTTTGATCCAAGCTTAAAATTTAAAATGGCGGTCATTTAAAATTTTGAAACTAAAATACTTTGAAAACGGTAAAAATACAATGGCCGCCGTTTTTTATTTTGAGCTTGGGTCATAATACTTATTTTTTTAAGATAGTAGTCTTCTAGTTTTAAATACATACCAAATTTGAAAATAATCCGTTAGAAAATGTTTGAAATAAAATTATTTTGTGAAAAATACAAAGTGACGGATATCTGAGAAAATAAGCTTTTTAGGCCATACCTCCATTGGAACGTTTTTCTTCCTTTTAAAGTACCTAATCACTCACCTAAGTCCTGAAACGTTTTTTTATGAAAACCCTGTATACTGTAATTTTTATTCATATATTTTATAAATATGCTACAATTTTTGAGTTAATTGAATTAGTGTTACTTATATGAAAATTACAAATTTTGTAACAATGTGAAGAGACTGAAATCTGAACTATTCATATTTGAAACTTTATTACCATTGCTGTTATGAAGTCTGCAATGACTGCTGTTGTACAGACGGCGGCAGTGCTGTACAATAGCTATTGTAATTAATCAATCCTACAATAATGCACGGTGACCACAGCTGTTGGTTCCACACAGTGATTTATCAACCATGTTGTACGCCAACTGACCCAACTATTTTTAATAAAAACACGTGTTCAACTTTTATCATTCTAATTGTGTTCATCTTTTGGAAATTCCCAATGGGAAACAGCAATAAACCAGACTTGGCGGTGGTGCTACGCAGTACACTCTGTGTAGGCCCGATAATGATAATGAATCGTTCAATGTAACACGCCTTTACCAGTTTAATTTTAATACTTTACAAATACTAGCGTAAAGTGCAGTAATTTTGGAAAGCAACTACCCTAAACTACATGTTTTAAGAAGTTTGCCTAGACAATATGTCATACTATTTGTAAGGCTATTCAATTTCCATTTTAATTCTCATAATTCAGGTTAATTCATAATAATAGTAATACACTTTAACGTACATAGGAAGTTAAGAAATGAAATAGATTTTCATTACATGCTTATGAAATTTAATTGATTATAATAATTAATTCATAAGGTTATTGGAATTTATTGTAATGGAAATTATCTTTCTCTTGGTGTTTCTTCTGGTAAATAAAGTATGGTTTTTGCGATATATTTAAGACTTGCCTTTGAAATTAGAAATAATGAATGTACCTCCCAATACACGTGACAGCAGACCTGTGTACTCAGCGATTTGCGTAAAATAGAAATATTTAATATTGCAGTTCTATGTTTATATTATGAATTTGAGCGTCATTTAAATGAGATGTAGAATTCCACTTTCACTGCAACGTAAACTAAAACAGTTTCAAAGGGAATGTATGTAAGTCACTGTGTCAGTCAGAATGACAAAATTATTTTGAAGTATTAAGTATAAAACTAATTATTCAGGGTATTGAACATTTTTGTCAAACATTAAAAAAATAATACGTTCCTCTAGCAAAACTAGATGGACGTTTCAATAAAAGAAATATGGTGGACTATTTAACATTAAATTAATTTTACATTTTAATAAATATTTGATAAAAATATTTATCAGGTATTAATTATGTAAGTTAACATTAACTTTCAAGTCCTACTCAATACGAGTCAGGAGGCCAATCAGAAGTTATTGTTGCCAATTGGCTTGTATTCTGTATAGCTCCAACTAATTATATAATAGGCGTAATAAATTGCCTGCTTGACAAAATAGTGTTATTATTTACATCTTGGTTCATAATTGGTGTAAGCCTATCCCTCGCGCGTCTCAGAAGCTGGTGACGTCGCTGGAGCAGACTGTATCCAATAAATATATGACACCATGTATCGCACCACGTCATAAATGGTATTGGGGAGGGCGATATCATGGGAACACATTTATAGGTCAGTTATACTTTAGATTTCGTTAACTATGAACTTCAATAGAACATTATACTAGAACATTCACATATTATAAACATATGTAACGTGTATAGTTTGTACAAAACGCGATAATATCGTATTTTGTCATAATCAGGTTATGTAGTTTATTGGGATTATTTTTAGTAATAATTTTCTTTCAAAAACTGTAATAAGTTAATGTAATTAAGGTAAAAATGTAAAGAAGAATAAAACAGACTACTGTGTATGTAAGCTTTTCCAAAGAAATCTACAGAAGAAAGAGAACTGTGTGAAAATAATTTGTATACATGAAGAGATTGTACCTAGTTTATTATATTAATTTATTTATATGTATCAGATTTTATCTGATAAACTTGTAACTTATAGTATTATAAATGACATTTGTGTACATAGGTTTTAAGCAAGTGTAGTTCTGTACAATGATGTATAGAGCACGTTAGGAGCACTAGTGCGACCTGACTAGACCTTGGCCAGAAGATTACACGAAAAACAAACAAAAATCCAGAGCCATTCTTGTCTTTCAAAGAGATTCACGTACTCAGCCTGGTTGACGTTCGTTTGCTATAAGAAAACACTCTTATTTGGTGTGGGTGTGGGGGAGGGCTTAGCTCAGTTACCTGGTCTCACTCGATCCCCTG
Source organism: Nephotettix cincticeps (assembly GCA_023375725.1). Taxonomy (NCBI): domain Eukaryota; kingdom Metazoa; phylum Arthropoda; class Insecta; order Hemiptera; family Cicadellidae; genus Nephotettix; species Nephotettix cincticeps. Next base: position 42,746,896 of record CM041786.1, on the reverse strand, counting down.
GAGGAAGTAGTGAGTTCTCCTCACTTGGTCACATAGGTAGTGACACATATTCTAGTAGTAGGCCTACTTAGCTGTGCAGGTGCCTCAATTAACCTTGCGTAATTGAGTAGCTTGTTAGCACATATCCTTGACTTCTTTTTCAACTGGATATCACGCTGAGTAGTAAATGTAAAATTATCAGAAGCCACCAAGAAGGATTTTGAATTTTCAGCTTTGTGTTATTTTTAATTATTGTTATTTCTTTATTTCAAATATAAATTTTTTAAAGTATTTTCACGCAAACTCTAAACAAGTATAACAAATAATATTAAAAAAGGAAATACACTCCCTTTAAAGAAATCGTGATCCCTATAGAAAGAAAGAACAATAAAATAATATTCCTGTTTTAAAATTTTTCAGTTTTGAGGTTAAGTTTTAAGGTGATGACACCCTGCCTCCATTGAGGTCCATGTGTCCCTCAATCTGCCTCCACTAAGAGTTTTTAGCACGATGTTTGAGTTCAGTTAATGTCTTCTACAGATTGAGATAGGTATTTGTTGCTTTGAAATTAATTGTTCATTAATATATGTGACTCTTATTAGAGATTAAAAAGGTTGAGGTCTCTCCAAAAATATGTCATAACAGTTTTTCTCTTTTTCGTAAGTTGGAATATCCCATAAATTGTTTCCATAATGGGTTAGTACGTAGTATGCGTGATAAAAACCTTATTGTAAACTACTTCTGTCTACGAGTTACAAAACAACACAGATTGTTCCACCATCATAAAATAATAAAATACAAAAAAATACAAATCTTGAATGACTTTTCAAATCCCTTGTCCATAATGATTGGTTATTACTTATTTGCCATTGGTCGATCCAGTGCATTTTAGGCTACATTTAAATAGTTTTTCAGATTCTTTTTGAAATGTAATTTGTATCTTAAAACCCGTTATTGTTCAGCCCTCATAATAACATTTTTCAGCGAGCTTTCATACTAAGTAGCCTTTACTATATTTTATGTAACTCTAGTATGTGTATAGAAAATTTAACAGTACAATAATACTATACAGAGTATTTTAATATAATAGTTAAATTTACTAAACAGTTGATAGGACAAAGAAATAAATGTAAAACGACGAGAAGAGTTGAAGTTGGCAGGAGAAGTGGTGTGGTGTGCTCGTTGTTGAACGAATTGGTCCAATTTGTAAAGTGTGACTCAAATGTAAAGCCTAATTTCAAAAGAGTTTTTTTCTTAAGGAGACTTTTACAATATTTATTTAAAATTTAATTTCCTATAAACGGCTTAACTAATTTTTTTATAAACATGAATTCTGAGAAGTCACAAAACAGTTTAATATTTTCATTACTACTTTTGGCCAGTACATTGTGTAAATTCAATGATTTTCATTTAAATTTCTACTTTGTACCTCAATTACTTAATTTTTACCACCAATAAGGGTAAGGCTCAAATCCTATCAGTAGATAGTTTAAAACTATCACATATTTACCAGAGGTTGATACGCATCTAAGCTTAAAGGTTTGGTTTAGCAACGGGGTACACTGGAAACCTATTCTCAAAACCCCAATTCATTACGAAATGGTTGCGAAAAATGTGTGTCGAACTGACACTGGAAATGCAACATTTTCCTAGAATTAATTTACTATGTTTGTTGGGGTTTCCTTGGAAAAATCGTTCAGCGTAAATTGTGCGTAAATCGCACAAATAAAGCAAGCGTAAATCGTAAATTGTGATATCATTACTAATAAATATCGTAAACTACACAACTACTTCAGAATTCTTTAATTTAATTTTAATTAAATTTTAAATTTTTAAGAAAATTTTTATTTTTTTTAGAAATTTTTTATTTCTAAGTTTAGAAATAAAAACAAACGCTGTGGCCTACATTTTAGTGATTTAAACCATATTTAATTATTGAATTAGAAGAAATATGGTAAAAATACTACAAACAGCCATTATAAAGATTGATTACTGTATTTAGATTACAAAATATATTGAGCTATTTCTAATCCATTAATTTTTTAGCTGTAGTTTTGGTAATTTTAGAATAATACGTTAAACTATAAACATGACAACTGATTATATCGCATTGTGACACTTTTAGTTTTGTTATAAAAAATTACATTATTCTTCTGCGACTTCTTTGGCAGAGCCTAAAAGTATAATAATGCAATTCAAACCCGAGAAAGCTTTTATCCGTAGGGCACTCAGTGATGTATTCCTGGCACGTGGTATTATGGTTTTAGGATTTACCTATGACTTGAGAGTTCACTTATTTAATTTAACTCTCTGCTAGAAGCCATTTTTGACAATTCGTTTCAATCGTTAAATGCATATCTAGTAATAAGTAATACACCGTGTAGATCAGGGGCTTTTAGCCCTCGTACTTTTTATGACGCAATAAGAAAGTAGGGCTACACTTCTTGTCATTCAGGGCTTTAACCAAAAAAAAGAAAAAAAGTATATGATTTACAGAGTATGTTCACTTGCCGTTACGATAACGAATATGTTATACTATGCAGATAAATATTATTTGATATAATAAAAAATCTTGTTCGCATATTATGTACTATTTATTATTAAAATATATGGGAAATATAATATATGTTTTATGATAAAAAAACAATTATTCTCTTGTATTATTTTTATTGGAAACATGTTTCAGCATTTATGTCATTGTCAAGCCATATTTTGACCTAACCTAGGTCAAAATATGGCTTGACAATGGTATAAATGCCGAAACATACTACCAATAAAATATAATACAAGGGTAATAATTGTTTTTGTATTTAATATATTATACGAAGTAGCCCTAGACTGTGATTGATAATTTAATATATGTTTTATTATTTTTTATTAGTTACTTGCTGACACTGCAAAATTGGCACCACCTAATGATAATGCATGTATTATTATTAACTTTTAGATTAACTTAATTGTATTTAATTTATTATATAAATTCAACTTCTTCATGTTATCGAAGTCGGGTCATGCCACTAAAGCGCTGTTCTCGTGTGATTCCTCGTTCTTTTTCAGAAGATTGATTCGCAATGTTCCGATGTTGAATAACATTACGTGTAAAAGTTAGATCTTCTGGGTCGCAACATTGTTTATAATAATTATAGCTTAATCTAGCATTAATTAATTATTTTTATTTACAATTACGTTCAACTACATTCATTCTAAAAGTCGCACAAAAAACTCATAGCTAAACTCGAATAAACTAATTAACCAGTAATATATTAATTCTTATTTTCAATAAAATCCCAAACATTCGCTGGAAATGACGCATAATGACGTTAGCTGTCGACTGGTGAAAATAAAGCAAAATAAAATTAGCTGTTAATAAAATATTTACATTGTTGATGTATGCATATGATCAAAATGCATCACGTCTTTTCCTCATAAGTTTAACATATACTAAATCTGGATAAACAGGACTGTGGGGACTACTTCCAAAAACACGTAGCTGAATAAACAACTGTGTTATTAGTTCTCACTCCTGAGAATCCCGATTGATTCACCATTGATGAAGCTGAATCAACTGGAACAATTGGCAATCAAGTTGGACAAAGACACGGTAGCAACCGGCGATTTCCCTGCAAAACCATTCACCGGATAGAATAATAACAGTTACTTTTTGATAGGCTCAGATGAAAAGTTTTGATTTATTATTGTGATTGATTTAATCTGAATTTTATATGTACGTAGTGTTGCATACGTACGATAACACGGAACTAAGTCACAGATTATAAATCTGATCTTGAGAATATTATTTCATCATAAACCAACTACAAATATATAAGCTTTGCCATTAAACAAGACTTAAAGGAATTGTGTGCGTCTTTAAATTAGATTTTGCTAATTTTCAGAATAACCCACGAATCTCATTGAGAAGTGTAAGAGCATTTTCACAATAATGAACATTTTCGTATTTCGATCAAAAGTTATAAAATCCTTAAGCCACCTTGATCAATCTCTTCTTAAGTTATCAAACGTATGCTGTTTTTCAATTCCTATTGTATATAAATCGCTACCATCACTTGGGGACCGATTCTCAGACTCCGTGTCTAGGAATTAATTTGCGTTCAATTAGAATTTAACGATTAATACTAAAACCTCAGTTTACTCAACTCCAACTGCCCTTTCACGGCCTAGGGGCTGTGTGGTTGAAAGATATTGAGCCAGAGGGTGGAAGGATAGTGGCCGTATTTAGCCAGATGTGTTCGCCCTTGATCATCCAGGAGTCGACCATCACTAGTTTCGATCCAGAAACGTGTACTTGCTGCGCCATCACTTTACCCATAAGCTAAAGTTGGTTAAAAAATAAAACGAGAATTAACTTCCCTGTGAAAAGCATAATTCATAAATATTTCTAAGATGATGTTTTTGGTTCTTCTAAACAGCTGTTTTATAGCCTTATGTCAAGTCGCTTCTGTAAACCTTTCCATTGCGCAAATCGCTAACGGCCCCCTCCAGATCTTAGACATATCCATCTCAAAAGGTTTTGTATTTACTTCCCTGAGGTAAACAGGTTAAATCATGGATATGTTTAAAGGGAATGTTTTCAGTTATTCTAAAGAGCAGTTCTTATTCTCATATAAAATTAATTCAATACAATCACTCTGAAAGTTTCAATGGAAACTGGATCTAAACACTTCCGCTGCACTTTTTGCGTTACACAAATCTGCTAACACCCCCACCCCAGAGCTTCAACTTTACAGCTTTAAACAGAGATACATATTTTATGTACTCTTCCGTCTTCAAACCACCGTACACCCTAATAGGCCCACATTGCAGGGGTCTTGCAATGTGAAACCGTAACATTACTCCGTAGGACATTATTCGTATAAAATAAAAAAGTTGACTTATTCTTATTGTCTAACTAACTTGAAAACAGTTCTAAGGGCTTCACACACAAATAACTAAATTATGTAATACCGTACTGTAAAATTTGTACTGTTAATATTTTGTAATGTTTTTCTATGTGTTTCTAATTTCTATTACACGATAACTCACGTAAAAACTCGAATATTGATGGAGTTCTGTTGAAGCATTTAAATGCACAATCATTTGTATGTGTACAAAATCAAAATTTAGCCGAAGAGGGGCTTAGGAATATTTTTACTGTGATTTTGGGGGTTTTTACGTATAGTTTATTAAAAAAATAATAAATCTCTAGCGGTTACTGAAAAAAGAAACTGGTAAATACAGTACGATGTCATTTAGAGCTCGAATGTTAGTCTTACGATGAAGAGGTCAAAATTGCAATCTCACTCAGCCCATTATTTAAAATATTGTGCCAAAACTTTGTAAACAGTTTCATCTAAATTTAAAATCTAATAGTGTATGATAAAAAATCTAAAGTTATTGGTTTTTCATGGCAGTAAATCAACTTACTCATTCTCCGTTAATCTTTTGTAGAATATGCAATTATAAGTAACTTGATCTAGTTGAGGTGTAGTAATGCATATAAAAAATCCTACTTTAAAGATTTCTCATAGCAGCAAAACTACTCACTCATTACCATGCATTTCTTATTGTGAATGAGTAAATTAAAAAAGACTCACCAGGAGCAAAAGTTATCTTGCTCTTAAGTGCGCTCCGAGTACTCCTAGACGTGTTTCTTCCTATAGGCCTATTAATTTTGCACAAGTCTGCAAGTGCACGTCAATCTAGATTGATCAGGTGATTGATTAATCGTATCGTAACTGCGACTGGATTCAAGCAGCCAAAGAGAATGTCACAAGCAAATCATTGCATATGACAGTGATTAGATAACTTTCACTCTAAGCAGCTTTAGTTACCTAAAATCCAAACTGATATTGCAAATTAAAAATATGCAGTCCCATCACAGTTTGACACAAAAACATCATTTAGAATATAAATTAGATTTTTGTATGAGCTGAAAATAAAAACAACAACTCAAAGCAATGAAACACTTTTTTTATTCATGATAGTGATAATAGCTCTTTAATTATTTATTTTATTATTTATATTTAATTGGGTTTTTCCTATCGCTCTTGTGTTTTAAACTTCACAACGTTTCTGGAAGTGGTGAAACTCATCCCTCACATTTTCAAGTGATAACCAAATAGTTTACATAAAAAATTGAATGTCTAAGTTACAGTTACTTGTTATAGCGTGTGCACTGAACTAAAGTTGTGTTCCAGCTTCGTTCAGTGCGCTCGCTAGCATGTGTCGGCCCGCTGTCTCGGACGTGGAGTGTTGTGGTTATTTGTTGCTTTATCAACAATACACGAGTGTTTTTGTGTTGTGAAAGATAGAGTCTCGTAGTATTATAGACAACATTGTATATCGGTACCTAATATCGGTAACTTAAACATTCAAATTTAAATGTAATTTATCTGGTAATCACTTAAAAAATTAAATGTAAAATAAATAAAACATTTTGGGATAAGCAATTCTGAATTCAATAATTATATCAAGTACCTGTTAAGGTGGTAAAATGAAAAATATAAATCATATCGAATTGTTAAAACTAATGAAAATCTAAAACAGTTTTGCGGTATATGAAATAACTCTATAAACCCAGTATCTTTTAATTAACTAATATTTGTTGTCATATTACATTTCTCAGCTAAGATGATATTTTAGTAAATGCCTTCCATTAGCCTAAGAGCGCGGACTGGTGTAACAGTGCTGGCCTATTGCTTGAGGCTGCCGGTGTTTGTGTTGCATTACCCTCTACGATAGGCTGGCCGTAACAAAGACCACGCTGAACCAGATGGAGACATGTTCACATGTTCTGCAAATAATGAATCGTGAAATCCATACGTTCAAATAAATTACTGTAAATCATAATAAAACAACATATTTAATAAAGGTTTCATATTATAATTTATAAAAACTGGGGTATTCCTAAAAGAAAAGTGGGAAAGAAAGATTCGTTTGTGGAAGTAGGTTAGATCATGTATATGTGTAAAAAGAATGTTTTCAGTTAATCTAAATAGCTGTTCTTATTCTTATCTATATAAATAAAATTAGAATTTTGTCTGTACATTGCTCATAATTATAAATTTTTAAGTTATTTTTACGTTTCATGCGTTAGAGAAGATGAAACAAGTCTTATCTCAATCGGTGTCTGTGACGCTCCAGGAGGTATTTTACACCGTCTTCTCCAAAAAAAAAACGGGATAACTGATAACAATTAAATTTATTTCATACATTATCTACATTCCAGAGAAGGTTTTAGAGACTTAAAAGTGTCCGCTGACCCATGAAAAATAAATAACAACCATTTGAAAACACAATTTTTACGCGATATTGGTCGTATTTTTTAATTCAGACTTGACTTGTATCCGTAGCAACCAAGTATTTTTTTATATAATTACTAAACCCCCAAACCTTTAATTTGGGGGAGAAGTGAACCTATTCTTAGGTATTTCAATAATTATGTATAAATTCAAGTAAAATATAAATTATATGTTATACCAATAAACATTGTTTGAGTGTCCCTTAAGGGTTGTGTGTAGCTTAAAGATTTGATAGAAATAAAAACAAACAGCTGTTGAATCAATATGAGTTAGTTTATATTGATCATTGATTTAAACCCAATTCGAAATCATACTATATAAAAAGTTATTTTAATGTATAACAAATAATAATAACAGTATAATTATTCTAAACTATTTAATTGTAAAGTAATTCTAAATAATAAACCTGGGTATTGATTTAATTTCTTTGTATTGATTTGTTTAGGATTACAGGTTTACATTTTGGTATGATGATCCTTAAACTGAATCCTACAACCCGTACAAAGGACGGGCTTACTCCTAGTTTACTATAAATTCAAAACAATAGTTCTGGTAGTTTCTAACAAAACGACTTCCGTTTCACTGTTTTGTGTTACACAATAACGCGAAACCTTCCCTCCAGAGCTTAGGTTACAAATTCGTATCAACTGACTTAGTTACTGATAAGTAGTAACAACTATAAGTAGTTGAATGCTTGGAAACGTAAAATACCCACTATCACTATCAGGAACAGTGGTAAAATATGTTAGTTCATCGTGTGAAATATTTTAATATTCGTAACTACAACATGCAAATTTAAAAAATATAATTACTACTACACAAAGTTCGTTTCATGTAATACGATTTCTAATGGGGTTAATGAGGGTTAAATGCACTTGAAATTGATTGGCACTGTGTTTAAATTTAAATAGTTTAACAAATTTAACAACGTGGCATCGTTATTTTGCGTAAATGTGATTAAGCCCCCAAAAATATACTCTTGCTCAAAGAGATGAACCAGTTTTTTTCATAAAGAATATTTTGGTAATAAATCAAACAAAAATTTTATTTGGAACATTGATTGGTTATATACCTTGTAATCCAGTTAAATAGTTGAAACTAACAGTCAACTCAGATTCAAAATATTGAGATTCAAATGTTAATGTTAATGTAGTGAATAAAGCACGAAAATCTAAAAATAATATTATTCAAACCCAAACGTAACCATAGTGGTACATTCGAACGTTGAATTATTTATTCGTCAAAGTGCAAGCGAACACGTATTTTAATTAATTTGCTAATAATTGGTAAATGGGTAAAAGGTGGCAGGTAATAAATTGTTTAAACATACAAGAACCAAAATATATCAAGTTAAAGTTAGCTTTTGAGAGGATAAAAACACTTATTTAATTGTTCACTGATATACACAACAAATTTTCAGCCGACAACTGAGGGGGCAGGATGAAATCCTACTCAATTTTTGTGACATTGATCACTGAAGTTTAGCCTAAATCTCTTGTTCACGTTTGTTTTACCATCCTTTCACAAATATTTTAATAGGCTATAACTATTGTAATCTGTCTAAGTTTTATTCTAAAACTGGATAAAATGTGTGAATAGCTGTGATTAAATGAGCCCGGTATATAGTTACTTAAATATCTAAATCCAACTTAAATTTTATTTCAATTAAATGAATTTTATTTTGACTACAATTAATTCTTGGTTAAATTTTTTATGAGTATCATGTAATTGATAATACATCTTATTTTCATTGCTATCCATTAATTTAAATTTTATTGGATATTTTATATAGTAAAGCATAGCTAGTGAGACAACTAATTTAATATGTTAATGTTTTGTAATTACTCAATGAGTCATTTACATGCATAAATTATAGATCTGTTTATGTATTTACTAGCCAAAGTACCCGTTCTTCGTACGGGTTAAAAAGGCTGAAAGGTGTAGGCTCTACTGATACATTTAAGTTATTGTTAATTAATTCTTCATTGTTTACAAAATGACAAAACACGAGTGTCTACAACATTTCAAAGTAACATCTGTCAAATATTAGGAGAGGATAAGGATTAATGTAATAGAGACAGTCGTCGGAAAAAAATATTTCAAATAATTCACTAATTTCGATCCAGCAGTTTATCTGAAAAATCAACTTTATTTCTTCTTCTTCCCGAACTGTTAAAATGTAAAGTAAACGGATGTTGACATTAAAAACTGTAAACAATGAATCCCAGGGTATTTACAGCAACCATGTCTTCTGCTTTTTAAACTGTCAAATTTTAGTGTTCACAGCTGTTGACATTCAAGTAATTTTTTGTTTTCATTCTCTAAAAATGTAAACATTGAAACTTAGGACGTTCACAGGGCGTAGCCCAAGAGGATTTTAAGGAAATGAGTATGCCTATGTGTTGCATGAGTTTAAGAACTACCTTTGTGTAAAATTTCAAACCGGTCGGTTCAGTATTTTTCGCATTTACTTGTCACAACAAACTCACAAACAAACCCACAAACCCACAAACAAACATACAGAAACCACCTCTCCTTTATAATATTATAGATAAACATATCTTTGGGACAACATGCATTAAAAGATGTCCGTACCAATATCAAAGCTCTGACTGGAATTTACATTGCATTCCTTCCTCTGTCACTGCGATATGTGTTATTACATTTCTCTTGATATTCTTTCATGGAGTTTAAAATAGAAGTATAAAAAATACAATAAACCCCTTATGGAGAAATCGTATTGAAAAGCTAATAGTTATTTCAATTTTTTTAATAATTCTGTTTTCATTTACAAAATTCCTAAGTGTTACCACATTATGCTATTTATATATTATAATTACAAAAATACTTTAAGTAGTTTAAAATATGTTGTTTAGCTCAAAGTGTATTACGTGACCAGCCAGATGCGAAGTTAAATATGCACTTAGCATCTATTTGACCGTCGAAGGTCTGTAGATATATCCTATTAGTAATAATTATTGATAGTCATTTAAGTGTTACACATGTTTACAAGTTACAACTTTGCATACGTGATTTAATATACTTTACTATTATTCTTTGTATAAATTATTACTTAATATCAATTATTTATTGTAAGTTTAGAACAACGTAGAAAGGGTTATCTTATTAGAGTCTTGGACTTTGGTGCAAGCGTTCACGGGTTCAAATCCCAGGATGCCCATTTGGGTTTCGACCGCTCTCCCAAAAATCGTTTGTGAACAATCCCTCTCTGACTATATTTCAAGATGTTCTGGTGTAGAAGGGACCAACAAAGATAAAAAGAACTAACTTACATTATGTGCCTCAACATTAGTCATTTTACTTCATAATACATGAATGGAAAAAAATATCTAGAATATTTTCATCTCTCCAGGTTTGCAAATAAAAACATTCACTCAGGTGCAAAAGAAGAAGGCACAACTTTTTGAATATCACGGTATCGGAGTGCTGAATCAGGACGTACATTGCCAAGGGATGGCCCAGGCCCAGATCTTGTGATGTCATAGGTTATTGACTCGTTATACGTTACGTACGTTGAGCACCAGATAAATAGCTTACAGTTTGTGTAATGTGTACAAATGTAAATTATGTTTGATTTGTAAAATGTATATGAATGCAGTTAGAGTACCTATATTTAAAATAAATATTTATTATGTATTTTATATTTTATCTACCAGACCACCCTTCTCTTAGAAGGCTTTTATAATTGTTCTCATAATAAATAGATTAAAAAACAAGTTTGTTCATTATGTAGGTACTCTATTTTGTAAAATCAATTTGGTAAACTAGGGGTTACTCATTACAGCCCTTATAATTAGATATGAGACATGAGAGTTAATAATTAGATATGAGACATTAACTACTAACCATTCATTATTTATTTACAATATAATTGGTTACAAAACCATCTGTTTCCTGATTTTTAGCCTTATAAAGTCTTAATACAAGTCAGTTATGTTTACTCGTAAACCAGAACCTCTATCGTTTACATAGTCGCTGAACCAAAAGGTAATCAATCTATTATATCAGACATTGAGTTTTAATAGTGACCATGTCAGAAATGTTCTTATATTTGTATATAGAGGCTATGTTCTATCTTTTTGCATCTTTTACCACTGTACTGTCTTGAACCAATGGCCCCGTGTACCAATGAACAGCTGATTTCAAGGATAATAATTCTTCTCTTAAAGAGCAAAAATCAGGAACCTTTTGGAAAAACCTCTGTTATAAGTTTACGTTTATTTATATAACGATCATAATCTACACAATATATGAAACATTTTGTAAGTTTTACATATTTTTCCGGGATTAGCGGGAAGCTTAGCCTTGAAACAGAAGAAAATTACAAATGTATTTTAGCTACAAAAATAATAAATTAAAAAAGTATCAATGTAATTAGTTTATTCATTGAAACTACTATGATTGAACGAAACTACTATGAAACTACTATGAACTAAAGATTGCTTAAACATTAACAATAGAGTAATTAATTGGTAGATCACAGCAATAAAAATGCAAACATAATAAATTAATCATCTGCTTATCTAATTTTGAGAAATATGTTACAGCTCCTGTAGGGTCCTTGCCCTACAGGAGCTGAGTTACAGTTCCTGAGCTGGAGTACAGCTCCTTAACTGTACTCTATGTATTAGTCTATATCAATGCAGGTAATATATAAATTTTTTACAAGTTTTTTAGAGATTTAGCATAGTATTGAAGCAGAAGAAAATTTGAAATGTATTTCAGCTACAAAACAAATTTTAATTACTTCCCTTTGGGAAATAGGTTAGGTCATGGATATGTCTAAAGGCAATGTTTTCATTTTTTTCTAAACGGCTGTTATTATTATCTATTAAAGTTCAATTCAATAGCTCTAGTAGTTTCTATGGAAACCTGTTTCAAATTTTCATCTAAAAAAATGTCAGCACGGGGTGTTGGCAATTTGAAAGATTAAAATGCAAACAAAATAAATTAATTAGCTGATTTGTCTATATAAAATATTCAGTAGGCAAACATTTTATAAATAGCTGATTTTGTTGTAGGCACTACATGAGGAACTATTTCTGTCTCGTAGACCTTTCTATTGCTAATGTTTTCATTGCTGTTTGTACTTCTTGTTATATTGTACAATTCTTTTATTTGTTGACACCTTAAACATTAGAAAATGTTATAAAAGAAAGAAAAAAAGAAATGTTATAAGAAATTGACCAAGTCGACGTGTAAAGAGATATTTACTAAAAGAAGGTACTTAGTTCTATGTTGTGGGTGATTAATTGCAGGCAGTTGACGCATTTTCGAACAAGTGTTCAATGGTCTAACAGTTAAGGGCGGTAGAGCTGGCTCCGTAGAGATGTGGTGAGGTTACGTTTCGTCTATTGCGTTGAGTCCTTAATAAATCTGACTCTCGCGATAAATACGGTAACAAGATTAGCTATGGATTATGTAATCTTGTTATGTAATATCGTAATGTGCCGTCATGTAGTATATTGATCTGAGGGAATAAACTGATTATCCTCCGAGTAATTATAAAGCAATCGTCACTAAAGTGGTTGAACGTCATTTTATGTTAGTACATTACTGAATTTAGGCCTACCTAGAATCAATAATATCATTATTACGTACTAATAGATTTAGCATAAATTGTTTATTAAAATGTCCATATTAACATAATTAATGCTATTTACATACAAGTTAATACTGTTACGTTACGGACCTACGAGCTCTATATATAAAAACAATGGCGATTTCACAATAATTATTAATATAATTAATGCCACTACAATCTATTTGTTTAAACCAATTCTAATTGATAACTGATCATTGATTGGATAATCCTAACATACAATGTTTATTACTAACGGCTAAATAATCTAAACTATATTTAGTCGTTGCTATAAACTAGTCACTAATACAGTCACTGATACAGTCACTGATACAGCTTACAAGTCCCTAGCACTGTCACTTTTCGATTATCTTCTAGTCACATTTCTGCACAGCAACCTATACCTATTGGAAACCTTTATTTAACCCAAGTACCATAATCTGCGTGAAATTTTGTGCTAGTCATAAGTTTCTGACAAAGCATTTACGGATCTATGTTTATACAGGGTTTTTCATTGTTTTACATGTAGAATGAGCTTTCAAACCTACTGCATAGCTTCATGAATCACCATGTATAAACTAATATTCGAACATAAGATTGATAATTCCCGGAAAAAGGATTGTGTAACGAGATCAACATAAATACGCCTTATCTAATTGGTGCTTTTAATTAAATTTACATTATATTTATTTATAACTCAACATTAAATAATTATTTGTTGCTAATCAAATCAAAATTGCTCCCCTGATACGAATAAACTCCACAAAAAATATACGATCGGTGAATTTCAACGAGCCGATGTTTGACGGGGTTAAAGCCAAACTACAGTAATCGTACAGTCCGGAAAAGTGAGATTGGCTTATACAATTAGCAGGTTACCTCCGGCGTCATCCCCTTGCTTATACTTATTTTTTTTTAATATTGACGATTCAATTCAAGGATAATAACATTTAAAATTCGAAAAAGCTGAACAGAAATTACACTTTTGTAGTGTAATATATAACACAGTACATTGCATTTAGGGGCTCCAATGTTAAGCTTATGGAGGATAAGGAAAATACAATATTTTCATTTTTAACCAATATTTTTGGATGGAACTTGGTATTTAGCTTCATGTGCTTGAAATCCATCTATTTATTCTTAAAAATCATAGTAAATGTGTTTATTATGGCAAGCTGACCCGCATACTGATTTCCCATGATTGTTATAATTTAGTTAACAGATTAACTCTGAAATCAAACCTCCGGTCCTCCAGGTTGGGGATTAGTTATTTAATTAATTTATTAATTATTTAATTATTAATTAATTATTTTTATTTACAATTACGTTCAACTACATTCATTCTAAAAGTCGAACAAAAAACTCATAGCTAAACTCGAATAAACTAATTAGCCAGTAATATATTAATTCTTATTTTCAATAAAATCGGGGTTAAGCGCTGGGCTGAATACATACTGAATACTCTGTAAAAACATGGAGTAAGAATCGTCATTGTTATGATTGACTGGGACGGTGGCGAAGTCCTCAAATCCAGCTACTTGGAGGTCACGAATTGTGGATAGTTGTGAGAGATGGTTGGTGTACGTAATGTTCTTTTGTGTGTATTAACGTCCGCACTATTGCAACCGTTAAGACCATCCACATAATTAGACCAATTCGTAATTCAGAGGCCGTGGTTCGGATTCCACGTTAAACTGTAGGTCCACTAGTTGTCATTGGTTGTTGGGCTATTAATTAACAGTCCTGTCTAAGGAACATGTCAGTCTTATTATAATTAAAAATATTGCTATAGAAGATGCACTTCAGACAGTAAGAAAGACAAATAAAGGTTTAAAGATAAGAACTAATTTAAGTATACTTGCCTTTGCAGATGTTTAGCTATGGATTATGTAATCTTGTTATGTAATATCGTAATGTGCCGTCATGTAGTATATTGATCTGAGGGAATAAACTGATTATCCTCCGAGTAATTATAAAGCAATCGTCACTAAAGTGGTTGAACGTCATTTTATGTTAGTACATTACTGAATTTAGGCCTACCTAGAATCAATAATATCATTATTACGTACTAATAGATTTAGCATAAATTGTTTATTAAAATGTCCATATTAACATAATTAATGCTATTTACATACAAGTTAATACTGTTACGTTACGGACCTACGAGCTCTATATATAAAAACAATGGCGATTTCACAATAATTATTAATATAATTAATGCCACTACAATCTATTTGTTTAAACCAATTCTAATTGATAACTGATCATTGATTGGATAATCCTAACATACAATGTTTATTACTAACGGCTAAATAATCTAAACTATATTTAGTCGTTGCTATAAACACATACTTCGCTAGTCACTGATACAGCTTACAAGTCCCTAGCACTGTCACTTTTCGATTATCTTCTAGTCACATTTCTGCACAGCAACCTATACCTATTGGAAACCTTTATTTAACCCAAGTACCATAATCTGCGTGAAATTTTGTGCTAGTCATAAGTTTCTGACAAAGCATTTACGGATCTATGTTTATACAGGGTTTTTCATTGTTTTACATGTAGATGTAATGTTTCAAAATGATGTGCTTAATCAATGATGGTGAAGAAATTAATCCGCAATATCAAACCTACTGCATAGCTTCATGAATCACCATGTATAAACTAATATTCGAACATAAGATTGATAATTCCCGGAAAAAGGATTGTGTAACGAGATCAACATAAATACGCCTTATCTAATTGGTGCTTTTAATTAAATTTACATTATATTTATTTATAACTCAACATTAAATAATTATTTGTTGCTAATCAAATCAAAATTGCTCCCCTGATACGAATAAACTCCACAAAAAATATACGATCGGTGAATTTCAACGAGCCGATGTTTGACGGGGTTAAAGCCAAACTACAGTAATCGTACAGTCCGGAAAAGTGAGATTGGCTTATACAATTAGCAGGTTACCTCCGGCGTCATCCCCTTGCTTATACTTAATTTTTTTAATATTGACGATTCAATTCAAGGATAATAACATTTAAAATTCGAAAAAGCTGAACAGAAATTACACTTTTGTAGTGTAATATATAACACAGTACATTGCATTTAGGGGCTCCAATGTTAAGCTTATGGAGGATAAGGAAAATACAATATTTTCATTTTTAACCAATATTTTTGGATGGAACTTGGTATTTAGCTTCATGTGCTTGAAATCCATCTATTTATTCTTAAAAATCATAGTAAATGTGTTTATTATGGCAAGCTGACCCGCATACTGATTTCCCATGATTGTTATAATTTAGTTAACAGATTAACTCTGAAATCAAACCTCCGGTCCTCCAGGTTGGGGATTGGGGGTTAAGCGCTGGGCTGAATACATACTGAATACTCTGTAAAAACATGGAGTAAGAATCGTCATTGTTATGATTGACTGGGACGGTGGCGAAGTCCTCAAATCCAGCTACTTGGAGGTCACGAATTGTGGATAGTTGTGAGAGATGGTTGGTGTACGTAATGTTCTTTTGTGTGTATTAACGTCCGCACTATTGCAACCGTTAAGACCATCCACATAATTAGACCAATTCGTAATTCAGAGGCCGTGGTTCGGATTCCACGTTAAACTGTAGGTCCACTAGTTGTCATTGGTTGTTGGGCTATTAATTAACAGTCCTGTCTAAGGAACATGTCAGTCTTATTATAATTAAAAATATTGCTATAGAAGATGCACTTCAGACAGTAAGAAAGACAAATAAAGGTTTAAAGATAAGAACTAATTTAAGTATACTTGCCTTTGCAGATGTTGTAAAAAAATACATGTGAAAAGAAAAATAGCCCAAAAGAAAAAAATATGTCCATCCAAGAGACCAGTAAATGGGCTTAATAATTAAGAATGGAAAAACTAAATAATTTATTCATTTTTCCAAACGAGAAGATCAACTAAATGAAATTAATATCACAGAACGCGTTTTTTCTTAAGTTGATCTTTTTAAAATACTTTGGGTTCTCTTAACTGGCTGGGTGGTGTAGTGGCTACAATACCTGCTTTCAGAACTGAAGGACGTCGGATCGAATCCCGCAAGGGTTGAATCTAGACCCAGTCACCATTTGTCATTGGGCATTAATTAATGATGCTTCCGAACAACAGGTCGACGTTAGGTAGTAACAAGACCGGGGTTAAGACCGTTCCCCAACAAAACGTTAAAAAATATCTCTGGCGTAGAAGTACACAAAATACAAATATCAAGCAGGAACAGTAAAGAACCACAAATAAACAATAGAATTGACCAGGCCAAGAAATCTATGTATGTATGTAGCAAAATCCCCTAACCTCAAAGTTGTTATAGTATGAAACGAAAATTAAAATTTACCACACAATTATCCGGCCAGTTTTGTTATATAGAGCAGATACTAAATAATAGATACGGTACTAAATGAAAAAGAAGAGAGAATGCTCATTGCGTTTGAAAATAAAATAATACGAAAGATTTTTTAAACAGTGTGTGAAAATGGAGAATGGAGAATCAGACATAACGAAGATATAATTAATTACAATCTATATACAGGAATTATGACATCAGGGCCCACGCTAGAACTAGTGATGGGTAGGGCATGTCTTGAGAAGAGACAGAGGATCACTACAGGGAAGTAGGAGAAGGGCATCCGAATGGGGAAGACCACTGGAAAGCCCAAGACAAGGTGGGACAGTGTGAAAAAAGATAACACAAGAGCAGGAGCAGCAATTGCTGAGGCACAGGACAGGGAGAGAGATGGCGAGCAGTTGTTGTGGCGAGGACAATACCCTTCTTAGGTACCAATGGCTACGGGAGTAAGATTATACGTTGGTACGAGAAGATAAGAAGAAAGTGTTATTTTCGTCAACAGATTTGAGTGGGTTTGATTTTTACCACCATGCATCTCAGGTTTTTTGGTATATTTAGAATGTTTAATTTTAGGGGTTGTTCGCCCTAAAAACCGTAAAATTTTTTAAAATTTCTTTTATTGGTAAGATTATAATTTTACGATTTACGAATAATGTTTTACTTTAAATATCAAAACAATTTTCATGATACCCCTATTTTTATTTTCTAATTTGTCCTCAAGATCATCGTTTTTGTGTAACCTCTAATATATAACATATGGTTAAAATTTCGGTTCATTGAGCTCAAAATATTTTTATGGTACATTTTACATTGTACTTCATAGGGTGTTTTAGAATTCCCTACCAATACTCTAGGGCATTGTTCCTGGGTAAGAAGCATATCTAAAAATCATATTTAAATTGTCCGGAAGTCCTTAGTTATTCACACAGCCTCCATTTTGTTTTTTTCACTTATAATTTTTTTTCTGAATAGTGGTTAAACGTACGGAATTGAAACTTTGCACAAACATTTATGGCAAATAGTTAAAGCTACAAAAAATTATGACAATTTCTCAAATTCATAAAACAAAATGGCGGCCGTTTAAAACTTTGTTTCTCAAATAACTCATGAACCAATGATTTAACAGAAAATTTACAAGTATAATTTTTTTTAGGTAATGTAATTACAAACCGATTGAAATCAAAGTGTTTTAAGTGAGACAAATATTAACTGAGATATGGCAGCTTTAGTGATCGGTGACCGCTAGAGCTTAGTTGCAGTACATGTCAAGGCATGCGACTAAAGTCTGCCACAACAATGCAACAGTCTCCGCCTGCTTTGTATGTTATTTGTAGGTTATTTTAGATTACTTCAAACAATAATAAATTGTCACATAACCCTCTTCGTCTTGGCATAAATTTAGAATAACTGTAGAGGAACTGACTACACTGAATAAAATAATAACATTTTCTGGAAATAATACAATCAGATGATGAGTTTGTAAAAAAGTGTTTTGACTTTTACCACTTTTACCAGCTGATATAAAAAGTTTGGGAGTTTTGTGTGAGTTTTAATGACAGTAAGGCCGGCGGTACACTGATGCAGCATTTTACCTGAAGCAAGTGTTGCGAGGCAAAATGTTTGGCTGGGCACTAGCGCCCTGTGTATTTCAATGGGAGCCCGCACACTCATCAAGCAAATGTTGCGAGGCACCTCGCATTGAAACACACGGGGTGCTAGGACCTAGCGGAACATTTTGCCTCACAACACTTGCTTCAGGTGAAATGCTGCATCAGTGCGCGGCCGGCCTAAGCAGTTGGAGACTGTTGCATTGTTGTGGCAGACATTAGTCGCATGCCTTGACATGCACTGCAACTAAGCTCTAGCGGTCACCTATCACTAAAGCTACCATATCTCAGTTAATATTTGTCTAATTTAAAACAATTGGGTGTCAATCGATTTGTAATTACATTACCTAAAAAATGTTATTCATGTAAATCTTCTGTTAAATCAACGGTTCACGAGTTATTTGAGAAACAAAATTTTAAATGGCCGCCATTTTGTTTCATGAATTTGAGAAATTGTCATAATGTTTTTGTAGCTTTGCCTATTTGCCATAAATGTTTGTACAAAGTTTCAATTCTGTACGTTTAACCACTATTCAGAAAAAAATTATAAGTGAAAAAAACAAAATGGAGGCTGTGTGAGTAACTAAGGACTTCCGGACAATTTAAATATGGTATTTAGATATGTTTCTTACCCAGAAACAATGCCCTAGAGTATTGGTAGGGAATTCTGAAACACCCTGTAGGCCTACAGTGAAAGTTGATTACTATTTGAAACACATAAATTACAAGAATAAAACACATGCAAGAAGTTACTCCTGGTTTTGAATTAGTGGAGTAAGTAAAAAATATAAAACTAAAATAAAATATTAATCACATTCGGAAATCGGCGAGACACGACCAATATTCAATACTCATGTATATTGAATTCATAGTAGTGTATTCTTTTTAATAAGTTACTTAACGAGAGGATTTTAGGGTTGACCTTAATGTCAGACCAGATGTAGAAATATCAATATATAGAAATATCAAACAGCACACCAGATGTTACAAAAACATTCAAAATGACTGTGCAGTAGCCAGGGATTGTTGTTGTAGAGACATCTGCTTGAATCCAACGTTTGCTAGAGTTGGCTAACAAAAGCGACCGGGTGGATGGATAATCATGGGCGCGTTGAATATCTGTTAAAACAAAATACAGATCGTCATAGACTAAGTTTGTTAGTGATTATATTTGGTATAACATTATAATATAAAATAAAAGTTTACATGAATAAAAAATAAAAATTATTTTCATGCTTTAGGAAATTACAAGCACACCTATTTAAACTTAAGGTAAGAAAAAGTTTTAACTGCCAAATAACTATACATTGGTATGATCGCACATTTTAACCATACATAGGTAGTCTGTGAATATTTGTAATATCCAGTGAAGATTCTTATTGCGAAATTTTTATTTTGGTAATAGACTGCTCTTGTAAAACCTCTTTTCTATGTCAGTTGTATTCCGTTATACCGTGTTGATGGTAAAACTAATATTTAAATTTGAAAAAGTATAGTTTGATTAATTTTAGTCAAACTTTTTTATTTTTTGGATAAAAGGAAAGATAAAAAACACGAGTTAAAATTCTAACTTTTTCTTTTGGACTCTCTTAATATCTAGTTATAAAACTAAAAAAAACACCCCTTCATAAGTACATTAATGCCCGACTTTTATTATTTCTCAATTTTATCCTTAAGAGCTAGTTTGATCTGGTTACATCCATCAACACTAGTACCTAAGCTGGCTGCACCCAGAGGATGAACTGATTATGTAATACAAAATGGACTAGCATGGACATTTAAATGGAATCCATTGTGCTAGATTCTCTCTGCCATTAAAGCAAAACTAAAACTATAAGATTGGTAAAAATTACTTGTACCCCGTATTATTATTGTGAGAATATCATAGACGTAAAACTTTCCACCAGGGAAGTAAATACAAATTTTACATTGGGATCCTAACGTAAACCGAACATCTGACAGTTAACTTTAAATAGGAAAACTCTATTGCTTTTGTTAAGATATTTAAATACGAAATAAAAACATTTGTAAACGACTGTCATTTTCTAATTTTTCTAATGCAGTTTCCAGCCTCTCGTTTTGGGGAGGCTGGCAACCCCGAGGTACCCTAGCCAAACTGAGAGACTGTCTGCCCAACTTGCAGTGCATCCTCCTCCCAGAGTGACAGCTTTCTTCACCCTTTTGCGCCTTAGCTCACATCTTTGTCTCTTTCTGGGCTAATCGTGCCCAACCTTTTCCTCTTTTCTACCCTATATGTTTTTTCCTTTCTTTCGTCTTGTAACAGACGCACTCTGGAGAGGCCTGGGAGTGTCCCTGTTGTCTAATTTCTTATCAGATCATACATAAGATAAAATTCCAACATTAAGTTATAATATTAGAGAACACCCTGCTCCTGCAGTAACCAACCAACAATTATGAACTGTGTTTTGTGTGACTGATAATTTTACGTTACAAATCATTACTAATCCTAAAGCTTTCACTAAAAACCTAGCCATATTTTATTGTAACAATTTGAAAATCTCTTGTTATGTTTGTTATTCTATTACTTCAACGTAAATTTTCAACGTAGGCCTATCATCTAAAAAGGTAATAATTTTTGTAATATTATCAATGAACTGACTGTGCTCAGGAATATTCCTGAGCTCTAGAGGAAGGAAATTAATGAAGAAGGAAATTATACGTTAAACGGTATATTGACTTTTTAAATGTCTTTCTACATTATAGTTTCTAGCACTTTAATTCTAATCAATATTATCTAAGCTTCTTATCTAGGATGAAGTAGTACCTCTTTCACTGAACCTAATAACGTCCAGCTAAACATAAAACTAAAATTGCACAACCATTTTTTAAATTCGCCGTTCCTTTGTAAGTAATGACTCTTTTATGAACAAATATATCTTCAAAATTGAGCATTTACTGTCGCAAAGTCGTGTAAAACAACAGTCAACAATATTAAACTGCTGCAAGGATAGACATTCAGGTTCAAAGGGATTTTCCTTACTCGATATTGTGTTTACACAACACAGTCCACCATCTACCATCTAGCTGTAATTCATTCACATTCGTATGCGTAAGATACCGACCGACTATGGTTAGTGAGCTATGTTATGCTGAATGTGATGAGTGTGATAATTGCGTTAATGACTTGTGTAGCTTTCCTGCGGACAAATACAACTGATTTAATTGTTGTGCTTATTAAATAAATTTAAAAATAATGTTTTCAAAATTCAAACCCAAAGTGTGTAACGTTGTAAGTTTTTTCAGAGTTTTGGCTGTTTTTTAATATGACGTATAATTTTTAATATTTATTTTACTTTTTCCCCTAATACGATAGTGTAAGGAGAAAGCAATGTTTTCGTTAGCATTTTCGAATTTAAGTTTCTAGTGGATATATCCGTTATAATGACCCCTTAATCAAAAAGTGGTTTTAGAATGATGTCTGTCCGTCTGTATGCGTGTTAAGAGATGTGCAGAAGCCTAGAGACGAGACTATTGCTCCAAGTTTCATAAAGCTTAGCATGTAGGTAATATTACTTGGTATCTTGGGGTGTTTTTATAAATTTTTTATTTTTTTTGTTTTCAAGGGTAATTTATCCCAAAAATACGTAAAATAAAGATTTATCAAAACGGCTCTAAAGGTTTTGATTGAAATTATATGGCTTATGAAATAAACAAAATGACACTATTTGGATTTCTCATAACATCAGTTTTTAAAAGTTATGGACTTTTAAATGTTAACAAATCATTTTTTGCGAAAACAATAAAGATAAGGTTTAATGCTATCATTAACATTGAAACCAGCTTAACAACTAAACAAATTAGTATTCTGAATCACTATTCTACGACTAACGGTTCCAGAGAAAAGTCAAATTTAATGTCCGTGGTAAACTCAGTACATTGTCTTAGAGCACCCAATGTTGTTTTTGTGGAGAGTATAAAAAAACAATTTATTGCTTATCTCCCAACCGTTTTAAATGAAATTTGGTGTGCAGCGTAAGGTCACATTACCCAATAAAATCACTCAAAAAGTTTGGTATCAGAGGGTGGGGAAAATAAAATGTCTTGTTGTTTTCTGAAATTGGATAATTATGTTTGAAGCAAAAAATATTGAAATTCAAATTAATAAAACATATTTAGAGAGATGTTAAAAAATATGTTGGTTTTAATATGTTGGAGATAGTTGTTTAAATTTCCTTAAGGGAGAAAGTAAGCATCAGTCCACTGATAACGTATATGTTTAAGTCATACCTTCATGATATATGGCGATATGAATATGTGTTATATGAAGATATATTATAACATGCTTGACTAGTTATTCTATTTTACAAACTAAAATATCGTTTTGATGTACCACCTTTGGAGTCAGAAAAAAACAAATATACGATCTTGGTACCCAAAAAATGAATAATAGTGCAGATAACTTAGTTTTTATGTTTTTATGACTTAAAAAAATAATTTAACAAAATAATAAATATTTAATTAATATATATTTCTTGAACGAGATGTTCTGAAAGTTTGAGAGTACCGTACCATACGGATTATTGAAGATCTATATCTTTGTTAAAATGACTTTTTATCGTAACTCATTACCTTCATTCCTAAAAAAGTTTTTTTTTAAATTATTACCATATTACATTTTAATAGTACATAGAGCGCTAATATTTCGTTAAAACCTCACTTTAATCACCCTTCGGAAGAAAACGTAACAATTTTACAACAATTTTAATGAAGAAATGAAAACTTATCAAATATAGGACATTTAATTGATTTTCCTTAAGCTCTGGATGACTTTAAGTACATGGAATTAGTTATAATATCTACAATTACCAGAAAATCTACAAATTGATACCTCCCTACAACAATCACTTATATTACAAACGACAACTCAGATAAAAATCTTTAATCAATCTCGGCATTGCTTTAAATACAAAGACGACAATATAGTACTGATATCATTAAATAATTGTCTAATCCCTATCATATTACGTTATTATAGTACATAGAGTACTAATATTTGTGAAAACCTCACTCTAATCACCCCTAAAAGGAAAACGTAATAACTTTACAAGATCTTTAATGAATAAATTAAAACTTATTAAATATGGGAAATTTAGTTGTTTTTCCTTAAGTTCTGGATGGCTCTTTGTATGCCTTGTGCAACTTACTAGGGATGCTACTTCTAACCTACTTCTAGCAGTGCTAGACACTTGAAATTTGGCACGCACCTTCCGTCAAATCCACAACCGACAGGAAAACTGCCAAATTAACAATTTCATATTACGACCTGGGTGAAAATGTTAAAATTTCCCCATATCATATGCATTGGGTATTTTTCGTGAAATGCAGGGTTTCACTTTTTCGCTCAAAAATCTGATTATTATTACTCTTAACTAGGCGATTCTGCCGATACCTATAAGGGGGCCTGGGGGCGGAGCCCCCATCGAGCGAAGCGAGTAGCATAGTAATACAACTCCTTATGAAACTTGTATAGTAATACAACTATCGCAATAGTCACACAGCACTTGCGCCTAGTCAAGTTATAATTAACCAGAAATTATGAGTTATATGCAGGCTTATTTTCAAGATATAAATTATATATTGTTTAGTGAAGCTCAATTTTCTTCTTCTTGTAGTCACATTTGAAACTTACATGCCGTGCAAGATATATATTATATTTTAACTCTCTGAAAATCAATAAATAAATTCATTTAAATAAATAAAAATTTAGGTTATCTTATATCGAATTCTTCAATGAAAATATTAAGCAGATTACAGTGATATAAACAACCCTTACCGGGTAGCTTACCGGGTAGCTAGTGCCTTCAAACGCAGCACAGAATATCCGAACGACGCGGCTAGCGCCTATAGACGCGACCGCGACCAATCTTTACCCACTATTGCTGCGCTGTAGTTCGCGAAACAACCGATGAGTGCATAGTGATGTTGCTTTTGTCTCAATTCACTCAAAAAACCAATATGTTGGCTTTGTTAGAATATCTGTTCAAAGTATCAAAGTACAATGTAGCGGGTGAAGTATTTTACAAGAATTCGGGATAAAACATAAATAATTAACACTAAATTGTAACACGAAGTTAAATATACAAGCATTAAAATCATCGTCAAAACTGATTGAACGATATAAAATACAACCCCTAAAGGCAAGAATGAATGGATACAGATATTACCTGAAAAATACCGACAAAAAATAAAAAAGTGTACGAACAAAAGTTAATTTATTTTATCTTCAAATTACGACAGTTAAATTTTAAGACAATTAAACATAAAAAATAAAAATAATCATCGTGATCAATGAGGTTAGGAAAACAGACGACGCTAAGCATTCTAGTAAAACCAGAAAGGCAAGCCCTTAATAGCTTAGGTTATTAATAGCTTTTAAAAACAAAAAATGAGTTGCAAGCCTGTGGGTTAAATTCGATCTTGGGTAGAATAATAAATGTTTGAGTGGACGGACTCAAACGGAAATTGATGAATTTTTACCATCAACCAATAGGAAAGTTATTAATTTCTGAAATCAGGTGATGCCGGAAGCTGGCCATTTTGTAAGACGCAAGCGTTCCTTGCTTTCTTGCATCATAACTGTCTTATCATTAACTGTCACTTATTAAATTAGTTAAATGTGTTAGTTTATATTTCGTTCTTAAAAGCTCTAGTGAGTTAAAGGGCCCTTCAAATTAAAACATGAAGTAATTAAAAGAAGAAATCACAGTAAGTGAACATTAATTCAAAAGTACAAAGGATAGGGTAAAACTAAAATTTGCAGTTTTCAAATTAACTGAAAGAGAAATAATTGGTCACCTTAGAAGAAATAGAAAAGCTCTTGAAATAGGACATTTATAATTAGTATTATGATTTCTAAATTCTTTGTCAAACCCAATCCTTAAAAAATTAAAGTAAGTAGGTCTAGCTAGGATCGTCTCTATGTGTTCCATCCTTATTGCAGGTCTGCTGCGACGGGGGTATTTTTAGTGTGTGTCCTTTTGCTGTGTCTAGAGGTATAGGTTACACCAGTAAACATACATTTAATATACTTGTTTTACATTCACTATACGTTAAGATATTTTATAACTTTTTGTTGTTTTAGGAGTCTTTTATCCATATAACCGTATCAGTTAGGATTTCTTAAAAATATAGTCTCAAACAATATGGCTATAACCAAATAAAAATTATAAAAATGAGAGCATTATATGAGAATTATATGATAAGGCAGAGCGGTACGGGTCACAAAAAATGGACATGGAACTGGCTGGTCTGCTGGAGTGATTAAAAAGCAAAACGGGATCTGCTGTTATGAAGTGTTCTCCAGAGGAACTACTGATGAAACGTGTTTGTAGCTACATTCCATAGATCGCTATAAAAACTGAATAAACTTCTTTTTAAGATAATGATTTAACAAAATTCAAATATTATTTAAGAAGCTTTTGTTAAATTGTAATAAAATACATTATGTCTGTATTTTTGTTTTCAGATCCGTTAATGTGAAATGAAATTTATCATTTTTACATTCCAAATAACTATTTTATAGTCTAAAACCTTATTTCTTGTAAGCAGGGGACAAAACGTTTTCAGAATAAATATACCATGAGGTTTTTTTTTAATTTAATAAACTATTATAATTCGTATGAAAAATAAACCTTTATTATAAATATAAAAACTTGCCCCAAACAAGTTTTCACAGGCAAAAAAATATATTTTTTAAGTGAGTTGGATACATATTTACAACCAAAGTATATTGATTCACCTATACCAAGGGGAAATCCTGAATGCCAATCACTAATCACTGTGCACATTGAGCTTTATGAATGAAAATTAGTTTACAACGCCAAGTGAACCAGCATCGATAAACCACAATTCAGCAGTTACAATGAGCAATTAGGCCTTCCAAAGATGCCAACAATGGTCGATGCATGTATTCAGGCATTAACCATGTTAACATTACAAGTGGATTATAGCTAGGGGAAAGCTATGCTAGTTATAAATTACACTAAGTTCTCAATAGTTTATTTTACGACTAAAACAAATTAACAACAAATAATACTTAACATATGTTTGGTTATACTTTATTTGAAGCTATATCCGATGAAAGAGGAAGTATATACTTTAAAAAAATCGAGGGCAAAATAATAAACAGTTGTAATATTGGTCTAAAAGTAAAATCCAAACAATTGATTTTCAGCCCTAGCCATCGTTGCAAGACACCAAAAAATATCTTCACAAAGAATATATTTTCTGTATGTGCAATATTAATGTTGCACGTATGAAGTTTTGTTAATCCTATTACTGTATTAATTTTCCAAATTTTGAAGGTATATTAGATTAGTGTATATTTATATAATGTTTATATATATTATATATATAAATCTCAGATAGGTTATTATTAACATAAATATATAATATGATTATACTGTAAATTGATTTATTTTTATTGAAATTTCCTTTAATTTATTAATCATTGTCTTTTCATGTTATACACAATAACTATTTCTATTTGCTTAAAACTTTGTAATTAAAACGAAAATTTGCTAAAACAAATATTCATTCATAAACAATTACAATTTTTAAAGTATTTATAAAATCATTTGGCACTTATGAAGAATATATATATATGTATATATTTATAAATATATATATATATATATATATCTGTACATTTTTATAGAGTTACACTGTTTTTATATGTTATATTGTTTCTTAAAACTAATTTATAGCCACCCTGCAAAAATTTGTATTAATCTTACTAGCTCTAAACTGTTATTATAATTAAATTTAAAGGATAACAAATATCTTTTCATTAGGTATTATTATCTTTTTTTAAACGTATATAATTTTTGGACTTAAAAACTGAAAGTGATGGTTTCTTGAGACTAACAAACATTTCTAAATAGGCGGTTCAAAATATTTATAAAGATAGCAGCAGAGGTAACGCAGTCAATCAGGTGTTGGCGGATGTCAGTTTTTGTGGGAATGTCCGAATTTAATATAGACCAAACAGATAGGCATTTAAAACTAGATATGTAGAGAAAATATAGAAAACATAACCCGAACCCGAGAGCAGACACACAAAAATTGACATTTGCCAACACGTGATTGACAATAATCACGAAATGCATGACATTAAAACGGTCTTAAAGTGTTACATTACTGTCAAAAGGAAGCAGAATGGGTATATTAGAAAAGTTAGAAGTATCTAAATTCCACAAGAACCAAGATTTTACTGTATTATTATTAATATATTTATTATTTACTCATCGTTCGTTTTTTAATGTATTGACTTTGCCGTTGAAATAAGGAAATGAAATGAAATATTTTAACGGATTCATTTAAAAAAATAAACTCCAGTTCAAATCAAATTATATTTTCAATGCCCTTCTCCTCGGTAAAACCTGTCTATAACAGCTGATCACCTAGCCACTTTATATAATGTTTATATTTATATATCTGTACATTTTTATAGAGTTACATTGTTTTTATATGTTATATTGTTTCTTAAAACTAATTTATAGCCACCCTGCAAAAACTTGTATTAATCTTACTAGCTCCAAACTGTTATATAACTGTTAACTGTTAACAAACTGTTATACATAACACATATAATTGGACTTTATTTTAACTTCCCTCACAGCAAGTAAAGAATGTTATGCAATTTGTAGTATAGGATATAGGTTTTATTTATAAAGAAGATACACCAACATATATTCCAATTATTGGATACATTTGAAAATGGCGAAGGCCTAAACATGCAACGGAAATTAAAACATTGAACTGCAGACTGACCGAGGTATATATTATCTTTTTAGTTTAATCACAGTTCAGGGCTAGAGAGATTAATAAAAAAACAGCAATTTTGAAAGTGTTTATCTTTTGTACTAACACTTATGTATCAGTATTCATTTTTTAACTTTTTGCTTCAAGAGACTATAGTTATTTAAAGTTTAATTATTGTTGTTCAGCAGATTCGCCAGTAAAATTGCAGCTATGTAATGTGTTACATGGAAGAAAGTTACGGGATATGGAAATATGATCTAAATTTTCAAATTATAATGAAAAGGTGGTAACGAACGATCAAGTTACCGTCTTTAATATGTTTCACTCTTTCATATCATAATTCATTTCTGTTCGTTTTCAGTGATTTTGAATCAGATATTATATTGGAAAACTACTTTTGTAAAAGTAAGCTTAAGTAAAAAAGTAAGTTGAAAGTATAAGTGGATGTTGTTATGCTGCTATCCATAATCTTTAGCGTTTTCTGGATACATCCCAGTGAGGTATGTTGGCGATGCTGGTGAAGACTCTCGTACTGACTCACTTCAACTACTGTGACGTGGTGATGTGACGATGAATGACATGACTGTAGTAGAGCTCTCAAACAAGCTTCAGCGGGTTTAAAACTACTGCATCCAGATTGTTTTTGGACTGAGGCGCTGAGACCATGTTTCTCGTTTTTTCTAAATAATTTCTTTAATGAAACTGAGTGAGCTCGGAGATTTACATACATTCCATATGCTACATTCTGTCCACCATACTAATGCTTCCAATATCTTTCCAATAATTCTTTTCCATTTCTAACATTAGTACTAGTTCTAAACGTAGGGCCTCTCAACTTCCTTATACGAGTATTTCTATTCTTTGCAGTACTGTCTTCGATAAATAAATATGAAAATAGATAATAAAATATCAATAATAAGAACATAATAATAATAATAATAATAATAATAATAATAAATATGAAAATGTACTGAATTCCGTGTCCACATTCAGGAATTCTCCACTTGATAAAATAAAAAATGAGGTGAAACGTGTTCTAATGCTGCATGGCTGGGATTTGGACAACGAGATTATGACTTATGTTTCCAAAATACATATTAGTTTTATGTTTTATTAATTATTATGGTTATATATATTCTCAGCATGTATTTGGTTTGTCAATAGGTTTTTATATTTTTGATAATTTTATCTTAATTTTTTATATAATCTAATTTCTATTGTTTAAAATGACTTGCTATTCATAACTTTCGCCTTAATTCTTTTTATTTCCACCCATCAACACAGACAGTAACCATGGCGGCATGATTCACAAAGGCTACAGGAGTCGTTACCGCTCAACCACCAGGTTTAACTGAATTTTATGACTACAAATTCGTTATTAAATCCAGCGCTAAAAGAGATATCATCATTGGTTACAATAATTGAGCGTTTTAATTTTAATATTATTAATTATATAAGTATTTGTACAAATTAATGTTTTCTATTTCAAATCAAACCATTTGATACGACTCTCAATAATATTTTATTGTGGCCTGAATAAACCAGCTTTATTATATTTACATTCCAACAATGGAAGGTAGAAACACAAAACAGACAAGTTTACATTACAAAGAGCTTTTCTACGTATCGCAAAAGGTGACGATTGATATTTGCTTTGATTTAAATTTACCTTTATCAGCCACACTTCTATGATAGAAATACAGTATATTCGTTAATTTAAAAATCCAGGTAAATGTTTTATGCTTTTTGTAGCTCTTTGCCTAAGAGCTATAATGAAAACGAAAATATAGTTTTTTGTATCTTTCAATGGTGAATATAGAAAACGTCTGTATTCTATTTTTGAACATCAGCATTTTTTTTATTTTTACGGATTGAATTGGTTTTTACATGATTTTGATTTGTTAAATAATTCAAGGTTCGGTGAATGCCATGATAAATTGGAATTTATTTGTCAGATTGTGAATTGTAAAAACAGATTGTTAACTGTAAATACTTTAATTGACCTTCAATTAATACTTTCCACTTACCACAACACACTTCTTCACAACACTAGTGTGTTGTGTTGTGTTGTGTGTTGTATGACCGTTGTGGTAGTCACAACGGTCATAAAACGCTTGAATACACTGTTGGAGAAGTTTTGATGTGGAATCGTTCTCGGAATAGCCGTCACATGGTTAAGAACCTCCTCGACGTCCACAAACTGTGATCCCTTTAAAGTCTGCCTAAGACGTGGAAACAAAAAAAGTCAGTAGGTGCCATCTGGAGGGTACGGCGGATGTTGCAAAACTGTCAATACCATGAAGCTGGTATGTGATGGTGCATTGTCGTGCAGTAACATCCCATTTCCGGTCTGAAACACTGGCATAACTCGCCGGATGCACTGTACAAACGTTTGAGAACCTTCAAGCAGAATACAGAATTCACTGTTTGGCCAGCAGGAACGAATTTCTTATGTATGATTCCTTCTTTTTCGAACAATGTGATCAATATTGTCTTATCTTTAGATTTTACTGTACGGCTTTTGGCTTGTCGTAAGGAAGAAGGTGACCGCCATCCATCGATTGTCTTTTTGTTTTGGTATCGTACTGGTAACACCAAGCCTCGTCTACTGTAACAAGGGACCCTAGAAAGGATAGATTCCTGTCGATATACGAGTGTGACTCCTAATTGCCAAAATCTCAAAACGTCTTACATTTGTTTATCTGTTAGCATGTGCATCGTGAAAAAATCTTACGTTAGCCAAATTCTTCATGAACGATGGTCCTTTCTGTATCTGTAATAGTATCCATTCTTCTGCTATTAATCGCAGAGTCAATACCGATCTTTTGCTAGTATCTCTCGTATACGTTCAGTGTTTTCTTGGTCGGGCTGAACGTGGTTCGTACTCGACAGATTTCTTACCAGTGTGAAAGTGTACAAATCATTTAAAAACACATTTCCTACTCACAGCATCACACCGTGCAATTGCACCAACATCTCAAGGAATTCTGTCACGTTTTTACTCAATTTAAGGCAGAACGTAATGTTGTGTTGTTGCTTCATAACGCGTACTTCTCGGAACACTCAATTAGACTAAATGCAATAAGCACTGTATTAGAAGACTCTCACTAGTACCAAGAG
Source organism: Nephotettix cincticeps (assembly GCA_023375725.1). Classification (NCBI taxonomy): domain Eukaryota; kingdom Metazoa; phylum Arthropoda; class Insecta; order Hemiptera; family Cicadellidae; genus Nephotettix; species Nephotettix cincticeps. The sequence goes on along the minus strand of CM041786.1, from coordinate 42,715,130 downwards.
AGGTCAGATCCAGACATGTCCAGACGTGTCTACACAAGCATATACATGCTTCTTTCAAACTTTGAATACCTATTTATGAGACAATTCACCGAACTTTTTAGACACACCGCTTATGAATAAGATTACCTAATAAAGTTTGAAATAATAAACTCAAAATAGTTTAAAGAAAAAGAGAAAAATAAACATAAGGCAATATGTCGTTTGAAAGCTATACTAATCAAAAAGTAAAGTAATGTAACATAATATATAACAATTATATATAATGCATATATAATATGCTTATATAATGCATTAAATGCATATAAATAAGCTATATAAATATAAATATATAAATAAGTATATATATATTAGATATTATACATAAATAAATATGAAGTAATAAATAAATATATAAATAGATCAGATATAACAATTTTATATATCTGATATACAACGTCAAGTGTTTACACGAATTCTGTAGGTAATAATAAAAAAAATTCTTATCTTTAAAATAATTTAGAAAGAAATTAATGCAATACATTAATTTCTATTTTATACACAAAAACTTTCTCACTCAAACTTTATGAATAAATTTATTGTTTGAGAAATCTTCCAAACAGGAAATAAATCTCTTCTCTGTAAATGAGTCACAGGTGCAAGTTTGGGCCAAAAGTTGGAAACATTTAATGAGGTCTCCTTGTTATATCTATCATATAACAAAGCGGTCACTGAAGTAGGAGAGATACATGCGAGACACGAAGTTCGCTGCTTACAATTAGTTACGTTATAGAATTAAAAACTAGTAAAAGTAGTATTCATATCCTATTTATAGCTATGGACCTAAATTTCAAATTATTATCGTAACAAAATATCAAATAAAATTTCTCCACATATAATTTAAGGAATTACATTGCTAACTTAAGTTTACAAATTTTTATTTTTATAATAAACTAATCAATAATAAAACACTGCCATCCAAAGGTAAGTAAGATGTCTATTAGTTCATGACTTTAATCTCTATTTACTCAAAACCTTTACCACCTCCATTCCGGCAAATTTTGTAAAAGGGAAAGGCTATTACCATAGCATGGCATTGTCGGATTTAAGTTTGACAACTTATTGTTTTGAGGCTAAAGAAACTAAAAGCAGCAAGCATTAAAAATAATATATGCATAATGTAAAAAATAGGTTGATAGGTGTCCCTGAACACTGAAGTGACTTTTCTAGATTTTATTCCCGGGTGATAGCCAATCAGAAATATTAATATTTAAACATTCGAAAAGGCAAAGTTGACTCTTGTAGCCACAATTGTTTTACATAGCGAAAATATTTATTTGAGAACTGCTCTTTATAAATAAAATAGCTGGTATATGGGTAAATTGTATGATATTTCGGCTCGTCTATGGTCGGTAGTGAGATCACGTAAACCCTGTAGGGATGTGTAACCCTGCATGTATTCAGATAACTTAGAAAACTAGGCTTGTCTGTTAGTTAAAAGTGGGACTCGTGCCTAATAATTACGGTTTGGAGGGTTTTAAATGTAATTTATTACAACATTAAATTTTAATAGCACATTAAATAAAACAGTAAATTTATATCCGCATACTGAATGCCAAAGTACAAGTGGCCGTAGATCACACAACAATTATAATAATATTATTGATGAATATATGATTTTGATCTACAATAATGGTCCTCACTGACAAGTTTTTAAAACTTGGCGAGGCCCTGACACTGTTAGTTTTGAGGATTAAATAATTTTTGTATTTGTACTTAAAAAAACAGATTGTGATAATCTGTGTTTTTAAGTTATTAAAAATAAAAAGTATCAACATGTTTCGTAAAAGGTACATAAATAACTCACAATCCACGCAATTCTTTCACTTTCGTGTGCATCTTCGTTATCAATTATTTAAAGTACCTACAGTAAGTCTAACACATTTTGAGACGGACAGTTCGATAGTCTATTTTCAATTTTATAACAACGAAATTCGTGCTATTGTTGTACGAGTGTTTACGCGCCGCTGGAACTGCAATCGTCCTTTATACGAATAATTCTCATGAAATCGTTCAATCGAGTGAAAATAAAATCTTCACTGACCTATATATAGCAAAGAAGTTGATTTATTGAAGTTTCATAATATGAAATAGTAAATGGTTTTATTAAAAATAGGTTAAACGCACGTATCAGATGGATCAGATGTTGTCAAATGACGAACGGGCAAGGCTCTCTTCGTTTCTTGCCAATTCTACGAAACATTTTTATTATTGTTGTTAAATTTGTATGTTTTTAGCGAATTTCCCAGAGGGAAGAAGCTATTACCGTAGGTCTCATGGTAAGACCAAAACCCGGGACCATGTTATTTGTTCGATTTTGTATTAGGAATTTGTATTCTTCTTGTAATAAAATATAAAAAAATAAAACTTTATTTATTACAAATATATGAACTACATACTAAGAAGAGAAGAGAGTTACTTCAGCCTTAGGAGAGAAAGGACTATTTGTTGCTGCTGTCCCAGTGATAAAATTAAAATTTAATACTGATTATATGTGAAATGAAGAGTGACTACAGTGTGGTATAATTGTTAATCTTGATTTTTCATAAAGAATCCAAAATACTCAAGCCTATATTTAAGGTCGTATTTTACTATTATCATCATATAGCAAATTAAGACTTTCATAACTAATTAAATTTACTTTTTAAATTTTAATGAAAGTCAACCATTATTTAAATTCAGTGTAGTTTGGACTTACCTTAAGGACAATTCAAAATTCATTTTATAGTACCATTATAGGCCTAAGTTAAACACAACCAACTAGACATCATTTGGGCAATTATTTATAATAGTAAAATGCTATTCAAGGCAGCACAATTTCCCAAACCCTGACATAAGAATCCATGTATTTAATAAATTATACATTTAATCGAAAGACACTGTTTAAATACTTAAATTATTAGGCCCAGTTTTTTTTCAATTTTGTGATCAAGGCATTGTCGCCATCTTGTGTAAAAGGCTAGCGTCACTTCCGTTTTGATCAATAAATATTGTATTATCAAATCATAAACAAGAGTGTTAGTAATACCATCTTTACATTAGTAAAAGAAATTCATAATATCAAAAAAGAGTAAATATATCTTCATCTCAACCTATTGGAAATTTCACTTTTTTGTAAATTGTTAAAAAAAACTACCCTCGCCATTTGAATACATTATGAATAAGAAAAGGAAATTTACTAGGGCTGCAGATCTACTGAGGTGGTGTTGTTTGAGCTCCCTTATCCTTTTCCACATATACTCAGTAATATGACAGATATACCACGTGTAAATACAGAATGATCACAATTAATTATAAATTATTGGATTTATATCCTTAACTGTAGTAGTTTTTGCAATTAAAGAATTGTCTTGTTATACACAATAATGGGACAGATATCAAATAATATTGTTTGAACCGTCGAATAATCGTGCGCCGAAGATATCGGTGCTTGTAAGCCCGTCAATGACAGAACTTAGCCAGTCAAATGTGACGGGTCATGTCAACCTTCATCAACAATTTACCGACAACGTATAGACGACCCTATTATAGCTATTTATGGGAGACTTTATTTTACACATTGCTTATCTCAACTTAAACGTTATTGTAGTAGACTTAGAATGTTTAATTTTATTCTGAAAAATACAAAATATTATTGTGAACAAAATTAAAATATTTCACAATCCATCTGCATTAAATAGTTAAAATAAAAAGCATTTTTAAAAGAAACGTCATGTTTTAAAACATTTTACTAACGTTTATGTTAATCAAATATGGATATATAATATATCAACAGAAAGGAGAACTCTTAAATGTTTCATAGATACTACAATGATACAAGTGCTCAATGTGGTGTATATTAGCTATGAAGAAAGTTTCTAATCTATGCTCTAAATGTTCACATACACCAGCTAGTATTGCAAGGATGATGGATTTTACGGTATTACGAATACGTCCAATGTGTCAGACTACTACTGTGTGAGACCAGTAGTGGTCTGACCTTCGTGTCGTGCGGTCCTACTTGTTTTTACGTTCGCTAGCTCGGAGGCGGAGTGTTAGTGTCATTGGTTTGCAACTTTCCGAATGTACAAAATAGGCTAAGTAGAGTGTTTTGTTAACTATTTAATTATACAGTTATATTTTTCGTTGTGTTTTTGAGCGGTTTCTGTTTTATATGTAGAAATAACCTTTTGTTTGTATAAATGTAAATATCGTTAGACACTTGAAAACGGGAGTAGTTTATCCAACCCTCGAAACGTTGTGTAGATTTTAAGCACAATACGCTTTGGAAAAGTCCACGTAATTTTTAATTTAATAAACTTTGTCTTTTACATATCCTATAGAAAAAATCACACAATGTCGGATGCAGAGATCAAGGAGGCCATTTGAGAAGGGCCAAGTCATTATCGTTACGTCTGCCAATCCACCACTGAGGTAGCTTCTCATTTAAGAAGTTATTCATGCCTGCTTATTGGATAAATTTATTTACAAAACTTTAATAATGGAAATTTACTCGATTTTTTATATTTAGTATTTTGTGTGTTACCTGCATTAGCAGTTTTATACGTTTCTACTAGAAACTACCTAATCCCTTTTCTTTTTGGAGGGCCGTTGTACAGTTAATTATTTAATAGCCCAATAAAATTGCAACTAGGTCAACCAACACATCAGGATCCTTAAATTACCCTCGGGAATAAGTATTACAATTACGCAATTAATGAGTTTAATAGTGAGTATATAGTGGCATAGGCTTTATCTGGTTGTTACCTGTATGATACGCCGCACATATCACTGACTCGCTACTAGTAAAGATAATACCACAAAGTCTCATATAGTGGCATAATAGCTCTTATCTGTTTATCAGCTGTGTTGCAGCCTCGTGCTAGTGGCGGACGGCCGCACATATCACTGACTCGCTACTAGTAAAGATAATACCACAAAGTCTCATATAGTGGCATAATAGCTCTTATCTGTTTATCAGCTGTGTTGCAGCCTCGTGCTAGTGGCGGACGGCCGCACATATCACTGACTCGCTACTAGTAAAGATAATACCACAAAGTCTCATATAGTGGCATAATAGCTCTTATCTGTTTATCAGCTGTGTTGCAGCCTCGTGCTAGTGGCGGACGGCCGCACATATCACTGACTCGCTACTAGTAAATATAATACCACAAAGTCTTATATAGTGGCATAATAGATCTTATCTGTTTATCAGCTGTGTTGCAGCCTCGTGCTAATGGCGGACGGCCGCACATATCACTGACTCGCTACTAGTAAATATAATACCACAAAGTCTTATATAGTGGCATAATAGCTCTTATCTGTTTATCAGCTGTGTTGCAGCCTCGTGCTAATGGCGGACGGCCGCACATATCACTGACTCGCTACTAGTAAAGATAATACCACAAAGTCTCATATAGTGGCATAATAGCTCTTATCTGTTTATCAGCTGTGTTGCAGCCTCGTGCTAGTGGCGGACGGCCGCACATATCACTGACTCGCTACTGGTAAAGATAATACCACAAAGTCTCATATAGTGGCATAATAGCTCTTATCTGTTTATCAGCTGTGTTGCAGCCTCGTGCTAGTGGCGGACGGCCGCACATATCACTGACTCGCTACTAGTAAATATAATACCACAAAGTCTTATATAGTGGCATAATAGCTCTTATCTGTTTATCAGCTGTGTTGCAGCCTCGTGCTAGTGGCGGACGGCCGCACATATCACTGACTCGCTACTAGTAAAGATAATACCACAAAGTCTCATATAGTGGCATAATAGCTCTTATCTGTTTATCAGCTGTGTTGCAGCCTCGTGCTAGTGGCGGACGGCCGCACATATCACTGACTCGCTACTAGTAAATATAATACCACAAAGTCTTATATAGTGGCATAATAGCTCTTATCTGTTTATCAGCTGTGTTGCAGCCTCGTGCTAGAGGCGGACGGCCGCACATATCACTGACTCGCTACTAGTAATATAATACCACAAAGTCTTATATAGTGGCATAATAGCTCTTACCTGTTTATCAGCTGTGTTTGCAGCCTCGTGGTAGAGGCGGACGGCCGCACATATCACTGACTCGCTTAATACTACAAAGTCTTATATAGTGGCATAATAGCTCACATATCACTGACTCGCTACTAGTAACGATTACATTTTGTGGGACATTACCAAAGTGGCAGACACCATGGTAATGTTCCACAAATTTGTTCTAAACCTCCTTACATCCAATGTTTGCATAGGTGTTCTTGGCCCCCATGCCCTATGTTAATTTTGACCTCAAAATGTAAAAAATGATGCGGAACAGCAAATTTATCTCACTAGAATGAACTGTGACTGTTATATTACGAAAATATATTACAGTTACAACACATACAAGCAACACAGTTATACATAAGCAAGACAAATTTTAAGTATAGTTGTGATTTTAATATTAACTTGCATTACACATAAGAATTTAACTGTCATTATGCCGGTATAAAAATGGAAGTTTTAGCTAAAACAACTGTGAAACTTAAGTCATGGATGTTTCTAAAGAAAATGTTTTCAGTTCCCCTAAAAAGCTGTAATTTTAACCACATCAAAAAAATAAAAATGTTTTATACTGTAATCATACATATGATACAAATACATATATAAATATATAGAAAAAATACACACACACACACACACAGAGATATATATATATATATGATAAGTGTCTAAACTATTGCAGGATTTGCACATAGGAAAAACACTGTGCGTGGAAATGAGTCGTTTTAAAATGAGAGTGAAAATATATAGGGATTTCTTAACACTTGAAGAAAAAAGTAATTTGAAAATAAATTATAAATTCTGGAGACTGCTGACTAAACTGTGATAAAAAAACCATGAAATGCATAGTAATAAAAGATAAAAGATAAAGGTGTTTTATGTTTAGTGTCCTAATAATTAATTATTGGATTAAAAAAAATACTATTTGAATCGAGTGAGACCAAACAACCAAACTGCTCTGAGGGAAATATGACCCCCATCAAATCCCCACATGAAGGAAATCAGATTCACATACGTTCCATCACTCACACAACACAAGTACATCAGTAAACACACAATCTTTTACGCCATCAAGCAGGAATGTTAATGTCTGTAAGTTGAAGTCAAGATAATGTTGGCTCCCTGTCTGCCAATCGCTATGAGCCACTGTAAAATCACAGTACAGTCACAGTTCCGTAGGTCTTGAGGTAGATTGTTGAACAAAGTGTGAGTAACATAGTGAAAATTCGTGGTGAAAAAGGTTCTTGTCAGTCTCGATACACGTTTCCTACCCCCAAAACTTGTCTTTTTCTGTAGTCATGAGTTTGGCATAAATTTAGTTGATTCTATATGTTAAATTAAGTGTTAAAACATTTTGGTCAAACCATATTTTTATTTTAGTCACTCCCCTCTCAGCAATGGCCAAAACTGTATCCCAATATGACATCACCGTTTCAAATTTTGGTCTGACGGATAGCTAATACAATGTTTTTTGAAAAGTAGTGAATATTCATTGACGTATTTAGTTTATTTTCCAATTGGAAAGTCTGCCGAAGTGATTATCAGTCTGCCGACAATTATTTAATTAGAAAAGAGAGTTAATTTTATATTCTAAGTGTTTTATACTAAGTTCCACATAGTATCAGAATATAAACAGAACGCTCATAGTTTTTTAGACTTAGGTGGGGAAGATTTTTCCGCATAACAAGTTCAAAGAAACTCGAATAAAGTATAACTCTGCTGTTGTAAAGTTAATAAGTAGTTAATATTTTAAATGATATCTAATTAATATCTTAATTAGTTAATATAGAAGTTAATATCTGATAAGTAACTTGTACATGCCAAGAAATTATTTAAGTAAACCTTTTTTCATGTTTCCGATTTAAAGCCATTCCAACAAAAATATAGCCATGTTTAAGAAAAAAGCAATACGCAGAAATATGAGAAATAACTCTTTACTTAATTAAGTATTTTAACGGACATTAAAAATCAAGATATTTTAAAACACACCAAAGCGACGGAATCAACCCCACAAGACGACATCGCCGACGGGCCGCAGCGCAAGCGGTGTCGACATTTTCCACTTGGCTGCTTGGCTTTGTTTACTGTGGAGCCTCAAACATCCGTCGTTACTCATATCTCGAACTGAATATAATCAAACATTCACGTTTTTGTCTTAAATAAGATTTTTTTTTAATAATTGCCCATTTTTTTATATCCTTTATTGCTGTCGACAATATTTACATTGTATAGCAAGCGTCAATTATTTAACAATGCATAATAAATTCAATATAATAATAATATTAATAATAATAACAGAAATATAAATATAGAAAAAACATAAAAAATATACAATAACTAACCCCTGGGGAATTAATTTTGAGTGGTTTTCCACCGGTGGACAGTGAACTCCTCCACCGAGTAAAACTCCAATCGTGTCAACTCACGCTTCAATCGTAGCTTGAATAAGTTGGAATAAGCCCATGTTACCTAGCTATTAAAAAACCTGTACTTATAGGAACAACACCTTTCTTAATCATCTGATTGTTCAGAGCAACAGTTCTCTGGTCTAAGAGTCAATATTTATGACCTATGATGACAGTTCATCTATTTTTTTAAATATAAACCGAGCACGATCCATTTTTATTTTACCAGGTGGAGAATTCCAAAGTCTAAATGCGGACACGGCATTTAGTCTATCTTCATATTTATTTATTATTATCCTTATTATTAGCTAATGCTATAGAATGAAAATCATCTTATAAAGTTCGATTGTTTCTTTTAAAAATTTGTAAAGTGAAAGAATGTAACTGAGTGCAAGTACATTGCTATAACACATTTCGTTTTAATTTATTTATTTTATCACATGTTTTCAACTCTAGTGTTAAGCAGCAAATACAGTTATTTGCTAGTCTAGGGGCGATATTTTGCTCATAATATAAAAAACGCTCAAACATAACACATGAAAATAACGTATGACATATTCAGTAGGTCAGCATAGCCACCTCAGACCATCCGGAAACTCTGAAGTGGTTTCCTAGCAACGGGAAACAATGTATCTCGTAGCTTAGCTTATGTTTTGTTCGTTATTTGGTACATATGAGTTTTTTAAATTGCGTTACTTAGTTTTTGATGCATAGAGTAGTAAGATTAACAATATTGCGTGTAGTTCGTCCGAAAACCTGTTTACTAACCTCGATTACCTCGACTTAACCTCGGACTTGTAACAGGATCTTGATGATGACAAAATACTGATTGCGACTTTTTATGTGAAAAGTAATTTTCCCATACTGCATTGCAGTCAGCTGTTCTTGAATATTTTGATTGCCAATTTTAGCCACAAAAGATATCATTAAAATTAAAAAATACTGCGTGATTCAGTTTCTTTCATCCTTCTCAGATATTATTTAACATAAAATCAAAATACAGTAGAATCTCTCATATATTATATGATGATGACGGGATAGTTGGAACTGCCAAAAATGGGATATCGGAGCAAATTAAACACTTTCCCTATGAAGAAAAATAGCTATGCATCACTGTAATACACCTTAACTTACCTATATTACACAAATTAAACATGAGCACATCTGATCTGATTATAATAACTGAAAAATAATAAAATTTAGGTTATACGTAATCGAATAATAAGTCTTTTATGCTTTGTCACGCTCGGCAACGACGGGAGCATGGGAAACATAGATAGACGGACAGACGGACGGTGATCGGGAGGAGTCGGATATCAGGAGGTCGGATAAGGCAGGATCTACTGTATTGCGTTTAAATCCACAGTTAATCATAGAGTGATCCTCTTTCAAAAGACATAAAATGCTCACAAAACATTGTATAATCCTTTATACATTTTTAATGCATATTAATAGTAGTTAAGACGGATTGAGAAAAAAAATCACATAACATACGAATACAAAACTACGGCCTTTTAAAATTTCCTAAAAAATAATTTTAAATCACCCATCCTTCAAAATTGAACGAAATAAATTTTTAATCGGAAACGCAAGAAAAAGTGAACGAAATCTCATTATCAATTATTATTGAATAGGCTCAAAGTAGGAAACATTTCGTGGTGCGTGGTTGTCTGTTCAGGTCAATTCCCTCAATACATACATAACCTCTACATAAATGCAATGAAATAAACTCCACATTTAACCACTCACTACTATAATAGTATAAATTTTATTCGATGAAAATTTTGGAAAATGAGCTATTCTTAGATTTTTTGGGATTGCCTAAAGAAATCAAGTATAATAAAATGTTAGCATACTGAGGTAAGGTTACTCAATTTCGTCATTTAGAATGTCATTTGAAAAGAAAATTTTTTAAACACAATTTTCCAGTTATGAATAAAAGGTTCTTGAGGTACAAAATAAAATATTTCGTTCTATTGAAGTCGGATTACTAAACGATTAGTTTATTTTTAGTTCTTAAGTCAAGTTATTATTAAACACTTATTTCATTGCTTATAGCTTACTATTGCTTATTATTAGCCATATATTAGCTTATAGAGCGGACCCGTAAAACCGGTCTGGCATCGCCCTAAAATATTGTACCTACAGGTTGCGTCAAAAATAAGTATTTTTGAAAATTGGTGAGATTGTTTTCTATTCATAAATTCAGAAGACAATACAATTATTGAATTTATCACTGCTGTTTACTGTTAGATAGAGAAAGTATACGTTACATCAATGATACCGTTCTCTTTAATAACACATTGAATAATCTTTAAAAATAAATAATAAAAACTGTTGTTTTAGTATCTATTTTGACTATATAATTGTTATCTTCTTGTAGTAAACCTCGGAAAATAGTCCCTAGTTTTACTATCCGTCATAACACATTGATTTGTATTGTAAATTGGATTAACTTCAATGTTATCAGACCATAAACATTAATTGGGCGGAAGGATATATATTTGTTAACCTGTACTGTAACTTGCTTTCATGAAATATGCTGCATCAAAAAACATTAATGCATCTTTTATAGATCAACACAGGTAAGTGTTTTTAATAGATCCTATACGTATATAATGTATTAAGCTTGACGTATTTCATCAGACTATAGTTTACTTAATAATTAAAATTATCTACTACAATACAAAACAACTAAAACACGATCACTAATCTCAAACAGTTTACAAAACATTAAAGAAGCTTAGGTAAAATTAAAAAAAGATATTTAAACGAGTTTAAATACTATTATGAAGAATGTAATGTCCCATTGTTGCTCCAGAACACCTTAATGTTTCTTTTATTCACGTTTCTCAGGAACTTTCTTCATTCTGATGATTTATTAAAGAAGGAGGAAAGTCTTTTCTTAACAGCTCGTTTTATTTGTTCATAATGTGTTTCATGTTCAATACTAAGTAGCAGTTTTCTTGAATATCGACTGATTGAATTAAATGAGCCTTTCTTAAAATTTTAAAATTTAGAGTTTTAGTTCAAATTTAGCTGTAGTAAATCTGAATAGCTGTACATTTTAGTCATTTTTGTGGGGAAATTGAGTTATTTATTATCGTGGTCCTACTAAGAAGACAGTGGAACCAAGACAACATACAGATCTGTAATCTGCATGGCCTGGAAAGGTATTGACGAAGCTCATAAACAATGGATTGAATAACCTTTGAAAACTTCACGTACAGTTATAACTGTATTTATATATTTGTCTTAAATATGTTTAATGAATAAAGATTTAGTAAAATTATTATATTTAATTCACATAACAATCTGATACGTCTTATATTTGATCGGATATTAAATCTTTACTTACATCATCAATTCCGATAGTAGAATTTTTATAGTTAACTCTAAAATTCAGATAAAATTAATATGGCTCAATGATGGTAAAGTAATGTTAAAGCAACTGTCCAATCACCTTTTTCGATATTATCTCTACTCCAATGAGGGTTCTTGTCTCTTAACTCCAAAGAAAGATTATTTCTTTATTTTTAAAGTGTAATCACCCACGTTGTGCGTAAATAATATTTGTGATAAAAATTGTATTTATATCAATGTGAGAAAAAGGTTATATCATAGATAAAAATACTATAAAAGGGAATGTTTTCAGTTCAAAACAGCTTTTCTTAAAACCATATGACGGCACGTCCATCAAACACTTTCACTGCACTTTTTGCGATCGCCAAATCTGCTAACACCCCCCCTAGAGCTTAGACATGTCCATGTCAAATATCTTTTTTTATATTTCAATGCTCACACTTAGACTAAATGAGCTATAACGCTCAAAGCTTATATGCGTTATGTGTGTGAGATTACTTTATCACTCATAACCTAAATATTAATTTTAGAAATATTCCCTTAAGTTATTTAGAATAAAGGGATATTATTATCAAACTAAAATTTAGGATATCATTAAATAAAATAGTTCACGGTGTAATGCTACTTTTAGTATTAGACCAGAACGGTCATATGAATAAATTACCGAAATTTCAAACTAAAGCAAGATTTTATTGGTGTTAATAGAATGATTGTAGTTACATATTTCTATGAATGCCAATAGGTGATCTGGAATCTCAATTTGGATCTAAGATGTTAAAAAAACAATAGAAAGAACTTCCTAAAAGGTTTTATAGGGCTCTCATTTACTGAGTCAAGAGGACAAAAGAGAAATTGGTTGCACTTTTTGTAATCTCAGTATTGTTTCATACAAAAGTATAAATGATTTTGTTGTTGTTTATACGTTGTAAGTACAAAACCTCGTCATTATAACGGCAAAAGCAATAATACTAATAAGCCTATTAATTAAATAAGTTAGCCTGTATTTGCTTAAGCGCAAAGAGGAAGAATGGAACTTAAAATAGTATAGGGCCTATCTTACTTTCTACTATTATCTTTTAATCATTTCACTTTGATTAGTATAGCTGTCGTCCGCCCACTTTACATATTCTTTAGTCATTTATAAAGTATATTTCCAAATTAAAAAAAAAATCGTGTTATATACACCATTTATAACTCGGCTGGACCATTTTAATGATCTTTGATTTTATGGATTCGTCTCTGCTCCGAGTAGGCTATAGGCATATTCAGTTTGATAACTTAGGCAAGTAAGTAATTGATAACTTATGAATGAATGAATGAAAAAGTGCTTTATTTTTAAACAGATTCTTTTTTTCACAATATACATTTTTCAACACTAATAAACACTGGTCACATAAGGACCGTCGGTTTGGTTAGGACTACAACTATAATAATCATATTCAATATAAATTTCGCCTTTAACAGAAAAAGAAAAGAATAATAAATGCACATAAAATACCTAACCCATGAACTAACTAATAATAATAACTACTTTAATAATAATAACTAACTGAAATCTTCTGATGTATGGAGACCAAAACAAAGTAAAACCAACAATCAAATTTCATCAAATTTTTTACATTGATGTATACAATTATATGCGTGAAACAATCATAATCAAATGAGTTAAATATGAGGCGAGAATTACATTAATAAGGACTACAAGCTATCAGTAGATCATATAAATAATTGACATTACTATTACGTTACAACAAAATCTTAGGTTATGGTTTTTAGTTTTAGAGCCTGCGGAGAGTGGTGAGAGGTGTCCTGTCAACTATCCCATGAGCAAGCCTAATCCCACATACACATACACACGAGTACATTCACACACCAACGTACATACCTACACTGCTATAAAATGAAACACGTTTTCATCCGCGTTTAGATTACATCGGGAGCAGGTATGATTTCTGTCAGAGCACCAGGGTTTAAAATTTAAGTCGATCAATTCTGCTCTGGCCTTAACCGCCCATGCTATAACTTCGATGTCATTCTTATCTTTAAAGAAGATTCTGTTATCGGCAAGGTTAAGGTCAAGATCAAGAGCCAGGTACCGGCTGTGGTAGTGATATGTCGACGTGATTGCCCTAGCTCGGCACGCCGCCCTCCATGCTCGTCTCTCCGCCTCCACCACGCTCGCTAACTGCGAACCCAGCCGCTGCACGTTAATAATTCCTTCAGTTAATTTATTATTAACTATTTATTATTTAATTCTGTATAAACATTTTATTTTTAAAACAAACTCGTGTTCCAATCATGAGTTTCTCAAAATAAGTTGATTTTTTTTATTTAGATGTGGAAGCCTTGTGGGTGGCTAACATTATAATAGGATTATAATAGCCCTCAAAGGTAAGCAAAAACTATACAACTATATAAACTATAATATATGTACTATAATACTATATTATATGAAAGTATAAAATACTATATACAATACTATAATACTATAATTATATATAAACTATAAACTATATAGGTGAAAACTATGTGGATGAAACAATTAATCTGTTCCCGCCTCCTTCATTCAGCGACTATAAAGGTTGTAGTGGCGACAACAGTGCATCGATCCACATTAGACCTCAACAAATAGCTAAATCGGGACGAAACGCTCCCGTAGTATTTATATTGTTTTGTGTCCATTAGCCTGCTTGTTTAAAGCGTACTTTCACAAACTCATAAACTGGTATCACTTTTAATTTATTTAAATTTTAAATGTAAAAATAAAACGCTAGGATATCACTAAATTGATATAAATAAACGTTTAGCTTCTTTAAATAAAAACCTTTAAATCACAACAGAGCTAATATAAGTTTATTGAGTAATGACGAAAATAAATTCACTGAATATTTTTTGCAAATTATCCTAAAACATAATTACAAACTTAATATATACGCTATAGGATTGGAGGAAACTCGTCATAATTACGGAGTAATAAGAGTCCATGCAAGATTGGGGGCACCGTCTCTTCCTGGTTCTGACACTAATGACTTTTCACTGGTTACTCGTTACTTAGTGGTTATCTTTACAGCAGTTTTTAATCACGACACTCTTAACCAGTGTGTTAACGAATAATATTTCCCACTAATCGTATGATATCTACTTGCTTAACATATATGTATTTTAAAATAAATAAATATTTACATAATATTATATTTTAAATATAAAAAATTATATATGTATATATATATATATATTATGTATATAAAGAGTAAAAACTAAAGTTCAGATACAACTTTATTTCCTCATAAAATTCATTGTAAATTACGGCACTTTTTTATACCTTAGCAAATTTTTTATTGATTGTTAACTTAAACAAAATAATCAAAAATTTGATAATCAGGAAGTGTCATTATTTTTAGTTATTTCAAATATGGCCACTTAAAATTCCCTCATAAACAAAGCAGCCGATTATAAAATGTTGAAATCAATTTTATAAATAAAATTTAAAAATGGTAAATTTAGTATACTTTATACATCACTAATTTACAAGAAAGAGTGGTTGACAATAATTTTGTCGACTTTTGTAAAGCTGTTTGAAAGATGTAGATTTTGAAATAATAGTTAAAACTCCGTAGGTACATATACTTTCTCCTTTCAAAAGTAACCTACTAATCCTAAATAACAAAGAGGAGGGAAGGTTAAGGAGCTCTTCCTTCGGATTTTTTAATTAAATGATAGCTTGAAGCTATATTATGTTTCATAAAAAGGACGAGAAAAAAGTAAAAAATAGCTACTGACTATTTACCACGGAGCTCTACGATTTGTAATGAAATTGTGAAATTGGACACGTGTTGTGGTTGTTTTTGACACTAAAAGTCGATTTAAAACAAATTAAATTACAATCTTAAAATTGAAAAAGTCGTTTTAGTCGTGATAACTTAATTTTATTTACTAATTGTAATGTTAAGGACAGATATATTGATAATCTGCCCCGAAACCCCTATGTATTACGTTAAATTTAAAACACCCCACTCTTTTATCAATCCCATTCGTGAATAGTTTTGTTGGGTATATAATCTGGAATATGAAACATTAAATTTGAAGCAAAACTGTTATAGGCGAGTATGATAAATTTATATTTTTCTTATTTGTAATTAGTTGGTGTAGGTGATGTTTGGTAAAATCAAAAGAAAGGTGCTTAGTTGAGTTAGGTTGATGTATAGTATAAAGCAAAATACGCAGAGGTTTTCAAAAATCGAATATAAGCGAAATTACATGAGTGTTGAGTAGTGTTGCTTATCAAAATAAAAGTATAACGTTTTAGCAGCCAAAAAGCAAATAGCAGAGCTATTTAGTCGTAGTACGAATTAATTGGCTTAAACAGCCTAATTGCCAGAAATTGTACAAGAAAAAGTAGTTAATATGTTAAATCTCTTAATAATTAAAATTAAAAATATAAAATAAAAAGTATTAGTATGATAATGGAATTTAATAAAGCAATAGAATGAATAGATAGTGTATATATTTCCGGTACGAATTACACGCTTAAATAAAGCCTTAAACCAATCAGAACTGTGGCTTTGGTGGGTAATATTCTTTCACTTGTCACAAACCGTAGTTAAATAAAATATAAAATCTATAAAATATTTTTCAGTATAAATAATATAGTAAATATAATTTTAGTTTACTAAGTACACAAAATATTAAAAAAATCAAATTTAAAATAAAATTAATAAATAAATTGGTTTAATGTATCTTGATTCGATAATATCAGTTAATTGGAGTCACAATTACTTTGAAGTACGGATTTTACAGTCACAGTACACGGAGTTGTTTTGGTGTTATTAATGATATACATGTATATTCTTTGCCACTTATAATTGCTCCATCTTT
Organism: Nephotettix cincticeps; assembly: GCA_023375725.1. NCBI lineage: Eukaryota > Metazoa > Arthropoda > Insecta > Hemiptera > Cicadellidae > Nephotettix > Nephotettix cincticeps. The sequence continues at coordinate 42,698,435 of CM041786.1, read as the reverse complement.
ATAGTGCGAGTATATTATTCTAACTCATAAAAATGCAGTATTCTGTTATTTAATGATACATACATCATTTTATGATTTTTTTTCTATAAAAATAAAAATATTTTCTTACCGCTTTTATTCGTGATCCTGATTTGAACTCACAAACACACACTCAATACCTGAAAAGGGCAGATTTAAACGTTATCCATCTATTACTTTGTAGAGCTAAAATACTAATAAACGATTCCTGACAGAAGTTCCTAACAGAAAAAATTTAGGCCTACTTTTACACTATGAACTATATTACACATATGAACTAGATTGGACTACTTTGTGATTATTATCATGTAAAAAAAATAGTAAACAATTCTCAAAGGGTTTGAGTTTCTGATTTTTCTTGAGATATAGACATTGCCGAACAAAGGTCTTAGCCACATTTGAAAATATCAACGCCGAGATCTTAAATCGATCCCAGTAAAAATAAATCTGTATTTCCAATCAATATAGAGGCTTTTGATTTTGGATTGGTTAATCTGTATATCTGTAAATACGCTTAAATTTCATAAAAACAAATTATGCCAATGTATCATGAGCGTTTCTATTAGTGTGTCTAAGACTGATTGGCGAGAATGGAGGCCGGCTGGTGGTATCTATTAACTACCTAGATTAGTAGAAGAAAATGCCCAAAAGAAGAACTCTTTCCCCAAAGTGGACCCCTGGCTTTCTGGCTCTGTGTGGTGCTGAACTCCATTGAATATAAGCGTAAATAGAATCCTGACTTTTGTTCCTACAGTGTGAAGCAATCACGACATTTACTTCAACCTCTGATTGGGAGTTAAAATTGTTGCAGTGTCATACGTTATTCAACATTTCTTATATATTGTTGAAAATAAGGCTTTATTATTTGTCTCCAATATTAAGAAATAGAGATAATATATAATCAAGCTATCTAATTAGCATGTTATTGTAAAAACTTACTAAGTAAAAAAATAGTCCATAGTCGCGTAAAGTGGACACCCTTAAGTTTCCTAAAGTGGACCCCATGTATTTCATGTCAAAATACCTGTTGTATGTGTATCTACATAAGTTGTTTTTTCAGATTTAAAGAGAATAATGGCACAGGTTGAACACAGGAAGTGGAATCAATCCAAGATGGCTAATTTCCTCGAGGAAGCAAAACCTAACGTTCGTGGTGTTAGTGCAGCAGAACCTTCAAGAGAAGGGAAAGAGCTTGTGAAAGAACCTCTTAACCTCGATAATTTGTCTGAGGAAAAATCAATCAGTGAAGAAGTCGGCATCTCGACTGGTTCATCTGTATTGGGGCCTCTATCAGGAGTTACTCCATCAAAGGATGATGATACTGTGTTTTTTTATTGGAAGGTGCGGATTACTCCTAAGGCACTTCAGCCGTAGCGGCATTTTCGCACCCCTACGTGGGTTGCGGCATTGTCACATAGCGAAAAGCCATTGGCGATTAGCGGGATTTGAACCCGGGACCTTGGGAGCCAAAACTCCGCGCTATAGCCCTAGACCAGCGCGCTCCCACGTCTGTGTGTATGTTCTTTGAAAGGCAATTTTCGGATGTGCATTATGTTCTCACAATGGCGTCATGTGGACTGTGCTGGAGCAGAAAAAGAGGCGAATGTCTGTGATTTTTGTCCATTAAGAATACTTTCCGAACATTTTATGCATTTTTTAAAATTGACTTAGAATTGTTTATTATAGACGGAAATGGTATAAATGTTGTATTTTAACAAAGTATTATCATATTCAATGTTACATAATTTTCTGTCATTACATCCAATTTCTCCCTTAATTTCAGTGTTTTTTTGTTTCTTTAATTTCTACCAGGGGTCCACTTTGGGCAACTTTTCTGTAGATTCCAAAAATGCAAGGTTTTGTTAATTTTTTTACAAGTTTTAATATTATTTTATAAAAATAAATATAAATGACAAAGACATTATCAAGCAGTGATTACATACTTTAAAAAACAAGCATTAAGCGTTTTACATTTTAAATTATGAAAAAACGGGTGTCATAATATTATTGAATTTTATATCGTGGTTATCAAAATATTGATAACCAAACTCAAAGAGCAGTTCATTCTCTGTACAATATTCAGTATCAAAGTAGGCTTGAAACATGATAAAGTAAACGCTGAAGCTAATGATTGGACACTGAGCGTTGTCAAACATCACAAGGATCATCAGAGGGCCGAGCACTCTGTCTCCTTCCATTACTATACTTGCAGATTCATTAATTATCAAAGGTTACTCGTAAGCAAGCAAAAGTGGTGCAATTTTGAGGATTACTCTTCAAACACATTAATGTGACCCTCAAACTAATTGCTTGGTAGTCAAAGAAAATAAAATTGTTTTGTAAAGAAACTAAAACCCTTCAAACTTTTTCACGATACATGTAAACTCATTTCCGAAACAGTTTCATATTAGAGATATTTTGAAACATTTAATTAGCTGTGGATCCCATAATGATTTACCATGTAATATGGCACTATTTATAATGTTTTACAAATATGTAAATCAAAAATTTCTATAGTATAATATTTTAAAAGTTAAAGCTACCTTACAAACTGAATAGCAGTTAAACAAGTCAACACTCATCGGGGAAGATGAACCTGAACGTTATAAAGCTTTGAATGAAGTATTTGTACTTACTCCCATTCCCCAGCGTGTAATTCATTAATCTTGCTGCCGACATCAAGTAGCGGCTACAACAAAAACCACTATCTTGAAAATCTATTTGTTGACAGATTGCTTTTAAACCTGTAAGCCAGCTAGTAAATCAAACTTATTTAGTTATAACATTTTAGATAAATAAATCCGCTGAGTCAAAACCTACGCCTGAAACGAGAATACGATTAATTACGGCTTTGGCCACAACGTTAACCAACTTTCCAATTATAACGAAATCAAACTGTAATAATCAAACGATAATGTACTGCAATAATTACCCAATAGTCGGACTACAATAATCACACAATAAATGTACTGCAATAATTACCCAATAGTCACACTACAATATTCACGCGATAAATGTACTGCAATAATTACCCAATAGTCGCACTACAATAATCACACGATAAATATACTGCAATAATTACCCAATAGTCACACTACGATAATCATACGATAAATGTACTGCAATAATTACCCAATGGTCACCCTACGATAATCACACGATAAATGTACTGCAATAATTACCCAATAGTCGCACTACGATAATCACACGATAAATGTACTGCAATAATTACCCAATAGTCGCACTACAATAACCATGCGATAATTGTACTGCAATAATTACCCAATAGTCACACTTCAATAATCATGCGATAATTGTACTTCAATAATTAACCAATAGTCGCACTAGAATATTACGTGATAGTTGTACAATAATTACCCAATAGTCGCACTACAATAATTATGCGAAAATCGCACTTCAAGAATTACCCAATAGTCGCACTACAATAATCACACGATAATGTACTACAATAATTACCCAATAGTCGCACTACAATAATCACGCGATAAATGTACTGCAATAATTACCCAATAGTCGCACTACTATTATCATGCGATAATTGTACTGCAATAATTACCCTATAGAAGCAATACAATAATCACACGATAAATGTACTGCAATAATTACCCAATAGTCACACTACAATAAGCTTGCGATAAATGTACTGCAATAATTACCCAATAGTCGCACTACAATAATCATGCGATAAATGTACTGCAATAATTACCCAATAGTCGCACTACAATAATCACACGATAATGTACTACAATAATTACCCTATAGAAGCAATACAATAATCACACGATAAATATACTGCAATAATTACCCAATAGTCGCACTACAATAATCACGCGATAAATGTACTGCAATAATTACCTAATAGTCACACTACCATAATCATGCGGTAAATGTCCTGCAATAATTACCCAATAGTCACACTACAATAATCACACGATAAATCGATCCCTCCGCCCTGCCAGAGGATGATAGGCTAATGCATGATGGTCACAGCTAGATGTGTCAGGTTAAGGCACAGTCGATCCCTCCGCCCTGCCAGAGGATGATAGACTACATGCACGATGTTCACATCTAGATGTGTCAGGTCAAGGCACAGTCGATTTGAAGTTTTGATTATAAGTGCATCTAGAGATGAAAAATCATATCATAATTCGAAATGTATGTTATGTAAGTAGATGTAACCATGAAAAGACGTGGTTTTTTCTTCATAATGACATTTTACGTTTTAATATAATTTAAATTCTTTAATATCCACAACCGCGCATTTATAAAAGAAGATTTCCCTATTTATTTAAAATAATTTTGTAATATAGTTAAACTTTCTGCTTTTACAAAACATAAACAGCCGAAGAAAAAGCGTAAAGGGGAGGCATATCATAAAGTTTATTGTTTATTTATTTAAAAATAATTAAATTATTCGATTTAAATCAACAATGCTTAAGGAAACAGTTAATTAAATTCCACAAATTCCTTGGTAAAAATAACTTTTATTTAAAGAAGGTCTAATTTAGGCAGAATATGAATAACCTATTAGTTACATCATAATGTCTCGATGGAATAGTCACTTGAAAGCAACCTGCCTTTGATAAGCCCGTCATTGTCTTGCTTGATTGCATATTGTTCCACCCAATTGCGGTTTATCAACAATCCCAAGGAGCATGCAACATTTTCAAGTGGGAGAGATTTTACATACGGTTTACGTTCGTTTTACTACCATTGAATCAACGATTTTAATAAATTGTCTGTAATTTACAATTTTAATGTGATTTACATATTACAAACCTTCATTTTAATGTATGTGCGAAATGTATTTCGATTTAGACTACAACGTAAAGGCATCTAAAATGTGCTATATCTTAAACTTGTTATTATGAATTTTAATTTCGTAAATAGTTAAAATATTTACACTTTGATACAGTAAAAAAAATTAATTACATATTTTTACAAAAGCAAAAAAATAGGTTTTAATAACACAATAAAGATTTATATACATAAATTACCCACTAAACTGAGCTACTTAAACCCAAAATAAATTTTTAACAACAATAAAAATAAAACTTTTACAAAAATATAGTTAACCGAAAATGTAAATGTAGTTTTATTAGGGGTCTATGATCTAGGTAGCAATTATTAATAGATTCAACATTCGGCAGCAACAGTACCAGATGTGGCACTGTTCTTTGTTACTCTGGTACTTTTGCTTGCCAACACGGCATGCCTGTAGCTGAATCATATTTGTTAGCCGATGTGATCACGCGTTCACGACCTCAGCTTGAATGTGACTAGGTAACATTAAACGACGAGGAGTCCATAACTGTCATCATAGAGTTTATGCGTAGTTGAGTTGGTAGTCTGAACGAGTAGTTGTTAGTTCATGGTAACATAAAGATATTGTTGATAACTAAACAATATAAATAATGTTGACTACGAAAGTTTAATAAATAATTTGTAGTTATGTTCTAACTCTTAACTAAATGTAAATAAAAGATTTATTAATGTGATTTTTTATCAAAATCATGTTGGTATTTGATTAATTCAGTAAAACCAAAAAATACCGTTTTATGTTAAACGTATCATAGTTACTTTCTACATAAACTCTGTTAATAATACAGCATATTTCAATTATCCCTATACATTTTTGAAGAAACTGAATGGTCTGCCTTATCAAAAATTGTCATGGTAAATTTTTTGAAACATTGGTTTATAAATTTCACAATTTATTGTTCAAACATATATTTTTCTTTAATGCTGAAATCTTTTTAAATAATATTGTGAAAAATACGATGAGTAATTTGAGCAATAATGCAAACCGCTAATGATATCAACTAACTGACTAATAATAATCAAGATAAGTGTTTCAAGAGTGTTTAAAAAAATATAGTCACGGAGATTGTTTACAATTATACTATTTGGCTATTACTGAATGAAGTACGTATCATGTTTTTTCTAAAAAATACAACTGGCCGTTCTTGCAATATTTGTTACTGCAAAAAAATTCCCTTTGTAATTAATTTCATTGATCTAGAAGTGACTTTAGTTATATACTGTACTCAAAAGATAAATAATATAAACCACATGAATGATGTAAATTGATTCCTGTCGAGAGATGCACAGTTGTGTTTCATTGTTTTTGTTCATCGTTTATTCAATTTTAATAAAGTTTGAATAGTAAACGTTAATGTTTATTGCTTAGTTACATTTCCAACAGTGTAGAATCTTACAAAACAATTTTCTTTGTACTAAGAAATGCACATTAGAATTATAACTGAAGTTGAGTTATCCAATATTTTTTTCAATTACTTAAATAGAAAGTAAATGCGATTCTGAGGAGACAAATTGGGAAATAATGAGATCCAGACTCTTCCAATCTTATTGGAGAACGAGTGGTTTTATTTCCATTGTACGCACTCTTGAGGTTACCTTCAAATACAGTAAAACGCGTTGGAGTGATGTTATATTTAGTTTTGCAACATATTCATTTCATTTAAGTGTGATCGATGTAGTGTATCGACTTTATTTTTTAGTTATTTAGATTATCAAGATTAGTAAAATCAAGTTTCATGACGTTACGCGATCTAAAATCTGATCTTGTCTTCAGGTGATGTAGAACCTAAAACATGACAAGATTATTTCATAATCTGAGCTAAGCCAGTACAAAGCTGAAAAGAAAAATGTTAAAAGCAATCAAAAAAACTTACCAAACTCATAAAACAAAAAAATTGAGCACAGGATACCAGAAAACAAACTATAAAGCACAACTGGCTAAACGAAGGATTTTTTCACGAATGTTTGTAGGAAGGTTTTGATTAGTTTTATGAGTTACTCTTTGAAGTTAATACTCGACTTTTATAAACGCCCTGTAAATTATATTAAAGGCTAGCAGAGAATACTAGATTTCTTGTTGGTTCCCTATTAAAATTACTTAGATTGAGGTTATAATAATTCTATCGTATAAGAAAAATAAAATTTAATACAGGAAAATCTGATTCTGTATTTTAAAAAGACCGTAGAAGTGAGAATTATTTTATAATGATAGTAAATCATAAAAATCAATTATTAGTAAATAACAACTAAGGCGGACGGAAAACATTTTTCTAATATTTTTTTAATCTATTTATTTTTCAGTTTATCAATAGTATTTAAAATTTTATCAGTTAGACTGATGAATATGAACGGATAGGGGTTATTAAGTAGACTGATTGACTGATTAGACTCAATTTGACAAAAAAGTGTTAAGAATTAAACAAATTAAACAAATTAAGAATCAAGAGAAATAAAAAATATCTTAAATTAATTTACTGTTACTGAATACTAAATAATATAATAATACACATAATAAATAAAAATTAAGTATATGTTGTATTTGATGTAATTTAACGAAACAGCTTTGCTCTCATTATATCTACGTTTTAATTTTCAATAACACATCAATATTTTTACTATTGTAAAAAGCCATTTTCAACCTATTACTAAAACCAGCCTGGTTGAAAACATTCTTAATATTGTTTGGTAATTTATTAAATATTCTTGGTGCTAAAAACAAAAAGCTTTTGGTGGAAAAGGACTATTATGTTGAAGAACTAGAATGTGGCTTGCATACATTCACCTGCTTCTATAAATATTCATATTTTCTAGTACATTGCCACTACGCTGATAAAAAAGTTTTACTACCTTGTACACAAACATATTTTAAAGAAAGTCTTTTTAATCTAAGAAATAGTGAGTATGATGGTTCTGCCTTAGATATTCTTAACATTATTTTAATGAAACCTTTCCGTTGAACGTATATAGGTTTTGTATTTGTGTCAAAACCCCCACCCCATATTATAATAGTGCAATTGCAACGTTGCGCTCAAATGTAATGAGTATAAACCCAAACCATAGTGTATTCAAGATCCAAAAGAACAGAATAGTAGTTCCAAATTCTGAGATTCCACGAGAATCCACTACAGGTTTACATGCTGTTCACATCTTTACAACAGCGTAGCTAATGTTTAGATAGTACAAGGGGAGTAATTCGAGCATATTTTAGAAAGGAGAAAATAATTTTTTCCTAAAATTATTTATTAAATTTATTTTTTTTAATAAAAAATTTTATCTATGTTTTTATGATTTTGTTTTTTTTTTGATTTTTTTGTTTTTTGTTTTTGTGTTTTTATTTACTTATGATACTGTATTATAAATTCTTTATTTTATATTACTATCTAAATTTTTTTACATTTAATAATATTTTTGATCTAAAAATACCCTTAAAATACGTGAAAAATAAATTTCCAAAAAGTCAATATTTTGTAAAATTTATAGTTTTTTAAGAGCTATTTTAAAAGCATTTTAAAATCTAAACATTATGTTTGGTAAATTTTTAAATACAAAACAATAAAAGTAAAAATTGATTTACATAAAATATCTAATAATTATATTTTATATTTGTTTATAGTCAAGAAATTAAACTTACTGTACGATAAACATTTTTAAGAATTTTTTATTTTTAAAATGTAAAAATAGTAATTTCTGCCTTACTTTAAATTTTAATGAAATTGGTATGAAGGTGTATGTTTTCAAAAAAAAAGTACATGTAGTCAATGGGTTCCCCCAAACCAGAAACAAAAAAAAGATGAATTCTGAGCATGATAGTTTTATTACATGCTTTTTTCACATCTTTACAACAGCGTAGCTAATGTTTAGATAGTACAAGGGGAGTAATTCGAGCATATTTTTAGGAAATTAGGAAAAAAGAAAAGAATAATTTTTTCCTTTCTATATATGGAAAATTTGTGATTTATTAGAATTTTTCTAGCAAAAATTTCTTCTAAAAAAATATAGTTACGATTTAAATAAAACTCTTAAAGTTTAGACTGATCATAGTTGTTTTATAAAGAATTTTTTAGTGATTGCCAATAAAGTGTCTGTTGAAAATATCAAATGAGTGCCATTTTGTGCTGGGCTCAGATAGAGACCTTTTCGATGTTCTTCTTTTATAAAGATCATTAAAATGATGCACTAACCAATGGGGTTTTACATTTAAAATCATTGAGCTCCCCAGAAATACCCTATTTTAAGGTCCCGGGAAAAATACTGACCAAAAAGTGCATTTTTGTTTCTTATGAGTTACGTTTTTGTGCTTATGTATGCTGTGTTTGGTTTTCTTGGTATAACCCGTCAAATGTTTAAGGGGGGTATTTACACATTTGCCCCATCCTGTACGAATAAGCTTCGTCTAATGAGTTCATAATCAGATAAAACCACGAGATTTAATTGATTTAATATGTATATTTCTGATTTAATCTATTTTTATTTATTTATAGTTTATCATAATTTTATACTCATATGAACGAAATCTGTCCACGAATAAGTGAGAAAATTCACTTTTACTTTTAGTGAGAAAATGTACTTTTTAATGTTAGCTTACGGAGCCCATGCGCCACCGGAGCGCGGCCGTGGCGAAGAATTAATTGTTGTGCCACCCGTTTTTTCACCACGGCCGCGCTCCGGTGGTGCATGGGCTCTGTAAGCTAACATTAAAGTACATTTTCTCGTCAATTCGTGGGCGGATTTCGTTTACCAAAGTATCGTTGGATTTAAAATTAAAATTAGAATCTTTATTATTGTCTCTAAAAATGTTATAAAGTCAATGGATTCATCGTCATTTTAATTAAAATATTTTTAACCATCATCATTTGGAAAATATAAGAGCAATCTAAATTATACTTTGAGAATAAGTTTTTCTTTGGCCAATAAAAAGTATGCACATTTTTGTTTTTTTTTTAGTTCAAATAGTTCTTGAGATTATGAGTTTAGTAATCAATACAAAATGGCGGCTAGCGGCTAAACGAAGGATTTTTCAACATAATATGATGAACATGATATGTTGAATATACATATTATGTATAATAGACTTTTTTGTTTATTTTCATGAACATTATCCCCCTCAAAGTTTTTACTCGGTTTAAATGAACACCCTGTATATAGGACTAAAAATGAAACGAATTATTTGTATTTACATGGCAAAATAAACTAAAAAAACTACTCTAAATCCAGTTTAAATATTAGATAGCAGAGCTAATTTCAACGCACTGACATAGAAAGTAAAACATGACGACCTTAAAATTAGTGGGCGTCTGCTATCATATTTTATAGACAGTGGCAGAGCAGAAGAAAATCCCCACAACATAATAAACAAAATTTAACTGGCGTACAACACGAAGTGATTCACCAATTCAGTTGGTAGCTGCCTGTAACACACAGGCTTCCAACTTGCATGAAGTGCTTCTTTACAAGTGTAGTCGGTGGTTGGGTAAAACACACAGGCCTTCAACTTGGATGAGGAGATTTCTCCAGTCCAGTCGGTTGGTGGGTTGAATGCACTGTTCATCAACTTGAAGTACAACATAGCTCTAGCACAGAAAACAGCAGCAGCTTTGCGCTGGCAAGTTGTGATAAAACGGACTGGCCTCCACATGGAGGTAGTAATCACTCGCTCACCAATTGCTGGTTTATAATTTCCTGCAAGATAATTTCCTAAAATATCAGTACAGTAACATCTCGAAAAGCTAGTGTAATTACATACTCAAACATAATAAATAGTAAATATCCAAAATATGCTAGATGACTACAATATTTAAACATAAAAAATTGTAGGCACTCATAATACTTTAGAATTATCAAAGTGCAATTTCCACACACCAATATAACTTACTTTAAAGTAAACTTACATAAAGGGCAGGAACGTCACCACCTCGTATGACGTCAGTGATACTCATGACGTTGTGGCTAAGTTTGAGGTGAAAGCAGCGTTTCAATAATGTATGAAACCACATCCTGTTGGTGCCGTCAACTTCTCTCAGCGAAACTTCATGAATAAAACTGGTTCATATTATAATGAAATAATATCAGATTAAAATAAAACAAAAAATGTTCACTACCTATATGAAACTAAGATTTCAATAGCTATTCAGTAATTAGCCCTAAAAATTGAAAGTAAACAACTAAAACAAATATATAAATATAGTATTGTATTAATTTACATTAGTACGGAGTGAGATTTATGTCCTGGCACACCTGGATATAATTTAAACGGCCTCAGATATCAATGTGAGACCTTGGTCTTAGCTTCTTCTTCTTCTTCTGGTTCCTTCTCCTATCGGAGGTTGGAAATCATCACAGCAATTCTCACTTAATTGATTGCAGCCTTGAATAGTTCCCTTGAGTTGCAGCCATACCATTCTCTTAAATTACACAGCCAAGATATCCTTCTTCTACCTACACTCCTCTTTCTCATGATCCTTCCTTGCAAAATAAGCCTCAACAGCTCATACTTTTCACCCCTCATTACATGACCCAAATATTGCACTTTTCTTTTCTTTATAGTCGCAACAACTTCACATTCCTTTGCCGTCATTAACAGTACATCCCTATTTGTCACTCTTCTTGTCCATGGTATTCTCCACATCCTCCTATAGCACCACATTTCAAATGCCTCGATGTCTTTGAGATTTGACTTTTTCAAAGTCCATGCTTCCATGCCCTACAGCAATGTAGAAAACACATAACAACGCAGCATGCGTATTATAAGTTCCAGTTTAATATCTCGGCTACACAGAAATTTTTCATTTTTATGAACACCTGTCGTGCTATTTCCACTCGTCCTTTGATCTCCCTGGTCTGATCGTTCACTTCATTAATCCATGCTCCAAGATACTTATATGCTATGAATCTCTCAATAGTTGTATTGTCAATAGGTCTTAACTTAGATAACACTTTTTTGTTCTTTTCAGGATGTTAAAAATTCTTCCCCTTTTTCAAAGGGGGTAAAGGGGGCAACTAAATAATTTCAAATATAAACCTCTATCTTGTGACTCCTCATTTTCAAGATTATAAAATAAGTAATCAAATGTTTATTTATGTCTATTGAAATGGCTGTAATAGGGAAAATGTAGAGGCCTCCAGTTCACACCATTTGATTCCATTTTTACTATCATGAAAAGGTGAAGTCATGAGATAGAAGTTTACATTTAAAATAGTTAGTTGCCCCTTTAACCCCCCAAAGTTTTTAAAAATCTGAAAAAGTAAAAAGGTGTTATGTAGGTTAAGGCTAAGGTCCATATTGATATCTTAGGCCGTTTAAATTATATCCATGTGAGCCAGGGCATAAAACTCACTCTGTATATATATATATATATATATATTTTTATTTATAATGTGTGTGTGTGCATACGCGCGCGTGAGTGTGTGTATGTACAATATTGAATTATGGAATTTTGGATATTGTGGAATATCTAATTAATGTAGAACACAATACAATTCACGGTCAAAAGGTTTGTAACATTAAAATTGTTTAATCATCTACTCTATAATCTGTTTTCCATTTGAAATCTTAAAATCAATAGTTTTTTTTAAATTTAAGGATATTATTACTGGTTAAGATTTAACTGAACAAAATTTTATTTTACAGCAACAGAAAATTTGTTTAGATGTACTGTTTGAAGGAAGAAGTAATTTTCCAGACATAATGTATGAAATGTTATAGGGTAAATGTAAGAAATAATATTATATTTTAGTTTTAATTGAAAATAAATTACGGAAATACTATAAGTGATAAATGATAAATGTTTAAAAGCCTAAAAACTTTATATTGATTCCTAAAGGAAATGTGAAAACTAAAAACTTGTTTATGACCCAAAAACTCAAATCCGATCTAAATTGCAGCTGAAAGACTTGGGAAAGCTTTTATCCTTAAGTCAGTGAATGAAGTATTCTTTGCACGTGATGAAGGTATAACAATGGAAGGTAAGGCACAGTCTAAGCGCTCAGTTAAACTTTGATCTTCAAAATTGTTTATAAAATGTTTAATGTAAGTGTAAAAATGCTTGTTTCACCATGCAACCTTTTATACAAAGATTTTATTCGTTTATAAACTTCACTCATTTGATAACCATCCAAGTTTTTAATCATTTTTGTTAATTGTTTCGATTTATATTTAGTTTCTCTGTCTTTACAAAAATTTCGAAAGCTTTAGAAAAAAGTGTAAATAAAGTGTATTCAATCTAGTTTGATAACTTCTCAAATCCATTTAACACGCTATAACAAGTCGTAATGACCTGTCCATGAATGAACACGAGTATGGCGGTAACCGTAAGGAACGTTATCTGATGAAATGTTAACTGATACAAGAGAGGTCATGTATCAACGCTGACTACACACCACAAGGCTGCGACTCTGATGGTAACTGCGACTCATCTGTTCATACACCCGTTCAACATCTTCAACATGCAACCACAATGCTCAAGGCCTGTTAGAACAGAGGTGTTGTTCAATTAGTTTTGAACGAGACCAATTGAAATGTGTTGTATTGAGTCATTACTATTAGGGCGTAATAAAAAACAACTTAAACATTGTGTAGCTATGTAAATGTATGAGAGCCGTAAAACTGTTACAGCGTTGTGAACCTACTATAAATGCAATCTATAATTCTATGATTTAACTCCATCTATAAAATTACGAGTAACGTCATAGAAGTAATAAAATAACATTAAATTAATTAAAATCGCATGCTAGTGTAATAAATATAATATTAAGAAAATATGATCGCGTCAATACTGTAAATTGAATTGTTCCAGTAATAAATTAAACACATAATTTATTTCATATAATCTCAGTAAATGGGTGAGTTATTAAATTTCCATAATGTTTTTTTTCTTTTTCCTTAGCAGACTATTTACAGTTTGAAGATTGTGACGTCACGTTAAGCAAAAATCGATTACACTAAGCCCCAGAGGAGCTCTAAACCGGAGGATGTGAAAGACCAGCTCGTTTTGAAAAAGTATTAACGTGATCTTTTTTTTTGGAATATTATAATTAAATTTATTACTATATTGTGTAAAATGTTTATTTAAATTTGGTAAAATAATAGTACAAAACTGTTTTAATCTAGAAACATCTTACTTTAAGATTTAATATGTAATATTATTTTTCAATTATTATGTTCATTGAGAATAATACTATGGTTAAATGACCAAATTAGTAAAAATAAAACTACACTAACTCATAACAGAAAAGAATAACTAACCTTATTAGTCATTGTCTTCTGCATAATCATGTATCAATTTTTTTCTGATCTAAAAAACGTTCAATGCAAAATGGTATTCTCCATATTTTATGAGTATTCATTTTAAAAATATTAGGAATAACTTATTGGGATTTCATAATTTCAATAATTTGATAAAAAATAGAAGCTTGGCGTAGAAATTAGGGTTTAAGTACTTCATAGTTTCTAAATGATTTTTTTAAGTATACTAATTTTTGTTAAATTTTCTGTGTTTAGTAGTGAAGAAAACTTATATTTGATTTTAAATTATGGACTGTAAAAACTCAATGGTAAAACGGAAGAGTATAATAGGCCCATAAAATAAAACTGTGAAATACAAGATTTTAACGGTTGAAATGTGCCGTTTTACTATTATTTTTTCATTTTAATTTTGTGATAAATGTAAATAATCTACAAACACTTATTCACTATTTTAAATATAACTAGTTATACTTATTCTTAACATTCCGAAACCTATTGTAATATAAATCATTCATTGCATCCACTAAAACAAAATTCTTCATTATTTACAAATGTAATTTTACTATAACTTATGTTTTATTTTTTAGGTCGATCCTGTGAAGCCTGTAAAAAGTAAGTAATAATAAACTGTCATTACTTTTCAGCGTTTATCAAAGAGTAGGCCTATATATTGCTTTGTATAACAATACCAGTTAGAAATAAAATAGATCTATAGCACTCATTATACTCTTATGTTTTACCGCCGTAAATACGTGAACTTTATAAAGTGTGGCAAAAGTCAACAATATCTTGCACCACAATATAATATCATAACTATAAAACCTTAAAATTTAAACATAGCATATAAAAAATATAGAAAAGAAAAGATACCAATTTGGGAACCATTTTTTTAAATTTACCTCATCCATCTAACTTTATAAATAACCAATCTCAAAGCCAAAGTCTTAAATATTTTCCCAACAAGTACTACTTCAACTTTAAATTGAAGACTAATCCTCTCTCTAAACAATAATGTTACAAGGGAGCTGGTTTTACAGCGTTGGCCCAAAATACTAATATGATTACTGTACTGAAAAATGAAAAAAATGTTTTTTTAGTGACTGAACTACTGAAACTATTGAATGTGGAAAACCAGAGTGGCAGCAGATTAAGCAGTTTTCAATTAAAAAATCAGGCCTAATTTTTTGTACGAATCAATTAAATGTAAATTAAAATATTGAACACCTTTTTTTACCTAGTGTCAGTATAGAATTGAAATCATTCATCATACTGAATCATATATTGAATTATAGTACATACCAGTGCGGTTAATAATATGAAATTAACAATTTTCCATCTTGATACAAACAGAATTCATGCATGATGAATAAAAGACATTAGTTTATGAGACCAGTCATATTACTCGTCATAAGCCATTAGGTTAACAGTATTGGTTTAAAACTTCGTTATTACTAATAGCAACTGGCAACTGTATTGACTTCAATAAATTGTCTCTCAGTTTCTAAAGTATAACCTTTACATTTCCTTCTTTCAACTATAAAGAAAATTCCTCTATACAAGTACTATTTTTTTATTTTACAAGAGAATTTCTTCTCTATATATATACTTGATATGTGGAATCGACTGTATCACTAAGGGAATCCATGCAAATGAGTAAAAAAGTATTACCTTAATAAATGAAAAAAATGTCAACACTCCTTGATAAGCACAGACTAATCTGAGGTTAATGTATAATTAGTTCCACTATTTAGTTGATGTTTTTTTTGGTGAAAGTAGAAAGAGAATAATCGAGAGCAATAGAGGGCGCGCGCGTCAGTGGGGACATCCATCACACGCAGAGCGTTCTCAACACGGCGATGGCGATCATCCGTCACCCGAGAATGCTTGTCGTTTGTTCTCACTAAATATTTCTAGTACAAAACACATTCTCATACCATTTGCACCTAAATATTTTACTCACAAGTCTGATCAGTATTGATGTCATGTCATAACTGTATTTTATTATATGGTAAATATATAACTAAAATCCCTGGCGCAGCAGACCTTCGCACTCAGCGAATTCGCAAAGCAATAGTATAGTAATAATATATGACTAGTGTAATGTATTTTATACATATAGTCAATACAATCTGAGGGTAATTCGTCGTTGGATGTAGGTTACACTGTCATTCCTAATAATGTGCAATTACGTTAGTAAATCCTTCTTCTATCATGGACCTGCAAGCTTGACCTGATTCTTTACCTGATTCTGATGGTCTTAATACGTGATGTTAAGCTTGTATTTATAATATGCAACAACTAGTTTTATCAATCTGACGATAAATGTGAGAATTGTTTTCCTATTTTCCATAAGATTATCATGGGAAAGAGAATGTAGGTTTGCCGCTGTGAGGAACACTGAAAGTAAGGATTTATACCACAAAGAATTTTTAATTTGACCATTTATACCCAGTTTCATCATCATCTGTCCATAAATAAAGGAGTTCACCCAATTCCCTATATAATTAACATGGGAAAAGAGTATGCAAGTTAGCTACGGTGATAAACAACACATAAACTATGATTTTAAGCATAAATAGGTAGATATCAACCATATGAAGCTAATTACTAAGTTTCAAAGAAAAATATCGATTATTATGAGAAATATTATATTTTCTTATCCTCCTTACGACTAACATTAAAGCCTGTTTTTGTGTGGTTTTTGAGCTGATTTAAAAAATAAAAGATACAACTCAAAAAACCCAATTTTTGTGTACCACCCCCCCCCCAAATACCCCTTCCGATTAACCAATATGTCTGTATTACAAACCTGTCCGAGTAAAAGTAGGAATACAAATATATACCAAATTCTTTTGAACGGACCATTTTTACGAGAGTTATTGTTATTTATGTACAATTTTTAACTGCTATTCTTGGCCTTTGAGCACCCCAAAACGAAAAAGATACTTGGTCTCGGGCTTAGGTCTTGCCATGAGACCTACGGTAATATCTACCAATGGGAAATTTGCTAGAACTAGGTAAATGTAAAGCTTAAATAAAAATAAAATATAAACTTGATAAGGAAGTATTCACTCCCGATGAATTTAATGGCATAAACCAGACAGCTTAACGTTAATTTTTTATGAAGGACCTGTCTACTTTGTTTGATTTTCAAGAATCCAAATTAGAATCCAAGGTATTATATCCCTGGAATTTACTCTTGCGTATAACTTACCCTAGTTAATACTCAAACTATTAAGGGACTTATTTTTATATTACAAAATAAAATAATCTGTAAAATAAATTAGTTTAAAAAAGTAGTTTTGAACAGTCGATCGTAGTTCAGAACTTGGATTGAATCCACATGTAAAACGTGATTTTATTAAAAAACAGCCACTTTATGTCCAAGTGATGAAAAACGTTATTACAAAAACTAAATGCAAAAAATAACTAAAAATAGTATTTATTCACAATTAAAAATTTCTGTTGTTATTTCGATTTTTATTGCGGACATTTTCCATCACGATATTATGTAAAACAAAGTTTCATGACGTTTCGGGATCTGGAAAATGATCCCGTCCTCAGGTGAACTAATATCTAAAACATAGCACAATTAACTTATAATCCGGACCAAACCGGTATAAAGCTGAAAACATAAACGTTTAAAGCAGTCAAAAAACTTACAAACAAACCATTCACTAAAAATTACACACATAAGCAACCGAACACGTCCACTCGTCACAGAGACTCAAAGACGACTGGGATTGTCGGGAAAAATCAGAAGAGTTGCTAGGAAATTCAAAATCAGAACCGCATTTATAACTCAGAATACACTTAGGTAAAGACTCGTTAAAACCAAACAAAAAAATGGCACTCAGGAATAAAAAAACTGTATTTACAGAATAAACTGCAATAATTGTTCTAGGCCGTACTATGGTGAGGCAAAAAGACCATTACACGTTAGAATAAAGGAACACAGAGAAAGTACGAAAAAGGGTTTAGTTGAAAAGTAAAAAATTGCCCACCATTGCTGGTCTGAAAATCACCAAATGAATTTCGAGGAAGCTGAGGTAATACACCGGGAACCTCACTTTTTCAAAAGAAAACTTAATAAAGCTTCCTACATGAAACTAGCAGACCAACCAATTAGTCAATCTTCAGTTGAGATCCGGCCATTGTGGCTGCCAGTTCTCAGCAAAAAACTTAAGGATCATGAAAATAAATTGTAAAATTAATGTGTTTTTTCTCTGTAAAGTTAACTTTGTCCTGAAAATTTTCATTGAATTAAAAATAATAATAATAATAATAAATAAATCTGTTAGACATATTTCACCTGAATTTCAGGTTTTTGCGGCGGCCATTTTGTTTCCGGTTCCGGTGGGACACGCCCACTCCTTCGGTTGTCTTTGAGTCTCCGTGACGAGTGGACGTGTTTGGTCCACTCGTCCACTCCTTTTGTGTGTAATGTTTAGTAAATGGTTTATTTGTAAAAATAGAAATAGTAAAAAATCTAAATTACAAAACTTTATCAGTTACTAGGAACAACTTTTAGGATAATTAAAAATCATTCAAATTAATCTTTGAAACATAATTAGAAAACTATTATGTTAACTAGTTTAAAAATGATTTATTATTGCTATCTGTCTGGTTGAAGTGGTGCAATGAGAAATTTTTTAGTTGAAGTTACATAATAGTAATTTTCTTGAGTCCTTCGTGTCAACTAAATATCGGGACAATGAACCATTTGCCAAATAGTTTGTGCGTGTATCTCATGCATAACGTTGTATTTGTATAGTTGAGTCATAAAAAACAAAAGTTGGCCTACCTTTTTTGAATGCCATTTTGTTTTATACAGGCACTTAAATCATTATCAAGTGCACTAAAACTTTTCATTAAACTTTAAACTTCTCATGATTTAACGTTTTCCGCTTATTTACGTGTGTGTTCTTACATCGTCCAATAAAATTTAACAAATGAAGATACTAAAAGATCTTAGATGAAAGTCTGATATGTAGCTTTACAAAATAATACTAATTTAAGTATGCAGGCATTCTGCGATTGGGGTTTTGATTATAATTGAATAATATTTAAAATGTTGTAAGCCTATACAAAACACAAAAACTGCGTTAAATCTGTTAGACATATTTCACCTGAATTTCAGGTTTTTGCGGTGGCCATTTTGTTTCCGGTTCCGGTGGGACACGCCCACTCCTTCGGTTGTCTTTGAGTCTCCGTGACGAGTGGACGTGTTTGGTCCACTCGTCCACTCCTTTTGTGTGTAATGTTTAGTAAATGGTTTATTTGTAAAAATAGAAATAGTAAAAAATCTAAATTACAAAACTTTATCAGTTACTAGGAACAACTTTTAGGATAATTAAAAATCATTCAAATTAATCTTTGAAACATAATTAGAAAACTATTATGTTAACTAGTTTAAAAATGATTTATTATTGCTATCTGTCTGGTTGAAGTGGTGCAATGAGAAATTTTTTAGTTGAAGTTACATAATAGTAATTTTCTTGAGTCCTTCGTGTCAACTAAATATCGGGACAATTAACCATTTGCCAAATAGTTTGTGCGTGTATCTCATGCATAACGTTGTATTTGTATAGTTGAGTCATAAAAAACAAAAGTTGGCCTACCTTTTTTGAATGCCATTTTGTTTTATACAGGCACTTAAATCATTATCAAGTGCACTAAAACTTTTCATTAAACGTTAAAACTTCTCATGATTTAACGTTTTCCGCTTATTTACGTGTGTGTTCTTACATCGTCCAATAAAATTTAACAAATGAAGATACTAAAAGATCTTAGATGAAAGTCTGATATGTAGCTTTACAAAATAATACTAATTTAAGTATGCAGGCATTCTGCGATTGGGGTTTTGATTATAATTGAATAATATTTAAAATGTTGTAAGCCTATACAAAACACAAAAACTGCGTTACTTTTGTAAACTAATTAAACCCATTATTTTAATTTAACGGGAAAAGTAGCATTAGATTAAAAAGTAGGCGTAATTATGTATACCTAAGGGTAGAGGAATACGGAGGAATAATATTGAGCAGTTGCAGCCGACCGGGCAGCTTTTCTTATCTGTAGGGCGAAAGGTGAACTAATGAGTGGGTGGGTAGGTGTAAGCAAGAAATATGAAGGACTTTTCCTGTACCGAACACCACTGAGGAAACCCAAAGACATTATTCGTTATTTACGATGACCACTTTTGACTTCCTTGACTACTAAAATACCGACAATAAACGTACTGTACGTAGATTTATACTGTGTTTAGTTCAATGTTAGTTTTTTCTTTATTTAGCACAGTATTTTGGCAAAATAATTGTGCAAAATTTATAAGCTTAAAATATTTCAAGCGTAACTATACCTGCATGTAACATTGAAGCGGTTTTATCATGAACACTAGTCCTCCTTAATTTTGAACTTATTCTTTTACTATGTAAAACATAGGTAGAGTCAACCATACAATGAAAATATTTATCTATTTACTAATACTTTACATTGGATATAGATCTATAATCTTCAGCAATTTTTTCATAATTTTTAATTTGTAAGTATAGTTTATATTTCCATTGTTACAATACAAATTAAAAGATAACCTCATATTTAATCTGGAAAGAGGTTATTTCACACTCCTAAAAGTCTACCAAGGTTTTTTATTTATATGCAGCTTATTCATCTGGTTGTAAAGAAAATTGTTCCTATTTCCTTTTTTATTTACATTCAGATTGTTAAAATAAAACAATTAGGAAAGTAGACCGACAATATAGGAGTCTATGGTCAAGACTAGACGGGCACAAAACAAAGTTATAATTGAAGCTCAGTAGCCTGGAGCCAGCTTTATCTTTGGACAAGTCTTTGTCCAAATAAGTTACAAATTAATTTTTTATACATCAAACTGCTGGAATCCAAATTATTTGTGCATAATTTAATATTTTAATGTTTTATATGCGTAAACATTCGGGCTGTATCTTTAGATTTTTTATACTGTGTTTAGTTCAATGTTAGTTTTTTCTTTATTTAGCACAGTATTTTGGCAAAATAATTGTGCAAAATTTATAAGCTTAAAATATTTCAAGCGTAACTATACCTGCATGTAACATTGAAGCGGTTTTATCATGAACACTAGTCCTCCTTAATTTTGAACTTATTCTTTTACTATGTAAAACATAGGTAGAGTCAACCATACAATGAAAATATTTATCTATTTACTAATACTTTACATTGGATATAGATCTATAATCTTCAGCAATTTTTTCATAATTTTTAATTTGTAAGTATAGTTTATATTTCCATTGTTACAATACAAATTAAAAGATAACCTCATATTTAATCTGGAAAGAGGTTATTTCACACTCCTAAAAGTCTACCAAGGTTTTTTTATTTATATGCAGCTTATTCATCTGGTTGTAAAGAAAATTGTTCCTATTTCCTTTTTTATTTACATTCAGATTGTTAAAATAAAACAATTAGGAAAGTAGACCGACAATATAGGAGTCTATGGTCAAGACTAGACGGGCACAAAACAAAGTTATAATTGAAGCTCAGTAGCCTGGAGCCAGCTTTATCTTTGGACAAGTCTTTGTCCAAATAAGTTACAAATTAATTTTTTATACATCAAACTGCTGGAATCCAAATTATTTGTGCATAATTTAATATTTTAATGTTTTATATGCGTAAACATTCGGGCTGTATCTTAATTTTTCATCATCCCCCTTTTCCCACTTCTTATTTGACACATCGTCAATAAATACACCACTTGACTTATGATAATATGACAAATAAGCATGTGTATTTTCCATGTTAAGAAACAAACATTTTAGCAATCATTATTATAACTTAAAATGAAAATCATAAGTACTATTATTCAATAATATTATGTCTAATATGCTATACGATTGTTTGTATCGAAATTTGTAGACAATTAAGGGTTATTGTACACAAACTATGGCCCGCGCCACCTTCACTGGCCATGGTAAATAACAATACAACATTTGAGCATCCAGACTTTACTTCTGTCAAAGATGTGAAAGGTGAATTGAAGTGCACTTAGTGCATTTCAATTCAATAGGATCAACAAAGTGACTTATAATTTGCGCCACTTTAATTTTTTTGAGAATATAAAAAATGATTAATACAAGTAGAGGTCGTTGGTTCAAAATTTACAACTACCCTAAGCAACACTTTTTTGGGGGAAAGAGTAAACATTGATTACATCAACAACTTTCTATTTTAAATAATACAAAAAAATCAATAATCTCTGGGCACAATATAATTTACAGTCATAGTTATTAAAAAGTAAAATGACGTATAACAAGCTAGGAATTGTTAGTGAACGATTTTGACCTACCCACAAATTACCCCTTTGGTGGGATGGGGTAAAGATGTTATTACATGAAAAACTTCTTTATTAAATTTCTAGCACTTTCTTTAAGTTTTATATTTGTTTCTCCTTAAAAAAATAACGGAAGGGTGGAACTTTTGAGACATCCGGATCAGAGCCAAACTATAATTTATCTAATCCAGTACAAACAGTACTTTTATAGCTATAGTCTTAGACGATACTGCATGGTCTATTGATTTTCACGATATCATCTAAGACCTATTTGAAGGGTATAACTAAACAAAGTCAAATAACCTTTGATACAAACAAATAAGCTTGGGGCGGGGGCCACGGAAGCTGAGCCGGCCCTCTGATCTTCCACCGGAACCCTTAGTTATAATTACATAGGTTATTTGTGAAGCGATATAGTAACTACGGGCTCTACCTTGTAGTCTTAATAACGTTGTAATTAGTGACGGAACTACATCTGGATATTTCTAACCAACTGTGAATAAGGCCGTAGTCAACCTATCAAATTCTTTTATTTATTATAAAGAGTGTTATAAGGAAGACACTTCACAAGAACCATTGTAATACTTGTATATCATATTTTAGCTTTTTCCCTGTTTAGTAAATTTTATAATGATTCCAAGGTATCTGAGCATTTGGTAATTGTTCAATATTGTAATTTAAAGTATACTTATATGGTGGTTTTGTTTTTACCTGTACGTCACAGTTGATTGCTGTTGCGTCTTGATCACGGCTGGAGAGCATTTTGGTTTTCTGGTTGACTTGTATCTATTTCACTCCGCTACTATTGTTGGATGCCAACGGTGTTAAAATATGTTTTCCATTTTTGTTTTAATCCAATATGATATCTAACTAAGTGGTTCCAATAAACTATAGTTTATTCGAGGCTCACCAAAGGACTCAGTCACAAACAATAATACGAACTTAATAGACATGTTAAACTATGTGTTTTTTGTAAATATTTGAGAAAGATAAGTAAACCATCGTAAATATAAAATAACAGTACTGCAACTCGTTATTATTAAACTTTATTTTAATGTCAATCCTAAAATTAATTACTCTGACACAATTTACATATTTCGGCCGGTTTTCATTAATCAGTAATTCTAAAAAACATACAGAAAAATAATTTTATTGAATTAATAATCACAAAATACAACATATAAATTTCGTTTGGATAAGGAAACAATAAGCCTGTTTTTGCTCTAACAGTTTGCACGAATAATTACAACAACCAGAAACAGTTAATTAACGATGTCTCTTATTACAGGGACTTTCATCAAAATAAAGCGCAAAACCTTCGTTCTCAATGATAATTACTGTACTGCAAACAGCTCTTATCTGAGTTTCTGTTATTAAATGAGCAAGTGTTTACATTAGTTTCAGGAATTCCATATATTTACAAAGCAGAAAGATTGGTATTTTCAACATTTTAAAATCACAGGTATTAAGTAAGACTTTATTATACCTCGTATATACGCCGTAACAATCATGAATAGGAGAACAAATACAAGGTGCTGTGTATTGAGTGAGATGCTAGTTACATACATCGCCACTAGAGGCAGCACCTACAGTATCTCAGTGGCGCCAGTCAACAGTTCCAGTTCACTCCGTAGATAGCTCCACCAAGCAGTTTTACGTTGCCATCAACGGAAATGTTGCTGTCTCTACTAATTTTGACGAAAATGATACTTTATTCATATACTAAGTACGAGAGTAAAAAGTACTGTTATAAAAGTTTGCTTGTAAATGAATCTACTTTATACTCCATTGTCGATTTCTATCGTAATTTAAAGAGAACAAGATTGTGTCGGTTGTTTAGTACAATATCATTGACTTTCAAAAAGTTTATTCTGTATTAAGGAGCGTAAATTCTTTGCATGATAGCTTTTATTATTAATAATACAATTAATACTGTAGGCCTACTTATGGGTATTCTGTAATTCAGGGGTATTCAGTCTACAAGCTAAAGGCATCAATACATAATTTATTAAATACTTTAAATTAACATTATTTAATGTTGACTAATATTTCAATATACACTATACACTCATAGATACTTATTATCTAAATTTTCTTCAGAATATTTCCTCAAAACGTTTTTACAATTAAATCGGTATCATGCCCGTTTTGAGATTTCAGAGTCACAAACATTAAAATTATCCATTGTTTTACGACGTGTAAGAATAATAAATAATGTTATGTGCACAATTACCCCTTGCTGTTAAATATCAAGGGAACGTCTGAAGGTGAAGCCAAAAAGAGGAATGTAAAATTAGATTCCCCTTGTACTCAGACCTGCAAACATAACAGACATCTACACAAAGTATCAAGTCACAGATCTTCCAGTATATTTTGTGGAAGAGCCCTGTATAGTATTTGGACCGTACGATTTTATAAAATAGGAAAAATCTTGATATTTATATGAAACAAAAAATTTTATTACACTGGGTGAATGTTAAAGTAATATAAAGAAGTCATAGGTGGTGTTTATTTATTTTATTTATGTATTTCCCACCCCAATTACATAGCTTACAATAGTAAAAAAGAGCACTAAGAAGTCAGTAAATATCCCCACACAGACTACATATCTCTGTAAGGGAGAGTCTCACTCAATTACCGGTAGAAAAACACTTTTTAGCCTAAATAAAGTATAATAAAAATTCTAGTACACTACTATTAAATTACAGAGCAAAAGCTTTGTAAAATTCTGATAATACCAATTATATAAAATGGTTTTGAATAAGATAGTACGCTAATTACAGGGTAGCAAAAACGTAACATTTTTAAGAACTTTGACAAACGAATTTTTGTTAAAGAATTTTGTGAACTTTTGAATTTGTTTGAAAGAGAATATTAAGTTGGACACTACATTAAATATAAAAATATGTTTAATAAAAAGTGTATACAGTACAAAAAAATAAAATAAAAAGTACTGAAATAAAGCCTACGTATAAACAATATGTACTTTCTCCCACGTATACGTTGGTATAACCAGAAACACGGTTTGAACTATTTGATTCTGAGTTTTCAGTGGGTATCCGTTTGTGACCTGTACGAGTATATGCATGTTTGTCAGTGTGTATGTGTGCATAGATGTGCCACGCCTACAGCGTCCAATTTAGATTAAGTCTCTATTTATATTATCATCCATCGTTTTACCTGGCATTTTTGTTGGGATTTTTTATTTAAAAAATAGTTCACCCCAATAGACCAGAATTCTGAAAAATCTGAATTGGTATAATTCAGCTATAACAATTTTGATTAAAATTTCAAAAATTATAGTGCATAAGAGCCCTAAATAATATGAAACCACTTGCAATTTTTTAATTAGTCATTAGTAAATAAGTTAGTAATTTTAATAATTATTTGTACTCTTTTATGTCAAACGGCTCAAGAGGATATTTTTATACTCTCCGTGGTAAACGCAATACACTGTCTAAGAATGCCCAACAATATTCTTATGAAGTATTCTTACTTATTCATAACGTAAGTATACAATCTATAGTGTGGTTGTATGAAGTACGTGATATAGTCAAATTTGTGTTTAAGACAGCCTTTAAAGTATTTCTTTTATGTTTTTTAACAAAATTCTTAACTGCCCATCACCATGGGCCTAAAGCCTGCGCGGTGAAATAAGATAGCGAGGATTAATAGCATTAATAGGAGCAGCATTAGTCACATAGACGAGCTAGAGGTGCCATGAGTCGCCGATCGTTGGTTTCAATCCAGCGACCTTTGACTAACTGAGCTACAATGCCGGTAACTCAGTTAGTACGCAGTAGTTAGTAGGCTACAGTTTACTATTAAACTATAAATCATTAATAGCTCATTAAACATTTCTATTATTTGTCAGCAGTTCCATCCCCTGTACGAGCTGTATGACTTGAAGCTAGATTATCATGACTAATGATATCTAGCTGATATGATAATGATACCTTAGCTGCAATCAAAAAACAAATCAACTATCATTAAGTTTAGAAAATTTGTATCATGATCAAATTTGGTTTACGTTAGTTTAATATTTTCGCATAATATAAATTTAAAACGGTTTAAAATAACTGTTTAATATAAATAAACTAATATTTATATCCGTTTGAAAGCTTGTTACCTTCTGGTTATTATTTTAATATAGGTCTATGTTAATTTTATTGCTCATCTCGATCAAATGTTTTTTGTGAAACTCATTTATTTAATTGAATGGGCTTTATGTAGGTTAAAAGTAAAAATATAACCATAACCAAAAGGTATATCAAAATGAAATATAGATAGGTTTCATGAATGTGGGTGCTCTCAATTTCTGTGAGAAGCGTTAGTAAAATACTTGTTTCGCGTTAGGGACAGTCAAATATTAAGAAAAAAAGTCATTCCGGTTTTTCTGCTGCAAAACGTCAAAAAACCAAAAAGATAATAATTTCAAGGAATTTACGGATAAAACTGGAATTTTTTTATAGATTCATTTTCGTGCTGTTAAGAATTTTGTAAAAAAATAGGGAGGAAACGTGGTTTATTACAAAATAATGTTCGATCTTGTCATTCTAGTACTATGATATAACATAAAAAATATTAATAAAGAATAGTAAAGTTAGCAGTAGTTAGTTAGTGATTTTGCTATAGTTCAACATTACGTGTGATGTCAAAAATTAACACAATAGTAATAACATACTGTAGACCTATATTTCATATGATAATCCTATAAGGATTTCCCCAACAAAGTAGGTCTGTCTCTTACATTTTAAATTCATAATATTAATAAACAGTAAATTATATTCTACAAATTCAATTTTACATTCAAGTAGGTATACAATAACCTTTAGATTGAGTTTTATTTGTCAAATAATATGTGGCATAATCTTTAATAAAGCATTATTACTTTTAGTTTTAATTTCACGATTCATCCTTTTTCTAGATTGTAAAACACTTATTAACTGTCATGTTTTCTCATACTGCACATTATAGATGTTACAATTGCTAGTGGGTGCCAAAGTGGGGTTTAACACACCTGGTTGTGGCGGAGAGAACTAAATGTTATTGATTCAGCAGTGGAGCGCTCTAGTGGTGAAGCAAGGCAACGTACTCCTGTAGTTTTAGCGTTTCCTGCTACGTTGTGGGCGTGCATCCTTGAAGTAAATTTTCATGCCGTTATAGAAAAAAACATCATCGAGAATCTAAATGAGTTAACTAAAATTTTGATAAAATGACAACATGCATTTTTACTTATACGATGTTGGGAGAAAGTATTGTTTGCATAAAAATTTTCAAATTTGAATTTTTGGTGGATATATAAAAGTGGTGTTAATCGTGATGTCTGTCTGTGAGTTTGTCCGTGTGTTAGTAGGTGGGTTGGGGATGTGCACAAGCCTGGAGACGAAACTAAAGGTCCGATTTTCATGATATTTGGTACATAGGTAAGAATCCATAGTACCTAGGAGTATTTTCTAATTTATTTTTATTTTTAAGGGTACATTACCCCTGAAATCCCCAAATAACACGTAAAATGAAAATTTTTCACATCGGGGTTTAAAAGGTACGGGCTTTTAAATAAAAATATATAAAATTTAATTTCCACCTTAACGACAATTTTATAAAACAATTGGACTATTACAATAAAACTAGCATAAAAACTAAACAAATTAGTATGTTGAATAATTAGTCTAAGACTAACGGTTTCAGAGAAAATTTCAATTTACTGTCGATGATAGACGCAGTACGTTGTCTGAGTCTGGTGTGCCCAATTTTATTCTAATGGAGAATATTAAAAGATCAATTTCTTCCTTATTTCTCAACCGCTTCCAATGAATCTTGGTATTCCCTGTAGAGTCACATCGCCAAACAAAACCCACTCAAAAATGGTTTGTTATCATCTGGATGGGGTGACGGGGGGTTTCGTGCCCAAAAATGTATTTACTTCCCTGTGGAAAATACTCGTAGATTAGATCATGAATTGTCTAAAGGGAATGTTTTCAGTTCTTCTAAACAGCTGTTCTTATTCTTACATATAAAAAATTCAATACAATAGCTCTATTAGTTTCTATGGAAACCTGTTTCAAATTTTAATACTCGTATTAAAAATTGCCAACCCCCACAGTAGCTAAGACGTATCCATGTCAAAATTATTAAAATTATTTTAACTTTTTTTCGTGTTGTTAAATTGAGAAATTGTATGATTATTTATCATTGAATAATTTTGTAAATAATGATTTTATCAAGTATATTTAAAAAACAACAAAGCTTAATTCATAGTTCTATTTAATGTTGTATTTTGTATACCTGGCTTACAGGAGAAAGTATTTATCAGTCCACTGATATCGTTTATTAAATATGGAATAACACGTTACATTCTTTAAATTAGTGTCATTATTGTACTTGTTATTATTGTAATAAGGGACTAACTTATATTTACAATACAAATTATTAAATCTTTTATTTAGTTTTTTATTCCCCTAATAAGAAAAATAGTTTATAATGAGCAACATGTATGATTATATATTAAGCTTTTTTATAAAATAGGTTAATGGACATTCTCTGCCTACTTCCGCGCTTTAACGCATGGTGTATTACCGTATATCATGGCATCTCAACGGTCTAACCACTACACCATTAAGAACCACCGTCTTAGAAAACGCTTATTAAAAGCATTGTCTAGCGGCAAAATAACGAATTCAAGCGCCAGAAAAGAAAACTGCACGAGTAGTTGCATGTATTGGCTAGCAGGTGGCAGCACTGTGACGGTAATTGTTGACTTTGTTAACGCTATACAATAATTGCACCTCGCTGACTCTCACGGTGAGATGTTAGCACTTAGAGGGTTAAGGGATCCTTCGATACGCGTCACCATCCCTATGCTAATTGATTCCTGCGTATGGATAGCTCACACTAGACAGTGGTCAGCTTAGTAGGAGGGAACAAGTAGGAAATTGCCTAATTGTTAGTATCCTTTAATAATTTGATTGCTGTTTTATAGTGTGATGCTCCACAAAACGGTATTCTTGAACTAAAAACAGTTGGATAGAAAGACGAGGGTCAATAAAGCTGGATAATGCATGGAGACACTAATTAAATGTGCTGATACGTTTAGAAGACTCAGGTTACTATGGTTGAAGATCAATAAAGCTGGATAATGCATGGAGACACTAATTAAATGTGCTGATACGTTTAGAAGACTCAGGTTACTATGGTTGAAGATCAATATGTCGGCGTGCATCAGTCAACGTGCTGGATAATTAATGAAGACACTCATCAAGGCTCACAGAGCCCTTGAGGGAGTTATAACAACACATTACTGGTCCGGGAAATAAGTGTTTACCGTAAGAATGTTGTTGTTTTGGTGTGAGACCAAGTCAGGTACGGTATTATCATAGGAGCCTGGTAAACAAATCCCGGACTACCTGCGTACCGTATTTTATATCATACTACCTTAACATAACCTTTATAATGGAACAAAACTGTCAACATCATTATATGATATAATTTCTTAAAATAATGCTTCCTGGATTGAAAAATTAGAGGTTATGTTCACTGTTCACACAATCAACCAATTACTGCCAATATAGTTTTATTTCGATCAAATAACACCCAGTTTCATTAAACACCTATTTGCAAGACTAAATACACACACAGACGGTTTAGTAAAGGAAAAGAGTATGACGTAGACCTTTTTATGGCATTCCATTTTTTTACTTCACATTGAATTGTCGAACAGTTAGAATATAAGAAAATATTTCTTTATTAAAACATGAATTATAGTGACCAATTTTATTTGACATGGATATGTTTTAGCTCTGAAGGGTAGGGGGGGGGTTAGCAATGTTTAAATGAATTTTTGAAACAAGTTTACATACAAAATACCAGAGCTAATGTATTGTATTTTTAATACTGTATATAAGAATAAGTAAAGCTGTTTAGAGGAACTGAAAACATTCCTTTGGCATATCCATAATCTAACCTATTTTCCACAAGAAAGTAAAAAAAAATCTTTTTATCTTTAAACCATAGAATGAAACTGAAATATCCCCAAATTAACTTAGAAACATTTATTAGAAAGGGAAATAGAATGTGAATTGTTACAAACAGTAACTAATGACAATACATTTGGGCGGGATATTGAAAACGTGACCGCATCCCAAAACTTGGTGTTAGCCTCCCCTTCCTGTTAAATTAGCATAGTGACATGAATTAATAGTACTTATCCTTGTATATTAGATTGACGTCCGTCTTTTAGCAAATTTCCCACAAGTAAAAAGCTATTACCGTAGGTATCACGGCAAAACTTCAGCCCGGGACCAGATTATTTTCTTCTTTTAAGGTGCCCAGAGACCAAAAACAATGGTCGTTAATATATATATATAGTTTTCTGTAAACAGGATAGCTCTCGTAACAGGGGTCCGATCGAAACCAAATTTATTAGAGACATGTACATTCCTACACTTACTCGGACGAGTTCGTAATCCAGACATACTATTGGTTAATCGGAACGGATAGTTTGGTGGGGAGATTGTACTCAAACTTGTTTTACGTATTTTATACGTAATTATAAGAAAAAATATAAATATTATATTTTATCATTAGAGTCAGATTTGAAAACTACACAGATTAGCTCGAATAGTTACCAAGATAGTAAAATATCTCAACACAGTACGTTGTATTTTGGGGCTCCAATGTTAATCATAATGCAAGGGGACAAGGAAAAATTTATATTTCACTTATCAATAAATAATTTTGGATTAATTGGTATTTACCTTCAATGTACTTGATATCTTTCACTTTATACTTAAAAATCGTAGTAATGTGTTTATCATGGCAGCTGACCTGCAGACTCCTTTCCCGATGTTAATCATATAGAGAATAGGCAAACTTCCTCATTATTGGGCAGATGTTTATGAAACTTGTTATAAATAGCCAAAATAAAATTTGTTGATGCTAGAAATGCCTACTTTCAATGTTCCTTACAGCAGAAAACCTGCATACTCTTTCCCATTTTAATCTTACGAAGAATAGGCAAATAATTCTCATATTAATGACAGATATTGATAAAACTTTTCATATATTATTGATAGTATTTTATTGGTTTCAAAATTCACTGAGTACGCAGGTCTGCTGCGATGGGTGTATTTAGTGTACTGTATGTCCTGAATTTGCAACACAAGGCAAAATAACTACCGTAACATGGGGCTAATAAGAACACTGCTTTACAGCAAGGCTATAATGTTATTGCATTTATTCATAAACGGACGGGAAATTAGGGGATCTTGAGAGTAGATCTCACAGGAATAACCTGATTTTAAAGGGTTGAGGTGGCACGGCAGGAAAGTAGACTGTAGTGAGGTGGTTCTACGATTTTTGGGGGAGGTATTGGACATCAATAATACGCTATGGATTGGATGGAACAGAGCTCATTTCATTGGCCACGGACAGAACAGAACTGCAAGAGCACACTTTCCGGATGATGCAGACATTGATATGGTAATGAAACAAACGCGCAATCTACGGGGAACAGGCTACGTCATCCTCAGGGACTACACCAAGGAGGTGAGGACGAAGAGAGGCTACCTAATAGTAGTCAGCCGAACCTGGAGAGGGTGTCCGGTAGACGACACATACCACTCATATTTAATCACTTGATGGTGGAAAATCTGCGAATGACGTGGGAAGATGGGATGCTGATGGCAGGTACATTGTAACAGAACCCTGTTGCATTGAGGTTTTCGCGAGAGGCTTAAGCCTATTACTCTATGCCCTTGGCGGGGGCACCTCATTCGGTGGAGGGGTGACATTTGCCCCCTACCACCACGGATGTCCGTCTGCTCGGTTTCACCCGCCCAGTCGTTACCCAGCCTACCGACCAGTTGTGGCTATCGATGCCACCCCGACCGGTGTATAGCCCACCGGCAAGCATCTCCCCCCTGCCCCCCGATTTCACCGGTAAAGACCGGCTATCCGCCCTCGGCGACCCAGAGACAAGCGACACCGTACCATTGGCAAACCTCAGGAGCAGGGGTTCGACTAGCACATTTCAGCACCAACTACCCCCACTACGAATCCAAACCCAGGAGGGAGTGAAGCCCCCTCCAGCCCGTAGTACCGTCACCTTTTTAAGCCGGAACGGTGTTAGGCCGAGATCTTGTCTCTACTCATTCGGAGGCCAAAACCACCTCCATCCCTGGGTTACGGGATTTGGTTAGAGGTCCGCGTGGTCGCCTTCCACGTCCCGCACGTATGTGAGCCCCTGCGGGAGATGGCAGGTACAGAAGATGGGAGGATTGTAGTGAAACACATTTGGGCATAGACATGACATATAGCTCCATTCCTAAATTAACAGTTCCCTCAATACGCCATGTCCATAACCAGCAGCAGCAGCAGCACAACGACTATAAGACGACCAACTCAACAACGGAGGGTGGAGGCCGGTCTGTGGGGACCGCGAACACCAACACCGAGGTTTGAGGAGGCGACGCCAGTCATTCCGGCAGAACGACGCTGGAAACTGACATTTTATCACAATTCGGGCTTATAATGTGTGTAGACTAAAAACCAATGGTAGTGAGTATAGTAACCAAGTTTTAAGTTGATACAAACATGTAATTTTTTTATTTGAAACTTTTATAACTAAATTATATTGAGAGTTATTATTAGTTTTTCCTCAGTATAAGTTAAAGTTTTATCGTGCTGTCAGAAATTCTAATTTTGGAAGAGCCATAGTAAGCTCTAATATTTGTATTAATTTAGGATCTAAGTTTATAGATTATTTTAGATTTGGTTTATTGAATGACATAAAGAGTTCAATAGTTCAATAGTTCAAAGTGAGCAAATACATTTACTTCCAATTTATTTAAATTTTTATTGTTGGGAAAATGAATTTCAAAGTTTAAGGGCTGTAATTATGGAAAATTGGCTTAAAAATATAATCGTTATAGGTGATTTAAAGGGAAGAATTGGCTCAGATCAGTCAATAACTGATGCAGATCACTTAGATGATATTTGTTTGATTGTTAGATGATATTGTTTGTAAAAGGGTTTCTAAAGACGTAGTGATAAATACTAAAGGTCATAGATTATTGGATTTTTTGAGGATACAGGACATATTATTTTAAACGGTAGAACACATGGGGATAAAGAAAGAGGATTCACATTCATAAGTACTACAGGTGCATCAGCTATTGACTTGGCGGCAGTTCCCATTAATTGTATTTATATTATAAATGATTTCAAAGTAGTTTCTCACGAATGTTCCGACCATATGCCAGTTGAAGTAGTTATTAAAATTAGAGAAGTAGGATATAAAATAAATTCTGCGATCGTGTTAACAAAGCTCCCGCGATTAAAATGGACTAGCCAAGATAAGGAAAGTTACAAGCAAAAAATTGATAAAAATATTTTGCGTCTTAGTGTTGCGGAAGATAATGAGGATAAGGTAGATAGGATAGTTACGTGTATACAGGAATCGGCTTATTCAAATTGCAATTGTAGTAGTAGAGAATTTTTCAGTCGAAGACAGCTGGTTTGATGTTGAATGTTTTTTACTTAGAAATAAGGTTTTCAGGCTATTAAATTTATTAAGGAAAACTAATTTAAATTAAAATAAACTCCTGTATTTAGAAATAAGTAAGAGGTAAAAGGGATTGTGTAAAACAAAGAAATAGGCATTTAAGAGTAATGTTATAGATTGTGTAATTAATTCTAAGGATAGAAAAAACAGCTTGAAGGGCTATAAATAGTTTTCGTATTTATAATAAGAGGTTTGTAGGTAGGATAAAAGCGGAACAATGTGTTGAAAATTTTCAAACATTGTTAAATCCTTCTATGTCGTTGATATCTATAAGCTATGTGGAGCCTTATGTAGAGGATGAAATGCTTGACAAGGATTTTACATTTAGTGAGCTAATGTTTGTTTTAAACAAAGCTAAAAATGATAAGGCCCCGGGGTATGATGGCATACCATATGAGTTTTTTTTAAATGCTCAAAAATCTCTATTATCAGTTTTGTTAGATTTTTTAACAGCATATTTAAAGACAGAGTAATACCTGGAAGTTTTAAATAAATCTGTAATTTTTCCATTTCATAAAAAGAACTGAAGAGGTTTTTCGTTTTTAACTGCATTGCAAAATTATATTCTAGTTTAATTCATTATAGGTTAAAGTGAATGGGTAAATCTTCTACGTGTTTTGAAAGAATTTCAAGAATTTTTTTGGAGCGGGTGCAGGCGTCGCTCATGTCGGTGTTGTCGGCGGTCGAGGCGGCCGAGCACCGGGCCTACGTGGAAGCGGCTCTAGGCGCGCGGTATCACCGGTTGTACGCGACCTTTAACTTAACGTTAGGGAACAGGTCTAATCTTAATGATAAGATACCGATGAAATTGATGAGATGAATTGTCAAAGCGCGGATGGAAACAATAAGCCTGAATAAGATTCAGGCTTATTGTTTCCATCCGTTATCATTCCATTCATTATCCATTTCCATTCATTATCAATTCAGCCCTGGCTGAAAAATAAAACCTTAGTAATATGAAATATTTATAATTTTATTTGTAAATGTCTAATTTTGTCCAAAATTAGAAGACAGTATTTAAAAAAAGTTGAATTGACATGGGAGGATTTTTATGTATTGATGAACGGGAAAGACTGGCGTGGTTAGGGATTTTATTTATTAAATGCTTGGAAAATGAGGCGGCGGTTTATTTCGAGAATGAATTTCAACCAAAATTCATAATTAAAATTTTCAACTTGTATTTTTATAAATATGTACTGTTTTAGTTTGTAATTTTAGGAAATAAGGTGGTATATATAAAGTTAAAATTTAATTTGTTAGTTCATATATGTTAAGTTAAATGTTTGGTATTATTTTTTCAATCAAAGTAAGTAACGTGATGGATCACCAATACCCTCCCCCCTTGAGCTAAGGGAACTCCATGTTAAAAGAGAAAGAAATATTTTATTTTATTTTATGTGCTAAACATTTGTGAAACAAGTAGCAACGGACAAGATAGTCTAGCGTTGCCCATCTGCACACTTTCTTTGACTATACATTATTAATGTATAGTCAAAGACACTATGCAGTCGACGCTATTGGTTTCAGACGACGCATGCGCTGTGATGCGGCAGCATTCTTATGATTATAATGGCCACCCTGGGCTTTGGCGAGACATGGTTCCGGACCTGGAGACTCATTCTTAATCAATTTGAATGACAGCGATATACAAACTGGAGACTGCGACAGCAGGTGTTGTATTCGACAAATACGGTAACAAACCAGCGGCTACATTTTGATTCCTCAAATATTTGTACACTAAGTAATAACCGATGGTTAAAACTTGATATTTGAGTTTCATTTTTCATTACAAAACAAATTTCGGTTATTCAGAATATTTTAACTAGGATTTTTTTAAATAGGTTCATATCTAAGTTAATTTTTGAAATTGGATAATGATAAAGTGAATTTGAGTTTATGAAGAGATTTTTTCGTGTTTAAGGTTTATTTTTATAAGGTTTATTTGCTTTTATTGGGTATTTGCTATTCCCTTCTGGCAAAGAAATGGACAGGTAATATTTACTCAGGTCAGTTTCAAAGCTGATTTACCAGAATGCAATAATCACTCGAGGATTTCTGACGTGGAGTAAACATGCTTTTATTGTCCACTGAGGAGAGAGATGCAGTAATGATTAGGCTCATAAATGAAAAAGAGACACCACGCTCAGTAGGTACGGTCATGGATATTTACGCACATTTAATGTTGTAACGCACACTAACGGCTCCGCTGCCTCATTAGTATGTGAACGTTAATCTCTAAACGAGTGGCTCACTCATTTAACACTCAGCACAATCGCTGTGAGGTTTAATTGATATTGATGAAAAATCTATCCTATTAGGGGGTGAATTTTAAGCAAGCCTAGAAACATTCTTTGGAAAGAAAATCATTGCTTATAGTTTCATTCATTCAATTCATTCAATCATTGCAATGATATAGTTTATTATAAATCTGATAATTACTACTAACGAAATAGACGTAGATTGGGCGTTAGTTTGCAAGCTTAAGCCGAGGCTTTAGCTTGAACACAAACAAACTAACGGTTGTCCGTGTAAATACAAAACGAGTCTTGTATTTACATGGACATATACGTATTTTTAGGTAGAAAATTTCACCCAACAAACATCTAGATTGTTTCGTTCGTTTAACCCTTTAGTTCTGCGTTCATCGTTCATTTAATCCTCTCGATCCTTCTTGATCATTTCGCTGAAATTAAATTAGGTGCCAAAGTTATCGTAGCCCTACACAAAACCAGCTAGAATGACGATATCCAATTTGTTACCCAGAGGATTTACTATTTATTTGTATGGAAAACGTGCCAACCTACAAATAAAATAAGTGATATATGCTAAAAACTTTATATAATAATTTTGGGACCAGGAATTAATTGTTTTGTTCTAGACAAGACTGGTAAAAAACAACTATTTCATACAAATTTAAATAAATTTTTAAACTCAGCAAAAAATTAATCTCTTTAATTACAAAATATTGTAATTTTAAAGTTAAAAACAGACAAAAAGGAAAGAAAAACATATTTTCAAATTAAGAAGTTAATGCATTATATTGTAGGCTATGTGTTTTAACGTAAACATATTGAATAATTTACCTCTATAACTGTAGAAATACATGCCAATGAGAACAATAAAATCAAACACTTAAAGGCGTTTGTTTGTAAAACATTAATAAATAATGTGTTAGTGATTACATAATCTAGGCATCAAAACGAATGCCAATGAATTTATCCTTACAAACTGAAAATATAAACATCAGACGAGTTTTAATTTCAACCATTTGTTTATTTAAACAGACAATGGGAGTTTGTTTGAATTGCACTAGGCAAATCAAAATACATAATAATTATTCAAGCTTTCATTCATTTCGAGTACTGTATTTACATTTCTATACCTTCTTGATAAAATGCACTCTTTGTTGAATTTAAAAATCAATTATGATCTCAACCACACCATTCTTCCAAGAACCGCAGGGGCTGTAATTCTAGAAATAATTATATTTTACGCGGCTCTTTATTAAACAAAGATTCGATAACTTATGACAGACAAATGAAAACAAGGTTATTTATAAAATGCACCGTTTAAATATGCTTTAAAGTTTATAAAACTATTATATCAAATACATCTGTTTGGAAACGATATGTCGATATAATATTTTACATCAATGTGGGTTACTCTTGAGAGTATAAGTTTAAATACACACAACAATCAACAGGGGCTTGGACTCCAAAATTGAATCAATTGTTCAGTCAAAATTTGGCTAAAAACAAGAATGGAATCCCGAACCACTTGCAACAAAAGACAGAGCTGTCGTTACTCCCACCGAGTCTGACTTAGAGTGGGGCGGAGAACAGTAACAAACGTCCTCCAGATTACTACAGCACAAGGGGTTTAATTAACATAAATGTTGGAGCAAAATCCTCAGTCAAAAGTACCTGCAGCAATCTTGTTAACTTTTGACTTTCTTTAGTGAAAGGAAACAGCAATTTTATTTTTTTTATTTTGCAAGAATATCCAACAATGCGTGAAAGAGGATAATCATCTCCTAGTTGTTATTATTGTTCTTTAACCACAGTTTTCTTAAAAAAGTCTGATCTGATTCATCGACATTGATTGTATATAATTATTCCAATAAATATAAATTTAGCTTAGATGTCATAAAATTGAAACCATTATTAATAAGTTTGTGTAAACAAAACTATAAATTTTCCATCTATGTCATCGTAAACTAACACAGCTCATAGTTTGTGGTGGCTAACGTTTATAATTTACTTACAATTAAGTAAAGTTATCTCCATACGTAAAACATAACTCATAGTTTGTGGCGGCTAACGTTTTTTAATTTACTTACAATTAAATAAAGCTATCTGCATACGTAAACTAAACACAGCTCATAGTTTGTGGTGGCTAACGTTTATAATTTACTTACAATTAAATAGAGTTATCTGCATACGTAAACTGAACACAGCTTATCGTTTGTTGTGGCTAACGTCTTTAACCCTATATCTGACCAGTGTTGGATTTCTGTGTGGCAGGGATTTTTTGTGCACTGGGTAGTGGTAACAATTTATTTGCCGTATTTTGTTCTTTTCTAAAAATAATTGTATACATATACATATACATATACATATACATATACATATACATATACATATACATATACATATACATATACATATACATATACATATACATATACATATACATATACATATACATATACATATACATATATATATATATATATATATATATATAATCTGTTTCAGCAAAAGAAGTATTTATAATATGATATAACATGTTTTTTCTTTCAGAAATATATTTGGCCAATGTTACAAAACATTTTTGAATCTCTGGTTTATGCAAATTAGAAATTTTGAAAGCAATCCTCAATTAAGTGAACAAAAATAAATTCTACACATTTTATTCAAATATAAAAGTTGTGAAAAATTCAATTTCCTACGTGGAAAAGTAAATCTTTTTTAAATGGTTCAAAAAATAAAAATGTTATTAACCTTTTTATGTAGCCACAAATTTATTCTGAAAATTTCAACTTTTTATTTCGTTCATACAAAAAATATGAAACACATTAGAGGAAAATAACTATGATACGTCCTGAAATGAAATTAAATAGCCTTTCATAAAATATATAGTTTTAGGCCTATATAGTTTATAATATTTAAATGAATTAGCTATCAACGTCAGAATACAAATATACAACATCAACATATAATCAAATCAACATACAATTACTTGAAATGAATTTCCACCTAAACTATAAGTTGTAGAAGGAAACCTTTAGTACACGACTTTTAGTTCATAAAATTCCGGTTGCTATGACATCAATATCAACTCTGTGTGATTTTTAGTTATTTTTCTATTGACCGACAAAACAAGTATTTTGTGACTACCTCGTAAGCAAATCTCACGAGGTAGCCACAAAATACTTGTTAATAAAAAAATACATAAAATACTCTCCCGCAGTAATGAGTTCAAATAACGTATTTTTACTATAATGTTTGTGTCAAAACATTAGTCGCTTAATAATGTTTTATATATGAAAATGAATCCCCGAAATCTCGTCTTTCTAATGGTGTAAGTATCATAGCGGTTTAAAACAGTTGTCAGGCTTTAACCTGTCGATAATACGCATAATGTCACAGGGGTCCATTAATGGATCCTGCCAGTTCACAGTTGAAAAATAGTTGTCCATTTTTGGACCTTTGCCAGATGGAGGGTTAATTTAGTTACAATTAAATAAAGTTTTCTGCATACGTAAAGTAAACACAGCTCATAGTTTGTTGTGGCTAACGTCTTTAATTTATTTTAATCTCCTTTAATGATTTACAGTTTTGTGGTGAATAAAAATAAGCTGTGTCATTGAACAGACAGTACCTATGCATACAAAAATTATTGTTTTAACTAAAATGTTTAGGTTTTAATATCTTATATGAATAACGAATAACCACCAAAAATTTGTCATATTTAAATACTGAATACGTGTTATTTAACTTAATAATATAAATAACATAAGGGTTACCTTACATACTCAAATGATAATAGTAGCAGGGTTAAAAGGGTTTATTGATCCGTGTATGCACATTCTTTAGATGTATTATAAGTATTGTAAAATCGCTGGGAATAAGGAAATATGTATTTGTTATTATTATTCCATACTAGGAGGTATGAAATAAAATTAATTTTATATGCATACAACCCATATGGGTATCGATAAAAATAAGATTGAACACTAAACAAGCTACTGAGCCAGACACGGAATGTGCGGAATTTTTTTTTCTTGAAAATTTTAACATATATTAAGTTATTGAATAAACAACTATATTAGAGAATGTCCAATAGGAAATAAAGCTACCCTATTACCTTGGTCTGGCAAGACCCCCAGATGCCAAAAACACAGTTTGTTCGATTCTGTATGTATACGAATGCATATATATATATATATATATATATATATATATATATATCTTTAAATAAGTCAACCGAGTACCCTTAGAAAACATTTTAATTATTTCTTCGACATGTTTCGGGAATCATCCCATCTTCAAGAAGTACAAATGTTTCTTGAAGATGGGATGATTTCCGAAACATGTCGAAGAAATAATTAAAATGTTTTCTAAGGGTACTCGGTTGACTTATTTAAAGATAATTATATTAGTAGCCCTATTTGATGAACTAAATAGTGAAATATATATATATATATATATATATATATATATATATATATATATATATATATATATGTATATCTGTGTTTGTGTCCCTTACCTTGGTAACTGGTGTAAGGGACTTCACTCTTGATGAAATTTAGGATAGACAAACTGTAAGTGTTCTACTTGATTCTACTTCTTCTGACTTGAAGACATTAATAAAAAACTAAATGTTTACCAGCACGATTGGAGTCAGACTTGAAAACAAACAGTTTAGCAGTTATTTTGAACTGATATTACTGATATAGTAACTGGCAAATACAGTACGTTGTGTTTTTTAGATTCAACATTAGTTTTAGCGGGAAAATGTTGAATTTGATACTAATTATTTGAAATATTGGGAACAAAATTTGTATACAGAGATTTGTGTAGTTATCACCTTACGATGTATTGTGATAAATCTAAAACATTTATTTCCTCATTACAGACAACCTACTTACTTACTCCCGATTTTATTTTTTTGGAGGATAGGCGAAATTCATGACCTATCTATAATAAGCCTAATATAATGTACACAGTGTCCCATGAAGAGGTTAAACGTTAGACAATTAGACAATTAGACAATTTGAGGTTGCCTTCCCTGGAATTGAACCACCTAGTAATCCAACAATAACCAAGTGGAAAAATCTTTTTTTAGAAACTGGTAGTGTTGTCGAAAAGTACTCTAGGCGATCTAATGTGGAAAGAGAAGAACTGGTGTGTGTATCAATGCTCCGCTCTCCAGGTAAATCGAAGTCACTAAGGAAGGTGAAACTGGTGTTCCGAAGTCTTCTGTACAGAGCTGTTAAGAAAAACAAAATTAAATTTTTCAAATGTCACCTACATCATCAAATTTTTAAAGATGGCCCGCACAGGAGAGTGGAATTTTGTTCTCGTATCATTGAATTCCATTAGTCAGACCATGATTGGCATACTAAAATAATATTCCACTTTCTACCGCACTGGTGTTGTAAATAGGTATAATTGTAATTATTATAACACCGTTCATCCCCACATTCTTGAAGGGACTCCAATTAAATTAAAAGGAATTACTGTTTGGGCGTGTGCCAGTTGTAAAGGCGTGTTATCTTATAACATTTCAGACAATACAGTGACTGGAAATGGGTATGCACGCGTTTTACATGATCATGTATTGTCCTTTTCACGATACCAGAAATGGATCGAGCATTCTTCCAACAAGATGGTTCTCCACCTCATTTCGCAAAATCTTGTC
The DNA here is from genome assembly GCA_023375725.1 of Nephotettix cincticeps. Lineage (NCBI taxonomy): Eukaryota > Metazoa > Arthropoda > Insecta > Hemiptera > Cicadellidae > Nephotettix > Nephotettix cincticeps. The sequence goes on along the minus strand of CM041786.1, from coordinate 42,656,513 downwards.
AAACAATTACTAAATCACAACCCTCATGATCGTTTGATTGGTCGTGGAAGTGATTTTTTAGATTGGTCAGATTTAACTGTTTGTGACTTCTTTTTATGTGTTGCATGAAAAAGTTTATAACCATATCTTCAATAATTATGAGGAACTAAACCGACCAATAGAAGAGGAACTTGTCCGGATACCACAGAGTTTCCTTGCAAGAGCTTACGAGTATTTCTTAAGCGCTGTTATCAATATGTTTTGTGGTTGGGTTGCAGTTTGAATAATTTTGGACTTTAAGGATTTTAATTAGGCTTTGTTCGAGTTGTTTTTATTTAAAAGTCACATTGCCCTAGAATGTAACAACAAACATATTTTATAAAACCAAAACTCCCTTTTTAATGTTTTAAAGTATCGATTTAAAATATGCCGCCATTTTGTTTCCAAAGGATTCCGAGCTGAAATTTTCACAGAATATTTTTAGAACTTACTCTGCAAATTGTGTAAAATTTTAAAACGTTAGGTGCATGTATGGGCACTTAATATAGAACTAAACCTTTAAACCTCTTCGTAGAATACTGTGTATATGTGATATACAGCTTCATCAAGTTAAGGTCCAAGAACTTGTGAAACCCCCTACTTTCTCGTGGTATCAAATGTACTTGTTCATTTTCCCAGGTTGTTCTTATCAGGTAAAATACTTAAACAGTAGTAAAAAAATCATATAGTAAACTTATACAGCATCTTTTGAGATACAATTTAGCATAATTTAAACTTTTTAAAATAAACAAATAAAAATAAGTTACCAAACCTACTGAAAGAAAAAAACCTACAGTCTGGAAAGAATATTTAAAAGAAAAAAAGAAAAAAGTTGGGAATCAAGCTAGTACTGTAATTATTATAAAAGCAAAATTATTTTTTTTTTATTAAGAAGAATTAGTTTAAATAGACTTTATCGCAAACTATATCTCAAACTCTATATCACAAACAATAGGTTACGTATTTTACTAAGATCTGTGATCCAATAATTTCTATCATTGATTGCAATCATGGAAGGAATCCAAACTAAATAGTACACATCGGTCGGTGCACCACATATCTATAAACCAGTACTTTCATACATTTGCTATGATCTTCAAAATTATACACAGATTATCAATGAAAAATATTAAAAGGATGAGTGAAAGACTTGGAGTGCAGATGGAGAGCAAACATTTGTTGAAACGTCGACAACATTAGTGTCATTCGTGACTGGAATAGACAACCACAGGAATATATCTCGGCCAGGTGGTAATCTCTGAGGAACCGTTTTTCGAATATCTATTACTGTAATGATTTAAATATATATACTGTGAATTGAATGAATATGTATATATATTTATATACGTATACGGGGACGGTGGCGACGTCCTGTAATCCAGCTACTTGGAGGTCACAAATTGTGGATAGTTGTGAGAGATGGTTGGTGGATGTAGTGTTCTCTTGTGTGGATTAACGTCCGCACTATTGAATACTACGTTAATCCGCAAAGACCATCCTCATAACTAGACCAATTCGTAATTCAGAGGCCGTGGTTCGGATTACACGTTAAACTGTAAGTCCATTAGTTGCCATCGGCTGTTGGGCTATTAATTAACAGTCCTGTCTAAGGAACATGTCAGCCTTAGTTAGTAACAGACTACAAGATCGCGCCACAATCATCCTACATTCATTCCTCATTCACACTTGGCTTAAAATACCTACCTTGGTAGGTCACCATTTCAGTTAAAAGTATAAAGTATAAAGTATACGTTTATAATTGAAAGGGGTTATACAGACATGTTTTTTGAGTCCTAACTATTTAGCAGGAATATATAATTGGTGAAATAACGAAGCCCAAAAATCTCCATAGCGACTACTATTATTCAGACCCAACTCTTAACTTATACACCTCATCCTCCACACAGAAAACTTAAGATAATACGCAAAACTCCTGCCAGTTATTCCCACAAAGACTTTCTGAGACTGTTGTGTAAGAGGATATTTATTATTAATATATACTGTAGTATTGTTCGAGATTAGCTACACAACACAATTATTATGAATAAATTAAAATTCTAAATTATGAACTACCAAGAGACCGAATCATTAAAGTGTAAACCACTGAGTAGAAGAATTTTTAGTGGCGATTAGTATAACGGCTTCACTTATGTTTCCATAGAAAAAATTGATAATATTTTTTTATCAATTCACCCAAAAAAGTAATAACCACGTTATTTTGTCAACTCCATTTTTGCCATTTTTCATAGAGTTTTATATCCGTATATAATTGTGATTTTTTTAATTACTTTAGTTGCAATTAATTAATGATGAGAACATGCAATTCATCCTCACAAACATGTATTTACCTTCACTGCTCACTGTTCAGCTTTGTAGGCAAGTAGACAATAATTCTCTTTTGATATTAGTTGTTAGAAAAAATCAAATGATTAGAACTAGGATCTTAAAATGTATTCAAAATAACCTAGAAAATCATAGTTTTAGAAGGTGCTACTTATTGAAAAACAGTTTTTTGAATTTAAAACATTTAATTTATCATTAAATATGTTTACACTGAGATAAATATGCACAAAACACTTCTCAATATAATCAAAGATATTTTATAAAAATTTAATTACATTAGTATTTATAGATTTATTTAGAAAAGCGCATTTCAACTATGGTAAAATCACTACCTGTAGAAATTGGCTTGCAAAGTTTAAATGTCTTTTTACACGTTTTAAGGTTGCCTGGACAATATGAAACTCCTTACAGTTATTTTTTGCTACTCTTTTATCAGCTTTGCAATAATAGTTGATTGTAGACCTTGATTCCCTTTTGTATATTAGAAAATTGTTATTGAAAAAATGGCAAACATTGAGAACCGCAACATTATACTTTTACATTTTTTTAGTAAATTTATCTACACATAGTCAGATTGTCACGAATTTGCATAATATTATTTTGAATAAAGTACTTTATACAAACAATATATAAAATTTAAAAAATACCTTATGGTTGTAGCGGATTCTCTAAAACTTATGTATATATATCAATCCTATGTTCAATGTATTATCCAAGCGTATTTTGGTTTTGTTTTTTCTGGGCTAAAAAATTAATCCCCTTTATTTTTTGTTATTCGGCTGTTTGTCTAGTATTACACGTATGTTTAATGCTGTAGATATTTTTCCTGTAGCCTTCTATTAAGTGTAGTTTAAATAGTATAGTATAAATAGATATAGTCAAGTGTGTAATGACAAGGAAAAATTATATAATGTCATTATGATATTATTAAGCCTCCGGATTGCTGAGAATAAATTAAATGGTTGAAATACCTCTCTATACTTCAACTACTAAGATTGCTATAGAGAGGTATTTAAACCATTTAATTTATATAATGTATGAGAATTTCACAATCAATGCCCAAATACTATTACACTCCTGTTTATTCCTTGTATATTCGTGAGTTAACATCCTTAGCCTGGGACCGTGGCGGTTCCTGTATTCCAGCTATTTGGAGGTCACAGATTTTGGAGAGTTGTGAGTGATTGTCGGTTAGTGTAGTGTTCTCTTGTGTGGATTAACGTTCAGAGGCAATGGTTCGGACTCCACGTTAAATTGTAAGTCCATTAGATATGCCATTGACTGTTAGGCTATTAATCAACAGTTCTGTCTAAGGAACATGTCAGCCTCAGTAAGTAACAAGACTACAAGATCGCGCCACAATCATCATACATTAATTTTCGTTCATACTTGGCTTAAAACACGTACCTAGGTTGGTAGCCATTTCAGTTAAAAGTATAAAAATCATTAAGTATAAAATTTAAAGCGCAGACTGACCAGAGACCTCTGACACCGAAGTCCAAAACGTTAGGTAGATACCGATGGATACAACGTTTATCTAGGCATTTTAGTAATAATTCTTTTAAAATCATGTAATAGTTAAAATAGTTAAAACAATAACAATAATACAATAACAACAATAACAATAACAATAACAATAATAACAATAATAGTTAAAACAATACTGAAACGATAAAACATATTAATATCATTCCCACAAAACAAATAAATCTGAGTGGATTAATTCACAATTTTCAAATCCAATAAAAACCCAAACGAAAACTAACTGTAATACGGCTTTTATAGGAAAGATATACAACAGCTGATTATTATAATAAACGTAATAATATAAACATTGTAATTATCATATAAACACGTGACTTTAATCAGACAGAAAATAAAAATATAAATACATAATCCCCCAAAACTGTTAACTATTAACGTGGTGAATAAAGCTGATCATTTTTTACAGTACACATTTACTTCATAGTTTAACATTAATGAATGATTCAGATGGCATTGGATAGTAAAGCATACGGTATTGCTAATGGAAAGTAAACCAATCAGCTGTAGCTAAGAAATTAAATGTTTTCATTGTAGACAATTTGTAAACAAACTTACTCTCCATAAGGTTAACATTAGAAATTTAAAACGCCATAAATTGGAAACTTATGGGGTTTTCGAAAATATTTTTTCACTAAAACCTTCCCGGACACATATAGCGCAACTTCCTGAAATTTCATGGCGATCGGATGAGTAGTTTGGCAACGCATAAAGGACATACGTACATACATTCAATTTTATATATAGAGATAACAGTATATACTCTTATTTATCGTCAGGTATTGATTTATCAATCTTATTATATTCTTCTACTATTATTGCCATATTATTGAGTTGGAAATTCGAACTATTGACTATCATATTTGCATATACCAGGTTAGATTCACGCCAAAATTATCACGGGTAAGAACGTCTTAAAATTACTTGTTCTATTCAAAATCACCATAAAATATAGGGTGTCCTATGAGAAATTTTCAAGCTGACGGCCATATTTTTGGGATTAGAAATTAGTTTTAAAATCCTAAAAAATAAGGGGAGTCCTCCATTAGAGGTTTGCTGTCATATGCATAGTATAAAAGTAGTATTCAAATATTGTTTGTGTAAATTTTAATAAAAAGAAATATACTATGATGAAATGACTTAGCTATAATTACTAATAACTAAGTAGCATATATGTTATACTTTAGTTACTCATTATATTTATATAATCTAAAGTAGTATTTAGTCATTTTAGTTGAATTAATTCGATAATAAAGTCTATATAATACGTACTTAAGTGAATATTACTTATGAACAAATAAAACGTCCATTGTAAATTAGACCCACTGTAAAATAAAATCATCAATAATTAAAAGTGACGTCACAAACAATTGAAAAATTTTTTATCCTTCAATCTCAAGTAAACTTAAAACTGATTTAGGATAGGTTTGTAAGTAAGCAGCTAAAGTGCTCGCCAAAGGAGAAAAAGTTTAATAAAACTGTGGTTATAATGAAGAAGATTGGAAATGAACCAAGAGCTGCGAATCACCTCTGGGACATGAACATTATAATTTATTCACAGCAAACATATTCAAGTCACGGTTGTCGCTAATGTTGGCGACATTTCACCAAAGGCTTTCTTTCCTTTCATTGGTTCAAAAACATCCAAACCCAAAATGTCCCTTCATAAGCCGTGCAAATTGGAATTTGTTTCGTTATTTTTAAATATTTTAAAGTTTCTAGAACTTTTTATTCAAAAAATAATCACTAAGAAGCTTTTCTATTATAATTATTGATCGATCTTTATTAACCTTTATAGGTATGTTTTATAATTTTCATTAAATGTTTTATAATTTCGTAAAACAAATAAAAAACTTTACTTAGGCCTATTTTTCTTATTTCAAAATGTTTCAGGGATTAAAACTAAAGCCTTAAAGTAAAGTTATAAGTAAACAACTAATTAAAGCTATAACTTGTATTATTATCATATAAAGCTATGGAAAAACTTATTACACTTTTTTGTGTGAACAGAGGTTTGTGCTTTTGAAATGTCTCTTAGGTGATAGACTGTAAGTTTGAAATTATCGAACTATGAAACATTTAGGTCTCGGTTTAGCTGAAATCATTTGATTTTTAGTTTCTTTGGAAAGACTGATGATAGATAAATATTTTCGGGTAGTAATAAACATTGTGCACTTACAGTATGTGTATATTAGGCTAGTGCAGGCAGACCAAAATATATGAAAATAATTTGAAAATTTAAAGTAAAAGTAGGCTTTGTGATTAATTTTTTTTTCTCGAGGGGAAATGCTCTCATGCACCATCAGAGAGGAGAACGGTGCAACTCCCCGGTGTGTGAGATTCGCATCTAACTAAAACCCCCCGCCTCAGGCTGTTGACCACTTCGGAATAACCTATTAAGGCATGAACCTCAAAGTGGAGCCTCGTATTTAAAGCTCAATGAACTTCAACTCCGATTTAGCCTTCTGAGGGAAGATCCAGGATGTTACGGATCTTCCAGTTTCTTTCTCTTGAGAACTTTCTCCACGAAGGACGTGATGAGAGTCCAGTTCTCAAGAGATGTCACCATTTTTTCTACTGCGGTCTCCGGCGTAAATTCACCGATCTCCAGCAGAAGCTGCCTCCTTAGAACTGCCCACCGGTCACACTGGAAGAACGTATGATAAGCGTCATCGTGAACACCGTCCCCGTAAATACAAGCCGGACTGTCCACTTTGGCCATCTTGTGAAGATAGGCTCGGAACAACCCATGTCCGGTGAGGAACTGCGTGATGAGGAAATTTATTTCCCCAAACCCACGATCAACCCACACAGACAGGTCCGGAATGAGTCTCCGCGTCCAAGCCGCTCTAGACTCATTTCGCCACCTCTCTTGCCACTGGTGCATGGAGGCCTCCCTGGCCACCCGTGTCGCTTCCCTGGCGCCAAGTTCGGACTTGGTGATGTACACACTTCGCCTTTCCTGGGCCAACAGGTCGATCGGGACAACACCAGCTACCACCAGTGCAGCCGGCTCCGACACCGTCCGGTAAGCTGAGGAGATCCTCAACGCGGCTCTCCTTTGCACCGCTCCCACCTGTTTGCGGTAGCACTCCCTCTTGAGAGCGTCCGCCCAAATCTCACTTCCGTAAAGAAGGATTGAATTTGTGACAGACAGAAGAAGTTTCCGCTTCTCCGCTGATGGGCCGCCAACATTCGCCATAAGACGACTGAGCGCGGTCGTAATCCTTGCCGCCTTCTCTGACACATACTTGATTTGTTCTCTGAAGGAAAGCTTGGTGTCAAGTCTAACCCCCAGGTACTTCACAGCTGGCTTGGAACGAATATATTCCGTGTTGACACGAAAGTCTACCAGAGTCGGAATCTGACGCCCTGTCATCATGACAATCTCCGTTTTCTCGGTTGCCAAGCTCAGGTGGTGATCCTCCATCCAAGAAGAGACATATCTCATCGTTTCATTAAGTCTCCACTGGGCACGCTGGACGTTTCTTGCGACAATAACCGCCACAATGTCGTCTGCATAACCCACCAGAAAACATTCTTCAGGTAAGTCCAGTCTAAATATACCATTGTATGCAATGTTCCAAAGATCTGGACCAAGGATGGAACCCTGAGTGGCACCAGCGGTGATAGTCTTCCGACGAGGACCCTCCGACGTCTCAAAGATTAATTCCCTGTCCCTCAAATAGCTTCGGATGATCCGAAGCAGATATTCAGGAACGTGGAACATTTCCTCCAAAGAGCTCAAAATGACGGACCAGCTTGCACTGTTGAACGCGTTTCTCACGTCTAAGGTGACGAGCAACGTGATACAGCGGGAGTAATGATTTCCTCGCTGAGCGTTTCTGGCAGCACCTACAACCTCCTGAATTGCTCCGATGGTAGAACGACCTTTCCTGAATCCGTGCTGCCTGTCTGACAGCCCACCGGCAGCATCGACCGCAGACAACAGACGGGGCTTTATCAGTCTTTCAAGAAGTTTTCCGGCTGTGTCCAACATACACAAGGGTCGAAATGCCGAGGGAGTGCTTGGTGATAGCTCCTTGCCCTTGCTAATCAATGTCAGGCGTTGGAGCTTCCATCTGCGACAGAAAACTCCCTCGCGAAGACAACGATTGTACATGTTCAAAAGAAGAGAAGGGCAGGTACCAGCAACAACCCTGAGCACCTCAGTCGGAACACCATCCGGACCAGGAGCACTGCCAACACGCATTGACTTGACCGCCACGCACAACTCCGCTTCCGTGAACAAAGGAACTTCCGGAATCGCCTCCGCATACTGCTCAACCGCTCTGCAGGGGTGATCGGGAAAGAGGGAATTAACGATGTTTTCCATCGTTGGTGGGTCGAAGATAGGGCACGCTGTTTTGGCACAAAGCTTACGCAAAACGAGTCTGTACCCGAGGCCCCAGGGATCAAGGTTAACATATAAGGCTTTGTGATTAATAATAAGAGTACATCTATTAATTATTACAAGATTAGATAGAACCTAACTGTTAGAACTAAATCGTTTGCACGTATGAGTGTTAAACTAATACATGCAAAATATACCGAGCATTAATTGTTAAAATTTGAATGATTGGTCACTAAGACATGCTTGAGGAGATTCAGAGACACTGCATCAGACTACTTGGGTATCATTTTTTCGATGTTCCAATTAATGATCACCTTAAGTTTTGCTTCACTTAAAAGCAGACGTGATCTTCTTGAAATGGTTTTCCTGAATCAGCTGATCAGCGGCACCGTGGAATGTCCGGAGCTTTTAGCACAGCTTGACCTCAGGCCAAGTGGTGGAACTAGATCTCTAGTACCCTTTGCTGGAATGCCCTTTTCGACCAACTACAGTCACCACAGTCTTATGCCTAGGCTGTTAAGGAGAGGAAACCAGATGTCTCTGCTCTGTATTTTGCCAACATTCGTCCTGTTCTTGAGTATGGCAGTATTGTGTGGACTCCCCATCAGTCTACATTAATGCAGTGGCTACAGCATGTGCAGGACAAATTTGTTCGTATTTTGGGCTGCAGACTTATGTCTGCTTGTGGAAACGTTTCAGTTTGCCTTCTTAGTGCCCAGACCAATTTAAGATCCCTAGAATTAGGAAGAAATATACAGGGGGTGCAGATTCTGAATAAGCTGCTCACTGGGGTGATTGACTGTCCAGCTATTCTTGAAGGTGTGAGTCTTCAATAACTCTCCATCTTCGAAAGAAGAAGTACCTCAACTAACCATGAGCTTATAATATAATATAACATTATATACTCTTATTTATCATCAGACATTGATTTATCAATCTTTTCATATACTTCCAATATTATTGCCAGATTATTTATTTGGAAATTCACTGAGTACGCAGGTCTGCTGCGACGGGGGTATATAGTTGTGTATATATAAACGTATTGGTGTTTTCTCGTTGGAATAAATAAATAAATAAATATCTCAATATTATGTAGACTTTTTGGATAGTCCTTGACGGCCTTCAGGAGTCGACTGTCGACTGAAGAATATATATTGATGGAGTTAAATATTGCATGAGTCTGCACCCGGAATCTTTATAAGACGCATATTTATTTCTTTAATAAGATATGCTAGTTTGGTTTGCTATGTAATGGCTAATGTTGTTTTACTTGTATTTGTTTTGTTTGTAATTATTTGTATTTTTTATTTAACTGTTATATTGTCATAAATAATTGACACTGAAATATTTAACTTATTGGCTAACACAAGATTTATTGCGTGTAGTATCTGTTTATTCACTATGGCAGCATCTAGGGTTCTTTTTTGTAATTTAATATATTTTTGGTTGGTTGTTGTTTATTGTTCCTGTAGAAGTTGTTATCTAATAACGATTTATTGTGTTGTTTATTTATTTTATCTTTAAGCTGGATCTGTTGTTTTAAATGACCAAGTCTTCATTGTGATACTGAAGAAGAACACAAATAGTATTATTAAATGATTTCGTTCAGTTTTGGAAACTGATGCTTTTGCTAGTTGTGGATGTAATGCCTTTGGAATCCATTTTTTCTTCGTTTTCTTACTTTCTCTCTCTTTATGTCACGTGAAATATAAATATTATTGTTATTAATCAAAATAGTTTTTATTTTGCATAATGCTACCGTATTACTTTTAAATGTAAATATTGTATTAGGTTCTTTAGTATTCCTTTGTAACTGGCAAATTCCTTCGATATGTAAAAATGAATAGATAATTTAGGCCCTACTATTACTATAAGTTTACTGGATTTCATAGTTATTAGTCTGTATTACAACTAGTTATTAATTTCTTTTAAAATTACTCAACACTTTTAATGAAAATGAAAAATAAAAGAAAACGGATATTTTTACACTTGCAAATTTTCCATTTCAGGACTGTTTGCCCAGGCCATCGCTCGAACGATTCAGTTTTACATGTTACTTCAGGTTAGACTTTTGTGTTGCTCACCATTACAGAATCACGTAGTGATAGCCAATTGCGGTTGAGCCACCTGGGTACCCAAGTCCCATACTCTAATCAATACTGTTTACATGCGTACACAATTTGAGGTGGTATCTAAATTTTTCATGTCTATATTATATTTAGATTATGAATGATTTACGAAAGATAATTTTGGTATACGTAAACCCTTAGGTGAGTACAAATGAATCTTTGTTTACACTAAGTCTACTTATAAGTTAAGCGAGGACCCGTTTCATTGGAGCTTTATCTTTGTTTCTTTGATCCCGCCTTAAATAACCTCCGTGGATAAGCCATTGCGCAGCAGAATTTGTAATGACAAAACCTAATTTAATTTAATTTTACGTGGTTTAGGATAAACGAAGATAATTGAGCAGTAGTATGCTATCGAAATAAGTTTTATGATATCTGATAGAATTGAAATGATAATTAAAACATAATAAAGTTATCACTGTATGTATAAATGGCATTGATTAAGTAGTTAGTTAATAAATGTGTAAATGTATATGTGGGTTCGTCATTAAGAATTTGTACAAGAATCGAATTAAGATTAAGTACAAAACATTTATTATTATTTCCAAAATAATATCCGTGTATTTGGACGTACAACAAATTTTAACTAAAATAAATATGTCGGAAAACCCTAAGTTCAAAATTCTCGGCCTAGGGAAATTTTTAATTACAATAATAGTATAAACCTTGATGTGGCATTCGCAAAAGTATTAATGTAACTACTGAATTTTAATGTAATGTGACAAATAAGATTTACCAATAGATGGTAGATCAGTTGTGAAACCCAAAATGTAATATTCCAACAATCGAGTTAGCATTGTCCAAAAGATATATTTACCCGAACGTCAAACTCCTTACGAGTTACAATGACGGACCACTGTAAAGTGTCGTTCATTAATATTTAAAAAGCCAAATTTTTTATCACACTTATCACCAGGCACAAGAAAAGTTATGAGGGCTATTATAAACTGAGAGTCCTCCTCAAAATTTCAACCATCAGTATAAAAACTTATTATAAAAAATTCAAAATTGGCTCACCAGTTAGTTAAAAATTCAAAGGATTTTCAGAAATTTGGGTTGCTTTATTTAATTAAAATAAAAACTTAACTCTCCAAGTAAAATCAATGTGAAAAAATCATGTGATGGTTTCAAAATGTTTATATAGCTTTACGTTGTTTAGATTTTAAATGTGTTATATTGTTCTTATATTACATTCTTGCTAGGTTGAAAACCTTCATTTTAAAAACAAAAATTTGCAAAATAAATCCTACAGCCAACTAACACATACTCGAATGTGTGTCGATCGTTTGTCGATCGGTTTGTCGATTGAGTGTATGTAATATATATATTTTACTGGATTTTGGTTTTTATTGTGATAAAGCTATGGTGTTTCATTCAGAATTGCCACGACATTATATCATTGTATTAACTGCAATAATCATGGCAAAGCTCCAATATAAATCTTCGATGGCTACTATTGGCGGTTCAACATAAACGTGGGAATACAACTTGATTCGAATTACTATAAATCTTTTTATATACCAATCATAAATAGTTGACTTATTTGTTTATCGTATAACCTCCGTTATTTTACAAAAAAGGCTGTCTGATTGTAATGAAAGCTACACACAATGAAGTGGTATTTTGTTTTATATTTGATAGACAGTTATATTTAAAGCTATTTAACTGTTATTTAACAATATTTAAAGCTATTATCCTTCCTATCTATTGCTGTATTAAAATATAAGTATGTGTTCAAACGTTAGTCATACTTAGAAAACTGATACTTGTAAATTTTTTTGTTATACATTTTGTTGAGAAAGAAAATAAAGCATTTTTTCAATCCGCCACCCTGTTGCAATTTTGTCGTTACCATAAAAGCAAATCTGTATTATACAAATTTTGAGGAGAGTTTTGAAGGACGTTTTTGACAATCTAAAACTGCAAATTATTGATGCATGTGATTTATCGCATGTAAAAGAATTAAAAAAATGGTAATTTTAGATCTTTATCTCAAACCTGTAACGAGAACAGGTATTGGCAATATGCATTGTAACTTTCACACTTTAGTAAAATATTCTAAAATAAGATTTTAGAAGTTTAGATGTGTTCTACATACACCTTATAATATTATTTTCCAAATAAGATAAGGAAATTCACAGAGTATGCTACAAGTAATGTAATTTTACTTTGTTTTAGTGTAAAGCCACATTTGATTTATCCATTTGCTGATGCATACAAACCAACCAACCCCAATCTAACTTGAAGATAATGGTGTTCAAACTGTTGGATTGGTTTGAACACGTATGCATTAATATATATACTCTATATACAAATTTCTATTAATGACGGAGTCTATCCCTAGTTTTATTTGACTTTATAAACAATATTATATTATTAAAACGATCTCGGTTTTATCATTAAAAGGTAACATACTTACATACATACTAGATAGGTTAAATTTATTATTCATCCGACGTAACTTGGAAATACTGTATTTAAACAACTGTTAAAAGTCCGAAATACAAATAATTAATTTTCTAAATCTAACAGAATTATAGCCCCATCCAGTGTTCAAAACTTATCGATGGGGTCCAATTGCTTTCTATACGGTTAACAATCGGTTACAGTTATTAATACTTTATGTGCTAGTTTTCTTAGGTGGTTTATGGCAGGGACATTATTATCTCACAGTCCGGTAGCTAACCAAATTATACTTTATTTTCCTTTTCGTTTTTGTTAATTTTTTTATAATTAATATACACCATGTTATTATGTTTATTCTCCTTTCAATCTATTGAAAAGAAGAATAACGTTTACACTGAATAATACAACAATATGTGAACTGCATAGCTTATAATGGGATCTATATGAATACATTATTGCATTACCTCGTGTTGGTCTTGGTATAAAATGTGATAATAATGTAAGGTAGGATCAGCTATGAAGGGCCTACTTCCTTATTTTACTTTCCTGTCATTATACATTTTTAAACATTACTTAACAGATAACACGCTTCATTACCTCCTTCCGAGTGATAAAACATTTATTACCTTTTAGCCAGAACGCGCTTAGAAACATTGTGTGGTATGTGTAAGCTCAATCCTCGTTCCCAAAAGTTTCACAAGTTTAGTTTGAAAACGTTTAATTTTGTGCTTTAACCAACATAATTTTTCCTACTAAACGTATATTCCATGGCTATTCATCCACTTTCAATCAATCATTTTACACTTCTGCACACTATTAATCTTATAGTTAGTTTCACCATCAGGAATGTCGGCCATCATACAGTCGGATTCCAGACACGTAGGTCACGTAGTGTTCAGGTTTTCATCCAATGTTTCCACACCCTCATCCACTTTCACAGATTTTTTACATTCTCTGAAGTAATGAGTTTTATTTAATAAAGTTTAGTGTAAATAAATAATAGCCTAACAATGGAAACATTTTCAAAACACACACAAACATGCATATATGCCTGAAAATAATCCATTGCATAAAAAATATATACTCCGGAACTTTTTTTAACTGATGGGGTGGTCGACGCCACTTTCAATGACTTCTTATTTTGTGTTATTCTTCAATGAGGTGCATTGTAGGTGCATGATAGTATATTTCATCACTAGGACCAACAACGGGTGTTTTTGATGCAAGCTCAAGTGTAACAAGGTTGTTAAATGTCGAGTATATATCAAAAAGCAAATTTTGGGCCATGTGAACAGCTATATTTTTCAATCAAATGAAATGAAATAAAATGCAAATAAAATGAAACAAACTCGTAAAACATAAACTATTGCGTGATTCAGAGTATAAATAGTTGTCGACCATTTTGTCACATAAGTATAATCAGTTGTATTCCTGGTTGATTGTTTAGGTTATGTCAGTGTAAATTACTATTATTGATAGTTCGACTCAACCATTTGATAGTTAGATTGAATAGTCAATTAACAGTTTCACAATTGATATCCGAAACTTCTGAAATACATAAAAAAATCGATAGTAATTGTTGCTGTTCTTTTATCGATTATTTGCAATCGAATGCTGACCTCGAATCTAAAATTTCATCAACAATGATATTTTGCGGCCTAGGACTAAAAAATCATCATAGTAATAAGTTTAGTTCTATTAAGAAAAAGGACAACTTTTGCTCTTCAACACATCCATCTAAAATACCTGTTTTTGAAGCAGTGTGACAAAAAACTCATTAAGCTTGGTTTTAAAGATTACTAAACAGCCTTCCTATAAAGGCTATCTAATACTATAATACGAGCAAGGTTTGTATATATATATATTTAAAATCGGTTGATCACAGGATAATAATAACAAACTGTATGGACATTTAAATTCAGTATAAGATTAGCTAAAACAATTGAGGTTGGCCGAAAACTCTTAAACGACGACGACAACTCGGCTGACGCCGTAGCTCAGTTAGTAGCGCTCAGGTCTCACGTACGCAAGATCGAGTGATCGATCCTCACCCGAGGGCTATATTTTTGTTCAGTATTTATGCCATATTTATTAAGGGATATGAAAACGGTTTTATTTAAACCACATAAATGCTTTCATTGAGCAGTAAATTTGTTTTAATTTTGCTAATTAACTTGTAAAAACATGTCTTATTCTATCCGAGCAAAGCTCGGTCACCAGGTACTAATACTTTTAATGAGCCAAATATTTTACCATCACATATTTCCTAATAATGAAAGTAAACAGTTTAGTGCGAGTTGAGTTACGGCTAACGTAGCGGCCCTCTGTTCCAAATGGCTGGACAGATTAATATCATTTATTAGGAATCATTTATCATGTCAATAATAGCCTTAATCACCGTGGGATGTAAAAATAACCTCACAATTTTGCATCGGTATGAGTAAATACACATCATGATGATAGTATAATAAATTTTCAAAATTATAATATTACACCGGTACTGCTCTGGTACTTTAACTAATGTATGAACTTGTAATTTGTTATGGACGTATTGTTAATATTTCATTTATCGTTATCATAATTTTTAACGGGAAGGTTTTAGTTTAACACAGTAATCCAACCATACAAAATAAATATTTAAATGTTATACATTTGTAATTTTGTCACTAAATAAACAAAATTTTGATATTGTTTATATTTCAATTCTCCAGCAATTACTGAAGTCTTTTGAACAAAATTGTATAACCAGACAAACTTTTAATCTTAGGTGATGATGTTCAAGATAAAATGTTGTAGTAATTATATATACACTTGACAGTGAATCAGACCTACAGGTAATAACTGTTTTTTATTCATTTTATTCATTTTGTAAGCCTCCTGAATTGGTGGATAGTAAATAACAGGTTACTGACCTTGATATCCGTCAATCCAATTCAACTCGTCACTATTGTCTGTGACCTAGGTTTCGAACACATAGGTTCATTTTCAAACAGTTTGATAGTGAAAACCGGCCGGCAAACACGTTATTTAGTTTATCAAATTTTAAAGTTTTAAATGTATAAACGTACTGTTTGTTTTAAATGTACTGTTTGTACTGTTTGTCTAAATGTGTTGATGTACTGAAGAGAACAGAACGACCTCCAATGGAGTAAACAATGGCATTTGTTTGAAAATGAACCTATGTGTTCGAAACCTAGGTCACAGACAATAGTGACGAGTTGAATTGGATTGACGGATATCAAGGTCAGTAACCTGTTATTTAATAACTGTTTGTGACAGATTTCAAAATTGGGTATTTCGTGCATTGTGCACTTTTATCTTTCGTATACATCTCTTCAAGAAGATACACCCTGTGAAGTTGCTATTATATTCAAAATTATAAATAAAATTCACGCAGGTTAATGTAAATAGCTTCACTCATTTCAGGCCTACTATTATATTAAACTGGTTGCCGTTTTATCAATTGGCCCCTACAAATGTCAAGCGATCTTTCAGTTTGCTATATAAAAATAAAGACAACCTGTATACTACAGTATGTAGTAGCCCGTGTTGGGAATTTGGTAGTCTTAGCCTTATATTAGTTATATTAATTCATATAGGCTAATGAACTCAAATAATAACTCTGCATAGAAAAAATGAATTTAAGTATATTATAACGCCGAAATTTTATTTCAAATATGTTGAAAAAATGAAAGGAAAGCTCTTCTAATAAGCTCGACTAAAACCTGTCATCTTTTTTTACAAGGTATAAACTTGTCCAACCTCTCAAAACTCTGGAAAAGCTATGGAAACTGTTACATTTATGAATTTGGGCTTTATAACTTTTCATAGACATGGAACGTAGGTTCCTTGTCATCTTTTCATAAAATGTATTACTCTCTACTACCTATACAATAGTATATGCTGAAATTTAAATAGAAATATTATATTGTTTTCGTAAAAACCTTTGAGTTTGAGGTGAAAGTGGATATATTCATTTTGTGGTCCCCTGAATAAAAAAGTGTCTGTGCGAATAAAAAAAATGTGTGTGGCGTGAAATGTCTGTCTATTCGTGTGTAAGTGTGAATGAATTTACTTCATTTTTACTTAGAATTTTAATTTACTTCATTCCTAATTAGCAGGAAATATAATTTATTAAAACTAATTTCAAAACTAAACTAAGGTCTTTGATCATTCAAGCGAAGCAAATGAAGTCCTTTTGAAGTATCTCATTGCAATATCACATTTCCAGGAATATTATTTTAGTGTATAAATTTAAATTACAGTGATGTAAACCTGAATTTGAATCCCTATTCTCTATAATCAATCAGAAATTATTTTTATTATGATAATTCTCAGAAATATAGTTTTAATCCGTAAAACATTTTATTAATATACTGCATTAAGATCTTGTATTCGAGGACAGCGTTAAATGTATTTAAGGGTGGCAGTAACCTAAGTTTTTATAAATATTAGGCAGCTTTGGACCTTATCACGGAACCCAACATATATTTTTTATCCTACATTACTCCTCTATTTCAGAAACCTGTTCTTTAACATTTAACACATTAGATACTTCATAGTGAACTCTCAATAAACCACAAACGCAGCTAGTTTTATCAGTTAATTGGGTAAATCAAATAGTTTTATTGCCGTTACAAAATATTGACTAGCACAGAACTATTTCTCAACTGGCTAAAGAAATGTGAAAGCAATTGATTTATATTAATACCTTTCGCCAATATATTACTGTAATGTAACCTTTTACTCTAGTTATTAATTCAATCATGCCTTACAAAGATTAATATTAAGACATACGTGGCATTACATTCACGTTTCTTGCTGCAAAAATAAAATTATTTCCCAAATAAGTAACAGTAGTTAAATAGAGTAGGTAAGCTGTGATAACTTACTTATATAACCCAAGATTAAAACTACTTAGTGTCAGTAAAATAGTAATCCCATAAAAGGGGTAGTACACTTTATACGCTGGTCTGTTGATATTAGGGTATTTCTAATGGTATAAATTCTATCGCATAGATAATTTGTGATGGATTGGTTATTTAGATTTCATCTTAACAACACCTAGCATTCTGCACAGCAATATTTCTCTATTTCTTTATAATGGATATGAAATATCTAAGCTATCTCATCGGATTGCATACATTTTGTCCCTATCATATTTTTTATTCAACATATTTTGTCAATTATTGACACAATCGTTTTCCATACATCCTGGCTGCAAACGTGACTGTTTTCGTCCTTGAGCCCAGGCTGGTGACCTTTGATGGGAGTGGAGGCAAACATTGTTCAATATTTTTCTTGGCTACACTGTTGAGGTAAACCCTTTTGTTTTGAAGGCCAAATCCCATGGGAATAAAATTTCACTTTGAGTGCAAGGGATGTGGCAAACTGCTGACCAAGCACTATATCTAGATTGGGTGGGTAATGTGTATTTTTCCTGAAAATCTCACGGCATCAGGTTTGCACATATAGTTGGGTTGATGTAGCTAATAGCTGCATCACTCAGACAGAAGCAACATCTCTTATAAGTGCGTCAGCCAGTATCACAGGGCCAGTATGTACAACGCCATGGAGGCCAATATCGTCTGTGCCACTGAAAGAGGCTGGGATATTCTTCTAACCTTTGAGAAAAATCTAAACCGTCACTTCCCATAATGGTTCACAGATTTTTCTTGCATTTAAGCAATCTAAATTTTCGTCTCTCGAAGGTACCTGCGCTGGTAACTCGGCTTGATAAATGGTTTCGTTCGGAGAAGGAGCAGGGATTTCACCAGTGGGACCTCACTCCAAATCAACCTACCGCCGGATGATCGATTTCATTAAGGATGGAACCTTTGACATTTTAATGTTCTCACTTACTGATTATGATGAAAATAAGTGATTTTAATGCAATGGTGGAGTTTAGCTCTTCCGAGACCAATTCTCGAGACTGGAACGTTCTGAACATCGCTGCCAGGTCGAACCTCTATGTCCTAATATTACATTTGTTACATTTCGATCAGACCGTTTTAAGGAATGGTTTTGTGTAAACAAAAACACACCCACACTCCCATATGCGTTTGTCTGTACAGTTTTGAACGAATGGTGTTACAGCATCCCTCCTCGAGGACCATGGTGATAACTTAATTTCTTATATTGAATTTGCTAAAACAAGGATTAATTGCTTTAAGATAGTTCAACTGAATTAAAGCTATTATGAAATAATTATTAATTTTTCATAAGAACGATGTGGTAATATATGTAATAATAAGGGCTCTACAAAAGTTTTCCGTGAATCGAATGTAAATGATAAAGGTAAAAGGAATGTAAATGACTAAGGGTAAAAAAATGTTATGTGATTAATCAATCCAAGAAATCAAGTAAAACGCCAACTTTATATAGGTTTGTATAAGAGGTTTTGTTATTGTAAAAAAATAATAATGAATATACATCTCAAGATCAATTCGTGTTTTTATAGATATACGACTTATATTATTATTTTAGTGGGACAAGGATAAAACTACTTTGCCTGTATATGAAGGTTTGAGATCACTTAGGAATAAAAGTAACAGCATAAATGCCACCAATCTGTTGGGACTCCTGGTAAGTGAGCATTTTCCACTTTGCACCCCAAGCCTGTTTGGCCACAGCCAAATGTTTTTCAGAACGTTAATTTTTTTGGGAAGATTACAAGTCTTTTTTATTGTAGCAACACAATAAATCACTATTAAATAAATATCAACTGTAATAATTAACTTTATCAATATTTTGAAGGTATGTACGTGTATTCATCCAATACTATAATACGAGCAAGGTTTGTATATATATATATATATATATATATATATATATATATATATATATATATATATATATTTGCACACGGATCTCGAAAACGGCACCGAGGAATTTCTTTCAATTTTGGAAATAACTAATTTCCGAGTAGAAAATAAGTTCTAGATAGGTCTAATGTCCAGGAAAATTCGTGTTTTACTGTAATATTAAGTTTAAAATCTAAAAATTTAACATTACGCTTATGGAGAATAAAATGTAAACAATACAAACCAAAACAGCTGTTTATAACCGTTTGACAGTTCTTGATTGAAGACTGCGGGGAACAATATAGAGGTTATGCATTAATATTTATTTTATGAATTAAATAAATGCAAAATTATCAGGTTACTAAACAATTTGTAAAAACTTAAGGGTTTAAGGAACTTAAGGATAGCTGTGCGAAATAAAAGCAGAAAAAAGTATTTCCAAAATCATCCGTGTTTTGATAGAAAACGTATTCGTTGTATTGCTTGAAGCCACTGTAACAAACCAATTAATTTATGTAAATTAAATTTCTCTTTTGCTTTTCAATCCTCATTCCGTTTATAACAAAATCAGTTGATCACAGGCTAATAATAACGGTATGGATAATTAAACAGTAAATGATCGGCTTTGGCAAAAAGACGTAAACGGCATCGCTCAATTGACTAACGTCGTAGCCGAGTTGTAGCGTGTCAGCCTCAAGAACTATAGGCCGAGAGTTCCATTCCTTCCTACCAGGGGTGATACTTTTTATTCAGTGCTATATTAATTATGGTGTATTAAATCGGTTTTATTTCAACCACATAAATGTTTTCATTGGGCAGTAAATTTGTTTTAATTTTGCTAATTAACTTGTAAAAACATGTCTTATTCTATCCGAGCAAAGCTCGGTCACCAGGTACTTCACTTTAACAACCGTAACTAATACGTACGTAAATATAGGATAGGTAAGTGAGGCACATGCAAGTGCATTTGTCTCTGTGCTATCCATTTACGTTTCTAGAAACAGTCAGCTGTTTGACATGAGAATACAGAAAGAAGAATGATGGTCGTAGCTCGTGGTGTCAATATTGAAATCTTCCTAACGGTTTACTACTTGTTTACAGTTTTTAATGGACTGTTATCCAGCCATTGGGTATCGATGTATTTCTATTACCGCTGATTCTACATATTACAGCTGAAAACAAAAGTTTATTGCAATTGTATGATGAAAAATCTTTCAAAGATTTTCATCTGGACGTAATTTTCGAAATATTTTTGTTTCAATTCATCAAAAAATCTCGAATAATTTAGTTTATAGTTCGCAATTTGTTTTACAAGTGAGACTAAAAGATCCGTAGACTTAGTGGGTGATTTGTAAAAGTATCGACGTGAAGACAACGCCAACTCCACTTGGCTGTCTTAATGGTTCATCAGCATCCAGCGATAGCGATAGGATGGCGTTCCACAAACCAAACTAAATTAGCATAAATTTACGACTAGAAGATTACAGCTTTAATAAGGAAAGTTTAAAGACATTAGTTTGTAATACCATAATAATTAAGTTTATATAACACTTCTCAACCTCATTCCAAAATTAACATAGATCAGAAAGGACTAGAGAGTATAGTGATAATTTTAGAAATTATCTACGAACAATCAGTCCAAACATCCGAGGTTGGTTAAAACAACTTAACGGAGAGAGAGTAAGAACGGGTGCCGTAGCTCGATGTAACGGTCCGTGATATTCTGCGATAAACTCCCGGCTGGAGCATGCGTGACTTGCAATGTTAAAGCAGATTAGTAAACAAATATTTACTTAACATAAAATTCATTTTCTAACGTAACAAAGTAACATATTAACCAATAAAAAGCCTTCTGACCTTCGACTGTGCTATTATTAATACTTGTTTATATACAGGATTATTTAAAAGAAACATAGGCCCTACTCTTTTAGTGAATACAGTATTCTAGATAAAGTCAACAGAGAAAAATATATGTTGCTATCAGAATTCAAATAGTTTTGGTAAGCTAAATATGCTCTTTCTAGCTTCTTTGTTCACAGGTTCCACGGTGTGCATCTGTTCTATAGTTTAGTTAGTTAGTTCCTGACCAACACGTTCCTCTACCTGTGATCTGCCCAACTACATGCATTTTAGAGTTTCTTTTATTAATCACAAAGACTCCCACGTGGAGGTGTTTATAAAACGCATCTTAAACGCGTAACTGGTTTGGTTTTTTTCTAGTTCAAGCATTATAAGATTTTTGAAAGTTATTATTCAATTGTTTTAAGTAATATGAATGAGGGTAATGTAACAAAGAGCCAACAGTCAGCGGAGTTTGTACATGTATTCTTAGAGCATTAGCTACCCATTTATCCCACTATTACTGGTTTAAATCTTTCTTTTAAATTTCAATTTATATATAAAACTTTTATCTTTGAATAACCATATAGTTAACCAGTAACCAAGTACCAAATGCCTATACAGTTATACTTCACTATTTTATTACACTTTATTACGAAATTGTACTGGTACATACCATTGTACTGGTATTACATTCCTAAATTACATATATGTATCCTGCTCCCTTATTTAACTATGATCACCTCAAAATTTATATAAATCTAATACCCTGCTTCTTTTTATCGTGCAATACCTCGAAATTGTCGTGGATTCAACTGTAAGATAAATTGTGAATGTCTTTAAATTCGTTAATTTCGTTCGGAATAAAAGGAGTATTCAGTAGAGAATCCAGCTGTGTTGGCTCCGGATGCCGGGTATTGGCTTTTATCGCCAGTGTAAGACGCTTAAGCCGGCCGGACTTTCTTGGCTACGAACATTGGCTCAGAAATTATCCGTTGATTTCACAGTCTCATCTCAATTACATTGTTTCATCAGTTTTATGATCAATAAAAAATAAATCCTTCAAATATTATTGCATCACACAGTGGTACTGAGATGAAAAAATAACGTTTTATTGTATGAATAAAGTAGCTTAATTACTTGAACAAGTGTTGAAGGTAAATATAAATAAAGTATAGGTTAATATATATATTTAATCTACGGTGTTCACTATTAAGGACTACTATAAATGATTTAATTTAATTATATGTGATTTAAATATTGTTTATATTAGGTAATCTCATTTGATCAACTTGAAAATGGCCCAAAGGTTGAAACATGTAGTTAAAACAAAAATGCTATCAAAGGATTCTCAGTTGATTTTTTCAATTATACTTAATATATATATATATTACTCATATACATCAAAATTTTATAGAAAATACAGTAATAAAATTAATTTGTTATAGATTTTATGTATTTTACTTTCTCCTCTTTTACAAAGTATATGGGAAAAGTATTAACAGACATCTTAAAAAAATCATATTTTTAAAACCATACACTACATTCATTTCATCTGAGTAGTTTATAAATTAATTTTGCCTTCACAAGCCTTCACAGTAGAGATCAATTCAAATTATTAAACATTTAACATTTAAAATCTGTATTCATAATTTATATGTAATAATTTATGCTATTGAGAGATATTAGAAAAATCAAGAAGATGTAAAAGTTATTTATGGTAATTTAGCAAAAAATTTTCAGTACAGTAATGTTCAAGAATAACTGTAAATATAATTTTAACTGTATACAGTAGATATGCTTAAATAATTATAAACAAATAATCAGTAATGTACAGCGTTCTTTAATACCTCAATGAAATCCCAATTTCAGTCTTGTATATAAATAAAATATATTCCTTCCATTTAATTACGATATCTGAGGATTATTTTCCTGCTCGTTGCCACAACAATATTCTCCATAAACTTCTTGATAACTGATGTTTAGTAAGCTATATTGATAAAATATCACGTTGGGGAGAAATCATGATTATCTGAAAATATTGATTCCATAATAAAATTTTGTAAATTAATTACGTAGAATTAAACTACATTTGCTAGTGTAACATGTTTAATTCCTCATTTAATTGGTTACCTAAATTAGGAATCAAACATAATAGCTAATAGCTAGTTAATAAAGGCAGACTGATAGTGGTTGAGTTTAAATGTTAACTATGTGTATGTTTGTGATCTTTGTGTATTATTTTAATAGCTTTTACTCTGCATAACATTTATTCAGAACTGTAAATGAATATTTTCCCTCAAAATGTACTTCATCACATAAAATATAACAATCTTGGTGCTTTAGTCATTTTCATATTCATATGTCCATGTCTTTCACTGTAGAAGTCCACATTTCTCAACAATTAACCATCCAACTTTTCATTTACATTTACTACAATAAGACTATAATAATAACACAAGAGACAGAAAATAAGAGGAGCAGAAGATATGTTTTTAAGTACTTGAAAAGTTACATTATTAACATTATACACTTTATATATTCAAGATGTTTTCGATTTAGCCTATAAAAATAAAGATTTATTTAAAAAGGTAGGGAACTTCCATGCTCACAATACGAGACATGGAACAAACCTGAAAAATCCTCTTCACAGAACCAACAGTTATGAAAAGGGCCAAGCAAATAGAGAGATCCAATTTTTTAATAAAATGCCTGCTACAATAAAATCAATCACCTCTCTGAATCGTTAAAAAAAGTAAAGATTATATTCTCTCAAAAACATTTTATTCTCTTGTAGAATTTTTAAACACTTAATTTGTTTTGCAACATCCACTACTTGCTCTATGTATTATGTTAGCTATTTTATCTTTAGTTATCATATTATAAACAAACAAAGATAAACTATTGTTCAAATCTAATGTGTAAATAAAGTACTTATGACTTATGAAATGGTCAGTGCTATCTTACTGTTCCAGCTTGTTTTTAATGATTTTGTAATTAAACATATAATTTACAACACATAAAAAAATCTAAACACAGTACGTTGTATTTTGGGTCTCCAATTTTCATCTTATGGAGGGTAAAGGAAAATTCACATTCCACTTATCAAGCTATATTTTGGAATGAAACTTGATATTTAGCTCATGTGGTTGGGTTCCATACGTTTATCTTAAAAATCACAGTTTATTTGTTTATCATCGAAGCTAACCTGCATACTCTTTTCCCGTGTTAATCATATGGAGAATAGGCAAACTCCTATATTTATGGACGGATGTTTATTATAGTTGGTATAAATGGTCAAAATATAAATTTTTATGCTATACATACCTACTTTTATTGTTCATCACATCAGCAAACCTGCATACTCTTTCCTACATTAATCTTAAGGAGAATAGAGTAATAATTCTCACAATTATCAACAGATATTGATAAAACCTGTCCTATATTATTCTTATACTATTGCTTAGGAAATTCGCTGAATGCGCAGGTTTGCTGTGACGGGGGTTTTTAGTTACATGTTTACTAAATATTACAGTACAGTTATAACACGCCATCAATATTGATAAGATTTGTGAATAAAATATTTAGGTACAAATGTTATGAAAATGTGTTTTGTACTAGATTAATGGAAACAAACGACAGGCATTCTTCGACAGGTCTGTTGTGACGGGGATATATTTTTAACAGATTTTCTTAAATAGTTAATTTTAAGATGAACGCTTTTGCTAAAGTAAATACTAACATTATTTATGGAAACATCCCCCAAAAGAAGAATTTGGTAAAGTTTGTATGTTCATTTTAACAGACTGTTGTGCTTAAATGTGTTTAATTCATTAAATAACACCAAGTTCGTGTTTTTCAGATTGATGAATCAAAAGCTAATCATCTGAGAAAAAGTAAGTAATAAAAATAAAGAGTTACAAAAACTTTCAGTTTATTTATAAAATCAACATTTTTAGAACCTGTTCAGTTTTTTATGTATAGATGTTTTTTTATTATATGATATTAATTAGTTTTTGTGTGTGAGATATTTTGTAGTTATTCCAATCGTATTTACAGCATACACGGATAAAACTATATTTAACAATTTAATAATTAAAAAGAGAAAGCTGTGGAATAAAACATAGATTCTTATCTCAAAGTATTTACACTTGCCTTACACTTGATTACCCCCTTGGCCACCCGCGACGTCGCGGCGCATGCGCGGCCCACGAGGACGCGTCAGTGCCGCTCCGACCGTGTGCCGGCGCGCAACATGACATGTGGTGCCTAGTGTAGCATGGATGACTAGTGTAGCACTAGTGTAGGCCTACTCATGGTGGACCCACTCAAGGTGTTATGGGTGTTGACTAACAGCACTTACCTAGGTCAGTTCATTGTTAGTACAACTACAACTATTTAGAAAAACTCATCATCATTGTTCGGTGATTAAAATATTGTATAAGTTATACATAATAATTTAATACAGTACAAACAATATTTAATAATAAAAAAAATTATTTAATGAAGTATACTTTTCAAAATATTTTTATTTTTAGTATTGCGGTGTTTTTATATTTCAAAATTAAATAACTTCAAAACTCTTAAATTAAACTTAGGCCGGAATTCACCAAAAATCGAAACCGCCATTAATGTAGCTTTAACTGTAGCTCGCAACCAACGAAATCTGATTTCACCGTTTGCCGTTAGAGTTAAATCCGTCGTTAGATGTTGACTGTCCAAATTTGAACAGCAATAACCTTGAAATCTCTCATTAAGTAACTGAGGAAAGAACAAGAATATCTGACTGCGTTTATATACTGTTGAGTCGGAAGTCGTCTGCTGTACGCTGATTATTGTGGTTTTACTGTTAAAACTTTTTTGTATTACATTATAATAGTTTTAAGTTGATATGGAAAGTCTAAAGGCTACAATTCCGTATTACACAAAATATTCTACACTGAACTATATTTCCCAAATCATTAATAACGCCTCAATAGTTAAGG
The DNA here is from genome assembly GCA_023375725.1 of Nephotettix cincticeps. Taxonomy (NCBI): domain Eukaryota; kingdom Metazoa; phylum Arthropoda; class Insecta; order Hemiptera; family Cicadellidae; genus Nephotettix; species Nephotettix cincticeps. Next base: position 42,630,094 of record CM041786.1, on the reverse strand, counting down.
ACCTTCAATTCTTTAAATTTGTTCGACTGTAGCGCAACAATTAATTTTAGAATAATAGAAAATTACATTAAGATTTTATATTACCATTAAAATCGTCACGAAACTAGATTATGTAGTAAGATTTAATCCAACGAATGCTTCCGTAGGAGATGGAAGAATAATTTTACAGTCAGTGAAATTCTCCACAGTCGTATCGAAAAGTTAAGCTCTCTCGCTCGGGACTCGAACTCTAGTTTTGTAATAGTTCAGGACGGAACACTACCACCTGAGCTTCCAGGTAAAGTAGCGCCCAAACGTACAAACTTGAATATCCTCTCATAAAAACGAGTAAGGAAAACATATTTTTGACATTTCATTCTTGGCTTCAATTGATATGAATAGTATTTTCATGATTTATGTTTATTTCTGTTTTTCTATCAACGCGTTACATGCAGTTATTACCTACTTGTTTAAAAATAAACGAAAATGTATTGCTATATAAATGGAACAAATTTTTATCTTGTAATTCGTCACGTCATTTTGGAACGATATAATTTTTAGATGTCATTTTATCATAGAATAATGTTATAGATTATTAAAGATTTATTTAGTTGTTTAATACAGTAGGACTTTGAGAGTGATTTTGTTGGAATCCAGTTTTAGCTTTAGAATATACTTCAACACCAAAAAGTTCTTTACATAAACCTATTTAAGATAACAATATTATCGCCTGATATGTAAAGTAATGTATTAATTCCAATTTTAACTGTACACCGGACTCTCATCGGCCTTGCAAGCATTTGTGTTTTATAACGTAACTGCGGAGAGAGTCTCGATAATTAAGATATTGGGAAGATTTGGGACTTCATTTTTTTAAAGTGAATAAATTATAACGGTGGAACACCATTAAATACTAAGTTAATCATATGTTCATCAACAATAATAATTTTTATATCAAGCTTAACAGTTATATTGAAGATTTAAGATAGAAAGTCCAAAAAGGAGACAAAAGATAATATTTTGCAAACAATCGCTAAGTTACCTTTAAATATAAGTCCATATCGGTTTTACTATGAATAAAAAATTAAGAATAATTTTAATTAAGTCTTCTCTAACCAAAGCTTTTTCGAATAGCCAAAAGTATTATAACTGAAATCTATCACCATCAAGGGATCTTTAACAATTATTACACTCACAATAAACTACTCATCAATATCAATTAACTGTTTCTCTACATTATAACTCAACATGTCTTTTTATTTGATCACACACACAATGGGCTTACTTTAAATATAATTTTAAATGAACTTAAAGGACTTGTAATCTCCATAAATCAGTTAAATTTAAATAAATTAAATACATTTTACATATAATTAGAGTTAAGTAGAATGATATTTTAAATAATATGATTTTGTACGTTTTGCTTTGGTAAGACATGTTCGTTTAAGCTTTGCTAACCGTCACGACTAATGTTTATTATTGACTTAAAACTTAATCCAAATTTTAAAATTAAATTTATTAAACTATTGTGACGTGTTGATTCTTGCCTACGTTCACATGAATATTCACCATGTTGCCTTATACAAAATAATTTTAAGTATACATGTGTACACAAGTATCCTTGGACTTGTAAAGTTATCCTAAAAATAACCAATGAACATTAAGCTTGTATTTAAAACTTTTACCGTTTCCAAGAGGGCTTTCTAAAATTCAGGTGCATTTACTTTCAAAAACTTATTTTTAGCAAAAATAATTACTGACTAACAATAATTCGTTGCTTTCAAATAGTTCATATCCTAAAATGTTATTTTGATATGGAAATGGCTTAACTCTGTGAGGGTAATGAACAAATTGAACGACCAAAATTAGAAACAGTGACGTCACTTGGTTAGTGTCATCATAGCTTGGTTATAAGAACAGCTGTTTACATAATCTGAAAACATTCCTTATACACATACATAGTCTTCCATGATCTAACCTATTTCCCACAGGGAAGTAAATACAAACATTTTAATTAGAAAATGTAGCACTCTGTAAAATTTACTGCTGACTTTTTACTTGTTGTTGGTACAGTCCACGTGGTGTCAAGTCTTTTTAATTGTAAACATAGGTACCATACATCGTTGTTAAAGGTCTTTAAATGAAGAAGAATGTTATATTTTCTTAATGGAGAAGAAGAAAGAGTGTTTCAATATCAGACCACATTTAACAATTGTAAGCGTTTAGATAAATATTGTTGTTTAAATAGACAATACGTACTATTAAACCCAAAATAACAAATTAATGCTATATGAAGACGAAATTGTACTATTACTTTGTTATGCCATATACCAATATATACAAGCCATTGGGTGTGGTTAATATCACTGTTATGACATTCCCAACCCGATTCAGATATTTTCACCCGATCATTATTTTTCAATACAAAAATGCTACTATGCACCATGAGGGAGGACAAAACGGCACACTCCCCATTACGTAGGCCTTGCATCCACTAAAACCCCCTCCTCACGATGTCGCTCACCTTAAAATAACCTGGTAAAGTATTACATGAATGTGGAGCCTCATAATTGAAGCCAAAAAGCTACAGAAGCTGTAGCCTTTTTCAGAAAAAATAATATTTACTTATACTATATAACGTATTATTTATAGCAAAGTTAATAATAAGAAGCTTCTTATTCACTTTCGTTATCCATTTTTGACATTGCTGTCATACATCGAACTACGAATTTCGGTTATGTCAGTGGTTAATATTAATATCATATCAAAAACCAACTTGACTTAATTCCACAGAGCTTAGTATGTCAATTCCGACATTCTAGCTCTCAAAGTGTCACATACTAATCGTTAAACAGCGCTGCATGGCAATTTTCAAACAACACTTCATGCAGCGCTCTTTCAAGTATTTTATTTTCAATCATTTTCGGTATTTTGGAGCTTTTTAACCTCCTATTTAAAACATAACGTTCAGTTACGATATACACGTAACAAACTAAATAAATCACTATTGAAATATTTACAATAACCAAAACAAACCTAACTGCTACAGCACGTTGGACATGGGTGGTCTCCGTCTAAAACGACGGATTAACCAACAAATGATTTAAACTTATCTTTCAAATGACGGGATTGAACTGGACTTAAAACTCTTTAAATATAGCTCTGCCTTGAACGTTTAAAGAAATCAAGACCTTCTTACTAAAGTTATCTTGCCTTCGAACACAAACACGCACACACATTCACATTTATAGACCTTTATAATACTATATAAGAATAATTCCGGAGTAAAGTATCTACGTGCTAATTGAGTTTATAATCATTGATGAATTGTTTGAGGAGATACTGATACTGATACTGATACTGATAAAAATCTAGGGAAAAGATTGCACTGCGACCTATGAGATCTATTGTGCCCCCCAGACTAGTCTCTAGTTCTTGACTAGAGAACCCCCTCTAGTCCTAATGCCTTAATAAAGTTTAGTATAATGAGGGGTTCTAACTGTGGAAAATCCTCCACCGCCACCTGATGTGTTCCCAAGCTTCTGGCTCTCTTCTGACCTATCGCGTCACACTCGGCCAATAGGTGTCTAGGTGTTTCCTCCCCAGATTGGCAGAAGCGACATTCCCCCTCTTGAACAATGCCCATCTTGCTCAGTTGAACCCTGAGCCTACAATGCCCGGTTAAAAATCCCGTCAGTATCCTTAGATTGTTTTTCTTAAGCCTGATCATGGTCTCAGACCTTCTTATATTATGCCCTCCAAGCATTTCCTTAGCCTGTCGGCATCCCGGCTGAGTTGAGGAGATAGAAACTAAGGCGTATCACAAGTAAAGCCACATAGCAAATGTTATCACAGAGGGTTTTTTAAACTAGGGAGGTCAAGAAGTATCAATTTGCACCTTCTCCCCTAGAATAACTTTACAAGTGAGTCACTAAAATGGGTTTGCTGTAATATTAAAACTAGGGTTTTCTTATATTTATTGGTATACCTTAATATATAAAACTGTATAATCTGCCGTAATTCTCCTTAACATAGATAAACAGTACATAGTTACAGTTACATAGAGAAGGAGTAAGTACTTTTGCTGCTTGAGGACAAAATAAATATATTTATTAGCATGCCTTGTTAATTTGATTAATTAATTATACAAACCTATACAACGTGTTATAACAATATGTCCAATAATAAACGGGAAATCAATTTTTACTTTTTTCCAGAATATGAAAATAGAGGATCAAAAGCAAACGTATTGTGTTTACCAGTTTCTACATCTCAGTAACCGCTTCTAATACAGTGAGGATTCAAAATATAAAATTGTTTTGTTTTTTAGCTGATTCCAATGGTGCCAAACTCCCTTGGGATAGACCTGGATATTTAACCTAATAAACAATTGCACATTTACATAGCTGTGTCAAATACTCGTAATATCGACATTTGATTTGACACTACACCATTTTGTGTGTGAGACGTATAAACACGGTATCGGATGAGCGGGAAAACTCGAAATGAAAACTTGGTTCCCGGTCCAGGTCTTGTCATAACGACCTCGGTACAGCTCTTAAATACTCGAGAGATTCGCTGAAAATTAAACCCTTGCCATGAACCTACGGCAATGGATTATTCCATACAGGAAAATTCACTAAACCATATTTTTGTTTCAAATAATGACTTTTTGTAGGAATAAATAAGATTTATTTAAATTATTCATATTTACGCCTGAATGGCTATCAGCAATATTAATTGAAGCTAAAGCTTGGGTGTTTGATTGCCACCCTCCCAAGTTAGATAAACTTGCGAATAAACACATATCACGGTTATGTGAGTGTTCCTTTTGATACCCCTACCATCTCAACTCGTGCTCTTTGAAACCTTGTTACATATTTGCTCTCAATTAAACTCCAAAAATAAATTCTCTATTCACTTAGATTTGCATTGCTGATGTAAAACTCTGTCATTACCGATCTTTCCTCCTCCGCTACTCTATTACATATGTACTCTCTCAGGAAACCCTGCTGTCTGCAGCCAAGATAACAGTTGTAGTATAAAAGCCACTTCTAACCCCCTTTTAATTGAAATGTCGTCGTATTGGTTTAGTTTTCACTTGCTATCTTGTTGCAGTCTCACATTGTTCCCAAACTTTAATGTATAACTTGTTTTAATAACATTAGCAACACAATATTTTTCAGTATAAATACTTCGGTATAAGTAAAAATTAATTCGTCGCATTTTCATAAATATTTTTTTTTACAATTAATATATCAATAATAAAAAATTAGCGTTTTTTAGTAAACTAATTGAAGGTCTTGAACATATAATGATTAAACATATGTCAAGTATTATTTAGTTTTACAAAAACTTTTTACTTGTACATAAACCCCCTGTTTATGCTTCAGAAAAGTTTTGATTCACTTTTTTACTTTAATTTAAAATTATTTTTATTCTAACCAAAAAATTACAATATTTTCATAGAAGTAATCAACCAATGATGAATTGAAACCACGCGTGATAATTTTAATAGAACATTAAGTAAATGAATATGAAATAATAAAAGTAAAATTATTAGTGGTGGAGTTGCATCATGGTATGTCAAAACAAATTATTGCAGAGGAAGTGTGTTAATACAAGTATCAGAAATACTCCATTGCAAAATACATCAAACTGTATACAAAACAATTCATACATATTAAACTAGGACGAATATATGTTGAATCAATTAATTACAATTGAAATTTAATTATGATGGTTAAATTATGTTATCACTGGAATTTTTAGAGCACCTTCTAAAATACAGATGGAAAATTTGGTAAAACTATTCGAAATATTGACAAAGTTAAATAGTAAAGTTGTAATTTGGATAGATTTCATTATTGATGTTTTGAAGAAGAATAAAAAGAAAAAAGATTTTGTCAATACTTTAAATTCGTATGACTTTCATTATATCGATAAAATACCAACTAGAGTTACTAAAAACAGATCGGAAATTGATAATTTTATAACATATATTAGTAGAAAATTGTATGATAGCTATTGAATGTTTGGTAATAGCCTTGTGGGACCATTAGGGACAACTTTTAGAAGATGTTTTCACATTAATAAAAAATAAGTAAATTGAAATATATTATGTAATGCGATAGGGTTTTAACAAAACAAGTATTAATTTATTTGTAGAAGGCATTTCAAAAGAAAATTGGGCTGTACAACAGTAGTGTAGAGGAAACAATCACTTATTTTTACTTAATATATAGATATAATTTTTGATACACATTTTCCAAACACTAAATCGGTTAAAAACAATCATCATAGTAGGCAGATTTATGAAGGTATAATAAATGGGAATAACAAAATTGTAGATGAGCATCATATGTATCGAAACAACAGAAGTAAAGTAAATTTAGGAAAACTATATGAGGAAACACAGACATAAATCTAGAAAAGCTATACAATATAAGAATGACTGTATTTTGAAAATAAAAGTAGAAATGCAGTTAATGTTAATAATGTTAATGGAAAGAAAATCCATATAATTAAACAATTGAACATGATTTATTTAACCATTTATTTTCATAAAATTTGTCTACGATAGTTTTGCTAGTATGTTGGAAAATTATATTTAAAAAATTAAAACTCAACATATCATTGCCACCAATTTAAATTAAAGTTATCAAATTTAGTTGCAAAACAATAGATGACCATGTGATATCTCAATAATTGATTCATTAAAACCCAAGTGGACATCAGGATATGATGAAATTCCAACTAAAACTATTAAGATACCCAAATATGTTATATTAAAAAGTCTTTTACACAGATAATTTTAATAACAGAAATCTTCTCAACAAAAATAAAAATTTGTAATATAGTTCTGGTATATTAAAATGGAGATCCTAAAACCCTAAAGTATTTTGAAAAAATAACTGGATGAAAAATGAACAGAATGGATATAAGAAAATAAGTCCACTATAACAGTAATATAATATAAACAATAACAAATTATCTTAGGAGATTTTTTAGATACGACCAAGTCTCTTGAAAATGTTCATCATAATATATTGTTGGTTAAGCTTAAGATACATGGAGTCATGGGTAAAGAGTTTAAATGGATAAAATCAAACTTTAAAAGAGAGAAAATGTTATATTTATAAGAAAAACAGTTTGTAATAATATATATGATTTTCAGACAGGGACTAAACTGGTAACATATTCAGTACCTTAAGGGTATGTACTTGAGCCTTTCTTATTCCTGAACTACTTTGGAGGACTACCAAAATATTTATCAGAATGGGTCAATAACAGTAAACCTTTATGTATGGTGATGACTTAAGTATAGTATGCAATTTGCAGTAAAGAAAGAATTAAATTAACATATAAAGTTTAAAGACCAAACTTGTATGATTGTCATTATTTTCTTATTGTATTTTAAGTTCTTTTTATTGCGATAATGCATGTGCAATATTATGAATCAAGACTCAAGAACTTTATTGCCAGAAAAGACATACATACAGAACATGCCATCCTCCAACTCGTCATAATTAACGTTTCAAATCTTACATAGAACTATTTCCAGAAAAACTATAATTATTTATATACATAAACTATTTACAGAGTACATGATTTTGTTATTATTAATTCAATTTTTAAAACCAGCATCCTTCACTCTCAAGAAATCATCTATTTCGTAATAGGATTGGTTATAAAATGTTTTTTTAGCGAATTTCCCATAGGGAAGAAGCTATTACCTATTATCTATTATACTACCTATTAGCTATTAGCTAATAGGTAGTATAATATTGAGCCTATTAGGTCTCATGGTAAGACTTAAGCCCGGGACCATGTTATTTTTTCTTCTTAAGTTGCCCAGAGTCCAAAAACAATAGTCGTTAAAATTTATATATATATATATATATGTGTGTGTGTGTGTGTGTGTGTGTGTGTGTGTGTGTGTGTGTGTTTGTGTGTCTGTGAACACGATAACTCTCGTAAAAATCGTCCGATCGAGACCAAATTTGGTAGACACGTGTATTCTTATAGATTCTCGGACGAGTTCGTAAACCAGACATATTGGTCAATGGGAACGGGTAGTTTGGGGGGGGTTTTGTACCACAAAATGGGTTTTTTGCGTTTTTCACATGTAATTTTTAAAAAATTATATATTTACCATTGGAATTAGCTTAAAAAACTACACAATTAAGTTCCTTAAAGTTTTTCTCCATCTACCGGTTACCGAGATATTAAAAATCTAAACACAGGACGTTGTACTGTGGGACTCCAATATTAATCTTAAGGAGGATAGGGAAAAAATTAATATTTCCCATATTAATCAATATTTTTGGAAAAAAATTAAAATTGTATATATTTTTCATGTGGATCTATCCATTTATGCTTAAAAATCATAGTTTATTTGTTTATCATGGCAGCAAACCTGCATACTCTTTTCCTTTATTAGCGAACTTCCCATAGGAAAGAAGCTATTACCGTAGGTCTCATGGTAAACTTAAGCCCGGGACCATGTTATTTTTTCTTCTTTAGGTTCGCAGAGTCCAAAAACAATAGTCGTTAAAATTTATATATATATGTGTGTATATATATATGTGTCTGTGAACACGATAACTCTGGTAAAAATGGTCCGATCGAGACCAAATTTAGTAGAGACGTGTATTCCTACAAATGCTCGGACGAGTTCGTAAAGCAGACATATCGGTCAATGGGACCGGGTAGTTTGGGGGGGTTTTGTACCCCAAAATGGGTTTTTTGCGTTTGTCACATGTAATTTTTAAAAATTTCAAATTTTATATTTCACCATTGAAATTAGCTTAAAAATCTACACAGTTAAGTTCCTTAAAGCTTTTCTCTATCTCTCATGGTTACCGAGATATTAAAAAATCTAAACACAGTACGTTGTATTGTGGGGCTCCAATCCAATACTATAATACGAGCAAGGTTTGTATATATATATATATATATATATATATATATATATATATATATTTGCACACGGATCTCGAAAACGGCACCGAGGATTTTCTTTAAATTTTGGAAATAACTAATTTCCGAGTAGAAAATAAATTCTAGATAGGTCTAATGTCCAGGAAAATTCGTGTTTTCTTGTAAGTTTAAAATCTAAAAATTTAACATTACGCTTATGGAGAATAAAATGTAAACAATACAAACAAAAACAGCTGTTTATAACCGTTTAACAGTTCTTGATTGACAGTTCTTGATTGACCCCTTGAAGACTGCAGGGAACAATGTAGAGGTTATGCATTAATATTTATTTTATGAATTAAATAAATGCAAAATTATCAGGTTACTAAACAATTTCTAAAAACTTAAGGATAACATGGCTGTGCGAAATAAAAGCAGAAAAAAGTATTTCCAAAATCTTCCGTGTTTTGATAGAAAACGTATTCGTTGTATTGCTTAAAGCCACTGTAACAAACCAATTAATTGATGTAAATTAAATTTCTCTTTTGCTTTTCAATCCTCATTCCGTTTATAACAAAATCAGTTGATCACAGGCTAATAATAACGGTAAGGATAATTAAACAGTAAATGGTCGGCTTTGGCTAACGTCGTAGCCGAGTTGTAGCGTGTCGGCCGAGTTATATCCGCGAGTTATAATAGGCCGCGAGTTCCATCCCCACCAGGGGCATTACTTTTTGTTCAGTGCTATATTAATTATGGTGTATTAAATCGGTTTTATTTCAACCACATAAATGTTTTCATTGAGTAATGAATGTGTTTTAATTTTTCTAATTAATTTTTATAATACATGTCTTATTCTATACGAGCAAAGCTCGGTCACCAGGTACTGTTAATCCTATAGAGGATAAGAAAAAATTAATATTTCCCATATCAAATCAATATTTTTGGATTAAACTTGGTATTTACCTTCATGTTGTTGATACCCACCCGTTTATGCTTAAAAATCATAGTTTATGTGTTTATCATGGCAGCAAACCTGCATACTCTTTTCCCATGTTAATCATATAGGGATTAGAAAAATACTTTATTTAAGGACAGATGTTGATGAAAGTTGGTATAAATGTTAGGAATAAAAATTGTTTATGGTAAAAATGCCTACTTTCAGTGTTCCTCACAGCAGCAAACCTGCACACTCTTTCCCATGTTAATCTTATGGAGAATAGGTAAATAATTCTCATGTTTATGGACAGATTTTTATAAAATTTGTCTCTTATTATTATAATATTGATTTGGAAATCCGCTGAGTACGCAGGTCTGCTGTGACGGGGTATTACATTTTAAAAAACATAAACTTCTTATTTTTAGTGGTATTTTGTTCCACAGTTTTGGTCTTGGTGTCATATTTGCCAATGTTTTTCTTTTACAATTACGTTTAAAAATGTGTAGATTTCCTTACTTTTTGTATTATATAAATGAATAAGTTGGTTTTTGGCTCTGAATCATTTAATTTAAAATGTATAAAAATTTTATAAATAATAGTGCATGGAACGGTCATAATCTCAAGGGCTTTAAATGCATCTTTGCATGAATCTCTCAAATGCAACTGCGTTATAGACCTTATCGCCTTTTTCTGTAGTAAAATAAGTCTGTTAATGTTATATTTTGATGTAAAACCCCAAATCTCTATTCCATATATTAGATTGAGTAAAAAAAAGGATAATAAATTACTTTTAATGATTGTAAAGAGCAAGCCAACCTCAGTTTACTTAAGATAAAGATATGTCATATGTGTATCAATTCGGAAATAAATACGTTATTATTCTTATTTTAATTTTTTGTGGCAATTATATAAATGATTTAGAAATGAAAAGAAATAATTTTCTATTTCATTTTAAAATTGAAGGCCAAAAGCCTTTTGTCAGTAAAAATGCAATGTATATCGATCATAATCTTTGTCAACAAAAGTGGTTGAATTAGTAATGATAACTACTTGATAAATAACTTCATGATTCTTGATTCTTATCACCTACGTCAATAGCTGTTTCCCTACGGGAAATTCACTACTACAAATTTATTTATCCTAATTTACTTGATTATTTACATCGTATTTACATGCTTGGAAACTACTTATAGTTTAATGGAACCGTTTTCGAAATAAGCTAGATAAACATACACATAGAATAAATTTTATTATTACCTATTCTAATTAGTAATGACTATTTATTATTATAATTAATATAAATTTTCATAAAAAGGGGTTTCAAAAGAATGGTTGTAATTTTAATCTAAAACTGGTACAATTGTTATTTTAATAATAAATCTCATAAATTTTATTTTAGTAAAACGTTTTATATTTTTATATTTTAGTTTAGTATATATTTTTTATTTAATGATAAAAAATCACAACGTAATTTTGTAATATTTTTGTTGAGTTTGAAATATCTTTTCCGCTCAACTATACAAAATTGCTATAATATACTTTCAATAAGTCTACAGATCGGTGCAATACATCTAGACGAGCACTTTATAAGCTCTAGGCTCCTCAGATTTATGACTCTATCACATTTCCACTAAATCTCTTTAGTGGAATTTGTAGGAAAACTGAAATATAAGCTTATATAGACTATAAAGAAGGTAAAAATATGAAGAGTGGGTTGGGAAATAATAACAAGATTTTGCATCCCATGTACCAATTAAGAATTAATTTAAAACCATGTTTAAGTATCATTGAAATCTTCTAGCAAATGTTCGAGATATTGTGCTCGTAATCTGTAAATAGGAAAATCTTTTGGGAAAGCTTGACTTTACAATGTTCAAGAAAAATTCTAAATAATTGAACACAAATATATTCCCTGCTATAAAATTATTAGTTATAAATAGTATAAATAGTTTAATCTTTTATTATTATGAGATTCATTTATAGGTGATTCAGAAGTTCTGAAAATAACTTTTAGACAAATCGTTACAAAAAAAGCAGATATATCTGTTAATTTTTTCATTTAAAGCGCCAGGGAGGCCCTCCAAGGATGAGGTTCTTGTAGCGGTGCGATGAACGATGTTGTTCGATGACGATGATGGTAGCACACTCACGCACAAAATTAAAAAACACTTCTTGAACGTGGAATAAAGTAAAATTATTCTTGAAATAAATACGAAAAGGAAGTTTTATAACAGTCCCGATATAACAGTTAAGTTAAAATGTTAACTAAAGTAATAACTTTGAATGTCACAGTTTATAGTCAACGAGATGCGAGTATAATTAATAATATCATTTCATTATTATGAAATTATATATATGCACAGTGAAAATGTATAGATAACCACCAGCGGTCAGTACAGTTGGAGTGACTGGACACGACTAAGGTTTCCTGTCGAACAGAAAGGCCGTGAAGCTCAAAGGTCCACTTGGTCGGTCATACCGACCGAACCTCATATTAAGGAATACCTCCTTATCTCGAAGTGGAATGATTGCTATCAGGGGACAATAGTACTGTGCATTCGTTATACAGCTTAACTTAATACATTGTTCAGAGTTAAATATCCTCACATTAAATAAAATATTTATTAATTATCTTTTTTCTTAAATACTTTTTTAATGTCAAATTTAAATTTCTTATACGCAAATTAAATACTTAAAATTGGCCTATGTTTGTTTTAAAAACAAATAGGGTGAATAATGCAATACTCTACTACATTTAATATTATTTATACATAAAACTTTCTCCAGATTTACATTCAAGTATCAATCATTACACTTAGGTATACACAAATTCTAATTTTTTTCAAGATTCATCGATAAATCTATCGATTCGAAAGTAACAGATTCCATTACATACAAATTATAAGTTACAAAGACGCCCAGATTTCGTTGTTATTTATCCAACGCAAATACTGTATCAGTAGTGTATTAATTTTCTTCCATCGTAACTCTTGTTTCTCAGCCCTCGATATACTTTCATTCGTGATTTATCATTCGCGAAACGTATATAAAAACCCAACTTTGGCTTGGGTTCCTCCTTCAGACTATTCAAACCCCTTATATTTAGGTTTAAATATACCAATAATATGGGATATATAAACTTAATATATAAAAGTACTTAAAAGTCAATCCAACCATTAAAGTTTTTTTAACAGGATCCAGGTGCAGTGAAAATAAATACAAATAGGTGCTTGGGTTATGTCCAACTAAAATATTCAAACTTTGTAGCGCAAAGGATCGTACTTCAAAAGATCTGAGGATCAAAGGCTTTGTGTAGTCAACTTGTTTTAGAAACTTCTCTTGGTGACATTTCACTCTTACTGGTTTTAAACAGCCAAAATCCCAAAAGTTTTGGCTTTTGTTTATAAAGTAAATGTTTTTGAAGCTGACGTTAAACTTTTATTTGTTACAAAAGAATATATAATTTTGAATAATAAGAGAGGTACAGTATATAAAGGAATTAAGAAACTAAAAAATATAGCTTTTTAGTGATCAAGAGATTAGTATATAAACAAATACATAAGATCAAACAAGAACCTTTAGAATGGGGCTTTTTTAAACCCGTTCTAAATGTATTTTCTTCAAAACTTCAATTCATTCATTATAGATTCTGGTTATTGCCATATCGAGCAGAAATCTAAACAAGTGGAAGATGGGCAATTCAATTAAGATATAAAATCAATTGATCATATTATTTAAATTATTTATATTTAAAAATATAAAATAAATCAATAATATATAAGTAACAAACTTGTATGCTACCAGGTAATTATGTGGACATATAGTACATCAAATCACATACACATTCTCATCTTAAGATTCTATGAATGTTCTTGACTAATGTTGCTGTAAATCATTCATTTTCATCTACAAAACCGTCTTCTCACTTTAAATGTAAAGTAAAGTAGAGTAGATATTATTTTTATGATAATGAACGGTTCCATATATATATATATATATATATATATATATATATATATATATTGTTTTCTTCCCAACGTCTATGATTTTTTAGTTAAAGCACAGGCACTATTCGTAGTATATGAACGTAGTATATAAAACGTTGTTGGTCAAATCCTGTTTTATGGTTATTTACAAACCACAGTGAATATTGCAATATAACGCTTAGCTCTCATCATCATTTTCATCCTTCAGTGTAAATTTTGTATCACTGGAGTAGGATATATATCACAGTAGGCCTGTAAATAGTTTATAAATGTAATTATAAAATATAACATTTACAAAGTACACTCGACATGGTAGCATCAGACAATCTCAATATTTGTTATTAACTACCGATAATCATGTACTTTGTATGGGTTGTATAACTTAGTTCTTAAAACCATAATAATCTTTATTATTTAAAAACATAAACCTTAATCAAACACATAAGTTAAAGGCTTGGATAAACTATTAAAAAATATTTTTCAAATTAGATAATAAACATACTTAGTATGACTAAATACTTAGATGAATCGTAATCAAATTCGTTATATGTTAACGTTATAATATAGAATGATTTTCAATAGATTCATAATCAATGACAGAGGGTACAAACTAATAATGAATTTAATTTGTCAGCTGGTTGGTTATTTGCCTTTGTAAAATCACTTTTATACATCACATGTTCACTAAAATTATGTAATCCAGTATGTGTCAAAAATCACTAAAACTGGGTATTTTATGGTTCATTATTTTATAATTGATTATTATTAGTATTTTTGTTATTAGCTTACTAGGGTGTGGGACAATTGAAAATAAACCAAAATCCTATAAAACTGTTATGTTTACTTCTCTGTGAGAAATAGGTTAGATCATGTACTTGTCTAAAGGGAATGTTTCCAGTTCATCTAAACAGCTGTTCTCATAACCAAACAATGACGTCACTAACCAAAATGATGTCACTGTTTCAAATGTTTGTCTCGCCAATCGCCAATAAATAAATTTCAATAAATAATTATTTTGCATGTTCTTGCTTTAATGTATAAGCGTTACTAAAAGACCTTACAGATAGACAGATGAACAGACTGATAGGTAGAATATAATTAGATAAGTTTATTTCGAATTTTCTAGGGTATAAAACGTAAAAATAGCCAATTGTGCTAATAACTTCATACAATGAGGGACAAAACTCGTATTTATATATATTTAATATATAAATATATATTTTTATATTTATTTATATAGAGACAGAAATACTTATTTACAAACATGAATTGCTACTACTTTTTATTTGTACACTTTTTATGTATTTCACATTTAGGACCTCATTGGATATTTCGAATATTTTTAATTTTGTACGGAAATAACAGATGAGGTAAAAGTTATAACACAACAAGTTTATGTCTGTCAAAGCTTCGCATCATCCTTGTTAACTTTAAGTGATCTTGAAAAGTTCCTGATGGCTCCTGGTGCCTACGTAACCGCGTGTCAAAGCGTATCTTTTATACTTTTCTTTTAACTCAACATTTATCACACTTAAACAACGTGTAAATTGTCTTGTGGTAAAATATTGCATGTTCTATTTATTCCTATATAAAGTGCTATCTAAATAATTACTACTAGAACTGTGGTACATAATGAAAGTTAAATAAGGGCGTTTTCTCTAAAACTCGGTCGAGCCAAACACTGGCAATGAACTGAAATAATATTAAACAGTTAGCGTTTTTTTACATTATTTATAAGCTCAGAATAGTGTGTTCAGTAATTTACGCTCTTTTAGTAGGGGTTTTATTAACGATGAAAACTAGAATCAATGTCTATATGAATAATTACAAAAATAACCGTGAAGGTTCATAATAAATAATTATTAATATTTATCATAGAATTCAATTTATTTTATGATAACCATTGTGTAGACCTAGTAATACAATCTTTAAATTTTGATAACAAATGATCGAGGAGTTTTAAAATAAATCAAAGGTGTATTTGTTGCGCTCCCAACTGCCAGGTGGCCAATTCGTCTTAAACCCACTTTTTATTGAGAGAAACGGATATCGGGTACTAACACACTAGACTCAAATTCTTTTTACAAAAAAAATCATTCTATGCTAAGGACAAGGAGTTGTTTTTAATAAGGATAATATTTACATAAAGCTTATTTCGTCTACTTTTTATTAAACTGTCTTTTGAATCTTAATGCGATAAGATTCGAAACGGAATTGTTAGCCCAATCATCAATCTTAGTTTCACCGAATGAATAATTCAGAGATGAAGTGTAGCGCGCGGCGCCCCAGAATCACTTATCTCGTCTCACGTACTTCATCTCTGCTGCTGTTTTGTTGTTCAACACCCATTTCATGACTATTTGAACTGTTTAACTTCATCTTTATTCCTTTAACACCCAGGTATCTCGATTAATTTTTAATTTTTTTTTTAGTGAATATAGCTGTAGATTGTTTATAAACCATACTTTGTCACTGTGAAATTATGGAGCTTGTCAAATATTTTGTGAAATAATAGCAAAAGGATTGTAATTTTCACACATTACATAGCTGATCTTCTGTAGATAGTACTGTAGCCTACATCTTGGCATTTACAAATTGTTCTAAATGAGATGATTGTCTTGAAAAGATTACTGTTTAAGAGTGTTTGGTACGTTACTCTCGTTAAATTGTGTGTAGATATGTGATACACAAGTAGTGTGTGATGTATATGATGTGTGTGATGTATGTGTGATTAAGAATTTGGTGAGTCTATGTCAAATAGCTCCTGAAAAAGGTACATTTTATGTTTAAAAAAACAGTATCCGGGAAAACAGCATTAAAGTTTTAGGCATACCTTCTAGTTTACGCTTGCTGCATAAGAAGGGCCTGCTACACATCTTTCATCTATCAAACTATTCCTAGTTTTTATACACTAAAATGTTCAGACAGAAACACAGAATTTTTTAAATAAAAAAACAAACATTCAATCTTTTGAAATATCTTCGTACTAAACCCTTATAAAGGAATTCATGATTGTTTATGTGTTTATGAATTTATGATTAATTATTGTGGGTACTCTCGTTTTTACGGGGACACTCTGAACTCATTTTAACGACTCGTTTTCACAGAAAGACACATTGACAGAATTTAAAAATATTCATTTGATGTAAAAATGATCAATGAAGATTTAAATTGAACAGCTGGTTATTTTTATTTCAATTGAACCAAATTATGGGTCACAATTTTAGTAAAAAGGTTAACGAATTTCTGGTTCATAACACATTATTTTACTTTAATAGGTCGTGAGCCAGGTTAATATAATCAAAAACATTGTCCCAAACGATTAGAATAATGAAAAAATGTTTCATCATTGTGGGTACTCTCGTTTTTACGGGGACACTCTGAACTCATATTATGACTCGTTTTCACAGAAAAACACATTGACATAAATCAAGATTTTGAGAGACCCATATTTAATACTTGTATTGGTTGAACTTGTTTACTGTCGCAGTGAGCAAACTCTTCAAGACGGTGGGCTCGGAGTCTGAAGACTCGCCTTACTTTGAACACTCTCTCTACACGGTCCGAGTGAAGGAGGATGAGGAGCTTCACCAGCCGATCATTACTGTCAAAGCAGAGAACCACGACCAAGGTGAAAAACTAGAGTGTTCTGTTTTTTAAGTTCTGTTTTTAAACAGAAAAATCTGACACACTCCTTAAGTAAATATATTTCCATATTTCCAAATGGCAACATTCATTCACAAAAATCCCATGTATACATTCAAGTTAAAATAATGGATCTACGGGTACAATGTTAGGAGGGGCTAAATTGGCAACTGAAGCCACCATGAGCGTATTGTCCTCAGTTTATCTGAGGCGAAATGTATTGTAACAGTACCCCTCGGTACTTATACTTTTGACTCGCCTTGTGGATCTCAGTAAACGGTTCACATAAAGTAAAGATAAAAAACAAATCTGTATATTGCTAAATACACCGTATTTATAATATATCATAAAACGAGTTGTGGTTTTTCCACCTTTGCAGTGTGCATGTGTGGGGTGTTTGCCCGGCTTAGGCATGAGGACAATAGTAACAAGCAATTGAGACATGCGCTAAGTATATGAATTCGCATCAGTGTATATACAAAACTCTAATTTTATTTTTTAGATATTCTCAATCTGTTACGATAGTTTGTAGATAAACGTGTATATCTCTGAATGATCTAACTTTGTGTTTCAGCCGTGGGTGTGCGTTATGAGATCGCAGGCGGTAACATAGGCGGAGTGTTCGACGTCGAGTCCGAGAGCGGGGCCGTCTCTCTCCTCTCCCCCTTGGACTACGAGTCTAGAAAAAAGGTAATTGACTAAATAATGTCTCACTGTGAGTAAGCTTGGTAGAAACCATCCTATTTTCTTTAATAAACGAGCATAAAGTTTCAAACTTAAGAAGATATTAAAAGTTTGGAAACAGGTGTTTGAATCCTTATGAAATGCAATATAAACAATTTTACATTCACTGTAATCCATCATTTCACCATCAATAAAAATAAAATATTGCTGACCATTAACACGTCGTTAATGATGCGCGAAGATACACATCAATACTTTTTGTTTCTCTGAAGGTTGATATTAAAAATATATCTGGTATGTTACTCCAATTTTACCAAGGACCAATAATGTGTAAAACCTTTATACCTTTATCTTTCTACTTCTCTCATAAGGTTCAAATTGTGGTGTGGATTGAGTGTCACTCAATCCCCACCATTATGAGCACTATTCATGATCATAATTTATTTACCTAAAGCTGAGTTAACAATATAATACGAGATTTCTAGCTTAAATAATAATCTAAAAATAATATTACAGTTAAACTTCTTATAAACATGCGATATTTTCTATTTCATAAGTTTAAATGGAAAGAGTGTGAGGTTTCTTTAGGAACATGAAATGTAGATTAAAATGATAATTCTTTATTTAACATTATAAAAATTTCATAAAATTGTATAAAATAAAATTTCATTTTTTTATAAAAGAGTATCATTTTATATAAACACACATAAACTATGATTTTTAAAAAATTTAACCAAATAAAGTAAAAATCAAGTTTACAAATATTCATAATATAAATAATTTCCATTCATAAGATTATATTTGGAGCACTATAATACTGTGTTTAGATATTTATTTGGTAATTGAGATAGAAAAATAGAAATTATTGTGTATTTTTAATTGATCAATATATAAAATTAAAAATTTTTAAATTTACATTTAGATCATTTTTACAAAATAACTAATTATGTATGTCTTTTACGAATGTATTTGTAGAATACACTATTTAATTTGGTTATGGATTTACGAGAGTTATCGTGCACAGAAATAATATATATATACAAATAGTTTTTGATAGTATAAATGAAAAATGAAAATGAAAAGTTTTGCGAATTTTCGTTTAATAAATATGTAAACGTTTTCAAGTTTGAATAGAGATGATAGAACAATAACAATAACAAACAGTGACTAAATATTTGAACAGGTGATCGATTGTCTTGATAGAAATTAATAAAACATATGATTTTGTACATTTCTAAATAAATATAGAGGTTTATACATGTAATTTTTAAAATGTTAGTTTCAATTGAGTTGAATTGTTTTTTTATCATTTTTTATCAACTTATCTTAAATTTAAACCGGATGGAAATTTTGATTTTAGAACCAACTGGTGTATCAGAATTTCTCAAAATTAGTTGGTTACTTTGCATTTTGATGTGGTTTAATTTTGTGAAGGGCTTTAAGCTCATAGCAGCTTCAAAATTTTGGTTGTGGTGAGAGCATGATTATAAATAGGTTTCCTTTGATCTTCATGTACCACATCAACGATGGCCAGTCTACAACTAAGTGAATTCGATGTTTGACAATAGTCTTTTAATATACAATGTTTTAAATCTTTTATAAACATGTGTTTATTTTATGAAATGAAAAAACATTTGTTCCATATTTAAAATTTTTTTTAGACAATCGATCACCTGTTCAAATATTTAGTCACTGTTTGATATTGTTCTATCATCTCTATTTCTAATTGCTTGAAAACGTTATTATTTATTAACGAATTCGCAAATACTTTTCATTTTCATTTTCATTTATTATAAAAAATAATATGTATTGTCATTGAAATTTTACAAACATAAGATATTAAAATATATACTTTATATATAATATTTATTTTTCAAATTGTTTTTGGATTGGTGTCACCCCCCAGAGATATAATTTTATTTACCTAGGAGAGGGTGAGCATACATACAACAAAATGAAAAGGTGTCTCTAGCTTAACTCATCCCATATTGATTACGGGAATAACTTCTTTATTTTTAGGGATATTCGAAACAGCCACTTGGGTAGCTAGAGCACAAACGATGTCATATCGTCCGAGAGGTTCATGTGGCAGCATGAAGCAGCAGCTGAGTGCTGCCAAAACTTTGAGGGCGGGAATGACAGTTTGCACAAAAGATTTTTCCTGCAATAAAAAAAGTAATTTAGGTTGTGTTTTATTTTCCCGTTGGGATAAGTGTAAACCTAACTTTTATCTTTCCCCAGTTTCAGTAACCTCAGTTTCATTTCGCAAAACCGGAAGTTAGTGTTGTAGGCATGTTTAGCAGATACATTTGTTTACTTATACGTTCTGCCAGCAGTGCGAAATGTGCCTGTTATTGTGCGGTTGTAAGAAAATAGATTATTTTATGCCACTCAAAGTAAATCGAGTAAGTAGCTCATAATACGTATTATCAGGGGCTTTTTTTATTTAGAAACATATTGAAATTTATTTAATAAAATGTTTTTGAAAAAAGTTAACAGTAATGGAACAACCAATATGTTAAAATTTACGCATAATATTGAACTCCAAAACAAGTTCATCATGAATGGCAATTCAATGTGAAGACTCTAGAGAGCAATCCAGCTTATACAGTCAAATAATAAATTATTTGACAGATACCATAAACTGACAAACCAAACAACCCTTTGATATGAACATTATTTACAGAAAGTATCAGGGGTCATTCATCTAACCAACCGATACCAACGGGGATTACATTTAACTGGTGTATAATGATTCACTTTAGTTATTAGTCACTTTGTTCCCGGCGGCAACTGAAACTCTAGTCCATTATTTAGTCCAAGACCCAGTGGGATGGAATATTATACCTTCTAACTTTAGCCTTTGAACATACACATTGCATGTTCAGAGCTTTTTAAAATAATTTATTTATAGTTCATGTCGTTTATTATATATTTTATAAACAGCGTGTTGAGAAAATTGAAAAATTTACTGCGGTATATTTATAACGAGTACTTAAACTTATTAATAATAAATAAACAGTACCAGTGGACTGACACATACTTTCTCCCTTAAGTAAATTTAAAAAAGACAATCTGTAATAAAACTATCATGTTCTACAAAGTTATTCTAAATATCATTTAATAATTTATTGTTCAAATTGTATTGGGGGAAACCCCCCCCCCGGTAATACCAAGCTTTTTTGAGCTGGTTTTGTTCGGTGATTTGACCTTACTCTTCATACCAAGTTTCACGGAAAACGGTTGGAAAGTAAGGAAGAAATTGATTTTTTTTATATTCTCCATAAGAATAACATTGGGCGCTTTCAGACAACGTACTGCGTTTATCGTGGACAGTAAATTTAACTTTTCTCTCGAACCGTTAGTCGTATACAAATAATTCAAAATACTAATTTGTTTAGTTTTTTAAGCTGGTTTCAATGGTACCAGTCAAGTTATACTTTAATTTTATTGTTTTCGCTGAAAATTTAAAAATTTGATTTTTTTTTACATTTAAAAGTCCATAGCTTTTGAACCGTTTTTTTTACAGACATGCGGGTGGTGTCAAATTATTGAGTACTCTGTGCACTATAAATTATTAAATTTTAATGTTAGACTTTTTGAAATATGATTCACGTTTTTTAAGGGTTTTTAGGGTGTACCTTAAAAATCATTCCAATGAAAAACGCCTGAGATACGTGACTATATATATACATAAATTTCACTAATCGGATCAATGATAGGCTGTGGCTACACACCAGACACACACACACAGACAAACGGACGGACAGACTCACGTCAAAAAAACTTTTTTGGATTCAGGGACTACGGAATATATCCACCATAACTCAATTCGAAAATTTTGTTGAAAACGACTTTCTCCATATACTTGTATTGGTGAGAAAGTAAAATCAATTGACTCTGAACAAATTCTGTAATACGACATTAAGCCATGTTTTAATGAACACAAGCTCATATATTGATCGCTTTTGTTATACAGAACGACCTGAGACTCTCCGTTAGTGACGGAAAGTTAGTGAGCTACACGACACTGCAGGTGACTGTACTGGACGTCGATGATGTGCGACTGATGGAATTTTGTTTTGACAGTACGACCTGAGGCTCTCCGTTAGTGACGGTGAGTTCGTGAGCTACACGACACTAAAGGTGACTGTACTGGACGTCAATGATATACGACTAATGGGATTTTGTTTTGACAGTACGACCTGAGACTCTCCGTTAGTGACGGGGAGTTTGTGAGCTACACGACACTAAAGGTGACTGTACTGGACGTCAATGATATACGACTAATGGGATTTTGTTTTGACAGTACGACCTGAGACTCTCCGTTAGTGACGGGGAGTTTGTGAGCTACACGACACTAAAGGTGACTGTACTGGACGTCAATGATATACGACTAATGGGATTTTGTTTTGACAGTACGACCTGAGACTCTCCGTTAGTGACGGGGAGTTCGTAAGCTACACGACTCTACAAGTGACTGCACTGGACGTCAATGATATACGACTGATGGGATTTTATTTTGACAGTACGACCTGAGGCTCTCCGTTAGTGACGGGGAGTTTGTGAGCTACACAACACTAAAGGTGACTGTACTGGACGTCAATGATATACGACTAATGGGATTTTGTTTTGACAGTACGACCTGAGGCTCTCCGTTAGTGACGGGGAGTTTGTGAGCTACACAACACTAAAGGTGACTGTACTGGACGTCAATGATATACGACTAATGGGATTTTGTTATGACAGTACGACCTGAGACTTTCCGTTAGTGACGGGGAGTTCGTAAGCTACACGACTCTACAAGTGACTGCACTGGACGTCAATGATATACGACTGATGGGATTTTGTTTTGACAGTACGACCTGAGGCTCTCCGTTAGTGACGGGGAGTTTGTGAGCTACACGACACTGCATGTGACTGTACTGGACGTCAATGATATACGACTAATGGGATTTTGTTTTGACAGTACGACCTGAGGCTCTCCGTTAGTGACGGGGAGCTCGTGAGCTACACGACACTGCAGGTGACTGTACTGGACGTCAATGATATACGACTGATGGGATTTGGTTTTGACAGTACGACCTGAGGCTCTCCGTTAGTGACGGGGAGTTTGTGAGCTACACGACACTAAAGGTGACTGTACTGGACGTCAATGATATACGACTAATGGGATTTTGTTTTGACAGTACGACCTGAGGCTCTCCGTTAGTGACGGGGAGTTTGTGAGCTACACAACACTAAAGGTGACTGTACTGGACGTCAATGATATACGACTAATGGGATTTGGTTTTGACAGTACGACCTGAGGCTCTCCGTTAGTGACGGGGAGCTCGTGAGCTACACGACACTGCAGGTGACTGTACTGAACGTCAATGATATACGACTGATGGGATTTGGTTTTGACAGTACGACCTGAGACTCTCCGTTAGTGACGGGGAGTTTGTGAGCTACACGACACTAAAGGTGACTGTACTGGACGTCAATGATGTACGACTGATGGGATTTTGTTTTGACAGTACGACCTGAGGCTCCGTTAGTGACGGGGAGTGTGAGCTTCACGACTCTAGTGACTGTACTGGACGTCAATGATATCGACTAATGGGATTTTGTTTTGACAGTACGACCTGAGCTTTCCGTTAGTGACGGGGATTCGTAAGCTACACGATATACAAGTGACTGCACTGGACGTCAATGATATACGACTGATGGGATTTTGTTTTGACAGTACGACCTGAGGCTCTCCGTTAGTGACGGGGAGTTTGTGAGCTACACGACACTGCATGTGACTGTACTGGACGTCAATGACATACGACCGATGGGATTTGGTTTTGACAGTACGACCTGAGGCTCTCCGTTAGTGACGGGGAGTTTGTGAGCTACACAACACTAAAGGTGACTGTACTGGACGTCAATGACATACGACCGATGGGATTTGGTTTTGACAGTACGACCTGAGGCTCTCCGTTAGTGAGGAGTGTGAGCTACACGATTTTTATGACTGTACTGGACGTCAATGATATACGACCGATGGGATTTGGTTTTGACAGTACGACCTGAGGCTCTCCGTTAGTGACGGGGAGCTCGTGAGCTACACGACACTGCAGGTGACTGTACTGGACGTCAATGATATACGACTGATGGGATTTGGTTTTGACAGTACGACCTGAGACTCTCCGTTAGTGACGGGGAGTTCGTGAGCTACACGACACTGCAGGTGACTGTACTGGACGTCAATGATATACGACTGATGGGATTTGGTTTTGACAGTACGACCTGAGACTCTCCGTTAGTGACGGGGAGTTCGTGAGCTACACGACTCTGCAGGTGACTGTACTGGACGTCAATGACAACCCACCTGTGTTTCATCAACAGTCGTACCGCACAACTGTTTTGGAGGAGGAAACAACTGGCCTTCCTAAGAGAATATTACAAGTAAGCAACACTTTTCTCCGCTTTTTCAATAAATAGATAGCAATTTAAAGGTGTTTCCTAGTATCCTCCAATTAATACCTAAAATCATTAAAAATGCGTCGACCATATTACACGATATTTATTAAATATTTACTATGAAGAAGAAGAGAATTTTCAATTTGACCTTACTTAAAGGAAAAGGTTATGTTTGAATTATATCTGTTGAATGCTTTACCAAAAATTGCAATCTTCAATTGCTACTGTCATTTAAAGATGACAAAAAGTATGTTGATTAAAAGAATATTGAAATAAAACTAATAACACTACGAAGATGATCAGATAAGACTTGAAAATACCCCCGTCGCAGCAGACCTGCGTTCTCAGCGAATTTCCAAATAAACATATTGCCAGTTTAATCAATATCCGTAATAAATAAGACAGTTTTCCTATTATCCTTAAGATTAACATGGGAAAGAGTATCCAGGTTTGCTGCCGTGTAGAACTCTGAAAGTAGGCATTTTTACAGTAAACTATTTTTATTTTGACCGTACACCAAATTTAACAATATCTGTCCATAAATAAATGAATTTGCCTTTTCTCCATAGGATTAACATTGGAAAGAGTATGCAGGTTTGCTGCTGTGAGAAACACTGAAAGTAGACATTTCTAGCATGATCTTGTTTTGACCATGTATACCAGCTCATCGACATCAGTCCATAAATAAAGGAGTTTGCATATTCCCTATAAAATTGACATGGGAAAAGAGTATGCAGGTTAGCTCCATGATAAACACAGAAACTATGATTTTAAGCATAAATGGATGGATCTCAACAATGTGCTAAGTATCAAGTCACCCAAAAATATAGATTATAAGTGAAATATTAATTTTTATTATCCTCTTAAGATATACATTGGGCCCCATACAACGTAAAGTGTTTATTTTAATATTTTTGCAACCATTGGAGATGAGAAAAACTTTGAGGCTAAATGGATGTAGTTTTTGAAACTGATTCTAATGGTGAAAGATGCTTGATTGTACATCCCTCATTGTTTCGAGACGATATGTCTGGATTACGAACTCGTCTGAGAAAATGTAGGAATACACGTCTCTACCAAATTTGGTCTTGATAATTTTTAAGATTTTACTTTGATCAGGCAATTAAACCACTCTACACAGGAGACCAACATGATTACTTTTACAAATCATGAAATACTACGTCTTTTATAAATGCTTGAATATGAATGTAATTTATTTTATGTAAGCCTCTAGACCGTGACCTGCCTCACGGCCGGCCCCAGTGTATTTTTTCGTTCGCCCAGGGAGTGGAGTGACGGCTAGTGGAAAGTCATCATAAACAAAATGTCTGAAAGTTTTGATGTTCTGATTGTAAGCCTCTAGACCGTTTATTATAGCCCCTTCATAATTCACGGTGTTCGCCCAGGAATGATGGAATATAAGAAAACCTCAAGGATGTCTTGACAACTCCTTTCAAATAATTAATTATTGTAATCTAACCGTGACCTGGACTCGCATTTAAATATGTTACGTTGATTACGGGACATCAACCTCAAATTCAATGACAACGCTTGTCAAAATATGATTGATTGTACTTTATTAAGCCTCAAGACCGTGACCTGCCTCACGGCCGCCCAGTGGGTTCATTCAGGACGAGGGTGACGGGTTGGGCTACACATCACCGTCAACCCTCAAGGATGTCAATGACAACGCTCCTCTTGAATATGAATGTTGATTGTACTTTATTGTAAGCCTCTAGACCGTGACCTGCCTCACGGCCGGCCCCAGTGGAGGTTCACGGTGTTCGCCCAGGACGAGGCGGTGACGGGCTGGTGGGCTACGTGGACATCACCGTCAACCTCAAGGATGTCAATGACAACGCTCCTTTCTTGAATATGAATGTTGATTGTACTTTATTGTAAGCCTCTAGACCGTGACCTGCCTCACGGCCGGCCCCAGTGGAGGTTCACGGTGTTCGCCCAGGACGAGGGCGGTGACGGGCTGGTGGGCTACGTGGACATCACCGTCAACCTCAAGGATGTCAATGACAACGCTCCTTTCTTGAATATGAATGTTGATTGTACTTTATTGTAAGCCTCTAGACCGTGACCTGCCTCACGGCCGGCCCCAGTGGAGGTTCACGGTGTTCGCCCAGGACGAGGGCGGTGACGGGCTGGTGGGCTACGTGGACATCACCGTCAACCTCAAGGATGTCAATGACAACGCTCCTTTCTCGAATATGAATGTTGATTGTACTTTATTGTAAGCCTCTAGACCGTGACCTGCCTCACGGCCGGCCCCAGTGGAGGTTCACGGTGTTCGCCCAGGACGAGGGCGGTGACGGGCTGGTGGGCTACGTGGACATCACCGTCAACCTCAAGGATGTCAATGACAACGCTCCTTTCTTGAATATGAATGTTGATTGTACTTTATTGTAAGCCTCTAGACCGTGACCTGCCTCACGGCCGGTCCCAGTGGAGGTTCACGGTGTTCGCCCAGGACGAGGGCGGTGACGGGCTGGTGGGCTACGTGGACATCACCGTCAACCTCAAGGATGTCAATGACAACGCCCCTGTCTGAATATGAATGTTGATTGTACTTTATTGTAAGCCTCTAGACCGTGACCTGCCTCACGGCCGGCCCCAGTGGAGGTTCACGGTGTTCGCCCAGGACGAGGGCGGTGACGGGCTGGTGGGCTACGTGGACATCACCGTCAACCTCAAGGATGTCAATGACAACGCTCCTTTCTTGAATATATGTGTTGATTGTACTTTATTGTAAGCCTCTAGACCGTGACCTGCCTCACGGCCGGCCCCAGTGGAGGTTCACGGTGTTCGCCCAGGACGAGGGCGGTGACGGGCTGGTGGGCTACGTGGACATCACCGTCAACCTCAAGGATGTCAATGACAACGCTCCTTTCTTGAATATGAATGTTGATTGTACTTTATTGTAAGCCTCTAGACCGTGACCTGCCTCACGGCCGGCCCCAGTGGAGGTTCACGGTGTTCGCCCAGGACGAGGGAGGTGACAGGCTAGTGGGCTACGTGGACATCACCGTCAACCTCAAGGATGTCAATGACAACGCTCCTTTCTTGAATATGAATGTTGATTGTACTTTATTGTAAGCCTCTAGACCGTGACCTGCCTCACGGCCGGCCCCAGTGGAGGTTCACGGTGTTCGCCCAGGACGAGGGCGGTGACGGGCTGGTGGGCTACGTGGACATCACCGTCAACCTCAAGGATGTCAATGACAACGCTCCTTTCTTGAATATGAATGTTGATTGTACTTTATTGTAAGCCTCTAGACCGTGACCTGCCTCACGGCCGGCCCCAGTGGAGATTCACGGTGTTCGCCCAGGACGAGGGCGGTGACGGGCTGGTGGGCTACGTGGACATCACCGTCAACCTCAAGGATGTCAATGACAACGCTCCTTTCTTGAATATGAATGTTGATTGTACTTTATTGTAAGCCTCTAGACCGTGACCTGCCTCACGGCCGGCCCCAGTGGAGGTTCACGGTGTTCGCCCAGGACGAGGGCGGTGACGGGCTGGTGGGCTACGTGGACATCACCGTCAACCTCAAGGATGTCAATGACAACGCTCCTTTCTTGAATATGAATGTTGATTGTACTTTATTGTAAGCCTCTAGACCGTGACCTGCCTCACGGCCGGCCCCAGTGGAGATTCACGGTGTTCGCCCAGGACGAGGGCGGTGACGGGCTGGTGGGCTACGTGGACATCACCGTCAACCTCAAGGATGTCAATGACAACGCTCCTTTCTTGAATATGAATGTTGATTGTACTTTATTGTAAGCCTCTAGACCGTGACCTGCCTCACGGCCGGCCCCAGTGGAGGTTCACGGTGTTCGCCCAGGACGAGGGCGGTGACGGGCTGGTGGGCTACGCGGACATCACCGTCAACCTCAAGGATGTCAATGACAACGCTCCTATATTCCCGCAGCCTCTCAACGTGGCAAACATAACCGAAAACGGCACGGCTGGTCAGTTTCTGCTACCTAGTGTAAAATTATAAATTTAATGTTTGACTGTGTTATTTTAGTTACAAAATTAAAAAAATGATATCTGTTAATAGTGGGACAAATCCCTCCTATCACCAATGGCTTTTTGCTATGTGATAATGCCTCAACCCACGCAGGGGTGCGCAAAAAGCCGCTACGGCTGAAGTGCCTTGGGAGTAATCCGTCCCTTCCAATAAAAAAGTGTGACAAATACAATAGAAAGTATTTACATAATAAACAGACAAAAATATTCATACAACAAATTAATTACTTATTTATAATTAGTTTAATACCGGTGATGTCTAAGAGGAATCAAAAAGAGATCCAGCCAAATAGTCCAGGATATTCATCAGTTGAGTTGGTTTTGTAAGTTTTAATAGCCATTTTTAAGATTTGTTTTTAAACATTATTATTATCCTATATGCATACACTACAAGGTATTACATTAAATAGTAAAGTATGAATTAATCTAAAAGATCTGATAAATGATGATTGGGGTATTTTTCTACTGAATCAAAAGTCAAATTGTATTGTTATTAACAGTGATATTGCGCTACATATATTTTACTAAATGATTTGTTGGCCTACCTTATATTTGTACAATCTGTAAATGTAAATGCTGTTTAACAATCTTTTTTATAGAGGGGTTTAAATGCTTATCGCACGCCGGCAGCTATCGGGAGTGTGGGAAAAACACCCACTAAAAACTCTCCCTCTTCTCCAAGGGAATAGTATGAAACTGTTTTTACGTTATCAACGCTAATCCCATAGTATCTGGTCCGTTAGGGACTACTTCTACAGCTAATTATCAATGAAGCCGATCCGAATCGGACTTCTTGGCCTTTAATTTATACTCAGTGAAACTGGCGATTTGGTTCCAGTTCTCTTCAGAGCGGAGCATTGTTTTCACGAAGGACTCTAGGCTCAGAGGCTCAATCTCGGATACTAAAGAGACTCGGCTGTTGTGCCACCTGCCGCAGGAGAGGATGATATGCTGTGTGGTGTCGGTGACATCGGAGTAAAGTGAGGGCTGTCGTTCTTGCCAACCATGTTCAAAAACTTCCGAAAATACCCATGGCCAGAAATGAATAGAGTCACGTAATACCCTATCTCTCCGTGCTTCCTGTAAATCCATGGCCGAACGTTCAGGATTAACCTCATGGTCGACCGGCCTCGTGACTCAGACCCCCAGGTCTCTTGCCACTCAGCTAGGGTGCGTTCACGTTCTTAGGATGCAACTTTCGCCCTGTCCGCCTCGAATCTCCGGCGATGAACTGCCTGGCGCTCGTGTGCCAAATGATATATTGGAATAACCCCGGCAATCACAAAAGCAGCCGGCTTGGAGACTGTACATTAGCATTTAGATTCGTAATGCTCCGGTTCGATGAACGCGTAAAAACCTGTAACAGTAACATTTCTGGCTGATGGCGTAAGCCCAAACCGCAGCTCCGTATAGGAGGGTGGAATTGACTAAAAATATAAGTAGCCGACGCTTGCTGGAACGTGGTCCGCCGACGTTAGTCATAAGCCTGGCAAGAGAAGAGAATACCTTGGTGGCTTTGTTGGCGATGCGTCTGATCTGCTCGTTGAAACTCAGCTAGCAGTCAATCACCATTCCTAAGTACTTCGCAGCGGGTTTTTTCTCGATTCCGAGTTCTCTGACACGCATCGAAATGACGGTCTCGATGTGTTCCTTAGTTAGGACCGCGAGCTCCATCTTGCGATAAGCCGCTATTCCGTATCCATTTGCTGACCATTCGCATCACCAGGTCCAGCTGACCTGTGCAAGCTCGATGCTTCTCACTGAGATCAGGGTAGCGACGTCGTCCACATAGCCAACAAGGAGAGTTTCATCAGGAATATGGAGCCTCAACAGACTGTCGTATGACGCGTTCCAGAGATCGGATCCGAGGATTGATCCCTGTGCTGCACCGGACGGCGACTGTACGCTGACCCTCGAGTGTGTCCGTACAACAGAGCACGATTTGAAAGAATGAACCGATCATTCGCAGAAGGTACGCTGGGGCGTGGAATGTATGCCAAGCGACCACAGCATCAATACAACTGGTGGAGAATGCGTTCTTGACGTCAAGCGTCATAAGCAGAACCACGTGGCGTGACCAGTGGTTGTAGCTCTCCGCCCTCCACACGGCCTCGACGACCTCCTGGATGGCACCAATAGTCGAGCGACCAAACCTGAAACTGTCTTGTTGTGGTGAGAAGTCACCAGCAGCCACAAGAAGTCGGAGAATCTTCTCAAGGATCTTGCCTGCCGTGTGTGCAAAGGGGGTGGAAAGATGAAGGGGCTCCAAGATCGATTTTTTCCTCCGGGATGAGAACGTGTTATGAACCTTCCAAGAAGTGAAGATGCTACCCTACACAGGACAGGAGCTCAAAATGTTGAGGAGCAGTTCAGGATTCAACTCCGCAACTAGATTCAAGACCTCAGCGGGGACCCCGTCAGGACGGCACAGGTTAATTCCTCCTGTCGAAAAAGATCGACATTATCTACTTCCCCAAAATCCTTTTTTGAACGAACTGGATGGACTGGAAACAATGTATTGAAAATGAAGGACGGATGAAGGACAACTTCAGACCTGCATCCTCGCATAGGACACAGGACTCGGTGGAGATGCACCTACCGGCCTTGTGTTCCGGACTGTTGGATTTGAAGCATAGTTTGCTTCGTTTGAGGCCAGTGCAGCGGTTGGTTACGTACCTGAAGCCCAGACATTTAAAAAATCGGTGGGCGACAAGCTTATCGTGCACCCGACACCAGACCCATCCTACCTTCAGGATTTCCTCCACCAAAGATTTGGCCCCCTCTTTAGCTCCCAGCGTGAGGACTGCCAGTTTTTTCCCACGCGAGTTTGCCTTAGAGATGAAAACCCTCGATGATGAAAACATTTCAGTGACAGAACCTAGCACGGACATGATGGCCGCCGTTACCATGTCCTCAGTCATGAATTCATCTAGGCAGTGCACCTCCAGAATGTCCTTGGGTTCAAGATAACGGACCGTGGCATGTTCCCCCAGGATATTTTGCAGGTCGGTACGTAGGTCGCATCGGTTGTCTGCATTCCCAGACGACTGGCCAGAGTCAATGAGGAGGTTCCCGGCTCTTGTCTTCCGGAGAGCGTTGATAATGGCTCCTTTTCCCTCCGGCTTTGCCTTCTGTCAAATCTCTCCAAGTACATCAGCGTAGGACTTCCCGGCAGATGGCTTTATGAGGATGGCTTCTGGGCGTTGTTTTGGCCCTCTCACCTTTCTACGTTTGCCCTTAGTTTGGACCACTTCTTGTTCTTCTTCTTCTTTCTTCTTGTTTTTTGGGCTTCTTGTTTTCACCTGTCTGGGCCTCGCTCTTATGGCTATCCTTCTTCTTGACCACTTTGGTACATTCATCCAGCTTCGGAACGTCAGTGGTCTCACCCGTCTTCTTCTTCTTCTCGGACTCCGGCTCTGTAGGGCTCGTAGCGGCTCGCTTCAGGACGCCAGAGGTAAACATTCTCGGTGGCGTGGTCTGAGTCGAGGAGGAGACAAGTCCCTTATCGCATGAATGCCACGTGTTTCAGGTTCATCTCAGGGGTGAGAATCCCTGTCTTTACCTTTTTACTGATGTTTGTCTGGCGTTTGGTAGGTGCCTTCATGACTGTGACCGTCTTCATGCACTTCAGCAAGAGGTCCTTCTCCTCGGATCTTGCCAAAGAGATTACGGCCTCAAAAGATGACTCCACTTCACTCCACTCCAAACTCGTGGCGTTTTCACAGGGCGGGGTGTCCTGGGGGGGAGCCAGAATCTTCAGTTCTGTCTCTTGAATCGTTACCGGGGACGATTTCTCGACTGGAGATCGCGAGAGGCGCGAAACTCTCTCAAATGGATTCACATCCAACTCCAGATTTTGGGTTGGGGAGCCCGAGGCTGATTCGGAGGTTTCATTCTCATTAAATTCCATGCTAAGAACCAAACAGCGCATCGTTCGGCAATGGGTGGCCCGGGAAAGCCAGGAGCGGGTATACCCTCGGGGACAAAGCTCCTACCCAAATTCCCTGAGGCCTAGCCTCCGTTTGCCCAGCACCGGATTTCAGACATGCCGGGGGTGAATGAAGAGCCCGACCACCCATCATCTCCCACACTCACTGACCAGGGCCAGAGGGGGCTGGCTCCTGGCTGCACACCAGAGAAACCCATATACGGTGCCAAGCACACTTCCCTGCCAGACAACATGAACAATCCTAGGGCGCTCATGTGCGCCCCAGCCGAAAGAAAAAAGAGAATACATCAAAAATACGGTGTAGAAGGGAGGAAGAGGTTGGACAAGCTTAGCTCAGAAAAGAATAAAGATTGCGAGTTATAATAAAGGTCAATAAGAGAGGAGAAAGACGTCGCTTTAGAAGGAGGAAGGACTGCGAGTTGGACAGACAATCTCACAGTTTGGCTAGGGTATTTCGGGTTGCCAGCCTCCCCGAAAAGGAGAGACCTCCTCCCGTGTAGTTTAAAGCCGACTACCCCTGAGGAGTGTTTAACAACATTGAAGGGCGATTCTCTTCTATTTGAATGAAACGCTAACCATGAGTACGCTTAAATAATTGCGTAGACAAAACTGTATAATAATTGAGATAGACGAACTCTATAAAACCCACCGTGGTCAATATCACATTTCAATGTATACTATAATAGCTAAAATAACAACAAAAACATTATTTATAAATAGTGTTTATCAGAATATAAGCGTATCGTTGTTTGAAGTTGAAAGCCACCAACCACACTCTCTAACCACAGTTAAATGAATGTGGAAAAAATAAACAAACTAAAACCATTATTTTAGCAATGTAATAAAATTGTAGAAATCTTTTGATATATCATTTCAAATTTTATGTGAACATTGTGTTGAAGGTGTTTTTGTGTTGACAATGGCTGCGATCGACTACGACGATCCGATGGAAGAAGGAAATGCTCAAATAGTGTACAACATTGAGAAGAACGTACTGGATGAGCAGACAGGGACGGCCATATTCAGGATCGACCCGAGGTCGGGCCTCATCTCCACCAACATCTGCTGTCTGGACCGCGAGAAGACGCCGGACTACTCGCTGCAAGTCGTCGCTATGGACGGCGGAGGCCTCAAAGGTCAATTTTGCTATTTATTAACGGTTTATAATTAATGCAATAACTAGCCTAGTTACTATGAATGAGATATAGATATTTGTAAATATGCATGTGAATGAAGCAGCCTGAAGCATGGCTTACATTTAAGCAATAGAAAAAGTTAGGTTATTTAGGCCTATTTTTGCGTTTTGTAAATATTAAAACAATTTGTTTGCAATTATTTATTTGCTTAAGATATATCCAGTGATACTTAGAACCTTCAGAAAACATGGAGTACCTAGGAAACTCATTAAACTAGATACGTCAAATGTAAAAAGATATTTAATAAAATAGTTACATCAGTGGAGGGAGAATTATCCGAAGCATTCTCTGTAGTTACAGGATTAAGACAAGGAGATGAAATGTGTCCTATTTACTAAAAAGATTTCTTACAAGACGCTCTGCTAAGAGTCCAAAACTTATTAGATTTATGATAGAAAATGTAAAACAAGATAGATAAAAAGACAAAATATAGGTATATTCAAGGGAGAAGAGTAGGCTGACAGTTAAAAAAGATTTTTTTGCATGTAACAAAATTCAAAGTGCAAATAACTTTGTTGTATCAATTAATTAAGGATTTTCAAGACAATTATCAGGCTGAGAAAATTAATGGCTAAGAAATCAGAAACCCAAGAAAAACTTTAAAATATAAAGAGTTTTGAAAATACCTGGTTAAGTGTGAGTAAGGGCCAAGTGGCCCTAACTTTGCCTGGATAAATAAACGATTTTCATTTTCATTTAAATTTTTTTTTAATGAAAAATCAAGAAAATTTGTGGGTCCAACGTTTTTGAATATTCAGGCTGAGGAAATAAAATGATGAATACAAATACTTATTTAAATATTGATATGTAGATTGAGAGATAAAGAGAGGAAAGCTGTGATGGGAAGACGTGATAACTAAACTCTATAGAACTTCCTGAATAACAACTTAGATATAACGGAGTTGACCATCAGACGGTTAAGGCTGAGATGTTCCAGAAAAAAACTTGAGAAGACTGGGTAGAGGATCATAAGGGTAAATTGATGGGGACCTCTCATTTAGACAATCATTTAAAATCATTGTACTCTTAAAAACGATGTATTAAAATGAAGTTAAAGCGAGTTTTTTCTCGGGCCTGTACACTCTAACTGTCAGTATATGCTCCCATGACGAGGTCTTACAACAATGGTTTTTCAGAGGGTTTAACTTCTTCTAAAAAACGTTTGCGTGTTGAAAAAGTTAAAATAGAGAATCCAATAATTTCAGGTACGGGAACAGTGTCAATATTAGTATCTGATATAAACGACATGCCACCGGCCTTCACCAAGGAAGAGTGGACCACCGAGGTGCTGGAATCCCAGGAGGGCGAAATCCCTGAGTACGCCGTCTTGACGGTCAACGTGGTGGACCTGGACGAGAGCAACGACTTCTACTACAAGGTGGGTTCCATGTAAGCTTAAACTGTATAGAATAGTATACCTATTATTTACGAGAATATTTAATACGAGTTTCTAGTTATACTTTTATCAACTTAACCCCATATGTTCATTGAAGCAATGTTCTGGGCACGGAGATGTTCGTGAGTATCTTTACGCAATTTGTGGTTGAGGGCGGGACTACCGGAACTTTTATATTCGTTCACATCAGATATGCCCAGAATATTTTTCTTGTTTTGTACTTAGATAGTGGTTAGTTAACCTTTCCTGGGTATATTCATGGATTAGGTGTTCTGGGAATAATGTGGAATACAAGGGTCCTGATAAGGTTATGATCGTGAATGTTTCTGTCAAAATGGAGGTATCGTTCACGGATACCGGTACATATACTATCGAGTGTGTGTTTTTCTGGTTAGTTGTTCTGGCACAGGTATACTCGTATTCATGTGTTGTTCTGGGCAGGTAGTGGAGGGCAGTGGCCCCGGCATGGATATGTTCACGATGGTCCGCAACCTTGACGGCACTGGTTCCCTCAGGGTTGTCAAGCCATTGGACTTTGAGGATCCACTGCAGTCTCAGGGCTTCCGGTTCAAAATACAGGTGAATGACCAGGTGAATTGACAAACTGATTAATCACCTATATGTTTATTTATGAGTCAAAACTATAACAGTAAATCTTTAGATTTTTTGCCTATATTTGTTTTCCGTCTTTCTGCTCTTTGATTTTCATTTAATTGACTAATAACGTAATACTAAATAACTAAATACTAAATTTCACTAAATAAAGTAATGTGCTGTAACGATACAAAATTAAAGAATGAATCGATATCCTAAATAATGTGTTCTTAGTGAGACCACAGAGAAAAAGAATATCTTAATACTCTGTGGTTAAACATAGGTTTACAACATATACCTCTTATTGGCGAGTATTACATTTAAAAAAAATAAAATTTCCTATTGTAAAATTTTACTTTCTCTTTCGTCATAAGCTCCACAGTTTTTACGCGGATTCGATCGCGGGGCCGTTTTTTCAATTTTTAACTGTCCGATGAGTTTGGTTTATGAGGGGTTTTACTTGTAATTTATCGAAAAATTAGATGTTTTTAACACTGTTAAAATCAGCTCAAAAATTTACACAAATCACTCGTAGTATTTTGAACATGTTCTATGTCAATGAGTAGCTGCGATTTAACAATTGGTGAACGTAGTATTGTGGTTTTTAGGAGCTCTAATGTTAATCTTTTGAAGGATAGGTAAAAACTATTATTCAAAGGTTTTTGCTTTTGAATTTAAATAATTGTGATTAAACTTAGTAAAAGGCTCATAAGAATAAAGTGTAATAATGCTAATGACACTATAGTAGGATCTAATCTGCAAAAGTCCCGAATTGTTTGGTTCCTCATAGCAAAGCTGATTACTCGTATCTTATTTAATTTGTATGAAGAATAAGAAAATTGATGTTACTTGCTTATGTGGATAAACCTATGATTAGGAGTGAACGTTTAGTTTGTATCATCGCAATTCGCAAGCTACTACTAAATCACTGGTCATTTGCAAGTAGTATTGTAAGTATACAGGACTGCTGCTACAGAATTATTACTAATTTCAACTCCTCTGTGTGAGACAGTGCATATAAGATGAAATTTAAAAACCTGACTATTATCCCGGAAGAGTATCCAATCATCATAAAAATTTCGATTCGTTATCTGAAAAACCAAGTGAGTATCTCGTTATAAATCGGATATTAAGTTCATTGGAGGTTTCAGGGACCTAACAGTACGGAAGAGGGTCAGCACGTGGCCTACTCCTGGGTCGTGGTTCGACTGGTAGACATCAACGACAACCCACCCCGCTTCGACAAGGTCAGTGCCGAGGTCTCCTTGCAAGAGGATGTGGACCTGGGTACCCTTGTGGATACGTTCACGGCCCGGGACCCTGACCAGGGGGGCGAGGCGAAGGTTGTGTATGGCATCGACCACAGGAGTGACCGGCGCAGGCACTTCCATGTCAGTCAGGATGGGAAGGTCACTGTCCAGAGACCCCTCGATAGGGAAACAACACCTTTACATAGGGTAAACCACCTTACTTATAAATAATTATATAACGTTTTTGTTATATTTAGGTAACTAGTATGTGTTTCAAATCAAATCCAACGTTGGAGATCAGAACAGTGTCATAAAAGGTCATATGGCTGAAATCAGTAGTGGGCTACTCATGTCAGATAATGAGCTTTCACCCTTGGCTGGCCTAAGGGACGAACACCGCTAAGGTACCTCGTTGCTTCACCACACAACCACCCTATGCACAGTTTAAGTTAAAGAAAAAAACCCACTCAAATTAATACCGAACATAAAATCTTTGCTGTACTTTGGTATTCTAAGTTAAACTATTTAGTTTGTTAATAAGGTTTTATTAATATTAAGTATTTACTTTATATTAAAACTGCATTCTTGACCAAAAGCTATGTATCACCAGAGAAACTCGGTATGAAGCGAATATTTAAGTAGTTTGCATACGCTAAAATAAATATTAAAAACTAAACACACTCACACAGTTCAAGATCACGTCTGCAAGGAGTCAGCGCAATTAACTCTGAGTGCTTCTTTCAAAAGAATTATAGGTTTTTAATACCCAGACAAGACGCGGCTTTCGTGTTCGCTTTCTTTCTGTCAATTTTCTTAATTAAAAACGCATTATAGACGAATCTCAGCTTTCAGTCTACTTATTTCATTAGTTGTCCAAACGTTCCTGATCAAAGTAATCCATATCAATAATATTCCAATATTTTAAAAGACCTCATTTTATTTACAATAAACCACTACGCAATTACGCCAGTTGAACAATTACGTCAACTAATTAATGGTATAAATAGTTTGTAATATATTAAATAAATATTTTTAAAATCAAAGATCATATTAGATAATAAATTTCCATCACGTTCAGATTTGTTCACATAGTTATAAATCCAACGACAATGAGTCCAAGAGAGTCTCAGTCCGAAGTAATCGGCTTTGGCCAAGCTGCAAACCAAATTTCATGAACAACGATCGAGAGATTAGGAAGATATTTAATTTTTTCAATCTTCATAAAAATGCACTTCTAAACAACGTGCTCTGTTCACTGTGGACAAAGAACTCCATCTTTCTCTGGAATAACTACATTTTCACCAATAATTCAATACACTTGTCTAGTATTTGCTTACATCAAAGATGATAGTTGAACTATTTTACAGATTTAGTGTTTTACCAGTAAATTAAATAAGGTTCACATCTTTTGAACTGTTATTTTTACAGGCATTCAGGTGGTATGGTATTCTTTGGAACTCTAAGTAATAGTATAACAATTATTATTATAAAATAAAGAAAGGATTTTTTGTTTTGAACAGTTTGTTTTGGAAATTTTGAATTCATGTTTTTATGTATTTTTAGGGATGGCCTAAATTCAAATACCCCCGTCGCAGCAGACCTGCGTACTCAGCGAATTTCCAAATCAATAACATAATAATAATAATATATGACTAGTTTGATCATTATTTGTCAATAAATATGAGTATTATTTGCCTACTCTCCATAGATTAACATGGGAAAGAGTATGCAGGTTTGCTGCTGTGAGGAACGCTGAAAGTAGGTGTTTCTAGCGTAAACAATTAATTTTTTTTAGCATTTATATCAACTTTCATCAACATCTGTCCATAAATAAAGGAGTTTGCCTATTCACTATATGATTAATATGGGAAAAGAGTATGCAGGTTTGCTGCCATGATAAACACATAAACTATGATTTTTAAGCATAAATGGATAGACCTCAACCACATGAAGCTAAATATCAAGTTTTATATAAATTTTTATATAAAGGGCTTTAATTGTGTAGTTTTTTTAGCTGATTTCAATGGTGAAATATAAAATTATAAATTTTTAAAAATTACATGTAAAAAACGCAAAAACCCTATTTTGGGGTACAAAACCCCCCAAACTACCCGTTCCCATTGACCGATATGTCTGGTTTACGAACTCGTCCGAGCATTTGTAGGAATACACGTCTCTACCAAATTTGGTCTCGATCGGACGGACCATTTATACGAGAGTTATCGTGTTCACAGACACACACATATATATATATATATATATATATATATATATATATATATATATATATATATATATAAATTTTAACGACTATTGTTTTTGGACTCTGGGCACCTAAAGAAGAAAAAATAACATGGTCCCGGGCTTAAGTCTCGCCATGAGACCTACGGTAATAGCTTCTTCCCTATGGGAAATTCGCTAAAATGAAAACGATGAAAAAATTTACTTTTGCTATACAGACACACCAACAGATAGTCACAGACCAGTCCGAAAACTACATACTAGATTTAGGGAGCTTCAAAACAGATATTTTCCACTGACCTCAAATTCGAAAATGTTTACGGAAACACAGGAGTTGTTAACAATTGCCATAACCTTCCCATAAACAAATGTTTTAGTTTTTAGATCAATGATAGTGGTTTTCTTTCCGGCAAGAGATATATACCAATATAAGGGGCACTAATGGAAGCTGGTGAAACTGGTGGGAGAATATATGTGGACTTAAAGAGTCTATTTGTAACGTCTTTAGTGAATAAAAATCGGATACTATCGTCATCGCTGTTAACAAAAAATTGAAGAAACCATTTAGAATGGATATAAAATTTTTTTATTTAAATAAAGATAAATTTTCAATAATAATATTAAGTTATCCTATAAATCCGCTATCAAATTATGAACATAATATACAGTCTTTCAATAATAATATTAAGTTATCCTATAAATCCGCTATAGGATTATGAACATAATATAAAGTCAGTTGTTAGTAAATTATGTTAAAATAAATTAGGTTGAAAAAAATTATAGACCTATTTCAGCTGATTGTTGTACCACTGTTCGTCTGATTATGGCAAAAAACGTATCACCCAATTCTAGACATGTGTCTTTAGCATGGAAAATATAACCGGGCGAGGATTAAACTCAACAGAAAAAAGTATATGTTTTTCAAAAAGGATCTTTTTCGGGAAGATCTAATTGCTTGTATTTTATACCTGAACTGTTACATTCGGAGTGTAGGGTGTGTTGTTCTGCTTGCATGGTCAGCTGATCATCACGGCGTCGGACGACGGCGACCCGTGCTGACCGCTACGGCGACGCTCTCAGTTGTAACTGTATATTATACCTGAACCGTTACATTCGGAGTGTAGGGTGTTGTTGTTCTGCTTGCATGGTCAGCTGATCATCACGGCGTCGGACGACGGCGACCCGTGCTGACCGCTACGGCGACGTTCTCAGTTGTAACTGTATATTATACCTGAACCGTTACATTCGGAGTGTAGGGTGTGTTGTTCTGCTTGCATGGTCAGCTGATCATCACGGCGTCGGACGACGGCGACCCGTGCTGACCGCTACGGCGACGTTCTCAGTTGTAACTGTATATTATACCTGAACCGTTACATTCGGAGTGTAGGGTGTTGTTGTTCTGCTTGCATGGTCAGCTGATCATCACGGCGTCGGACGACGGCGACCCGTGCTGACCGCTACGGCGACGCTCTCAGTTGTAACTGTATATTATACCTGAACCGTTACATTCGGAGTGTAGGGTGTGTTGTTCTGCTTGCATGGTCAGCTGATCATCACGGCGTCGGACGACGGCGACCCGTGCTGACCGCTACGGCGACGCTCTCAGTTCGAGCTGTATATTATACCTGAACCGTTACATTCGGAGTGTAGGGTGTGTTGTTCTGCTTGCATGGTCAGCTGATCATCACGGCGTCGGACGACGGCGACCCGTGCTGACCGCTACGGCGACGCTCTCAGTTGTAACTGTATATTATACCTGAACCGTTACATTCGGAGTGTAGGGTGTTGTTGTTCTGCTTGCATGGTCAGCTGATCATCACGGCGTCGGACGACGGCGACCCGTGCTGACCGCTACGGCGACGCTCTCAGTTCGAGCTGTATATTATACCTGAACCGTTACATTCGGAGTGTAGGGTGTGTTGTTCTGCTTGCATGGTCAGCTGATCATCACGGCGTCGGACGACGGCGACCCGTGCTGACCGCTACGGCGACGCTCTCAGTTCGAGCTGTATATTATACCTGAACCGTTACATTCGAAGTGTAGGGTGTGTTGTTCTGCTTGCATGGTCAGCTGATCATCACGGCGTCGGACGACGGCGACCCGTGCTGACCGCTACGGCGACGCTCTCAGTTGTAACTGTATATTATACCTGAACCGTTACATTCGGAGTGTAGGGTGTTGTTGTTCTGCTTGCATGGTCAGCTGATCATCACGGCGTCGGACGACGGCGACCCGTGCTGACCGCTACGGCGACGCTCTCAGTTCGAGCTGTATATTATACCTGAACCGTTACATTCGGAGTGTAGGGTGTTGTTGTTCTGCTTGCATGGTCAGCTGATCATCACGGCGTCGGACGACGGCGACCCGTGCTGACCGCTACGGCGACGCTCTCAGTTGTAACTGTATATTATACCTGAACCGTTACATTCGAAGTGTAGGGTGTTGTTGTTCTGCTTGCATGGTCAGCTGATCATCACGGCGTCGGACGACGGCGACCCGTGCTGACCGCTACGGCGACGTTCTCAGTTGTAACTGTATATTATACCTGAACCGTTACATTCGGAGTGTAGGGTTGTTGTTCTGCTTGCATGGTCAGCTGATCATCACGGCGTCGGACGACGGCGACCCGTGCTGACCGCTACGGCGACGCTCTCAGTTGTAACTGTATATTATACCTGAACCGTTACATTCGGAGTGTAGGGTGTTGTTGTTCTGCTTGCATGGTCAGCTGATCATCACGGCGTCGGACGACGGCGACCCGTGCTGACCGCTACGGCGACGCTCTCAGTTGTAACTGTATATTATACCTGAACCGTTACATTCGAAGTGTAGGGTGTTGTTGTTCTGCTTGCATGGTCAGCTGATCATCACGGCGTCGGACGACGGCGACCCGTGCTGACCGCTACGGCGACGCTCTCAGTTGTAACTGTATATTATACCTGAACCGTTACATTCGGAGTGTAGGGTGTGTTGTTCTGCATGCATGGTCAGCTGATCATCACGGCGTCGGACGACGGCGACCCGTGCTGACCGCTACGGCGACGCTCTCAGTTGTAACTGTATATTATACCTGAACCGTTACATTCGGAGTGTAGGGTGTGTTGTTCTGCATGCATGGTCAGCTGATCATCACGGCGTCGGACGACGGCGACCCGTGCTGACCGCTACGGCGACGCTCTCAGTTGTAACTGTATATTATACCTGAACCGTTACATTCGAAGTGTAGGGTGTGTTGTTCTGCTTGCATGGTCAGCTGATCATCACGGCGTCGGACGACGGCGACCCGTGCTGACCGCTACGGCGACGCTCTCAGTTGTAACTGTATATTATACCTGAACCGTTACATTCGGAGTGTAGGGTGTTGTTGTTCTGCTTGCATGGTCAGCTGATCATCACGGCGTCGGACGACGGCGACCCGGTGCTGACCGCTACGGCGACGCTCTCAGTTCGTAGCTGTATATTATACCTGAACCGTTACATTCGGAGTGTAGGGTGTTGTTGTTCTGCTTGCATGGTCAGCTGATCATCACGGCGTCGGACGACGGCGACCCGTGCTGACCGCTACGGCGACGCTCTCAGTTGTAACTGTATATTATACCTGAACCGTTACATTCGAAATGTAGGGTGTTGTTGTTCTGCTTGCATGGTCAGCTGATCATCACGGCGTCGGACGACGGCGACCCGTGCTGACCGCTACGGCGACGCTCTCAGTTTGTAACTGTATATTATACCTGAACCGTTACATTCGAGTGTAGGGTGTTGTTGTTCTGCTTGCATGGTCAGCTGATCATCACGGCGTCGGACGACGGCGACCCGTGCTGACCGCTACGGCGACGCTCTCAGTTCGAGCTGTATATTATACCTGAACCGTTACATTCGGAGTGTAGGGTGTTGTTGTTCTGCTTGCATGGTCAGCTGATCATCACGGCGTCGGACGACGGCGACCCGTGCTGACCGCTACGGCGACGCTCTCAGTTGTAACTGTATATTATACCTGAACCGTTACATTCGGAGTGTAGGGTGTTGTTGTTCTGCTTGCATGGTCAGCTGATCATCACGGCGGCGGACGACGGCGACCCGTGCTGACCGCTACGGCGACGCTCTCAGTTGTAACTGTATATTATACCTGAACCGTTACATTCGGAGTGTAGGGTGTTGTTGTTCTGCTTGCATGGTCAGCTGATCATCACGGCGTCGGACGACGGCGACCCGTGCTGACCGCTACGGCGACGCTCTCAGTTGTAGCTGTATATTATACCTGAACCGTTACATTCGAAGTGTAGGATGTGTTGATCTGGTTGCATGGTCAGCTGATCATCACGGCGTCGGACGACGGCGACCCGTGCTGACCGCTACGGCGACGCTCTCAGTTGAGCTGTATATTATACCTGAACCGTTACATTCGAGTGTAG
This sequence comes from Nephotettix cincticeps, assembly GCA_023375725.1. Lineage (NCBI taxonomy): Eukaryota > Metazoa > Arthropoda > Insecta > Hemiptera > Cicadellidae > Nephotettix > Nephotettix cincticeps. The sequence goes on along the minus strand of CM041786.1, from coordinate 42,586,407 downwards.
GGTGTTGTTGTTCTGCTTGCATGGTCAGCTGATCATCACGGCGTCGGACGACGGCGACCCGTGCTGACCGCTACGGCGACGCTCTCAGTTGTAACTGTATATTATACCTGAACCGTTACATTCGAGTGTAGGGTGTTGTTGTTCTGCTTGCATGGTCAGCTGATCATCACGGCGTCGGACGACGGCGACCCGTGCTGACCGCTACGGCGACGCTCTCAGTTGTAACTGTATATTATACCTGAACCGTTACATTCGGAGTGTAGGGTGTTGTTGTTCTGCTTGCATGGTCAGCTGATCATCACGGCGTCGGACGACGGCGACCCGTGCTGACCGCTACGGCGACGCTCTCAGTTCGAGCTGTATATTATACCTGAACCGTTACATTCGGAGTGTAGGGTGTTGTTGTTCTGCTTGCATGGTCAGCTGATCATCACGGCGTCGGACGACGGCGACCCGTGCTGACCGCTACGGCAACGCTCTCAGTTCGAGCTGTATATTATACCTGAACCGTTACATTCGAAGTGTAGGGTGTTGTTGTTCTGCTTGCATGGTCAGCTGATCATCACGGCGTCGGACGACGGCGACCCGTGCTGACCGCTACGGCAACGCTCTCAGTTCGAGCTGTATATTATACCTGAACCGTTACATTCGGAGTGTAGGGTGTTGTTGTTCTGCTTGCATGGTCAGCTGATCATCACGGCGTCGGACGACGGCGACCCGTGCTGACCGCTACGGCGACGCTCTCAGTTCGAGCTGTATATTATACCTGAACCGTTACATTCGGAGTGTAGGGTGTTGTTGTTCTGCTTGCATGGTCAGCTGATCATCACGGCGTCGGACGACGGCGACCCGTGCTGACCGCTACGGCGACGTTCTCAGTTCGAGCTGTATATTATACCTGAACCGTTACATTCGAAATGTAGGGTGTTGTTGTTCTGCTTGCATGATCAGCTGATCATCACGGCGTCGGACGACGGCGACCCGTGCTGACCGCTACGGCGACGTTCTCAGTTCGAGCTGTATATTATACCTGAACCGTTACATTCGGAGTGTAGGGTGTTGTTGTTCTGCTTGCATGGTCAGCTGATCATCACGGCGTCGGACGACGGCGACCCGTGCTGACCGCTACGGCGACGTTCTCAGTTCGAGCTGTATATTATACCTGAACCGTTACATTCGAAGTGTAGGGTGTTGTTGTTCTGCTTGCATGGTCAGCTGATCATCACGGCGTCGGACGACGGCGACCCGTGCTGACCGCTACGGCGACGTTCTCAGTTGTAACTGTATATTATACCTGAACCGTTACATTCGGAGTGTAGGGTGTTGTTGTTCTGCTTGCATGGTCAGCTGATCATCACGGCGTCGGACGACGGCGACCCGTGCTGACCGCTACGGCGACGCTCTCAGTTCGAGCTGTATATTATACCTGAACCGTTACATTCGAAGTGTAGGATGTGTTGTTCTGCTTGCATGGTCAGCTGATCATCACGGCGTCGGACGACGGCGACCCGTGCTGACCGCTACGGCAATGCTCTCAGTTGTAGCTGTATATTATACCTGAACCGTTACATTCGAAGTGTAGGATGTGTTGATCTGGTTGCATGGTCAGCTGATCATCACGGCGTCGGACGACGGCGACCCGTGCTGACCGCTACGGCAATGCTCTCAGTTGTAGCTGTATATTATACCTGAACCGTTACATTCGAAGTGTAGGATGTGTTGTTCTGCTTGCATGGTCAGCTGATCATCACGGCGTCGGACGACGGCGACCCGTGCTGACCGCTACGGCGACGCTCTCAGTTGTAACTGTATATTATACCTGAACCGTTACATTCGAAGTGTAGGGTGTTGTTGTTCTGCTTGCATGGTCAGCTGATCATCACGGCGTCGGACGACGGCGACCCGTGCTGACCGCTACGGCGACGCTCTCAGTTGTAACTGTATATTATACCTGAACCGTTACATTCGGAGTGTAGGGTGTTGTTGTTCTGCTTGCATGGTCAGCTGATCATCACGGCGTCGGACGACGGCGACCCGTGCTGACCGCTACGGCAACGCTCTCAGTTGTAACTGTATATTATACCTGAACCGTTACATTCGGAGTGTAGGGTGTTGTTGTTCTGCTTGCATGGTCAGCTGATCATCACGGCGTCGGACGACGGCGACCCGTGCTGACCGCTACGGCAACGCTCTCAGTTGTAGCTGTATATTATACCTGAACCGTTACATTCGAAGTGTAGGATGTGTTGTTCTGCTTGCATGGTCAGCTGATCATCACGGCGTCGGACGACGGCGACCCGTGCTGACCGCTACGGCGACGCTCTCAGTTCGAGCTGTATATTATACCTGAACCGTTACATTCGAAGTGTAGGGTGTTGTTGTTCTGCTTGCATGGTCAGCTGATCATCACGGCGTCGGACGACGGCGACCCGTGCTGACCGCTACGGCGACGCTCTCAGTTCGAGCTGTATATTATACCTGAACCGTTACATTCGGAGTGTAGGGTGTTGTTGTTCTGCTTGCATGGTCAGCTGATCATCACGGCGTCGGACGACGGCGACCCGTGCTGACCGCTACGGCGACGCTCTCAGTTCGAGCTGTATATTATACCTGAACCGTTACATTCGGAGTGTAGGGTGTTGTTGTTCTGCTTGCATGGTCAGCTGATCATCACGGCGTCGGACGACGGCGACCCGGTGCTGACCGCTACGGCGACGCTCTCAGTTGTAACTGTATATTATACCTGAACCGTTACATTCGAAGTGTATGGTGTGTTGTTCTGCTTGCATGGTCAGCTGATCATCACGGCGTCGGACGACGGCGACCCGTGCTGACCGCTACGGCGACGCTCTCAGTTCGAGCTGTATATTATACCTGAACCGTTACATTCGAAGTGTAGGGTGTTGTTGTTCTGCTTGCATGGTCAGCTGATCATCACGGCGTCGGACGACGGCGACCCGTGCTGACCGCTACGGCGACGCTCTCAGTTCGAGCTGTATATTATACCTGAACCGTTACATTCGAAGTGTAGGGTGTGTTGTTCTGCTTGCATGGTCAGCTGATCATCACGGCGTCGGACGACGGCGACCCGTGCTGACCGCTACGGCGACGCTCTCAGTTGTAACTGTATATTATACCTGAACCGTTACATTCGAAGTGTAGGGTGTTGTTGTTCTGCTTGCATGGTCAGCTGATCATCACGGCGTCGGACGACGGCGACCCGTGCTGACCGCTACGGCGACGCTCTCAGTTCGAGCTGTATATTATACCTGAACCGTTACATTCGGAGTGTAGGGTGTTGTTGTTCTGCTTGCATGGTCAGCTGATCATCACGGCGTCGGACGACGGCGACCCGTGCTGACCGCTACGGCGACGCTCTCAGTTCGAGCTGTATATTATACCTGAACCGTTACATTCGAAGTGTAGGGTGTTGTTGTTCTGCTTGCATGGTCAGCTGATCATCACGGCGTCGGACGACGGCGACCCGTGCTGACCGGTACGGCGACGCTCTCAGTTCGAGCTGAATATTATACCTGAACTGTTACATTCGAAGTGTAGGGTGTTGTTGTTCTGCTTGCATGGTCAGCTGATCATCACGGCGTCGGACGACGGCGACCCGTGCTGACCGCTACGGCGACGTTCTCAGTTGTAACTGTATATTATACCTGAACCGTTACATTCGAAGTGTAGGGTGTTGTTGTTCTGCTTGCATGGTCAGCTGATCATCACGGCGTCGGACGACGGCGACCCGTGCTGACCGCTACGGCAACGCTCTCAGTTGTAACTGTATATTATACCTGAACCGTTACATTCGGAGTGTAGGGTGTTGTTGTTCTGCTTGCATGGTCAGCTGATCATCACGGCGTCGGACGACGGCGACCCGTGCTGACCGCTACGGCGACGCTCTCAGTTGTAACTGTATATTATACCTGAACCGTTACATTCGGAGTGTAGGGTGTTGTTGTTCTGCTTGCATGGTCAGCTGATCATCACGGCGTCGGACGACGGCGACCCGTGCTGACCGCTACGGCGACGCTCTCAGTTCGAGCTGTATATTATACCTGAACCGTTACATTCGAAATGTAGGGTGTGTTGTTCTGCTTGCATGGTCAGCTGATCATCACGGCGTCGGACGACGGCGACCCGTGCTGACCGCTACGGCGACGCTCTCAGTTCGATATATTATACCTGAACCGTTACATTCGAAGTGTAGGGTGTGTTGTTCTGCTTGCATGGTCAGCTGATCATCCCGGCGTCGGACGACGGCGACCCGTGCTGACCGCTACGGCGACGTTCTCAGTTGTAACTGTATATTATACCTGAACCGTTACATTCGAAGTGTAGGGTGTTGTTGTTCTGCTTGCATGGTCAGCTGATCATCACGGCGTCGGACGACGGCGACCCGTGCTGACCGCTACGGCGACGCTCTCAGTTCGAGCTGTATATTATACCTGAACCGTTACATTCGAGTGTAGGGTGTTGTTGTTCTGCATGCATGGTCAGCTGATCATCACGGCGTCGGACGACGGCGACCCGTGCTGACCGCTACGGCGACGCTCTCAGTTCGAGCTGTATATTATACCTGAACCGTTACATTCGAATGTAGGGTGTTGTTGTTCTGCTTGCATGGTCAGCTGATCATCACGGCGTCGGACGACGGCGACCCGTGCTGACCGCTACGGCGACGCTCTCAGTTCGAGCTGTATATTATACCTGAACCGTTACATTCGGAGTGTAGGATGTGTTGTTCTGCTTGCATGGTCAGCTGATCATCACGGCGTCGGACGACGGCGACCCGTGCTGACCGCTACGGCGACGCTCTCAGTTCGAGCTGTATATTATACCTGAACCGTTACATTCGAAGTGTAGGGTGTGTTGTTCTGCTTGCATGGTCAGCTGATCATCACGGCGTCGGACGACGGCGACCCGTGCTGACCGCTACGGCGACGCTCTCAGTTCGAGCTGTATATTATACCTGAACCGTTACATTCGGAGTGTAGGGTGTGTTGTTCTGCTTGCATGGTCAGCTGATCATCACGGCGTCGGACGACGGCGACCCGTGCTGACCGCTACGGCGACGCTCTCAGTTCGAGCTGTATATTATACCTGAACCGTTACATTCGAAGTGTAGGATGTGTTGATCTGCTTGCATGGTCAGCTGATCATCACGGCGTCGGACGACGGCGACCCGGTGCTGACCGCTACGGCGACGCTCTCAGTTCGAGCTGTATATTATACCTGAACCGTTACATTCGAATGTAGGATGTGTTGTTCTGCTTGCATGGTCAGCTGATCATCACGGCGTCGGACGACGGCGACCCGTGCTGACCGCTACGGCGACGCTCTCAGTTCGAGCTGTATATTATACCTGAACCGTTACATTCGAAGTGTAGGGTGTGTTGTTCTGCTTGCATGGTCAGCTGATCATCACGGCGTCGGACGACGGCGACCCGTGCTGACCGCTACGGCGACGCTCTCAGTTGTAACTGTATATTATACCTGAACCGTTACATTCGGAGTGTAGGGTGTGTTGTTCTGCTTGCATGGTCAGCTGATCATCACGGCGTCGGACGACGGCGACCCGTGCTGACCGCTACGGCGACGTTCTCAGTTCGGGCTGTATATTATACCTGAACCGTTACATTCGAATGTAGGGTTGTTGTTCTGCTTGCATGGTCAGCTGATCATCACGCGTCGGACGACGGCGACCCGTGCTGACCGCTACGGCGACGTTCTCAGTTCGAGCTGTATATTATACCTGAACCGTTACATTCGAAATGTAGGGTGTGTTGTTCTGCTTACATGGTCAGCTGATCATCACGGCGTCGGACGACGGCGACCCGTGCTGACCGCTACGGAACGCTCAGTTCGAGCTGTATATTATACCTGAACCGTTACATTCGAAGTGTAGGGTGTGTTGTTCTGCTTGCATGGTCAGCTGATCATCACGGCGTCGGACGACGGCGACCCGGCGCTGACTGCTACGGCGACGCTCTCAGTTCGAGTTTTGGACGTGAATAATTACTCTTGAATACATTTAAGAGAACTCTCTAAGGATTTGAGGTCTTTACGACGTCGACGACCACGCCAAAGGCAACGGACCTCCATACACCTTCTACCTGGATCCCGCCGCCAACACCACGTTTGCTACGCTCTTCTCTGTTCAGGCAAATCCCAGTGAGCACTAACTTTTGGTTACTCAAATGTTTAATAAAACAGAATATTCTTGTGTAACCCCAAATCGCGCTTTTGGGACTACGTACGAACGTACGTTCATATTATTAACGTCCTTAATATGTAATAAACCATGAAATTATAGTAAATTCAAAACTATTGAAAATTTACCATAGGTGCGAAAAATTGCATTGTAAAATTGCCAATATTGTAAAATTGTAATTGTAATTGTAATTGTAAATTGCCCTTGTACCAAATTCTATGAAATTCTGACGATCAGTGTAGTCTCAGGGTTTGTACACAGACAGAAAGTAGTCCGAAAACCACTTATTGGATTCAGAGAGCCTTTAAACAGATATATATGCTCTCAACATAAATTCGAAAACGTTGACGAAAAAATAAGTTCTCCATCTGCTATGTTAAAAGGTAAAAGTAAAAAAATTCTCGTTTATAAATGCTATGAATTAAAATTAAATTAATTTATATTGGTGTAAATATGTGTGATTTCCATAAAACTAGGCAATAGCCTAATATATGAACTTGAATTAATTATATATCATTATAATTTAATAAATAAGATATTTAAAAAATGATATATGTGTATGAGCCTTTACAGTTTTCATGCACTAAGTGGTTCTACATGTTGCCAGTGGGAGACGGCGGTCGAGGCACAGCTGTAGTGTCCTCGCTGACGTCACTGGACCGGGAGCGTCATAAGATTTACCTCCTCCCTCTGGTAGTCCAGGACGCCGGGGACCCTGTCATGAGTGCCACAGCTACCCTCTCCGTCGTCGTCGGTGATCTCAACGACAACCCCATGGAGGCCGGTAATACACGGATACAGGTGTACAGGCTTCAGGTGCGTACAATCTTCGGTTCCATGCCTGAAACAAGTTAATGAAGGGTCAATAATACAATAACTTGAGATATTTACAACAATTACATACTCCAATGATTTAGGTATATCATTCCATTCTCTGAGTTTTAACGAATTAGTTAGATCAATTTAGGTCCATAATAAATTGCAAATTTTGAAACTTCTTATTTTCCGACATGTACAGAGGTTAATTTTTTATTTTCCCACATTTTTTACGCGCCACAATCATCTGACAATCATTCCTCATTCATACTTGGCTTAAAATACCTACCTTGGTAAGTCGCCATTTCAAATGGTAATCTAAATCTCGTCCAAGGACCTAGTCTAAAGAACCGTTTTACACATTCCTTCAGGCTAGGCCTAGTGGGTTGCGACATAACCACTCAGCAAAAAGCCATGGATTTACGCGCCATAAAAAAATATATATAATTTGAAAAAATATTTATTTTATATAATATATATATATATACGTGTGTGCGTGTGTGTGTATGTGTGTGAGTGTGTGTGTGTGTGTGTGTGTGTGTGTGTGTGTGTGTGTGTGTGTGTGTGTGTGTGTGTGTGTGTGTGTGTGTGTGTGTGTGTCGAGACCAAATTTGGTATAAATTGGTCTATTCCTACATTTGCTCGGACGAGTTCGTAAACCAGACATATCGGTCAATACAAACGGGTACTTTGGGGGGTTTAGTACAAAAAAATTGGAGTTTTTGCGTTTTTCATATGTTATTTAAAAAGTTTTTAAATTTTATCTTTTTCCATTAGAATTTCCATTTTCCATTTAGTTTTTAAAGTTGTTCTCTATCTCCAACGGTTACCGAGACATTAGAAAATCTAAACACAGTACGGTGTATTTTGGGGCTCCAATGTTGATCTTATGGAGGATAAAGAACAATTAATATTTTACTAATCAATCTATGTTTTCGGATGAAACTATATAATTAGCTTTATGTAGCTAAGATCCATCCATTTATGCTTAAAAATCATAGTTTTTGTCTTTATCATGGCAGCAAACCTTTATGACCTTTTCCCATGTTAATCATATAGGGAATAGTCAAACTCCTTTATTTATGGACAGCTGTTCATGAATGTTGGTATAAACGTTAAAAATAAAAACTGTTTAGGGTGGAAATGCTTACTTTCAGTGTTCCTCATAGTAGCAAACCTGCACACTCTTTCCCATGTTAATCTTATGGAAAATAGGCAAATAATTATCATATTTATCGACAGTTTTTGATAAAACTTCACATATATTATTATCATTATATTCTTGAATTGGAATATCGACGAGTACGTAGGTCTGCTGTGACGGGAATATTTAATTTCTTCATTGATTATAAATTCAAGTAAAATTATTATTTTATTAAATATTTTTACATCAATTTATCTAATTATTTATTTTTAAAACTATAAAATTAATAATGAAATATAACTGAAGTTGCATATAAATATGCACGAATGTAAGGACATTCTCAAAAGGATTATTTATTATCATACATGCTTTTCTTGAGTTGGGACCTTATGGTGTTAGACTTTAAATTCTGGAGTGTTAGGAAATACTAGAAAAATACGTTTTCCCGTTGAATACTGGTAATGTAGGTACCGGAAAGAAGATATTTTTAAGAATGGAAGGTTAGTACATTAGCAATCTACCTAATGCTCTGAAGAGTAAAAAGAACCTGCAAACCAATCTGCGTTTGGCTAAAAAAAACTCAAACTTAACAACTTCCAAGTCCCGCAGATTAGGATAGAGTCTGTTCCTTCGCATTTGAAGTTCACGCCTTGAACGACACAGTAGGCCTACACCTATTGTTATCACTATTACCTTTTAAAGTGGCTACCTATTTAGGTAGGTATTTTAAGCCAAGTATGAATGACAAATGAGTGTAAATACGTAGACGTGATCTTGTAGTCTTGTAACTGACTAAGGCTGATGTGTTCCTTAGTAGGACTGTAAATAATAGCCCAACATTCTATTTCATCTAGGGGACCTTCTGTTTAACGTGGGATCCGAACCTGTTATCGCTCTGAAATACGATTTTTTCATTATGAGAATGTTCTTTGTGGATGAACGTAGTATTCAATAGAGTGGAAGTTAATCCACACCTGTGAATATAACATCCGTTCATAAATATCCACAATTCGTGATCTCCAAGTAGCTGGATCACAGGACATGCCACCGTCCCAGTCCCTGACACCATGCTAAACAATCATACTTTCTCCAAGGCACGTTCCAGATGGACAAGAGATCCACCTCTCAGGTCAAAATGGGTATTCAGGCTTAGCTTGCAGTTAATAAACCCCAATAATGACAAGCAGGAACCAAGATGATAAGGAAGCCCGTCACATTAGTCAAGGGTAGTGAAATCCTCCCAGCTGGTAATTAAAAACCTTAAACCCAGTCAGAAAACCGACTCGGGATGTCTAGACCAAAAACATATTTTTTATGTTATTATCAATTTTGGAATAATATTTTTTAAATAATAACGACAAAGAGAGTTAATGTCGCTTTAATACAAACAGATAAACGAATTTATTTACCTCATGTCCAGTGTCAAACACATTATCATTCCCAATAAATATCAGATGCAAACATTCGTTCATTGTATAGTTTATTCGTGTTTACGTATTGTGTTGGCGAAGAAATTTATTTTCACTGAATTTAATTTCCATATCACCTATCTATGGAATTTATAACATATATTTATGTTTACTTAAAATGTAAGCTTCTCACTGAGACGTTGATACATTTATCTACTTTGAGCTTTTTACTTAAATTTGAAAAATGTTATAAAAAATACTCTTCAGTATCTACGATATTAGTTAAAATTTATTATTAGTTCTTAAAGTTCGTAAGACTGTAATGAAAAGAGTTGTATGATATTTGATTGACGGTTTAATATCACGGATAAATTAATAACGCACATATATTGATCACGGATAATGAATGTTTCAGTATTTTTGCCGTTAATATGGGGATACTGTATTAAATAAATTAGAGATTTCTATGTTGAACAATGTATTTTATAAAACTATGTGACATTACATTTTAGCGAATTTAAGGGAAGAACTATTACGTAGGTCTCATGCAAGAGTAAAAGCAACCATACTTATTTTTTTTCTTTGGATTAGACAAAACAATAGTCGTTAAAAAAATATATATATTTAATGTAATCTTAAGTATTATGTATATTATATAAAGATGTATATATATTATAGTTGTCTGTTAACACGATAAACTCTGTAAAAATGTGTCCAAAACAAAACAAAAATAGAGACGATATTAAACAAGTGCTCGGACGAGTTCTCAACCAGACAAATCGGTTAAACTTGGTATTTTTTTGTTAAAAATGGGGTATACGTTCACATGTAATATAAAAATTCTAATTTTATATACCATTGCAAACAGCATAAAAAACTACACAATTAATTCCTTAGTCTCTTCTCCAACGTTACCGAGATATTAAAAAAATAAACACAGTACGTTGTATTTGTGGGCTCCAATTTAATCATATGGAGGATAGAAAAATTAATATTTCCCATTAATGAATATTTTTTGGATAAACTTGATATTAGCTTATGTGCTTGAGATCTATCCATTTATGCTTAAAAATCATAGTTATGTGTTTATCATGGCAGCAAAATGCATACTTCCCATTATAATCATATAGGATATAGGCAAAAATCTTTATATTTATGGACAGATGTTGATGAAAGTTGGTATAAATGTTAAGATAAAAATTATTTATGGTAGAAATGCCTAATTTCAGTGTTCCTCATAGCAGCAAACCTGCACACTCTTTGCCATGTTAAACTTATGGAGAATAGGCCAATAATTCTCATGTTTATGGACAGATTTTTTTTTAACTTGTCATATATTATTTTTATATTATTGATTTGTAAATTCGCTGAGTATGCAGGTCTGCTGCGACGGGGGTATTTTACTATTGAAATAATATTACTCTGGGATTGTTCCTATTAACAAAGAAACAATAATTATCTCTGTGATATAACTTGCACACATTTTAAAAGGGTTGATGTTTTGGATTAGACAAATTTGTTATCACAATAAGTCATGATAAATTTCACTCAAAGCGAATACCATCTTACGTATTAGGTTTTATAAATAAACGTAATATTTTATTATTGTATCAATAGGAAATAAATGTGCATATATAAAAAAGATTTTAGTGACGTAGGAGGCTATAAACAAAACTTACTCTGTTTTTACATGAGTAAACTGTACAACAAATGGTATCGACTATGGTATTGCTGATGGTGAAAATAATAGATTTAAATGTATTGACAACATTTTTACACTTTACTTAGCTCAGCTTGTAGCTTATTATTATAATCATTCATTATTATTATAATTATCAGCTTTATTTTCATCGTGTAGTATTATACTTGTGGTTATGGGTGTATAAGGTGTGGAAAACAGAATATTATTTTTGATCATCTATGGAATTTGGTGATTTTCCGATGTTGCTATATTTATTACCAGCATTGTGTTACCAATAAAAATGGAAAATGCACGTATCATCCGAAAAATTATTAATTATTGCTAAAACTTAAAGTATCTATTTAATTAATTAATGGATTATTTTGTGTCACGAATAATTTGAAAAAGTTCTAGGAGCGTCTCACATGAAAGTAAATGAATCAAAACAATTACAACTACATAGAATGCGGCATTACACACCACAAAAGGTTTCCGTTGTGTTAAGAGTAAATATTTTCTATATTTTTATATATAAGTAAATGTTAAAATTCAGTGTACAGACACTTCTTCATTTAATCATGTACAAGTTCATAGGTCTTCTCTGGTTTAATTTTTCGGCATTTATCAATTGCAATATAAAAAATCTAAATATTAAAAAATACATTCTACATACATACTTTGTTGGACAACCTAGGTTCTACTTTAATAAAAAAAGTCATATTTAAATAAACAATGTTAAATGCATCTGGTTTTAGTTAACCAGATGGCAACTACTATGACACTATCATTGTGGTCAGATCGTGAAATAAGATAAAAGGCTTTCCAATCTAATTTACTTTTCTAATTTCTCAAATATTTCACAATACCTCAAATTCACTACCCACCTAATTTGGAGTCCGATACTTTAGTACAGTGAAGGATCGCTTATAGACTTAATTTCGATACCAAAGTAGCCACTTCCGAAACGAAATGATAAAAATGTATTTTCGTAGTAGATACTTTGATAATATTCATGGCACAGTTTTGTATGGACGTTTTGGTAAAATATAACCGGATCTCTCTTATTATTTTTACTTCTAATGATAGTATACACTATTAGCTCTGCGTTCCACAAGCCCTTTAACATACGTGTACAAAACTACTCCTTCCTTTGTTTTTGTTGACCTAGACAAAACTGTTGTATTGGAGTCAGTCAGTTTAGAGTCTACTTTAGAAACTTGATTTTCTGATATTTGTAAACCCAGGGAGGATACAAGGAGATGGACATCGGTCGGGTGTTCACGGATGACCCGGACGACTGGGATCTCCCGGATAAGACATTTTCCTGGATTGCAAGGGCTCCGGGTTTCCACCTGGACCATGACACCGGGGGGTTACAGATGATCATGGACACAGCGGTGGGCCTCCATTGGATGTCCGTCAAAGTAAGGGACGCCCGCCGTCCCTTGGCTCCCCCGGCAGTGTGCAACGTCACCGTCAGCGTCAGTGACGTCACCAGCAGTGACGTGGCCCACGCCGCAACCGTCACTCTGCTGGGAGTCTATGACGTGGACTTTATCAGGGTCAGTCAAAAACCTCCTATTGATGCTTAACTTACCTTAAGTCTAGTTGTATTCAATTTTCCTAGTATATGCATCAATTATAATTAGAGAGATTTAATTACACGAACGTTATGTTTTTCGTAAGGCTATATCCAATACTATAATACGAGCAAGGTTTGTATATATATATATATATATATATATATATATATATATATATATATATATTTGCACACGGATCTCGAAAACGGCGCCGAGGAATTTCTTTAAATTTTGGAAATAACTAATTTCCGAGTAGAAAATAAGTTCTAGATAGGTCTAATGTCCAGGAAAATTCGTGTTTTCTTGTAATATTAAGTTTAAAATCTAAAAATTTAACATTACGCTTATGGAGAATAAAATGTAAACAATACAAACCAAAACAGCTGTTTATAACCGTTTGACAGTTCTTGATTGAAGACTGCGGGGAACAATATAGAGGTTATGCATTAATATTTATTTTATGAATTAAATAAATGCAAAATTATCAGGTTACTAAACAATTTGTAAAAACTTAAGGGTTTAAGGAACTTAAGGATAGCTGTGCGAAATAAAAGCAGAAAAAAGTATTTCCAAAATCTTCCGTGTTTTGATAGAAAACGTATTCGTTGTATTGCTTGAAGCCACTGTAAACAAACCAATTAATTTATGTAAATTAAATTTCTCTTTTGCTTTTCAATCCTCATTCCGTTTATAACAAAATCAGTTGATCACAGGCTAATAATAACGGTATGGATAATTAGACAGTAAATGATCGGCTTTGGCTAAAAGACATTAAACGGCATCGCTCAATTGACTAACGTCGTAGCCGAGTTGTAGCGTGTCGGCCTCAAGAACTATAGGCCGCGAGTTCCATTCCCACCAGGGGCGATACTTTTTCTTCAGTGCTATATTAACTATGGTGTATTAAATCGGTTTTATTTCAACCACATAAATGTTTTCATTGGGCAGTAAATTTGTTTTAATTTTGCTAATTAACTTGTAAAAACATGTCTTATTCTATCCGAGCAAAGCTCGGTCACCAGGTACTTGAGGTAAAAGTTGTAGAAAACTATGACTTGTTACATTCCCTCCGTATATCCAGTATTGTCACTAGGCTTTTTGTTCGGGTTTTTTCTTGACAATAATTCAAAATGTAATACTTACCTGAGAAAGTTTTTTCATAAGTTCAGCCAAACATGTAATTTATTTAAGTGTATTTATTTATCTTAATGATAAAATCCAATTCATTCAACACTTTATTTGGTTCTTAAATTATTATTATGAACATGTTCACCTAGTAATAATAAATTAACTTATGTCGCTTTGGGACTTAATTAACGTCCTCTAAGAGAGAATAACTTTGAATATAAAAAAGTTACAGGTGCTAATAATTTTAAATAGTATGTAGGCTAAATTGTAGCATAAAAACATACTGGCAAAATAAAAAAGAACAAGAAAATTATAAGAAAATGTGAACATTAAAACCAAATATAATACATGAGTCAGAAAAGTGGATTTATTGCTTAAGAGATCTCCGGAGATCTTCAGAGATTTGTTCGTCTATATTACAGTCGAATGTACAAGTTCGTATTAATCTACTCTGTGGCTGTCAGGCCAGCAACGCGAGCAGCCTGCTGGAGCAGTTCCGGGTCGCAGCCGCCAGCGTCCTGCAAACCTCTCCTGCCTGTGTCACCGTGTTCGCCGTGCAGACTAGGGCTCGGCCCCGGCACCCGCCCCACACCGACGTTAGGCTACTCGTCAAGGACAACTCCACTTATTTCAAACCCGTGAGATTACATGGACTGCTGCTCATGAACCGACAAATTGTAAGTGTTCCCTCCCTTAGTCTTTCATGGAACATAATTTTTACCAACATTAAGTTTTATAACAAGAAATGTAAGTACTGCTTTCTGTTTTGTCCGGTTGGTTTGAGCTTTATTACCCTGTCTGTAAATTAGAACGCAGGACTCACTCATAACTCATAGCTGATTTCAGACGCCGACACACTCTGATGGGTATAATAAACATGACTATTTTATGAATTTTTAAAAATCTACTAAAATATCCCGGTTGTTTAGTGTATTTTTTGAAGGTTGGTAAAATAGAATGTCTTAATTTAAAATCTATTAAAGTTTTACTACATCTGTCTTAACAGCTGCTATTGATGGCTTGTTGCAGCTAGAAAGTGCCCTGGGTCTCCGGGTGGCCTCAGTAGGGGACGAGTCTTGCGCGGAGAATCTCTGTGAGGAGGACGCTGGCTGCACGACCAGTGTCTCAGTGTCATCGCTTCCTCACATCGTCAACGCCAACTCTACAGTGGCCGTCGGTCCCCGCCTCGAGGTGGAGGTATCGTGCCAATGTGCAGCGAGAGCCTACGCCCGGAGATATGACTGTGGCAATAGACCTTGTTTCAATGGTGGCACTTGTGTTGATACCAGCCACGGCCCCAGGTGCGTTCCAGATCCATGCCTCAATCACATGTGTCTTGCATGCCATACATGTGAATACCACTTTCCTTTAGAATTAGTTGATAAATAGTGAATTTCCTTGAATTGTTCTCACTTTATAACTAGTTAAAGTGTCAGCCATAAAATATAAACTAATAAGGCTTCGTTGCCTGTGAAAGGTGATGCTGTGACGCAATCTGGATAGGAGTATAATAATAATTACAATAATATGCTATACCTCGCCTACAGACTTTTTAGGGTTTAAAATGGTAGCTGATCGTTTAGCTAACATTTAAGTAGAAATCATTCCAGAATACTACCTCTACATATATACGAGTGGGTTTTTATATGGTTTGGTGTTTTCGGTGTTTTAAGGTATTAGTTTGGGTTAACCCTGAAATATTGCACATGTTTGATCATGATGTATCAAATCTGACTGAGTATATTAGGTTTTGGGTATGTAAAAGTATATACATAACATTATTATACACATATTACACGATGAAATAAATATTGATTTCATAAGCCCTAATTTTAATTTAGTAATAATGCAAAAGAGTTTATATTCTGTAGGGTTTGTAATTAGTCATCCAGTAAAGACCAAACAATGTCAGAAAATAATTCCGTGTTTTTAGACAGAATTCAATAAACCAGGATTTAAGATCCTCGGGTGTCCAATGCCGGGAGTAGCGGTTTTGCCAATGAGTACTTTTTGAGATATGGCATTTTAACATGGGATATCGTCTATTGAATCGAATTCCAGAGGTAGCAAATTCCGCGGTCCCTGTGTTAGCTGACATAGCTCAATAAAACCGACACAGAAAAGTTTGTTATTACCTTGGGGAGGGGAGCGTTAGTACGATACCTCCCCAAAAAGTTTTTTACGTGTAGTACAAGGGCGTTTGAATGAATTTTAATGATACTTTTTAAAAAGATAACATTGTTAAATGTTTTACAGTAAGTATTTAAGGTATGCAAGCTACGTAGCTTTAACTAAGTTAACTTTAAAGGGATAAAGTATGTGCCAGTAGACTGATGATATGACATAATACATTAAGTCCTACTTTTCATTACGTGTATAAAAAAGGGTTTGTATTCATTTAGGGTTAAAACAAAAGTATTATGATTTTTAACATTGAGTTATCAATCGTTATTCAGTAATTTCTTTGTTACACATTTAATACAATGGAAAACCTGAATGTTATGTGTAGTCGACGGAACAGTTAAGGTAAGCTAGCGATATTCTTAATTTTGATGACTATACAGGTGCAGTTGCCCGAAGGACCATGACGGGGCTCGGTGCCAGCAGAGTTCCCGCGGGTTCCAGGGTGGTTGGGCATGGTATCCCGGGCTAGCGGTGTGTGCGGACTCCCACCTCAGCCTGGAGCTGATGACCGCCAGGAGCGAGGGCCTGGTGCTCTACAACGGTCCGATGGGCCCGCCTCCCGTGCACTCTACCCTTCACCTCGTAACAGGTCTAATACATTAAAATACTTTAACATAATGATAATCATTTACAAATAAAATACTTTTCTGTAATGACTATGGAGTACCTTCCAAATATAAATTTGAAAAATGATTTAAATAGAAACAAAGTACTTGGAATATCTTAAGACGATTCAAAAGGCATTCAAAAGGAATTATGGAAAATAATATTTCTTCTTCGCTTAATTGTTATCCTTCCATGAAACATAAATTCAGAATAAAATTTCCTTATTCTTAATATTCTCATTATTAAGGTGTATTCAGGTTTTGATGAATTGTATTGTTTTAATATTCACCAACCGAAGAACCCATGAACCCAAGAGGCGTGCAGTGCTTTATTTTGCACACAGTATATCAAGTTACCACTGATAACCAAATTAAATGAGAACAAAATGATCGGTTTGACATTTAAAAAGTACCACTACGTTATTTTACTCATATTACATTCTTAGTTTCAAAATAGAAAGTATTTGGTTAAACATTTAGTACTACTTTACTAAGTAAAGTAAAGGAAAACTAACACACACATGAACATGACTTACTAACATACTACTTACTACTTACTAACATGAGATGAATGTTCAAAGCTGCAATTTTCCGGGACATTGACATGATGCTTACGCAAACCTTTTACTGTTTGTATTTAACTAAAGATTATTGTATTTATTTAAAAAAAATTGTTTCCAAAACTAGGTACATTTTGGAAAAACGGAGACGTTAATTAAAATATAACAGGTTTTAGAGCTTGTTATCTAATGGTCAGAGATTCGATTTCGGACTGGGTCCAGCGTGGTTTAATCGTTAGGCCACTAGTTAATGATCCTGACGAACTAAAAAAAAACCTTCGTCAATAAAAAACTAGGTACATAACATCATTAAAATCACCAAACATGCTTACCTCTTATTCAGGTTAAAATATTCTGAAAACTACGTCCGAGTCTCTGGGTCCGAAGAGGACGTAGTCCTATAACAGCCGCAGTGGGCCTTCAGCCCACTGAAACCTCACAATCCATCCATCCCTGTCTAAAAATTGATTATTAACAAGATCGCTCGCAGCACGCTGGCGTCAGGGAAACAAATTGCCATCTTCCTGTTATTGTTAACTACCCTCAGTTTCTGGGATACAGCAATTACAAGACAATTTGCAACATTTATAAGATATTTCTGAAAGGAACAGCTCCACCAAATCTTATTAGAACTGAATGATAATAGTCGCAGTTATCGTGCGAACACACACGCAAACACACACACACACACACACACACACACACACACACACACACACACACACACATATATATATATATATATATAGGGTACCCATTTATGATCCTCTCGTAGTGTTGGGCTTGAGAGTGACCGTGTGAAGGCCATGTGAGTAGGCCTTTCCTATTCACAGGAATTTCGATAAAAACAAGACCTTCTTTTAAATACATGTACCACTATTTTTAGTGTCTACGGTTAGATGGATAGTAGGTTATTAGTTAGTATAGTAAGCTGTAAAGGAAAGCATCAGTTGGTTTAGAGGAAACGGTGGATGATTAGTATATACGGTAATGACTGTGGTTAATTAACATTAGATCAAACATACAAAATATCGCTAAAATAACAAGTATAGAAATATCTGTTCCAAAACTTGCGGAACCCTTGTATCTGTGATATTTTTGTATCAAACCGTAACATTTGTTCATGCCTCGGTGTGAATTTTAATAGCCGTTAATTAGGGAGAGTAATTGGCGTTTGTAGTAGAACAGTTAGTGTTTGTTGCTATCGACGAGTTTCTGAATTAAATTAGCCCTGGAAGGCTATGAAATCAATAGTTTACTTTACAATTACTGTCAAAGTCGAGTGAGTGACCCATGAACTGAGCGAACTGAAATCTCAACTTCCCGACCCAAGATACTTGTGTTGGAATATTCATTATGCAATACACTGTAGTTTATTTAAAATTAATATAAATTGGTTTTACCCTACAGGTGTGGTGAAAATTCCCGTACGGCTTAATATTTTTATTGTTAACTATCCTAAAAGCATAACACTTGGCAAACTAATGGCAAATGTTGACTACCAACCAACAAGGAGGTGGTACGAAATCGTCACATATAAAATCACATGTAAATATGTACATCAAATTAAAGGCATCTTTAATTAGAGTCTGATGCCACAAACCAGACTTCTAAAGACCGACCAAGTCAGAAATAGCATAGCAAGCTATTTAAAAATCGCTTGAATTTTAATTTTTGAGGTGCTTTAAAGTATTGAATTTGATTATTAATACTTATTAGCAACAAGAGTACAACTTTGCGATTTCAATTGGGTGCAAACAAACTAGTTTTTAACATTGTTACCAAATCTGTAAGAGAGCATAGGTTGATACGTACATCAAATTTAAACTCTTATTTAGCAGAGTATAATGCCGCAACCCTAACTGCAAAAGGAAAACTAAGTCGGAAACGACAGTCATTTAAAGATGACTTTAATTTGAAATTGTTATGTATTCACGAGTTTTGAAAATTGTGGGGAGTAGAATAGAACAACGTTGATGTTTTGATGGCACAGATTTGAATTTGCTAAGTTTTACACTTGTAGCTTGAATAACTAAGCATATTTAAAACTTGTCAGCACTTGAAAATTTCAAATGCAAGCCATATTTAAATTGCTGCAATTTCCGACCCGGCTATCCTTTCAAAAGTCAGGATTGTGGCATTGTACTCTGATTACAAATGCATGTAATGTAATGGACATATCGACCTATGCTTCTGTTTAAGATTTCGTATAAACTCATCATTGTCTACCAGCTGAAGTCTTTATACTTTTACAGTTTTAACTGAAATGGCGACCTACCCAGGTAGGTATTTAAGCCAAGTATGAATGAGAAATGAATGTAGGATGATTCTGACTAAGGCTGACATGTTCCTTAGACAGGACTGTTAATTAATAGCCCAACAGCCAATGGCAACTAATGGACCGTCAGTTTAACGTGGAATCCGAACCACGCCCTCTGAATTACAAATTGGTCTAATTAAGAGGATGGTCTTTGCGAATTAACGCAGTATTCAATAGTGCGGACGTTAATCCACACAAGAGAACGCCACATCCACCGACCATCTCTCACAACTATCCACAATTCATGACCTCCAAGTAGCTGGATTACAGGACGTTGCCACCGTCCCAGTCTATAATAATAACCAGTCATTTTGGTCGATAGTCGATAATAAGCTAAACAACCTAATTAAATTTGCAAATATTTACGCTCGTAGAATAATTAATAAAAAAATATTAAGCAGTCCAAGAACCTTCCACCATCATGTATACCCAATTCAAGATTTTTATGGTTTTGGGGTGAGATGTGCGTCTCATAAGATCGTTTCTCCTCAGATTTCATAGCTTTGGAGGTCGTGGAGGGATTCCCTCGACTCTTGCTGGACCTGGGTTCAGGGACGGTGAACCTGACTGTACCGTCCAGGCTAGATGATGGCGTGTGGCATAGGCTTGACCTCTTCTGGAATTTTGAGGTATTATGCAATTTTTATTTTCATTAAGTACAGTAGGTTTGCGGGTAATGATAGTCCTAATTTATCTTTTTTACGAGAACGATGTTACAGAAAAATGATGGTAACATTAATTAATTCCAGAACAACAAAATTCTTACTAAAAATTTATAACAGCATTGTTATTCTCAACTTTTACTTTCTTCTGCACCTG
The DNA here is from genome assembly GCA_023375725.1 of Nephotettix cincticeps. Taxonomy (NCBI): domain Eukaryota; kingdom Metazoa; phylum Arthropoda; class Insecta; order Hemiptera; family Cicadellidae; genus Nephotettix; species Nephotettix cincticeps. Next base: position 42,565,941 of record CM041786.1, on the reverse strand, counting down.
CTACCTCTGATGTTGGATGATTCCACATCCCAAAACATTTTGTTTGGAACTGTTAAATAGAATTTTTGAGGTTTTAGAACTAGTTGTGCGTGTGCCTAGGAGGCCCGGCTTTTGGTTGACCACTGTAAAGGTCGGAACTCCTCTTCGTCATGGGATCGGGGGACGACTTCCCAAGACCATGACTGGTCTGAGTGTCTAGCCACCACGCCACTGCCTCCCTTCAGTTCGGTATTGAACGTGGGGTCTTCGCCACTACAGCTGGGTGGATGGCACGTGAAACAGTTCGACCCCCGGCAGTACAACTGGACCCAGGGACCTTCTGGGGTTTCCTTCGACGGTTGTTTGAGGAATCTAGTCTTCAATGGAGAGGTTAGCAGGAGAGAATGTCTCCAATGTTTTAAATATTTACTTTTAAATCCAGTTGTTAGTTTTTTATGAATATGCCTGATGTTTTTGGTTTAATTATATAGGGCCTCAACCTAATAGCAATGTTTCCAATCTGCATCACTAAAACACTATTTCTTTTACCCTAACGTAATGAACGTTATTTTAATGGGACCGATATCAATTATTTATTAACAACAAGTTTTAATCGTCATGTTTTTTTCCAAATTATATAACTGAATTCAGACTACCTCGAACATTTAATAAATTATTCTTTGAAAAACTAAACGAATGAAACAGTAAATCTATTTAAAGAATGACTATTTTAAGTCGTTCATAAACCAGTACCGTATCCAGTTTAGTTGTAGCCACGTCGTTCACAGTTGGTGGACCTGGCGGCTCCAGCTTTGTCCCTCGGCACCCGGCCCGGGTGTCTTCTCAGCCAGACGCTCTGCGGGGCCAGCTGCTCGGTCTGGAGTGACTGCGAGCTAGCCCTTGGTGGAGTTCCCCGGTGCCGCTGCCACCCTGGCTACTCCGGCGTGTCTTGCTCCACTCCCACGACCCCCTCCACTCTTCTGCACCATGGCTACGTCAAGTACACCCTCAGCTTCGACCCGGACCCGTACTCTACGTGGCTCCAGATGCGGTTCCGTACCAGAGACCCTGGTGGTGAGCTGTTCCGTGTGGTGGACCAGCGGCAGCGGGAGTATCTGGTGTTGGAGGTCAGTGACAGAGTAAAGAAAGGACAAATCTAAGATGTATAAAATCTCCATGTTTTACACTGTCAAAAAATTCCTTAGAAAATGTTTATGAGACACAAAAGGTCACTAATTCCAGTCAGTTATTGAATTAAGAACAGTACTATCCTCAACTAGCCTACATTTATAATCCACGTATCTTTTGTACATTTTTTTTCTCAAATGAATAAAATTATCCAAAATAGTTTCAAGGTAAAGCCGATAAAATAATGATATCCTCAACGACCGAACACTATTACCTACTAACAAATATGTTTACTGTTTGAAAGTATTATTTTTTACAGATAGTCCAAAAGCGGGTTCAAGTGCGAATGAATCTCAACAGCTTCAAGGCAAAAGAGAACGTTCTTAGGTTATCCCACGTAGATGTATGTGACGGAAGTTGGCACTTTGTTAAGGTCAGATTTAATTTTTGTATAAAATATTATAATTAAATACTTAGCTTTCTTAGCAAGTAATTTTCTGTTGTTTCTGTTCCTTTTTGTTTAACCCGTTTAGAATTTGTGTATACATTAATTTTATGACTAATTTCAAATCAATAACCATATTAGGTTGGGGGAAATAGCTAATAGAACTCATTTTATTCATGATTACTTTATACAAATTCACTGAAATGGATGGATCGATGGATGAAATAGGTTAAGAAGAAGAGATACGTACGCAAATAATTCTCAAAGTGGTCATAGAAATAATTAATTAGTGAACCATTCTGAATAGTGTAATTAATAAACAAAACTTCTGGCGAAGTTTATGTTCTGAAGGTAACTGCTAAGATACAGTTTACGTTATAGGCTACATCAAAAAACATAATATACGTGTTTCAGGAATGTTATGGAATATAAGAAAACCCTAAGATTGAAATCTTTCATACTCCAATATATACCAATAATATAAATAGGAATCTAATATGGACTCGCATTTAAATATGTTACGTTGGTACTTACGAATTTATAAATTATTTTTATCAACAGCTTGGTACAAAATAATAATCAATTTACATTTTAAAAGCTTACAACGAGGACAGCTACATGCCGATGGGCTATTACGAGATCACCTTAAGGATGCCAATGACAACGCCCCTGTCTGAATATGAATGTTGATTGTACTTTATTGTAAGCCTCTAGACCGTGACCTGCCTCACGGCCGGCCCCAGTGGAGGTTCACGGTGTTCGCCCAGGACGAGGGAGGTGACGGGCTAGTGGGCTACGTGGACATCACCGTCAACCTCAAGGATGTCAATGACAACGCCCCTGTCTGAATATGAATGTTGATTGTACTTTATTGTAAGCCTCTAGACCGTGACCTGCCTCACGGCCGGCCCCAGTGGAGGTTCACGGTGTTCGCCCAGGACGAGGGAGGTGACGGGCTAGTGGGCTACGTGGACATCACCGTCAACCTCAAGGATGTCAATGACAACGCCCCTGTCTGAATATGAATGTTGATTGTACTTTATTGTAAGCCTCTAGACCGTGACCTGCCTCACGGCCGGCCCCAGTGGAGGTTCACGGTGTTCGCATAATTTCCAAAAATTACTCATAAGGACGAGGGAGGTGACGGGCTGGTGGGCTACGTGGTCATCACCGTCACAATTGCTGTCACTTTATTTTTTATTCAACCCTTCAAAAGTGTCCCAGGACGAGGGCGGTGACGGGCTAGTGGGCACGGACAAGATTTAATTTGTTGAAGTATTATTTTTTTACAAATAGGTTAAAAAGCGGGTTCAAGTGCGAATGAGCTTAGTTGATTCTTTAGGTAAAGTACGGGGCACTTTGAATGGTCATTTATTAGATTATTTTTAGTTTTCTTAGTTTTTTTGTTGTTTTTGTTTTTTTTATTTTAGTGAATTTTTTATTTTCAATTATTTTAGTTAGCTAATAGTTAATTTTTAGGTGATAACAAATAGATAGCACTAATATTTATTTTTTTTTTAGTTATAAGTGATAGGTATGTGATAGATGCACGTCGATTTTGAATTTAGGGCTGTTTTATTTTTTGGCTGATTTTATAATGCATTAGTATTTTACATTTTTATTAGTGATAGTTTTTTTTTTTTTTTAGTTTTTTTTTTATAGGGATTTTTTTTTTATTTTTTTTTAATATACATAATATTTTTCAATGTTTTTTTTTTTTTTTAAGAATGCTCCATGGGTAGGTGTAGGCCATCCGTCATCAGTGTCTACTCTTCTGGCAAAAAAAAACATTAGGTTATTCACCACATAGAAAAGCGTTAACTGATCTTTCCTCGGTTTAGGCCCTTTACCAAAGAAACATCATCTCGGCTACTCTACTTCTTGAAATTGACCCCATTACCGAAATTCTAGCACCTCAAGGCCACTCTGTCCCAGAAGTTTGATCCCGTTCCTCATGTAACATCGTCTAGACCACTCAGTCTCTAAAGTTTGATCCCGTTACTAAGGTACAATCGTCTAGGCTACTCTGACTCTGAAAATTGATCCCGTTACCAAGGTATCATCATCTGGACCACTCTATCTCCGATATTTGATCCCGTTACTAAATTATCATCGTTTAGGCTACTCTGTTCCAGAAGTGTGATCCCGTTACTAAGGTATCGTCGTGGTAGAAAACAATAAAAGCAAAGTACAACTTGACTGCCACCATTGAAACCAGCTTAAAAACTAAACAAATTAGTATTTTGAATTATTTGTCTACGACTAACGGTTCCAGATAAAGGTTAAATTTACCGTCCATGATAAACGCAGTACATTGTCTGAAAGCGCCCAATGTTATTCTTAAGGAGAATATTTAAAAATCAATTTCTTCCGTATTTTCTAACCGTTTTCCATAAAACTTGGTATGAAGCGTATGGTTAAATCACCCAACAAAACCAACTGAAAAAAGCTTGGTATTACCAGGGAGGGGGGGTTCCCCCATACAATTTGAAAATTAATTTAACTTTGTCTCTCTTGTTTTTATTTTCAATTTTTTAAAGGGAGAAAGTATGTGTCAGTCCACTGATACCGTTTATTTTATCCTATAATGAACTTTAACGTGTTTATCATAAAAGCAAATTCAGTTGATGTTTTCTGCAGAAAATTATGTAATAACAAACTTCCGAACAAAAGGTTGAAGAATAAAATAAAGTAACGGGCAGCCAATTATCTGTTAAAATTTGATCGGCCACGCGGGAGGTCAATATTTGTTTAGTTGTTTACGATTGATGGAATCGCTAACCGAAGCTTGAACGCTGTTTCATTCGTAGGATCGTTAGTAAAACTGGTTTTAATTAACTAAACAACCGTTTAAAACCGACCATTCGTCAATTGTAAGTTTTTCAAATCTTTATTTATTTCTGTTATACAGGCTTAACATTGATTCATTTTTATTTTATACTGGCCAAAGTACCCGTTCTTCGCACTGGTTAAAAAGGCTGAGAGGCGTAGGCTCTACTGATACATTTAAGTTATTGTTAATTAATTCTTCATTGTTTACAAAATGACAAAACACGAGTGTCTACAACATGACAAAGTAACATCTGTCAAATATTGGGAGAGGATAAGGATTAACGTAACAGAGACAGTCGTCGGAAAAAAAACTTAAAATGTACTATTCCACTATTTTTAATAATTCACTAATTTCGATCCAGCAGTTTATCTGAAAAATCATCTTTATTTCTTCTCATTCCCGAACTGTCAAAATATAGTGCAAACAAAAAACAAAAAAATATAGTTGTCATTAGAAAATGTAAACATTGAAACCTAGGAGGGTCACGACAGCTCTTTCTTCTTCTTCTTCCCAATTGTCAAATTTTAGTGTTCACAGCTGTTGACATTCAAGTAATTTTATGTTTTCATTCTTTGAAAATGTAAACAGTGAAATTCACGGTGTTCGCCCAGGACGAGGGCGGTGACGGTTTTAGGGAACTAATATGCCTATGTGCTGCATGAGTTTAAGATCTACCTTTCTGTAAAATTTCAAACCAGTGGGTTCAGTATTTTTCACATTTACTTGCCACAACAAACCCACAAACATACAGAAACCACCTCTTCTTTATAATATTATAGATATAATTCTTTTATCATTGATTCATCCAACTAACTATCTGGTACGCATAGGACCATTACGTTATCACAACTATTTTACTGTTAATACATAGTATATTTGAGAAAATATTGATATGCATACTTTTATTGACTAATTGATGTTAAATTAATATCAGCTGTACTGTTTTAAACTATATGTTACAACATATTTTTTCTGTTTTATTAATATGATTTTTTACGCGGATTGTATATGGTTGTCACTTACAGTATATTCCACATTAATTGGAGTTTCAAAATCAGTAAGACCTATTAAGAGTAGCAAAAATAAGGTTTAGTAATATTTTTCAGTAATTTTTGAAGTGAGTAATATTATTTCGAAGATTTAAAATGCTGTGTGTGATATCAGACATATATTCTGTATTTACCAACGCGGTAGCTCAGGTAACGTGTTTTTTCCCAGTAAGTCAAACGTTACAGGATCACAACCAGTGATGGGTGACTGTGAGATGAATATGTGCGGTCACTTCTGGTTAATTACAGGATCACAACCAGTGATGGGTGACTGTGAGATGAATATGTGCGGTCACTTCTGGTTAATTACAGGATCACAACCAGTGATGGGTGACTGTGAGATGAATATGTGCGGTCACTTCTGGTTAATTTATTTGATTCACGCCGAACAAGACAACTCACAGCCTTAAACTCCATACATGGCCTTGGACCCATGTACTCGTATATCCAAGGCATATGCTTGGTGGTAGGTTGTTGAAATTTGAAAAAAATATATAAAACCATGTCACACTATCGGTGTCTTGCCATCCAATGCGACATGCTACCATCACTCATATTGTCCCCGTCTTTTAATGAGATCTTCTAACCTCCAATTTGATGGGCCCTATATTGGGTTAACAAAAAAGGCAACATTCGGATAAACAAGAATGTGACCTCTTTCAAAACAATAAACGTAGGTTTATTAGTAGCTCTTCAATCCACTGTGGATATCAATATAATTGGAACAAATGGTCGTTCATGCTTCATATAGTGAAAATTAAGTATTTTAACGGGTTTCCATGTCGTTAAAAATGTTTTTTTTAAAACACTGAAACCAAGAAACTTAACTAACAATAACACCTGTTTATAAAATACATGTCGATTTTTAATAACCACAAGGTTTCATATAAACTAATCATTTGATTTTACATTTTAAAATAAATTATTAATATGTATTAATCCTAGAAATTCTTTTTTTTATAATCCAGTAAAACATTTTATTGATGCTACTTAAGGAAATACCTTTCACAAGAAACCAAACCAATAAAGAAACGCATTTTAATCCTTAAGTCGTAAAGTAGATGTGCGGATGTTATAACCACGAATTCTTCGGTAACTTGACCTCGGCTTCCTGGCCACGGTCACTTTTCCTTGGCTACCTGGCCACGATTACCTGGCCTCGGCTACCACAGATACGCATCGCACCTTGTAATTATTAACCCCATCTACAAGATAAATGAGCGCGAGAGTTACTTGTTAATATAATATTGGAATACATATTTTTATGCATAACGCTCTTAATTTATTATAAGCTATACTGACTTTTACAAAGTATATTAATAGTTTTCGTGGCTGGTTTTGCTTTCAGGTGTCCCGTCACGGATCTTCTCTAGTTTTAAGTTTAGATGGAGGAGAAGGCTACTTCTACAACGAGAGCTTCCGGTTTTCTGGACATCAGCTGATGGTAATAGACAAGCAAGAAGGAGTTTACGCGGGAGGTGCTCCGGACCACGTGGTGGGGAAAAATCTCGCCATGGCTTCTTTCACTGAAGGTAAAATGTATCTGGAAAAGTTAAAGAGGCCTTGGTGAAGGAACGTACTAGATTACTAAAATTTAAATGTATACTAATAGCGACTTTTAGCATAGGCTAATTCTCCTGCTACAATATCTATATCTACCATTTGTTGTGGACAACTTCGCGCACCTCTATTGAATTTTACTCCCACAAGATTTATGTATAACTATGCTTTCCACTACTCCTCAATCGATAGCTTATAGCTAAGAGGTTAAATCAACATAATAGTGGTTATTTAGAGAAATCAAACATCAAATGTGTTGGATTAAAAAAATACAATTACGTAGATATTCATGATACATAAAAATATTTTTTGTGTAACTTATAAGCATACATTACATATTTCTATTTTTTCAATTCCTCTGACAACCTCTTTTTTATACGTCAACCATATTTTTATATCTATCAAGGGACCATTGACGAATTAACTTTTTTGGGTTATTCCATCATTGATGAAGTTGATTTTTGTTTTACTTAACAATAGAACTCAAATGGTTTTACGATATCGAATTTGATATCTTTGAATCAAATATTTTCAAGAAATTTCCAAGTCTTATCATTCTGGTGAAAAGCTTGATTCAAATAGTTAGTAAAAGCTAATTTAATTATTGTTTTTGAACAAATAACCTACTAGGTAACTGTATAATTTCTTCAGAATAAAACAAAACTTAGTGTAAAAATTAAAAAATGATCTTTTAGGAGAGAGATATACGTTAGTAACTTCCAATTGTGTTACGCCTATAAATCATATTACAATAAAAACAATTCATAAAATCTTAAACTATCATCAAATAAACCTTTACGCACGGGTTTCATAACCACAAACAATTTTAAGGAAAAAAGTACTCCCTACCTCACCTTTACCCTATACTGTACCTCGTAGAAGGCCGGCTCAGAGTGCTCACAACTGCTGTGATGTCGACAGGTTGCCTGGATGACATTCGCTTGGACGGTCGACCTTTGCCCTTGCCGCCGTCCACGAACGGATCCCAATGGGCACAGGTGGCTGATTCTAAGGGCCTTCACGCTCACTGCCACTCCAGAAATGTGTGTGCAGAAGTCAAATGTCCTGAGAGCCTGATGTGTCGAGACACGTGGAACGACTATGTGTGCGAGTAAGTTGTGCCATTACTCACCAGGGTAAGCACTGTCGGATAACAGACAGTGTCATGCTAACGTGTGATTAACACACGTTAGTGCTAGATTAATGTCGTGAAGTTTAGTTTATTACGAAGAAACATATACTCGTATGTATAGCCTGCCAAACACTAATGTGAAACTAATTTAAAACTTTAAATTATTGCCAAATAATTTAAATAAGTTTCAACATTCTCTCAATGCAATACTATGTGATAGGTGCGGACCGGGCAAGGTTGTCTCGGCTGGAGCGTGCCAGGACGTGGACGAGTGCCTCCAGTCGCCCTGCGTGAACGGTGGGTTCTGCGTGAACCAGGACAGTAGTGCCGGCGCCGGCTACCACGACGGCTACCGCTGCGACTGTCCTGAAGGGTTCTGGGGCCAGAAGTGCCAATTCCTGCAGGAGAGACAGTCCGTCAGGATAGGTCTCGGTGCTCTTTTCACAATTGTGGGCTGTGTTCTCCTAATTCTGAGTGAGTAAATTTATCATTTCCTTTTATTAACTAAACATCCGTATGTATTTTATTTTCATCCCCTCCTTATTATTAGGATAACCCCCTAAGATCCTCTGTCCCTTTTACTTTCTCCCCTTATACATAGTATATGGAGAAAGTATTGTTTTCGTCAACATTTTTGAATATGAGTTGAGAGTGGATATATTCGACCGTGCGCCTGTGTGTGTGTGTGTGTGTGTGTGTGTGTGTGTGTGTGTGTGTGTGTGTGCAGCCATAGCTACCCCGTTTGTCTGATTTAGATGACGTTTGGCATGTATATTCACCGTATCTCTAGGTGTTTTTTGAATTTTTTTAATTTTTTATTTTAAGGGTAGTCCACCCCTAAAACTCTTAAAAACGTGAAAAACCCAAATTCATAAAAAATATAAATAATTTATAGTGAAGAGAGTATTAAATAGTTTGACACCACCCACCCCTGTAAAAATGACAGTTCAAAAGTGATGGGCTTTAAAATGTCAAAAAATTAATTTTTGAAATTTTCAGCGAAAACAATAAACGTAAAGTAAAACTTGACTATCACCATTGAAACCAGCTTAAAAACCTAAACAAAATTAGTGCTTTGAACCATTTGTCTACGACAAACGGCTTCAGAGAAAAGTTAAATTTACTGTCTATGTAAATATACGCAGTACGTTGTCTGAAAGCGCCCAATGTTATTCTTATGGAGAATGTTAAAAATCAATTTCTTTCTTCTTTTCCAATCGTTTTTCATGAAACTTGGTATGAAGCGTAAGGTAAAATTACCCATAAAAACTAACTGAAAAAAGCTTGAGGTTTCCCCATACAATTTGAACAATTAATTTGAAATAATGAAATAATGAATTTATTCCAACATTTTTCAAGAACATTAAAAACAAAATACAATCTTGGAATATACACTGACCACTTTTGACAAGTAATGTGGCCAGGACTACAATAACAAAAACAAAAATAATAAATTGAGTCTAGTATTTCAAAGCACTTTTACTTAGCCGCTCCTTGTGGCGTCTGAATATAATAAAATAAACATAAAATTGAAAATAGACAAAAGAACTAAATTAATCCACTCAAGAACATTTAACACATAGTGTTACTACTTTAAAAAGTTTGACAAAAGCAAATTAGACTTAAAGTTGTTATTAGATTCAAAATGTAATTTATCAAAAGAAAACAACCAGTTCCTTACTTTATAACAGAAAACCTTTGATTTATTTATTTCATTTATGTGACGTGGTAACTTATTAAACAAATTAGGGCCGGTATATTGAAACGAATTTTAAAAAAAAAGACTTGTTTACTTTAGGGGTCCTAAAAACTCTAAGATTAATGTTTCGTGAGGTATGTAAAAGGTCTGTTGTTCCAGTGTTGCCACTTCTTGAAGGGGCAAAATTTTTAAAAATGAATATAATGGAAATGAAGTTTCTCTCTTCTTTTTGGACAAAATAATTCTTAAAAAATGGTTTTGAACTACCCTCAATTTTTCAATAAGATATTTGTAAGCTCCGCCCCAACAAACTAATGCATATTGCAGTCTTGAATGAACCAAAGCAAAGTACAGAGCTTTAAGAAGATTTGATTCACAAAAGTTTTTTAAAAAATAGAACTTTCTAATGGTTGATTTTAGTTTGTTATGCAATTCTAGAACGTGTTTTTCCCAAACTAGTTTTCCATCTAAAACTAATCCTAGATACTTGAAAGTTCTCTGTTGTTCAATTATTTTACAATTACAATTATTTACACAACAATTTAAATCATGAATTTCACTATAAATTCAAAACCTTTGAAATCAAAATTAACATACTTAGTTGTACTAACATTTATTTGCATTATATTTTCTGAACACCAATTTCTTAAAAGCTTCAAGTCCTGCATTATAAAATTCCATATTGTTTGAGTTAAGTTATCAGAATAAAAAAGAGCAACGTCATCAGCGAAAGCACTTGGCTTCCCGTTGAGCTTAAGTTCAAGCAGATCATTTATAAAAATTAAGAACAAAGTAGCAGAGATGACACTGCCTTGAGGCACGCCTGGCTTAACAGCAAGAGGTGAGCTGAGACACTCTCCAACCCGCACCCTCTGCTCCCGGCCAGAGAGAAAGCTGCGGAACCACTTTTATACTTTTATACTTTTAACTGAAATGGCGACCTACCCAGGTAGGTATTTTAAGCCAAGTATGAATGAGGAATGAATGTAGGATGATTGTGGCGCGATCTTGTAGTCTTGTTACTGACTAAGGCCGACATGTTCCTTAGACAGGACTGTTAATTAATAGCCCAACAGCCGATGGCAAATAAGGGACCTACAGTTTAACGTGGAATCCGAACCACACCCTCTGAATTACGAATTGGTCTAATTATGAGGATGGTCTTTGCGGATTAACGTAGTATTCAATAGTGCGGACGTTAATCAACACAAGAGAACACCACAACCACCGCAATCTCTCACAACTATCCACAATTCGTGACCTCCAAGTAGCTGGATTACAGGATGTCGCCACCATCCCACTCGAGCGCTACTCCTCTCACCCCCGCTGCCTCCAGCTTAGCCAATAGTACACCGTGGTTGACCAAATCAAACGCTTTTTTAAAGTCGATAAAAATACCGGTAGATTTCTTCCCTTGATTTAAACTATTATAGATCATATCAGTTACGTTAACAAGTGCATCTTCAATAGACTTTCCCTTTCTAAATCCATATTGATTGATATTGAAAAAATTTAAGTTATTAAGATACTGTACAAGCCTCTCTTTCATTAACTTCTCAAGAATCTTAGAAAACACTGTTAACAAACTTATAGGTCTTAGGTTGCCTAGTTTTATTGAAGAGCCTTTTTTGAAAATTGGTACTACTACACTTGATTTTAACTGTACTGGAAAAACCCCTGACAAAAAACTTAAATTAATTATGTGCGCTAAAATTGGAGAAATATATTCAGAAATACTTTTGACAACCATGGTATTGATGTTATCAATACCTGATGACTTTTTGTTTTTTAGACTCTTTATAACACTCAAAACTTCAGTACTTGAAGTAGGTGTAATAAAGAAAGAATGCACTGTGTTACGAATGTTTAAAGAAAAATTATCTGAAACGTTAACTGATTGACTAGACTGTACTGAAATAACATATTTATTTATTTCTTCTGCACACACACAGGCTTCTGTTATGATTTCACCGTTCACTAGTTCGACCCGATCAATACTTTTGCTTTTATTTGCAGAGAGATTTAACTTTATCTCTCTTGTTTTTATTTTCAGAAATGGGATGATTATTTTTGAAACAATAGATTATTAAATGATATTTAGATAAACTTTGAAGAACATGATAGTTTTATTACAGATTGTCTTTTTTAAATTTACTTAAGGGAGAAAGTATGTGTCAGTCCTCTGATAACCGCTTATTTTCACCAACATTTTCAATTGAAAACCATTTAGTATAGAACTGAACTAGTGCGTTTTACGTTTACATTTTGTAGGCATTTCATGGCACACGGAGCTGGTTATATTTCTAGAACAAGTTTACGAGTATACACAACTAAGTGGTTATTTTATCAATAGGAACTGTTCTGTGTTACAGTTCTGATCGCGCTGTTTGTTACGTACACTCGGCGTCGCGACGCTACCACCATGAAGAAGCCGTCGGATGACGATGTCAGGGAGAACATCATCAGCTACAACGACGAGGGTGGAGGACAAGACGACCTCAACTCCTTCGACCTGCTGCCCATCGCTCCGGGCGCTCCATCAGCTGTCAGGACTCACAACAAGAAACTTCAAGGTCTAAGACAGTAAAGTTTAGTAAACGAATGTCTGGAAATATAATACACCTTTACCTCATACCTTTTTCAAATACATAAACCTAACAGCATGACCATAAAGCATTTTTTTGAAAAATCACAGTAACATGTTTACAAACTTAAAGTGAACCTCAAAAAAACAAAATAACGAACCAAGTATTTAGATTTTGCTACTAAAACATCTTAACAGCTCTAACAATTTGCTTAATCTTTAATCTAAAGAAGTACTCCTTAGGAGAAGATAAGCTAGTGGTGGACAAATTTTTTTGTTGAATGTTAACATTTAAAATGAACCTTCTACCATACGAACTATGAATGATTTTATTTAACACTCCCCTCTTTAATCTAGTATACGAACAACGAATTCCAAAGTGAATGGACGATTTCATTTATTTAACACGGTAAATAATAAAGGAATAAATTAGATCCTTTACATGTTTTCTTAAACCATTATTGGTTTTATCCGGTTCAGTGCCAGAACTGATAGAGGAGACGAGCCTGGAGGCCAGGATAGAGGGACGCCGCAAGCGAGAGGACCACGATCACGGGGGTCCACCGAGTGACGACCTCAGGAGCTATGCCTTTGAGGGCTGCTGCGAGAGCGTTGTCGGCTCTCTGTCGTCCTTAGAGTCCTGTAAGTGACACTTCCTTCACATTATACATTAAGAGTCATTCAAGCTTCCACATCTTGTTTACCTCGTATTATTAGATAAAACGATCTGTTTGATTGACGAAGTGTTGAAAAATAATAATTTTGTATATATTTCAACGTTAACAGTAGATAATTTACAAATATGTAATAATATTTAAAACATTTTCAACGCAATATTCTTGTTCAATCTATTAATTATCAATATATAATGATTTTTATTAGTTCTGAAAAATCTATAGATATTATTTTTTTTATGCTTTACAAATAAAGAGATTAAAATTCTCTATGTAGAGATAAAACGTAATCCTTTGGGATTACAATAATCTAAGAGTTGTTCCTTTTTAGTTGTTTTACAAGTTCGGAAGGGTTGAAACTGAAAAGAGAAGTTTTATTGGAAAACAATCCTCTACATACAACGGGACAACTTCATCCAGTGTGGATTTAGTGTTCTCCTTTTTGAAACACATTGCATTTTCACATGCTTCGGGAATTTCAAAATATTAAATCCAATTTCCAAAGAAATATTTTATTACGTATAGAGATCTAATCTTAGATTGTAGACTAAGAATAATAAATGTATATAAGAAATGAAATGAATGAAATGAAAAAGTTTTTTATTCAAACAAAATAAAATATACAATTATTGCCGTAAAACAAAACAATTTTTTTCTTTTAGCACATACAGCAATGGCTATTAAAAGACCCGTTTGCTGGGTTGGCATAAAATTACTATAGAACCAAAACTAAACATATTTTACTGGTATTGTTATTGTAAATGATTATAGACTGCTTGTCTTTTATATTTGTAACTATTGACTCGTTTCATATAACTTTTGTTATTTACGAAATAAAGATTATGATTATGATTATGATTTATGATATTCTCGATAGCTCTGATATTTTTATCATTGTTTCATGACAGATTTTTATTATTTACGTATTGGCTCAATAAATGTGTATACCATTCTAATATTCTGAGACTTAGAATGATATTACTAAAGTACGAAATACGTAACACTACCGATTAAAATATGTTAACTCTATTTCCATTATTCAAAATAGCATTATTACCATTCACAACTCGGTTACCTTCACTACGCATAAACAACAACCTTAATACTAGTGTTAAGCCTTCTATATTTCGGTCATCAACAACACACAAGATCTCATAATCATATCTGGTCCTGCCGACTAGCTGCCATGGACTAGCCAGTGCGATACGTCATGCTGGGTCCTCGGTTTGCTCGACTTGTGAGCATCTACACGTCAGCACAGCCTCCCCCTGGCGACACCGTGCTAGAGGTTACTGTATGGTCAAAAGCGATGGGTAAGCTTTGACCCTGTACATTTGTACACAGGCGCAGACCCTGACGAGCCAGTGCGATACGTCATGCTGGGTCCTCGGTTTGCTCGACTTGTGAGCATCTACACGTCAGCACAGCCTCCCCCTGGCGATACCGTGCTAGAGGTTACTGTATGGTCAAAAGCGATGGGTAAGCTTTGACCCTGTACATTTGTACACAGGCGCAGACCCTGACGAGCCAGTGCGATACGTCATGCTGGGTCCTCGGTTTGCTCGACTTGTGAGCATCTACACGTCAGCACAGCCTCCCCCTGGCGATACCGTGCTAGAGGTTACTGTATGGTCAAAAGCGATGGGTAAGCTTTGACCCTGTACATTTGTACACAGGCGCAGACCCTGACGAGCCAGTGCGATACGTCATGCTGGGTCCTCGGTTTGCTCGACTTGTGAGCATCTACACGTCAGCACAGCCTCCCCCTGGCGACACCGTGCTAGAGGTTACTGTATGGTCAAAAGCGATGGGTAAGCTTTGACCCTGTACATTTGTACACAGGCGCAGACCCTGACGAGCCAGTGCGATACGTCATGCTGGGTCCTCGGTTTGCTCGACTTGTGAGCATCTACACGTCAGCACAGCCTCCCCCTGGCGACACCGTGCTAGAGGTTACTGTATGGTCAAAAGCGATGGGTAAGCTTTGACCCTGTACATTTGTACACAGGCGCAGACCCTGACGAGCCAGTGCGATACGTCATGCTGGGTCCTCGGTTTGCTCGACTTGTGAGCATCTACACGTCAGCACAGCCTCCCCCTGGCGACACCGTGCTAGAGGTTACTGTATGGTCAAAAGCGATGGGTAAGCTTTGACCCTGTACATTTGTACACAGGCGCAGACCCTGACGAGCCAGTGCGATACGTCATGCTGGGTCCTCGGTTTGCTCGACTTGTGAGCATCTACACGTCAGCACAGCCTCCCCCTGGCGATACCGTGCTAGAGGTTACTGTATGGTCAAAAGCGATGGGTAAGCTTTGACCCTGTACATTTGTACACAGGCGCAGACCCTGACGAGCCAGTGCGATACGTCATGCTGGGTCCTCGGTTTGCTCGACTTGTGAGCATCTACACGTCAGCACAGCCTCCCCCTGGCGACACCGTGCTAGAGGTTACTGTATGGTCAAAAGCGATGGGTAAGCTTTGACCCTGTACATTTGTACACAGGCGCAGACCCTGACGAGCCAGTGCGATACGTCATGCTGGGTCCTCGGTTTGCTCGACTAGTGAGCATCTACACGTCAGCACAGCCTCCCCCTGGCGATACCGTGCTAGAGGTTACTGTATGGTCAAAAGCGATGGGTAAGCTTTGACCCTGTACATTTGTACACAGGCGCAGACCCTGACGAGCCAGTGCGATACGTCATGCTGGGTCCTCGGTTTGCTCGACTTGTGAGCATCTACACGTCAGCACAGCCTCCCCCTGGCGACACCGTGCTAGAGGTTACTGTATGGTCAAAAGCGATGGGTAAGCTTTGACCCTGTACATTTGTACACAGGCGCAGACCCTGACGAGCCAGTGCGATACGTCATGCTGGGTCCTCGGTTTGCTCGACTTGTGAGCATCTACACGTCAGCACAGCCTCCCCCTGGCGACACCGTGCTAGAGGTTACTGTATGGTCAAAAGCGATGGGTAAGCTTTGACCCTGTACATTTGTACACAGGCGCAGACCCTGACGAGCCAGTGCGATACGTCATGCTGGGTCCTCGGTTTGCTCGACTTGTGAGCATCTACACGTCAGCACAGCCTCCCCCTGGCGACACCGTGCTAGAGGCTACTGTATGGTCAAAAGCGACGGGTAAGCTTTGACCCTTTACATTTGTACACAGGCGCAGACCCTGACGAGCCAGTGCGATACGTCATGCTGGGTCCTCGGTTTGCTCGACTAGTGAGCATCTACACGTCAGCACAGCCTCCCCCTGGCGACACCGTGCTAGAGGCTACTGTATGGTCAAAAGCGATGGGTAAGCTTTGACCCTGTACATTTGTACACAGGCGCAGACCCTGACGAGCCAGTGCGATACGTCATGCTGGGTCCTCGGTTTGCTCGACTTGTGAGCATCTACACGTCAGCACAGCCTCCCCCTGGCGACACCGTGCTAGAGGTTACTGTATGGTCAAAAGCGATGGGTAAGCTTTGACCCTGTACATTTGTACACAGGCGCAGACCCTGACGAGCCAGTGCGATACGTCATGCTGGGTCCTCGGTTTGCTCGACTTGTGAGCATCTACACGTCAGCACAGCCTCCCCCTGGGGACACCGTGCTAGAGGCTACTGTATGGTCAAAAGCGATGGGTAAGCTTTGACCCTGTACATTTGTACACAGGCGCAGACCCTGACGAGCCAGTGCGATACGTCATGCTGGGTCCTCGGTTTGCTCGACTTGTGAGCATCTACACGTTAAATAACCCTTATTACGTAAAATACGTTGTACGATGTTTAAATAGTTTTATCCATTCGTAAAATAGATATGAAAATTCTAAATGATCCCCTTGCCTAGGAATGTTTATTTATTCGTGCTATTCATATTTTTACAATAAAACAGTTTCTACAATATTTATTTTAATTAAGTTCAATTTTTAATTATTTTGTTAGCCTAATATTACAATTATGTAAAAGTGAAACCAATTCAAGTTGTTCGAACATAACTGTTTTATTATACATTTATTTAACTAATCGTGATAATATCCGTTCGGGCACTGGTAAAAAACTAGGGATGAAATCCCCATGCTCAATTGGAAATGTTTTTTGCCTTTACCCGAGGTATAAGGCAGACGTCCCCCTTTGAGAACATAGCTTTAGCAGATTATCCGGACAGCTATAGAACACTGTACTCTCAAATACTTTATAAAAACATTGTGAATCAAAAAATGTGTTTTAAACTAAATTTAATATAACTTTAGATACTTGTATGAGATCATTTTTTATAAACTATGATTTTTGTTGTCAGTAAAAAGAACTGTAATTATGTAAATACTACATGTAATATTGATACTTGTAATAATTGTATTTAAGTATTTGTACGAGCTTAGAAATAAAATTATTTTTGCTCTTCCCTTAGCGTATTGCATTTTCCTTTTTAAAGCATCAGTGTTTAAAATCACTGAATTGCACACACTATTTTTCTTTTCTAGTTCTTCCATTTTATTTTATACGGCTCGTTTTCATATTATTTCATTAACGTAAGAAATAAAAAACAGAAACTAGTCAAGGTATTATGAAATGCTAATTAAAATACTACGTGAAGACAATAGCACTCCAAAATAATGTAAAGACAAAAAACAAAATTAAAAAAACTCGTACTTAACGTTTTATAAATATGTTTAATGAGAATATTTACATCACATTTGCACAACTACAAGCTATGGGTTAAGCCATAGTATTATGGGTAGGTATAATATATATAGTTGAATATTAAAACATGTTATTGAATAATGAATATTATGGGTAAATAAGCATTAAATAATGTAATAGAAAATAATAGTGTCAAGCACTTGGCCATTGTTGGACTCATCATTATTACATTCTTAGGAAGAACTAAATCTGAATTATTTTATATTGAACAGTAAACTTCATTTTTAACTTAACGTTTCACGATTTCATATTTCAAATTAAAAAGTCTGAAGAAGAGGCATCTGTGGAAGATCTCCCTCCTAGAGCCAGAACGTGAAGCCTATTGTGTTCCCAATTATAGTACCAATTCATTGATTGTGATGCAGTAGCTCTTCATGTGCATGTCACGACAGGTTTCTTCATTTAAAGGGTTCTCAACCATCCTTAGTTCTATTACTAAATCTCGTTATATAAGAATTGTTATGTAAGTGTTTAGTGGCTATAAGGCTGCACTAAAATTCAAGCAGGATAAGACATTGAAATTTAAAAAGTTGGTTATGAAGCCTTCGTGTTCTAGAAGTGTGATCTCTCCAACGTTCGGCTGCTAACGTCCAACCGTGGTTGTCGAGTACGGGTTAAAATATTGTGTAAATCATAAAAAAATAAAAGATGAACCCTCTGGTTTGGGTTATCAACATATTTGTTACACCTCTCCATATATTCAATTGTAAATACATGGATACATGTAGTTTGGTCATAAAATTTATCTTTTGAAACCCAATACCACAATTACGCATCTGAAATATATAATAATAATATAAATTAATAACAAATAATTGTCCGTTGTAGCATCTGGAGATTTTTTGTAAAACTTTGGGCTTATAAATAATTCAAATTTGTTATTTTTTAAGTTAAATTTGTTTGTTTCTCAATAAAAAAATTTGGTTTATGAAATGGTATTAAGAGTTTGGTTGTATTTTTTATCAAAATAACGAACATTTTAGTAAAAAAATTATTCTTTTATTCGTATACAAAAACTTAGATCCTAAAAAATGTATAAAACAATCAAAACCCTATTAAAAAATTGCAAAATTCATTCTCGTATTAAACTGATAATGTTTAACTATTTAAATTTATTTTATGAATAGTAGTGAAACAACCAACTCAAACGGAAGTGGCTCCTAAGAAATGTGGCGGAAATATGTTTGTCGATAACAAAGAGCAAACAGCAGAAAATGTCACAAAGGCCACTCTGTAAATGGAAAACCGGGTGTTTTCTTACTGCGAAGTCTTTTTGCCTTGGCCTTGGTATATTTTTCTAACTGTTGACGATTATTGTTGCTTTCAAATAGTTGAAATTATTAATATAAGGTAAAAGTTATTTTATTCAGATTTGCTATAACTCACGATCTGCTACAAATAAAAATATTTCCTAAAGGAGCTTTTAATGCTAATTAGCTCAAAGTGTTTTCATACTCACCACCATGTTTTAAACTGTTTAATAGGTAAAAAAAATACTGATAACAAAAGGCATAAGTTATTATTAGGTTATGGCAGTCTAATTTCTGTATATTCGTTAATATGTTTCCTTTTACATTTTAAGTCATACTCAAGAAAATTTTATATAATTAGAATGTTTTATGGTTTTAAAAAGCTGAACACTTCTAAAAAAAAATATTAAACCCATGTCTGCTATGAATGGGCCACATTATGAATGAGTAAAGTGGTAACATAATGGTAGCTGGTAACGGTAAATGATAAGTGGTGATGCATATTCATCTAACATTAGGATCAATGTATATCCAAGGATGATATTGAATCATCCTCGTTATTAGTTATTAGTTCATCCAAGTTATTATTTATTAAAATTCGTATTATTCATTAAAATTATCCTTGTTGGTTTTACAAAAGAAATTTATAGAGGTTTTCAGTCCAAAAATTGACTTTCTATATTCTAAGTAAAAAATTGTATTCCAAGCAACATGACACTCTTTTTAAGGCAGTGAGATATGAATTGCCAATTAAAATAGATGAAAGTCATAAAACCTACGTGTTTTATAATGAACATAATACGTTTGTTTCATAAGCATATAAACTCATGATGTTAAATGGAACTATGGGAAATCACAATGCAGCTCTTGAACTTCATAAACTTGAATTCAAGTATGTAATATTTTAAGTAGAATCTTTTGTAAATAAGCACATTCAAAATGGTTTTACTGTTTATTTTTAATCATCTTTGATAATAGTACCTCATCTTACAATGTTTCAAACACCTCATCTCTTGAAACCCGTGAATTAGGTTATTTAGTGAATCTTATGGCAGCAAAAAAAATTTTCAGCAAGTAGAATATTTTTGTCAATCTTTAACCTTTGTGCAAAAGTAAAATCCTAGGAGAGTTGGCTAAAAACTAAAAACTAGAAATCGCTCATAACTGACGGATGAAGTGAAAGATTACATGTAATGTAAGAATAGTATATAGCTTATTTATATTAATTATACAAGATTTTTACTTTCTTTTCAAATTTTTTTTCATAAAAAATGTTGAATTTGAGTTTTCAGAATATTTATCTAATTTTATGTTCCAACAGCCCAAAAAAGTGGGTTTATAAGTAGTGTATGGTGAAATAAACAACAAAAAATCAGCCCCCTGTAAAACTAATCAAACATTATAGTCAGAAGAGTATTATTAGGTAGATTTGTTACAAAAATTGTATATTTATTC
Organism: Nephotettix cincticeps; assembly: GCA_023375725.1. NCBI lineage: Eukaryota > Metazoa > Arthropoda > Insecta > Hemiptera > Cicadellidae > Nephotettix > Nephotettix cincticeps. The sequence goes on along the minus strand of CM041786.1, from coordinate 42,545,457 downwards.
CAAATAATTTCCACAGCTAATATCAGTTTCATTTGACTATCCATGCCTCCAACACCAGCAGCTAATAACACCTATGTAGTTAGTTATTATTGTAGGGATCCTTATTCTAATACCTATCACACTCCCAGCCTCATATAAGCCTGACGCGGACGACACCAACATTACATCAAAATGTCAAGGTACATTTCACTGGCTCGGTCATGTTGGAGTTTCATAGCTTTAACCACACTAGGAGTCAATACCAGCACCTTAGTACTAGGATAGTAAGTCCGTTCTAATTACAAATACAAACTTTTATAGAGTATTTTTAAAAGTAAATATTGTTAAAATATTCTCATTTTCCAACAGTATAATTCTCTATATAACTTTACCTCAGCAGCTTCACACACAATATGTGTTGTATATTAAGTTTCAATATTGCATTACGGATAGCTCATCTAGGTGAAACAACCAATAAACCCCTCACCATCCACCTAACACATCAATCTCCGATAACTCTATCCTGACCAAATATAACCCAGCTAACAGCCAACTGAATGTGCAATTTTCTTGTAGTTACATTAAAATCTCATTTCGCTTCCGATACCAGATGGGTTTGGTTTACTTTAGTTAGATTGTTTGGATGGTAATTTAAAAGTTCAGTTACAATTTAAATATTCGATTTGATAGGGCCTTTATATAGCATATGAGTCAGAAATAATTGAAAACCATCAGAGAAAATTTTGTAGTATTTATTTTGTTTGATTATAACAACGGTTTATTCTATAAAACTATTATAATTTCAACCTCTTGAGTAATTTATGTACTCACAATCTAAGAAGACAAAAAGAGTGGAAATTTGTAATATTTCCATAAACTTGTGACGGACGACCGGGTGCTTAATATAGCTAATTTATATTCTTGCTGGGTGACTATATACAACTCTGGGACGACATTTGCCCTTCCTCACTTCCCTCCCAGTATTAGCGAATGTCCAACCGTAGGAAATTTTATTGTCATGGCTAAAATCGCTAGGGTGACAAAAGCATCATTCATTTGTGTATACAAATTTACAGACATAATACATAATATATGTGTATAATATATATATATTTACGCTGCACGCTTCGTGTCTGACACAAAGTAACAGTTCTCTGTTACCTCTTTAAACTGTTTAAAATATAAATTGATTTAATTCCATTTAAATGCATTTTGAAATAAACTAACATTATATTTTGAATAGGGTCTCATAAATATCTGTAATATACTGTTGGAATAGTATATATCTCGCATTGATTTAATTAAAGTTATCTTTATACAAAAGTAATCAAAGTAAGTTCTTTGGTAAAAGTAATCGATTCTCAGCCAGTCACTAAATATCAAAATACCACGTTGATGTAGCTTTTAATACTTCTAAATCACAATTTAATTTTTTAAGACTCATAAAAATGAACTCCAGAATAGCACTTCTTCAAAATGTACATTCACATACATTTATGGTAGTTGGTGTGGTACTATTAAATCTTTTAAGTGTCGTTTTATATTGGTGGGTTAATTATTTCATTCCATTTTATATGCATGACTCTTAGTACATATATATATTTATAGTAATACACAGTAAAAACACAGGTTGTATATAACTAAAAATCGTGTTTTACAAAAATGTGCATGTCACAATGACTACAATGTGAGCAGATTACTGGAACAAAATAAAATGTATAAGTTAAAACGTAGATGAACCCATTAAGTTTGATGTCGGGTTGTATCCTTGCCACTTCTTAGCCCAAACTGCCAGGTTCATCTCATATATGAGACTGCACTCCTTGGGGCCGAACACGTCCATCTCGGTGACGTTGTAGCTGTACACCAGAGGCAGGGCCTTGCCTTCCTCGCCGTGCTCGCCGTCGGACCCCATCTGTGCATCTGCGACGCTAACTCCTGCCACGGCCTGTCATCAAATACCACATATCCATCCCTCGTATCAGCAATACAATAAAATGCAAAGTTGTGCAAATAGAAAAAGCATGTGTTTTTATCCCATTTTTAGCACCTAGACTTTTAACCTAAATACAAAAAAAAATAAAAAGACAGTAAATAGAACATATTTAAAAGTAATGTATCATAATTTTAGCGTTGCATTTTAAATTATGTTATTTTAGGAGTCTTGACCCTTCCTATAGTATTACACATTATTGTTCTTCGACGTCATATTAAGGGAGACCGGGGTGTTAAGGGTTTAAGGAGGATTAAGGGTTATTTTTCTTTATCTTTTTTTATTTTCTCTAGCAGAGCTACTGCATCTCAAGACTCGCCATAACATACAGGGTGTATCTACATGGCATATCTTGGAAATAATTAGAGAATTTTTCTTTTGCTTAAAAATTAACTATTTTCAATAAAAATATCAAGCAAATTCAAGTACAAATCTTTTCCCATCCTCGGGGCAAGTTAGTCAATAGTGAAAATTTCTTTATTAAGCTTAGCACAAGAATAAGTACAAATATGGAAAACATATTTTCTCTATACTCATAGTTTATTGTTAAAAGCTAATATTAAATATTTCATGAAATAGTTAGTTTAGTTGAAAAAAAGGAAAAAAGATTTATTTTAATACCTTTGACGAAGCAAACTTCTCAGCAGCCTCGGAGAGTTTGGGCTTCTTGTCACTCCACATACCGAACCAGATATTGCTACGGGCAACGGCCTTGCTGACATCAGTCCCGTTATACAAGGAGGTCGTCGTGTTGAAGGTAAAGTGGAGGTAGTATGAGTTGGCATCCGGGATGACGTTAAGGTATGTCTGCGGCCCGGAGTGCACCACGGTCTGTAAACATACTTGTTGTTGTCAATACCAGTATGAGTTGGCATCCGGGATGACGTTAAGGTATGTCTGCGGCCCGGAGTGCACCACGGTCTGTAAACATACTTGTTGTTGTCAATACCAGTATGAGTTGGCATCCGGGATGACGTTAAGGTATGTCTGCGGCCCGGAGTGCACCACGGTCTGTAAACATACTTGTTGTTGTCAATACCAGTATGAGTTGGCATCCGGGATGACGTTAAGGTATGTCTGCGGCCCGGAGTGCACCACGGTCTGTAAACATACTTGTTGTTGTCAATACCAGTATGAGTTGGCATCCGGGATGACGTTAAGGTATGTCTGCGGCCCGGAGTGCACCACGGTCTGTAAACATACTTGTTGTTGTCAATACCAGTATGAGTTGGCATCCGGGATGACGTTAAGGTATGTCTGCGGCCCGGAGTGCACCACGGTCTGTAAACATACTTGTTGTTGTCAATACCAGTATGAGTTGGCATCCGGGATGACGTTAAGGTATGTCTGCGGCCCGGAGTGCACCACGGTCTGTAAACATACTTGTTGTTGTCAATACAAGTTTGTTACCCTGAGATTGCATGTGGTATCTGTCAGCTAATAAGGAGTAACAGCACCATGATCTGTGAACATTCTAATGTGTTTTTAATGCTGACCTAAACTCAAATTTGACATCGGAAAGTGTGACAGTGGATTATACATAATAAAAAAAAACATTGCGTGATTTTTTTAAATTTTCTATTCTGTTGTAACACTGCATACAATAATCATAGTTTATTCTGATTAAGGGGTACCGCATAGCATTATGAAGTCCGAAAAATATATATCTACCCCCAAATTCGAGATCGTTTGTATTTCGTATATCATCCAGAAAAATGCTAAGTGTCTTTAAAAAACGCGTAGCTCCACCAGAAATGACATAAAAGGACATATTCTATCTTGTTTGGTTGAATGCTATTCCCAATCTCTATAAAAGTATTTGTTTATACTTACGATAAAAGCCCATAAAGCAACCAGTACGCTTACACCTGCCATGGCGATGACTGCTTCTGTCAAGGTGTATAGAAGTGTGAAGTAGGTTTGTTAGCTATTTATTGTTAGCTATCATTTTGACATTTCAAGAGGAGAATTTTCTTTGATTTAGTTGAGCACTTTATCGTGTTATTGACATATTTCAGTTTCAAAGTGCTCTTGAAGTGTTTCCAGAAAAGCACTGTAATTTAATGAGATTAGGGTTTACCTTGAGATTTCACCATTGTCTTGTTTAACACTTGGTCGGTCGCGCAATATATTTTACTTAATAGGTCACGTGGCATACAAAGTTCCACATTCACTACAACATATTATATGTAATAGGTCACGTGGCATACAAAGTTCCACATTCACTACAACATATTATATGTAATAGGTCACGTGGCATACAAAGTTCCACATACACTACAACATATTATATGTAATAGGTCACGTGGCATACAAAGTTCCACATCCACTACAACATATTATATGTAATAGGTCACGCGGAATACAAAGTTCCACATTCACTACATCATATTATATGTAATAGGTCACGCGGCATACAAAGTTCCACATTCACTACAACATATTATATGTAATAGGTCACGTGGCATACAAAGTTCCACATACACTAATTTGGCCTACAAAGAAACTTTTACTTTTACTATTTTACACTTTTACTTTAAATATTTAGTCTAAAATTGTTGATACGTCGGCAAAATGGACAATGCCTTTATAAGTAGCAATATACAGGGTGATCAACTCAAGGAGGCCACATTTGGGATATCAGAAACTGTAAGATTTAGAGAAAACATTAAATGGGGAACATTCCTTAATTTTTTAAAGCGATAAAAAATATTACTTTTGTTTTAAAAATATGGCCGCCATCTTCCAAAATGGCAGTCTACTTCGAAATTTCTAATGAGAACCCCAGTTTTGTATTATGAATTTGGATATAACATAAAATTTTAAGACATTTTTACACTTGGTCTTATTTTGATAAGCTTGACCGTTTAGCAACTAGGAGCGCTGAAAGGTTAAGAAATTCGCGTGATCAACTCAAGAAGGTCACAATTGGGATATTGAAAACTATTAATGTAGAGAAAGCTATCGAGGTGATTAAAATATTAGTTTCGTTTTTCAAAATATCTTATATTTCACTTTCTAAATTTCCTATATTTAACATGGATTTTTTTTAAATTTCAAAGTTTCCAACATCCCAATGGCCTCCTTGAGTTGATCACGCGAATTTCTTAAACTTTCAGCGCTCCTAGTTGTTAAACGGTGAAGCTTATCAAAATGAGACCAAGAGTAAAATAAACGGTATCAGTGGACTGACACATACTTTCTCCCTTAAGTAAGTTCAAGAAAGAGAATCTGTAATAAAACTATCATTTTCTTCAAAGTTCATCTAAATAAATACCATTTAATAGTTTATTGTTTCAAAAATAATCATCCCGTTTCTGAAAATAAAAACAAGAGAGACAAAGTTAAATTAATTGTTCGAATTGTATAGGGGGGAAACACCCCCCCCCCCAGTAATACCAAGCTTTTTTGAGTTGGTTCTGTTGGGTGATTTGACCTTACACTTCATACCAAGTTTCATGGAAAACGGCAAAAAAATGAGGAAGAAATTGATATTTTAATATTCTCCATAAGAATAACGTGGACGCTTTCAGACAACGTACTGTGTTTATCAAGGACAGTAAATTTAACTTTTCTCTGGAACCGTTAGTCGTAGACAAATAATTCAAAATACTAATTTGTTTAGTTTTTAAGCTGGTTTCAATGGTACCAGTCAAGTTATACTTTACTTTTATTGTTTTCGCTGAAAATATAAAATTTTTTTTGACATTTAAAAGCCCATAACCTTTGAACCGTCATTTTTACAGACATGCGGGTGGTGTCAAATTGTTTAGTACTCTGTGCACTATAAACTATAAAATTTTAATCAAAATCGTTAGAGCCGTTTCTGAGAAAATTGGATTTTTCACGTTTTTTAAGGGTTTTTTAGGGGTGAACTACCCTTAAAAATCTAAAATTCAAAAAAATGAAAAAAACACCTGGAGAAACGATGACTATATATATACATGCCAAATTTCATCTAAATCGGACCAACGGGGTAGGCTGTGGCACTGTACACATCCAGACACACAGAAACAAGGACGGACAGACATCACGTCCAAACCCACTTTTTTGGATTCAGGGGACCCCAAAACGGATATATCCACCCTCAACTCAAATTCAAACATTTTGACGAAAACAATACTTTCTCCGTATACTACGTATAAGGGGAGAAAGTAAAAGTCTTAAAATTCCATGATATATCTAAATCCATAATAAAAAACAGGGGGTCCCTTTAGAAATTTAAAAGTTGATCGTTATTTTGGAAAATGGTGGCCATATTTTGAAAAACGAAATTAATTTTTTTCATCACTTTAAAAAATTAAGGAATGTTCCCCCATTCAATGTTTTCTCTAAATCTTACAGTTTCCAATGTTCTAATGGTGGTGAGTTTCCTCCTTGAGTTGAGTGTATACATAGTAATAATAGTGATGACCCTACAGCAATTCATCTACGGACTGATCCAATCCTTCCCGTTCAATTGCGCCTTTTTGAGTAGGTTCACTATCTTTAATTGCATCTTCGCTATGAGCAGAAAGTTGTCTTTTCAAGGTCCCTATACTAGACTTAGCAATTCTTTCCTCTTCTTGAATTGATTTTCTGACATTGTTGATCAAAGAAAGCTAACATTTTCGTTCTTTACTTTCCATTGTAACGTAAATTTACGTAATAAAAATTCAAAAGATAGTTCTGCTTGTGTATGAAAATAATTTAAATATAATTATTATAATAAATTACAATCACGCAGCGACACAATACAAGACGATTTCACTAAAACTAATACTAAAAATGTTTTAAAACACTACAAGTTGGCCGCGCAAATACTGACACAATAGGGCACACGGCGTACAAAAACTACTTGGCTCGCAAAAATTGTTAACATTGACAACAGAATGCAGTTAACAGGTTCTCTCTCTCATGGTCGTGTAGACGGGGGTAGTGAGGGGAGGATAAGGTGAGAGATGAGTGGCAAGGCTGTCGAAATGCGTCCTATACTAAAAGCGTTTGCTGCGGAGTTTGGTACACCATGCGACCTATTAGGGGTTAAGGTCAATGCTACGTAATGTTACGTGTTTACTACACTCAATTATTTTTAATACTGTACAACCCCAAACATTATTTACCAACTTGTTTCATATACCTAATAACTTAAACACAGTTAAAATGTTTTCTGTATCTGTATCTGTATCGGCAGATGCATATAACTCTGCCCGGCTGTTAAATGAATCCTGTTGATGAGCCGGGTTCATTAGTTCATATCTAAATGACTAATGCCACTAAGTATGATTACACCAGCTGATCATTTGCAGCATTGTCAACATTTCGATCCGGAAATTCATCACATAAATATAATAACAATAAAAGGAAAGGACAGGAAAGAAATGACATAAAACATTTATAGAAGATAAATAACTTTTGTACCGGCATGTCTAAGCTCTAGGAGGAAAACTAATTTACCAGACAACAAAAATTGTGACGGAAGTGACGTAACATAGCCAAGAGAACAGAAGTAAAAATAACCCATTCGTATCACACCTAAGTACTCACAGAATTTCCACCGCAATAATAATACAAGTATATAACAAATTGATCAATCAATACCTGTTGATAAATTAGAGTATTTTGCCTATTTTCCGTAACATTAACATGGAAAAGAGTATGCAGGTTTGCTGCATACCTGCATACTCTTTATGCAGGTTTTCTGCTTTTAAGAACACAGAAAGTAGGCATTTTCACCATAAACTATTTTTCATTTTGACCACATATCAAGTTTTATCATAAATGAAGTAGTTTGTCTATTCTCCATAAGATTAACATGGGAAAGCGTAGGCAGGGATGCTGCTGTGAGGAACAAATAAACTACGATTTTTTGGCCACATTAAGCTAAATACCAAGTTTCATCCAAAACTATTGGTTACTAAAGAAAATATTAATTTTTCCTGATCCTCCATAAGAATAGCATTGGAGCCCCTAAATACAATGTGCTTTGTTAGGTTTTTTAATATCTCGGTAACCGTTAAAAATGGAGAAAACTTTATGGAACTAAATTGTGTTTTTGAGCTGATTCTAATGGTGAAAAATAAAATTTGAATCTTTTTAAAACTACATGGAAAAACCCAAAAACCCCAATTTTTGGTTTTGAATTGGTACAAAACCAAAAACCAAACTCGTATATAAGAATACACACAAAATTGTTACCATTTTTGTATATATATATATATATAACAATTTTAACGACTATGAATGGTTTTTGGACTCTGGGCACATGAAGACGAAAAATAACATGGTCCCGGGTTTAAGTCTTACCATGAGACCTACGGTAATAGCTTCCTCCCTATGGAAAATTCGCTAATAACGGTATGTTAGTATATTATCAATAAATAAAGTGGTAGTGACGTCTCTGTGAAATTCGTCGACAAATATTCATCACATCTCATTACCTTGAAATACTTTCATAAATAAAAAAATTATATGGAATCACTTTTATGGATAAGTGGTGGTTTTAAGGTAATGACAATTTCAATAGTTTTAATCTTTCACTTATTCATACTTTAAAAAGCGTTCATTGAAATGATTAGATAAAAGTAGGCAAACACTTTATCATCAATACTTATATTTCAATGAGTATTTAAACATAACCATTTGAATCTCATGCTTTTGCAATACCAGTTCCGAGGTTATCTTAGCAAGTTGCTCTCGTTCAAGATGGCTCGATTTCGATTTGCATTCTTCGTAGCATTTGCTTTCTTTGTAAGTAATAATACAAATTGGAAAACAATCGTAATATATTTATTAACTTGTTTTTTTGGAGAAACATATATTTAGTGCTTCTAACAAAATACGTTTATTACAAGTAAAATGCAGAGTGTTCCGTAGATCTCCAAACAAATGTATATAAATTTATGCATTGTTGATTGTACATATCTATTGAGAATTTTTTCGCCATGTATGTACGTTTGGCTTTCTATAAAACGATGCAACGAATGAAAAGGAAGAGCTACTTTGCAGTTTCAGACCTGTGTGATACATGGAGATTCTACTTCACTACACATTACAGAGTTGTATCATTATACGGCCACCATCAATGGTTAGACCTGTTTGATACACCGAGCGTCTTTTCACTACACATTACATTGTTGCATTGTTACAGGTACACTCAGTGTCCCAGACAAGCGGGTTTGGCCTCCTCGAAGTTGGCGGATGGCAACAAACGGCCACCATCAAATCTGAGACCAGTGTGCTGAACGGTACGCTCCAAGAGGTAGCCTTTATCAACATCACTGTATCCCTCTACAACTACACGCAAGACAGCTACCACCTCGTGTCTGATACTATTCGTCAAACGCTGGCCAATATTAACGTGAGATTTTACTCTAATTTTATTTTATTTTTTTGTAAAAACTTCAATATTGATGTTATACAAGCATTACTTACTATGAACATAACATCAGATTTATTTCATACGTTTAAAATAATTATGTTGAATAATATTGTTTCAATTCGAAATTATGATTATTATAATAATAATATTCTATTTTTAAGCATTCTATTATAATACGCCATACAATACTAAAAATATTCAGTTTTTTTTTTATTTTATCATTTATTTTTTACCCTTGAATAACGTGCTGTAGGTCAGAAGTTACTTCCCCAAGCTATTAATGGTATATCAATAATTACAAATACTGGTTATATCAAATGACTTTGTTTGACTTGGGTACACGTCAGGGTATTATAATGTGTAGCCTATAATGTTAGCTTACAATAAAATCCCTTTTTAATATAACTTTATATCTAAGATTGAAATAGTTTAGTATTGATATAAAAACTGTCCATCATAAACTACTGGGTAGAGTGATGTACGTTCCAGGAGGAGAGGGTGGAACCGCTCGACACTCCGAGTGAGTATGTGGGTGTGAATGGCCAGCGGCTACCACTGGCGTTCAACATGACCTTGGTGAGAATTGTGTCCGTCGGGCCGAAGCCCGCCCTGGAAGCCGCCATCCAGTGCCACTTGGACGTCTACGCCAAGAAGAAGCATCGTGCCGCGGTTTTGGACTCCCTGGAACACTTCTCACTTTGATGCGTCATTACATTTTATTAACACCATTTGCAAATGTTGCAATAACTTGCAGTTTTAATAAATATTAGTTTTAATTATCTGATTTTTTTTAAAGTGTCCCTCCCTTAGGTAGTATTCTGTTTCAAACAACTTATTACTGATTTCTAAAACAGCCATAAAGTGATGACGGTTTATTAAGGTTTGCATGACCAAGGTTTCATCACTGACTGACCTTAAAATGCATATCTGAAATATATTTCAGAAAAGCCTCAAGACACAAATCCAATCTGCAGTCTGCGGTATCTCCATCACTAGTCTCGTGAATCCCAGTCTAGTAATCCTAAAACTGTGAGACACCTTTACTGAATTCATCCTATCATTTAATAGTTATTCATTTTTAGTATCATTTAGTATTCTTTGAATTTTCAGATAGAAATGAAAGGTAACCTGTAAACTGGAATCATGTGACAACAATATTAGTAATAATAATAGTAATAATATGAGTACCTGGTGACCGAGCTTTGCTAGGATAGAATAAGACATGTATTTTACAAGTTAATTAGCAAAATTAAAACAAATGTACTGCTCAATGAAAACATTTATGTGGTTTAAATAAAACCGTTTTCATACCCCTTAATTAATATGGCATAAATACTGAACAAAAATATAGCCCCCGGGTGGAGGTCGATCACGCGACCTTGAGTACGTGAGATCTGAGCGCTAACTGAGCTACGGCGTCAGCCAAGTTCGCGTCGTCGTTTAAGAGTTTTTGGCCAACCTCAATTGCTTTAGCTAATCTTATACTGAATTTAAATGTCCATACAGTTTGTTATTATTATTCTGTGATCAACTGATTTTGCTAGAAAAGGAATGAGGATTGAAAAGCAAAAGATAAATGTAATTTACACCAGTTAATTGGTTTGTTACAGAGGCTTCAAGCAATAGAATGAATACGTTTTCTTTCAAAACACAAAAGATTTTGGAAATAATTTTCTCTGCTTTTATTTCGCACAGTTATTTTACCCTTTATTTTTTACAAATTGTTTTAGTAATTGGATATTTTTTCATTTATTACATACATAAAAATAAATATTAATGCAAAACCTCTATTCACATATTGTTTGCCACCATCTTCAATCAACAACTGTCAAACGGTTATAAACAGCTGTTTTGGTTTGTATTGTTAACATTTTATTCTCCATAAGCGTATTGTTAAATTTTTAGATTTTAGACTTAATATTACAAGAAAACCCGAATTTTCCTGGACATTAGACCTACCTAGAACTTATTTTCTACTCAGAAATTAGTTATTTCCAAAATTTAAAGAAATTCTTTAGTGCCGTTTTCGAGATCCGTGTGCAAAAAAAAATATATATATATACAAACTTTGCTCGTATTATAGTATTGGATATGCTGCTAAACCAACCGAACAAATTAACGTCAAAATTATACCGTTCAAGTAACGTGTTGTACCTAAATGTGTTGGAATGCTGCTAAACCAACCAAACGAGTTAACGTCAAAATCATATCGTTCAAGTAACGTGTTGTACCTATATGTGTTGGAATGCTGCTAAACCAACCAAACGAGTTAACGTCAAAATCATACGTTTTGATATAGTTAGTATTGATATAGTACATTGAAATGGACCATATATATATGCAAAATAAAGTAAATACATGTATTTTAAATTTGATGTTTTATTAAGACGAAAGAGTTTTCAACTATACATTTTATGGAGGTAAATTGGACGCGTTCAGACTAATGTAGAGAAAATTAATAGTGGTTTAGGGTATGGAAAGGTTTCAGATAAAACCTTTGGACTGTTGAGCAGCCTTATCTCATGGTGGATTTGATTGTTTCCCTTAGGGCTTGCCTATCGTATTAGAACCTTTCACATACAATGACGCCGTAATGTTATTGTCATTGTTATCTTCCTCATTTCACCTCAAGATAAATGTAACATTTTACAAAGAGTAAGAATATTTTATAGGATATATTTCATAAGTGTGTTGTTTATGCAGCTTTTATGTTAAAAAATTTTATTTATATAATTAAAGAATTTTTATAGATATGCCTCATACAGAAAAAAGCGAGAATTGTCTTTGTTGATGGAATTACCTAAATCTAGAGATAGTTTAATAACTACATTTCACAGAATAACTACAATTGTTTCAAAACAGTAAACTACTTTAAGGTTCCTTTTATTTTGTAGTGTTTCTCTGGTACATCAGTTTTCAGTACAACTAATAAAATATAAAAATTAATTAACAAAACACACCTACAGTAAATCAACATTTCAAATTTACATTCAGTTTATAATTAATTACTAACGAATAAAAAATAACAATAATATCAGTTAAAAATTAACAAACAAGAAACAAAAATTAACTAAACTATTTATGAAGTTTTCTATACGAATTAGAGTTTAATGTTTAATGTAATGTGAGTTTAAAGACTTGACTAGACTTAACTTTTGGAAAGTGAAACCTCGCGACATGGTCCGTACTACATTGAGAAACCTCGTCACGGAAAGAGTCTCTCGTAAGGTAGGCGGTCTCACTTGATACTGTATAAACCTCGTGGGTCATGCAGCTTGTTAAAGTTCTGCATCTAGTTTACATCGGCAACAGCTATGAGGAACATCTAAAAGTTTAGAAAGGCATAACATTGTTAAAAAAATATGCGTTCCCATGACATGAATTTATGGTATTTGCGTATTTCTAAGTTTGTATAAAATAAATTCCCCACCATGTACAAAAATATTTTAATTTAAGGTATAATGAATTATAATACATTATAATACTAGATGAAACTCTAAACAGTTTGGTTCATTACCAATTTTAAATAGATAAAAACCTTAATTGCAGCCTTAATGTTGAAAACCAGGCTGGTCTTAACATTGCAAACCGATTAACGTGGTCTTTCTATCGAACAGTTATAGCAGTGATTGCGTGTTACTATGCCAGGACGAATTTGGAAGCCTCGACAATGCAATCTCATTAACGTGATCCAAGTCTCGAAACGTTATAGCAGTGATTGGATGTTCCTCTACCGGGGCCAATATTTTAGCCTCAAACATGTAATCGGGTTAACGTAGTCCTTACTTCGAACACTTATAGCAGTGATTGTGTGCGTCAGAACCGATATTCAAGTCGTAACATGGTCCCAGTCACGACTGTCAAATATTGTTGTGTTTTCAAGATTAAACCAAATGACACAAAAGTTAGCAATATTCAGATGAAAGCGAGATGGAGCTTTTTCAGTTTATATGATAAAATATGAGACCGTTGCAGTGCTCACTCCTAAGGTTGCATTTACATACATTTCGATATCTTTCATAGCTCGATAATGAACTATTGAAACTTACACCTAAAATATATTGTAAAAGAATTATTAGTTCTTCTACGATTTTTTTGGGACATTATAATCAGAAATAGTGTTAACAAGATTTTAGTTTTTTATAAATTTTCCTTCATTAAGAAACTGATTTTAATAATCATAAATTTTATTTAATCTTCGCTGCTCAATAAAACGTCCTAAACAAAAGATTTTGAATATATAGAACACAAAAAGAATGGATTTTTCATTTTCAAATTTATCAATGGTTTTTATTTAGCTGAGTTAAAAATTTAACCTGAAAATAATCGTAATTATATTCTATAATTCAGCGTTTTTATTTACTTTCTACATCAAGCCTTCAGAAAAGTTACTTAGGATTGTATTTGTGACAAAATATGATAAAAGAAGATTATAGCTATTTATAAATAAATAGTATAATCTATTTATACTATAATTTTTTTATCATATTTAAATGATGATAATATTTATATATAAAACTCTCATAATTATGTATTTACAATCCTTGACATAGAAGTGTGATATTCAAACACGGTCGAAGACACCTGAAATTAATATAGCGTGAGGAAAAATATACTTTCCAAAAATATTTATTTTTGGAATTTTAAAATTTGAAGAAATCCCTGGGAAGTGAGAAACGCGTATGCTAAGGTTTCATGTGAAATAGTTGAGAAATAGGAGATAAATAGATTTGTTGTATTTTCCATAAGTACTTTGGGCGCTCTTAGACAACGTACTGAGTATACTGCAGGCAATAAATTTGAATTCCACCGGCACAATTAGACATTGAATATTAATTGAAAATACTAGTTCGTTTAGTTTTTATTTAAATTATGATTTTAATAAATTATGAACTGGCATTTTTACTGACATGCACTTGTTGTCATTTTATTTGTCGTCTCAAGTTTATAATCCATTAAATCGAAATTAAGAAAATCCATTCAAATCCTTTTTTTAGCCCCAAACTGTGAGTTAAGACTTAATAGTAAAAACTTACGTCATTCACAGTTCATATAATAAAGATGTCCACTACATGTTTACCACATGAAAATGCCGTCCAGGCGAAACATGTAGTCGACATCTTTATTATATGAACTGTGAACGACGTAAGTTTTTACTATTAAGAAAATTCATTGTTGATAAATCTGAATATTTAACACTAGACATCACAAAACTTACATTTTGTGTTTAGAGGACCCCGAAATAGATATATTTACAAAAACTCACATTGAAAACTGTTGACGAAAACAATTATTTATCCCTAAAATATCGAATAAGTGGGAGCATGTAAAAAAAGGATAACAACAATAAGATTTAACAATCAAATAGACAGTGTAGATAGTACATGTTAATAATGGATAAGGAAGGGCATCTCTCGCACGTTCCATGAATGGCAGTGATGGAAACATTCTCGGGGCATCTCAAAGTTGGTCTGCTATTCCGGCGGAAATTGCTACCAAGTCTATCTCTGGAGTATAGCTTTCATCGACTGTTTGATCAGCCCACCACGGACGGCTTTGAGCTGTCCTCGCCGGGTCTGTGTGGATGTTCCTCTACCGGGGCCAATATTTTAGCCTCAAACATGTAATCGGGTTAACGTAGTCCTTACTTCGAACACTTATAGCAGTGATTGTGTGCGTCAGAACCGATATTCAAGTCGTAACATGGTCCCAGTCACGACTGTCAAATATTGTTGTGTTTTCAAGATTAAACCAAATGACACAAAAGTTAGCAATATTCAGATGAAAGCGAGATGGAGCTTTTTCAGTTTATATGATAAAATATGAGACCGTTGCAGTGCTCACTCCTAAGGTTGCATTTACATACATTTCGATATCTTTCATAGCTCGATAATGAACTATTGAAACTTACACCTAAAATATATTGTAAAAGAATTATTAGTTCTTCTACGATTTTTTTGGGACATTATAATCAGAAATAGTGTTAACAAGATTTTAGTTTTTTATAAATTTTCCTTCATTAAGAAACTGATTTTAATAATCATAAATTTTATTTAATCTTCGCTGCTCAATAAAACGTCCTAAACAAAAGATTTTGAATATATAGAACACAAAAAGAATGGATTTTTCATTTTCAAATTTATCAATGGTTTTTTTTTAGCTGAGTTAAAAATTTAACCTGAAAATAATCGTAATTATATTCTATAATTCAGCGTTTTTATTTACTTTCTACATCAAGCCTTCAGAAAAGTTACTTAGGATTGTATTTGTGACAAAATATGATAAAAGAAGATTATAGTTATTTATAAATAAATAGTATAATCTATTTATACTATAATTTTTTTATCATATTTAAATGATGATAATATTTATATATAAAACTCTCATAATTATGTATTTACAATCCTTGACATAGAAGTGTGATATTCAAACACGGTCGAAGACACCTGAAATTAATATAGCGTGAGGAAAAATATACTTTCCAAAAATATTTATTTTTGGAATTTTAAAATTTGAAGAAATCCCTGGGAAGTGAGAAACGCGTATGCTAAGGTTTCATGTGAAATAGTTGAGAAATAGGAGATAAATAGATTTGTTGTATTTTCCATAAGTACTTTGGGCGCTCTTAGACAACGTACTGAGTATACTGCAGGCAATAAATTTGAATTCCACCGGCACAATTAGACATTGAATATTAATTGAAAATACTAGTTCGTTTAGTTTTTATTTAAATTATGATTTTAATAAATTATGAACTGGCATTTTTACTGACATGCACTTGTTGTCATTTTATTTGTCGTCTCAAGTTTATAATCCATTAAATCGAAATTAAGAAAATCCATTCAAATCCTTTTTTTAGCCCCAAACTGTGAGTTAAGACTTAATAGTAAAAACTTACGTCATTCACAGTTCATATAATAAAGATGTCCACTACATGTTTACCACATGAAAATGCCGTCCAGGCGAAACATGTAGTCGACATCTTTATTATATGAACTGTGAACGACGTAAGTTTTTACTATTAAGAAAATTCATTGTTGATAAATCTGAATATTTAACACTAGACATCACAAAACTTACATTTTGTGTTTAGAGGACCCCGAAATAGATATATTTACAAAAACTCACATTGAAAACTGTTGACGAAAACAATTATTTATCCCTAAAATATCGAATAAGTGGGAGCATGTAAAAAAAGGATAACAACAATAAGATTTAACAATCAAATAGACAGTGTAGATAGTACATGTTAATAATGGATAAGGAAGGGCATCTCTCGCACGTTCCATGAATGGCAGTGATGGAAACATTCTCGGGGCATCTCAAAGTTGGTCTGCTATTCCGGCGGAAATTGCTACCAAGTCTATCTCTGGAGTATAGCTTTCATCGACTGTTTGATCAGCCCACCACGGACGGCTTTGAGCTGTCCTCGCCGGGTCTGTGTGATTGCTTCACTGGAGAACACAACAGAGTGGACTGAGGCAGTTAGTTAGCTTTTCAAAAAGTATACTTAAACGTTATCAGACTGCCAAGCCGGTACTGTCGGTGGGCTGGTTGATAACCAACAATGACCTTCACCGACTTGGGTCACACTACACACTACGAAGCTCTAATTTCAATCACCTAATTAGAAACTAGATCCTGCTTCCTTAGAAGCTAATAATTATCATTTTGGCTAATCAATATACTGGTCTCAGTGAGTAACATATTTACATTTGATCGGATCCATTACACTCACTCGTTGTTTGTATTCACTTTAACGCACCAGGTCAGTGTCTCAACATAGAGTATAAATGACTACAACACAATAAAGCGTAATTTACACGATTACATTTTTTATATTCAGAGTTATCAATCATCAAACACTCATTTCTTATCCATATCTCTCTGGGATGTTTACAATTTCTGAAAGTAATAGTAAACGAAGATTGTCAAAATAGTTTTTTACATTTACATTCTAGTGTTAGTGCGCTCTAGCTCTACTATGAATAGAACATAGCCCGGTTTATACTGAGTAGTGCTTGGCACATAGCCCACGTTTTGTTATTAAAACAAAATTGTTTGATTTCGGCACTTAGCCTGTTTTTTATAATGAGTCTTCTTTTTTATTTAAGGCCATACTCTTGTATGACACGTTATCAGGGAATATCAATTTTAACACTTTTCTTCTCTAAACTCAGTATTGACCTAGTATCCGCAACCCTCGTACCTCACTTACAACGGGTTATTGACCAGGGTAAGTGGTCTCTGTTTGTATACAGACGAATGGTGGGTTCAGCATGGGGACTGAAACCGGGGTTAATGTAATGGCTCTATGATTCGGTAGTTAGTCTAACCATGATGTATTCGTCCTTAGTTTGGTAGACTAAGATGGACTCAGGAGTTGCTGTGAAGAGGCTGGCTTGTCTCCTGATCACGGGCGCGATCAGTAGAACTCCTAGGGCCACTCTTGACTGTTTGCTTGATCTCTTTCTTGCCCATAGACATTCACATCAGCATGACTGCCAGAATGGGTGCCTACCGCCTCTGTGGAGTGGGTCTATGGAATAAGCCAGGTGATTAACGTGGCCATACCAGAATTGTAGGGATGGCTCGAAGTGACATTTTCTCACTCTCTCCTTCGGCAGGTCCTTCCGAATTTATATTCCACTGCGGGATGACTGAAAGAATGGAGCTTGCCCACTACCACCCTGCGATCGAGAGTGTTTCACTGGTAGGTCCAAGGGTTGTTAAGACACGGGAACAGGATAACCTCCGTCAGATAATCCTATGGGGGCTTTTCCCACTGTTTTACAGGCTGAAATCACCGAATTTTGGAGTGTGCTAAGGATATTCTGAGGCTAGGCCATGAGGGTCTATCCATTAATATATATTCTGACAGTCAGGCGGCCCTTAAAGCTTTGGACTGGATTGAGTTAAGCTGTTGGGCTAGTTAAGCGTGTGTCCACCGTGGGTAGAAGCAATTAACTCATATTGTGTTGGGTTACAGGGCATTCTGGGGTCAATGGTAATGAGGTGGCGGATGGGCTGGTCAATAGGGCTGCATCATCTTCTCTTTGTGGGCCTGAGCCATTTTGTAGTATCTTCTGCCCTGCGGCATTTCTGACTATCGTTTCCTAGGCGGGGGATTACCATGAGAAAATATAAGCTTACTCTGCATAGAGTAAGTAAGCTTAGTATATGTTCTCCATCTCAATGGGTCGCTAACAGGCTCCTGAAATTTGGCAGGAAGGATGCCAAATTTGACACAGGTATCGTCACTTGCCACAGTAATCTGAGAAAGCATCAACTGCGCATGCGGGTCTTTGATGAGGCCCTCTGTGCTGGATAAGTTATCTGCAGGAGGAAGCTGTGGATCATCCAATCTTTGATTCTATAGGACTGGTTGAGGTAAGGTTCTCCACTCTAGGTAATTTGGTAAGGGGTTGTGTCCTGCCTCCCGACGAGCTTGACGACAAGTGGTTGCAGTTTTCCAGGTATCTTCACTTAGACGATTTCTAATTCCAAACAAGAGAGATACTTGTGTGCAAAAAGCCGTCTCGGATAGAGAAATACGGAAAACTAATAAAAATCATATGTTTAATAAGTATAATTTTTATGACATACACACACAAACCCACACACACACACACACACACACACACACACACACACACACACACACACACACACACACACATATATATATATATATATGCACGATACTTCTACAAAAGAAAATGTCACAGTAATAACGAGTCGATATTTTTCTATCGTTTATATAGAATAAATCATCAAACCTACATAACTAGTTAATAGTTTATTAAGATATGTTTCATGATAAATCATAGAGGAATGTCTGTTGTAATATTTATGCATTGCCAATATATAAGTATTGCCATAAAATCGCTAAATCCCGCCAGAATAAGTAAACAGTGAATAAAACACTTGCTGCCCGGACAATAAATTACGATTTAAAAGCTGAGTAAACTACTAAACATACTAAAGGCGTGTTATTCTATGTGAAGATATTCTATGTCCAATTACTGTAAGTTTAAAGAAAATTGTCTAACAATTACTTTTTTTCAATTTTGTCCTATCATATACACCTTATGTAGTTTTGCTTTAGATATAATATTTATAGGTAAATAGTGCGAACTATGAATAACAACTTATTTATTTTCACAAACTTAATCATTACTTACATTTGAAGAAAACTGCGAATATTAAAATCATTAAAATATATTTACAGTAATCCCACGTATATGTTTTAGTTATAATTTTAAATAGAAAAAGACAATTTAATAAAATAACTTACCATAGCTTTTATTAGCTTAATAATACCTATGACGGTTAAAAATTATTATTTTCGAAATAGTGTCTTATAATGATTCAAGGGACAACTGTAACAAGAGAATTGATTCATTGATAATCTTACGATTTTCCTTGTTTACTACAGTTAGGTAGACGCTTCTAAACTACAAGACACAACTTGTTATGAATGTGGAAAGAAATTTGACTATTTTTAAGAAATTGTGAATATGCATTAACCTTAATTCAATTTTATGCTAATTTTTAGTGCTCCAAAGTACCGGAAATATTATTGGCAAGAACAATCCACATCGTTTCTTATAGAATGTTGCAATACATGACTCACGTGGACAGGAAAACACAACAATTGTGTACATTATAGTATAAAATACTTGTGTTTTGTGATTAATACTCTAAAGAATGAGTACATATATAAAATTTGTTAGGTAATTTCAAAGTTCTCAGGCTGAGCTAGTCTCGTCCAGTATTGCATGACCAAACAAGACATTTTCTGTGACACAATGCTATTTTTGACACGATAGTTTGTGTTTATCACGTTTACTTCTAATGTAAAAGTATCCATCTTTATCAATAAATATTTTATTTTAAATACTTTGAACATCTTTCTTGTTCTTTCGACCATATTTGATATTCGTAGGACAACTGAACTTTCAACTAAAACATCAATGCGAAAATAATTTTTACAAAGAAATTACAACTAATTTAAAATCGTTGTCATACGGCACGCTTGGTTCCCTATGACCTGCAAGTAGGATAAGAAAATTCGCAGGTGTTGACTCAGTTATGCTTGACTTATTATCAAAAACGTTTTAGTAAGAATTAACATTAGCCACACTTATAAAACTACGATAGTGATGTCTCATATCTAATTTAATATGGAAAGGACGTCTAAACTCCAACCAAGAACTATAAATAAGTGAACAGAAACATATCTTAGGATTATTTTCTGAACTGAAGTTCTGGTGCTGTTTCCCATGAAACTTGATTTTAGGATCACCTCCCCCAACCAAATCCACTCAAAAGTTTTGGAAGTCTGTTTCTAATGGGTACGGAACTATTATTACTTCTAATAAACAATTAATGATAACAATTAATAATCGTAGCTTTTACAATTACTGACAATATTGCTGATACTGATTATTAATAATCAGTAATACTGAATAGTAATACTGTCTGCAATCTTGAATTTTCGGTACATTACATTATAGCCATAAGAAATTGTAAATCAACAAAATATGTTTTTAATGTAATATTAAATTCAATAAATAATTGATAGATCCAATTGTTTAACAAAATCCAGGATATCGCTGCAGTATTCCTGTTTAATATTAAAGTTATTACTTTCTTAGTCATTCGTCTCTCTGTATACAATTGCTTTGAAACAACTTTGGCAGCATATTATAATTTCACAATTTTTTATTTTATTTTAAAGAAATCAAATTAAAGTTTGCAGCATACATTTTTCAATAGGAGAAACGTTAATAGATTGGTATACTTTATTTTAATATTTTATTTCTAAAATGTATATATATATAATTTTTTATGTATAAAATGCGAATTTTCCATGAGGAAGAAGCTATTAACGTAGGTCTTATTGGAATATTTAAGCCCGTCCTAAGTCTTAAGACTTTTTCATTTTTTGGTGCCCAATTTTTTTCATTTTTAGAGGCAAAAGACAATAGTTGTTAAAAATTATATATATATATATATATATATATATATATATATATATATATATTGTTATTATGAAATTAAATCAACTTTTAATTTAAACATTTTATTTCTCATAGAATAAATTTTTTAAACTTTTACAGTTTAAACAATTTACTTCTTCGTAGAATCAAAATGGAGGCTTTTTTGAAAAACGATACTTTAAAAACATAAAAAAAGATGTTTTTGGTTTTATAAAATATTTTTATAGATATATTCTAAGGCAATATGACTTTTAAATAAAAAAACCAGAACATAGCCTTTAAAAAACCCTTAAGTCCAAAATTATTCAAACTGTAACCCATCCACAGAAACATATGGGTATAAATTTTTTTCTTCATTCACTTTATGGAGGATAAAGAAAAATTAATATTTTACTTATCGATCAATATTTTTGGATTAAACTTGATATTTACCTTCATGTGGTTGAGATCTTATGCTTCAAGTACTTAGAAATCATAGTTTATATGTTTATCATGGCAGCTAACCTGCATACTCTTTTCCCATGTTAATCATATAGAGAATAAATAAACTCTTTTATTTATGAACAGATGTTGACGAAACTTGGTATAAAAGGGCCAAATAATGATTGTTTACGCTAGAAACATCTACTTTCAGTGTTACTCACAGCAGCAAATCTGCATACTCTTTCCCATATTAATTTTTTTTGGAATAGGCAATTAACAAACACATTTATTTATCGACATATATTATTGATAAAACGACGGGGGTATTTTTAAATACAGTACCGTAGGCCAATTCTTTTTTTTTATTTCTCATAGTAGGATTCCCTTAACCAAGATTGAGCAAGACATGAAGAGGAGAATGTTGCTTGCTGCAGCTGTTAATTGTTCAAACGATTGACCAATCAGGGACCAACTAGTTTCTTGTTCTTGGCTCTTGGTGAGACACATTGTTTTGGGGGTCATGATTTATTTAAATAAGAGATGATAAAAAACAGGTTCTCAATTTATTAAAAAACTTACATAGCTCCTTGGGAAATTTGCGATATTAGTTTATGCTTCAGTAGTTAAACTGTCTAGAACATTTTCTTCGCAGTCAACGTGCGATTGCTGACCTCAGCCATTTGAACTAAATTGTAAATATCGCGTTGTCTATTCGATTATTGCATCTATCATATTTTATTTTTTCCTTTTTTTATAATATTGTAAGTTTGTATGGCAGGACTATTAAGGGTGACTAAGCAAATAATCTACCCTATTTTTTACCACACTTTTTAAAATATTTTGAACCAGTGTTTTCAACAATAATATCTGAAGATCTGCATATGTTTGATTGTTTGAATGGGCTATTTCAAATTAAACTTTTAATTTCCAGTGGCATTCTCCGAGATGGCATTATTATAGATGCAAGACAAAGTGTTCCCTTTGGTATACAACCATATTGATAGACAACCTGTTAAATATTTAAATAAATTTTCATTAAAGAAGTTCTTTTGTCAGTTGCTTTTACTATGAATGGTAATTTTAAACTTTACAGGTAATCATAACTACTGAAAAACTATTGCTATTATAGTTTTGTAGATTTTGTGTTATCTTTGTATAATTTTATCAAGCAAGCTAAGTGAAGCATATAGAAATATTGAAAAAAATTTATTTTCAAATTACCGCATTAAAAATATGTACCTAAATCTTAAAAAATAAACATCTTTAATAATACTATAACCTTTCTAACTTTCGGATCGGTCAATTAGAGAATAATCTTAACTTTATCATATAAATCATTTCCTAGCAAACCCATATCTTTAAATTGGATTAGATTATTGAAATGGCAACCATACCACGAGGTAGGTATTTTAAGCAAAGTATGAATGAGGATTGAGTGTAAGATGATTGTGGCGCAATCTTGTAGTCTTGTTACTGACTAAGGCTGACATGAGCGTTATTTAAAAATATTATTTAAGTATTAAATAACTTTCATTTTAGAAATTACAAATAATAAAGTTAACTGTGTAAATTAGTTAACATAAACTGAACTTCGGCGTTTTAGTATTGCTATAGAGTACATCATCACTATCAAGTCTATTTATATAGACATACAATGGAACACACATGTTACAGTTTAATTGTTTGATCATGCTAATCGGCTATTTAAACTGCAATGTTTTGTTTGTCCGTAGCACATCGCACTATTCAACTCTAATAAAATACAGCAGCAATTTTACAATTAAAACTACACGAATAACTATTTATTTAAATCTGGCTAAACCTACGTAATTCCTCAAATATTCTACTTTTATAGTTTTTAGGTCTACTACTTAATAAATAAAACCATAATCAAAAGATTTATTAATTATGTCGACCGTATTCAACTACTTATAATAACACCTGGAAAAACAACTCCAAATGAATTATTCTTCATGAATGACAACCTTAGAATGACAACTCTAACCTCAAAACTAAGGGTTCTCAGAAACTGACCTCAACTCTAGAAATAATAATTTGTCAAACATTATTTTGAAATATAATAATTTTTAATAATATGGTATCAATTTTCAATAATAATTAATGATTTTTCATCCTCCAACAATCCAAGGAAGAATTTGATATAATAGTAAAGGGTTGTCACTATGAATACTATTTTTTCCTACAGATGTGGTAAATATTTACCATAAATCCAGGATAGCGTGGCAGTATTCCTAATTTATACACAAATCATCAGTCATTCGTCTCCCTGTATAAATTATTTTTGAAAAATGAAAATATTTAAATTGTAGCTAAAATATGTATTATATAGTAGCCTAAATCAACTATAGTAACATTACACTACAGCAAATTTGTCTGTTTACATTGTTTTGCTTACATTTAAACAAATGTCAGTTGAAGAAACTTTCATATTATTTAATCACAGCTGTTGATTTTGTAAATACTACATTCATAAAACATAACACTCCACTGTGGAGCCCTTTGGACGGATTATCATGAATTGCGAATCTAAACCATTCCCAAATCCCCATGAATACACACAAAAATAACATCACAATCGGTCCGGACGTTTTGAAGGAATTCAATTACAAAGACACGTACAGAATATTTTTATAAACTGAGATTTATATTGTATAATGTACTATAATAAAACAGTACGTTCTTTATATTATGGAGAAAGTATCCTTTTCGTCACAATGTTGGAATAAGAGCTCAGAGTGACATCCGTTTTGAGGCTCCCTGAATCCAAAAAGTACTTTTCAGACTTATGTCAGTCAGTCTGTCTATTTCTCAGTCTGTTAGTTTTTTCGATTTTTTATTAATTTCATTGAGGTTAGCTTCCATTACTTCCGTTACCTTCCAGCAATTGATATCCTAATTAAAATTCAGACCTTTGAACTTTATTTACCTAAAATTTAAAACTTAACTTTGAATACATATAGTATAAATAATAGTTCGTCACACGTTTCTTCAATTTCATCCTTCCCCATTATCACCTAGTACGTTTGAATAACACGTCATTGTGCCTTGGATTATGGTTTTTAATTCTTAAAGATAAGCACTCTTACTCGGTTGCAGTAACGATGTGGTTTTTACATTATTATATTTATACGATTGTGTAATGATTAAGGGTAGATTACACCTAAAACCGTAAAAAATGTGGAAAATACAAATTTCTCGAAATCATCTTCCATGATTTTTATAATAATTTCATGGTTTATAGACATTAAGCTCCCAAATATAATGGCACAACCCGTACGTCTGTAAAAAAATAATAGTTCAGAAGTTATGCACTGTCAAATGCCAAAAAAATGGCAGGACGCTAATTCTATAGAATAGTTTGACTTATACCGTTAAAACCAGCTTAAAAACTGAAACGTTAGTAATTTAAGTTATTAGTCTACGACTAATGGTTCCAGTGAAAAATTTAATATAGATGTTAACAAATGAGCTCCCTCCTCATTTCCTAACTGTTTCCCGTGAAACTTGAGTTTAGGGTCACTTCCCCCAACCAAACCCACTCAGAAATGTTGGTACAACCGTTTTCTAGGGGTTATGGAGGTATTTTTAATTCTAATAAACAAATGACTTACGATTTATCAAATTGTAGCTTTTACAATTGTGGACAGTTTTACTCATACTGATTATTAGTACAGATTATTAATAATCAGTAATACTGGTTAGCAATACTGTCCGCAATCTTGGATTTTCGGTAACTGAGGGAAACAATCTTTTTACATTTAGTAGAAAAAAATATAAAAATATTGGTTGCCACCTTCATCCAGAGAAAATAGCCTTCATAATCATAATAGACATATAATTGGCTAATTTTTATCCTACTATAAAAGGATTAATAAAATGAGATGAATATCTGAGCTTGGTTCCGGCTCCAACAACTTCTAACGTCTACTCTTTCCCTCATTCATATTCGTTTACCGAAGCCATTGGGCGCTGGAGCCTCTCTTACCCCACGGGGTAATCTTATCGTCAGTGCTGTCTCACCTACCTACCGAAAAGAAACTAACGGTATCAGTGGATAGACAAATACTTCCTTCCTTCAGGAATAAAAATAATTCAAAAAGAATGTTAATTTTGACAAAGAACTGCATACCCTTACTAAAACTATCGCAATTTTAACGTGTATTAAAAAAATTATCGTTTAAAAAACAAGAATTATGTTTCCTGAAATAAAATAGAAAACTAGTTAAAACATTTAAATGGGACATAACCCATTAATATTTTCACTATACAATAGTTTCTTAATATACTATGTATAAGAAAAGAAAGTAAAAAGTATTAGATGAGTATTAGTATTAGTATTAGTCGTTTCAATTTGCCGTTAGATACGAGATATGTAGATGTAGATATGTAGATATGTACGAGATATGAGATATAGATACGTTAGATACTCGTATGTTAGATTACCATTGATTTTACAGCCATCATTGTTTCATAAAGATTGAGGCTCCGTTTAGATTATGAATGAAATTTGTTAATGGCAAATGTGTTTCAGTAAGTATCACTATGTTACGACAGTAACTACTTCCCGGGACCAGTTCCGATCGTTTGTCACACCGTAACGAACGACTTTACCGAGGGAACAAGTGTCATTTCTAAATGAATTCACCTCCCCATTTATTCATTTAGTATTTAAAATAGTCCAGCAGCCTTGTGCATGTTTTGAGCTGACTTAGAGTGACCCAAGTCTGTTAGGATAACGATCCGCTCATTGCTGTTAGG
Source organism: Nephotettix cincticeps (assembly GCA_023375725.1). Taxonomy (NCBI): domain Eukaryota; kingdom Metazoa; phylum Arthropoda; class Insecta; order Hemiptera; family Cicadellidae; genus Nephotettix; species Nephotettix cincticeps. The sequence goes on along the minus strand of CM041786.1, from coordinate 42,518,918 downwards.
AGCACTGTAATCCGTTCACAACAGTATCCTCAAGTTGGTGTGATTACTAACAATTACTAACATTACTAACAATAAAATATATCAAGAACCAGAAAACTTTCACAGCTAATACGTATGCTAGTGGATGAATATCAGAGGATAAATTTCTTACAATAGGTTAATATTATGGTAAATGGTATACTGTTGTCTGGAATTGTTGAGATGTATTTAATTACTTAACTTTTTCTGAGGGTAACTCTAAAGTTAAAGTTAAAATTAAAGTTCTAATTCTAAGTTTGTGGGGTTACTTATCTAAAAACTCCACGGTGTGCACAAGTTTGATTGATAATTAACATTTTGAAGGGATCGAACTGACGTGGACGAGTCAAAGCTTCTGTAAGCCTATCACATGTAATAGCATCAAAGGATTTGATGCCAACTTGACTGCAATTTCCTGCACCACAATTTTTGTGGTCATTTTTTCATAGTGGTATATGTTCGTATACTATACGTTCCTAGATATTGATATTCCTTTCGTCATTTAACATTATTTAAAATAATATAGAAGTATATTTTCAATTGATATGTATGTTTATTCAAAAAAAACTTTTTAAATGAACTTTCCACGGGGTTACACTACTACTGTAACTACGTGATGTATTAAGAACACTACTACTTTGTCCTTAATACATCAGTTATAGTTTCCAGGCTCAATTAAATTAGCAGTACCTGGTGACCGAGCCTAGCTCGGATAGAATAAGACATGTTTTTACAAGTTAATTAGCAAAATTAAAACAAATTTACTGCCCAATGAAAACATTAATGTGGTTGAAATAAAACCAATTTAATACACCATAATTAATATAGCACTGAACAAAAAGTATCGCCCCTGGTGGGGATGGAACTCGCGGCCTATAGTTCTTGAGGCCGACACGCTACAACTCGGCTACGACGTTAGTCAATTGAGCGATGCCGTTTAACGTCTTTTAGCCAAAGCCGATCATTTACTGTTTAATTATCCATACCGTTATTATTAGCCTGTGATCAACTGATTTTTTTATAAACGGAATGAGGATTGAAAAGCAAAAGAGAGATTTAATTTACATCAATTAATTAGTTTGTTACAGTGGCTTCAAGCAATACAACGAATACGTTTTCTATCAAAACACGGAAGATTTTGGAAATACTTTTTCTGCTTTTATCTCGCACTAATCTCGCAGGCTAATAATAACGGTATGGGTAATTAAACAGTAAATGATCGGCTTTGGCTTTTGGAAAAGACGTTAAACGACATCGTTCAATTGACTAACCTCGTAGCCGAGTTGTAGCATGTCGGCCTCAAGAACTATAGGCCGCGAGTTCCATTCACATAAATGTTTTCATTGAGTAATAAATGTGTTTTAATTTTTCTAATTAATTTTTATAGTAAATGTCTTATTTTAAACGAGCAAAGCTCGGTCACCAGGTATTTCTCCATAAGCGTAATGTTAAATTTTTAGATTTTAAGCTTAATATTATACAGTAAAACACGATTTTTCCTGGACATTAGACCTATCTAGAACTTATTTTCTACTCGGAAATTAGTTATTTCCAAAATTTAAAGAAATTCCTCGGTGCCGTTTTCGAGATCCGTGTGCAAATATATATATATACAAACCTTGCTCGTATTATAGTATTGGATAACAATATGTTTCCTAAGAGGTTATACTCTATTCCATTACCTCAATAAAATGAAAATTAATTGTAAACATCTCTCTTATGTTTTTCTGTCACCAGCTAGAGATTGAAAAAATGTTAAGAGATTTTTGGTTTTTTCAGACTATATAATCTGAGATACTTTCAACTCTCATATTTCTATGTTAACAATCTTTGACACGAAAATGTTATATTGTAGTATAGAAACGTTATCTTAAGTCTATCACATCACATATCTATCTTTTATCATAAGTCTCTTCGCATTTTGTAAAAAATACAAACTTTTATAACATTTAAGAAAATATGCCTTGACTCAAAGGTAAACGAAATAAACTGAAATTTGCATTTTTTTGTTAGTTTTTAATTTAAGGTTTAATTTAACTTGGATTACGAGTCACGCCATCGTTTAGTCTAGAAGGACACGGATTGAAACCCAGTAGGCCTAACTAAGGTCAACTAGATTTCACTAGTTATTTATTTTACTTGTAAGACTAATGCAGCATGTCATCCAAAACATCATTATCGTTTTTAAAATATAGATATTAATAAAATAGTTTCAAATATGCCATGTAAAGTATATAGCTCGTATATTTCTTTATATTTATTAATTGGCAATAGCTTTACTTTAATAAGTAGTTTTAATATTGTAGATATTTCGTTTTCAAAGTTAAATTATTACTTTCTGGATTAGGGTAGTTTCAATAGGTTTATATTGTTCAACCATATCCTTTCTTCTTTCTTTTCATTTTCTTATCTATTAAACATTGTAACGACAATGTTAAACAGGCACCACACGCAACATACTTCCAATCATCTATTTTGATCTAACACAAGTTTTTCAATAAATTTCACATTATTTCCTACAATCTTTTAATGCAGTGGTATGAAAGAAAACTTTAATAACTATAATAGTGTAATACTAAATGTGACATTAAACATGTATTTTCCATACAAGAAATTCACAAATTACCCCTTCTTGTACACCTCTTCTGGTTACCGGTGCATTCAATGGTTGTCTTAATACATAGCCACTGTCGTTATGCAACTATCAGAAGTAGGGTTATAGAGTTCTTGCTTAGGTACTTTGCCAAAATATGTTTGTTTATTTTTAACATAACTTATTTCCTTTTTTTGGTATTTATTGTTTATTGTAGCGTGATAAAAAATACCGCTAGCAGTTAGGCAACGCATGTTTTCTTTCGTCCGTCGATCGTTCTGAGTTCTCGACTTTGTCTTAAACTTAACACACGACCTTGACGTTAGTGAAACACCATTTCCGGCAATTTCAAATACATATTTTATATATTTCTAAATTTGTGAGTAGCTCACGAAATAGAAAACAAATAAATAATAAATGCAGCTTCCAAAATCAGAACAATAAGATTGTTCGCAATCCGCTTCGCGCCCACTGTTGTACCTTTCCCACGATGTACAGTGACTTAACCCTTAGCAGTAAATATTCAACTTTAATTATACCTTTAATACTAAGAAAAAGTGTATATTACTACTCAGGGAATGATTGGCTTAACAATTAGTTAATAAAAAATTTGCAATCTAGGTAAGACCTTGCGAAAAGGAAGTTATTTGGGCCTACCTTTCATTAGAGATTTCACCAAGGCTGACTGCGTTGTTTTACTAGCCGGCACGAATGACACAGATACAAAAGAACCTGCAAGGCTCACAGTTTCCAGAGAGATCGAAACTATTCTTGGCTTGGGTATTGAAACTAACTTAATAACAAATTCCATTCCCAATAGATACGACAGTTAATATATAATTATGTTAACCTCAGAATCACGAAAATAATCAGGGAATATCGTGATCCTCTTAATGTGGTGTATGGCGATGTAAATAGCATTCTGCGTTGACGCCACTACACAAGACACGGCTTAGACATTGGTAAAAATGGCAAGCGTCTCGTCGGGAATACTTTCACAGAAGTAAAAGCTAAATCTTCTCCAACAGTAGGAGCATCTGAAGAAGTGGAAAATACAGTAACCTCTTATACATCTAAGCAGCTGATATCCGATATGCCCAAAAATATGGATTTCAACAGCATCGACGCCTACCCAGACACTAATACTTCTCGCACGACTTTGATGAAAAGCGTGATAAATCCCACTTCTGAATCTTATCACTATTTTAGTTTCAACAGAACAAGAGAGGCTATAGCTACCTTGTCAAGATACCCCTGTTGTCAAACTTAACAAAATTCCCTCATTTAAAGTATATGGCATATATAAATTTCGTAATATTTATTAAACAATTGAAAAAAATGCTGTGTATGTGTTGCAGTAAAAGCTATTACCATATTAGTGTCATTCTACTGACTACCGTCACTTTCATGATCCTTTACTAACCTGGTTGAATTCCCACCTCTGCCCAGCGTAAAACTGAACAATATTGATTTTTTTCTTGTTACTGTGTCTCGTTGATTTGAATAGGAGTTCGTTAAAGTCTTGATTTAGACAGTAGTGAGTCATGCGTCCTTTTTTCAAAATCAGTAGATTTACATGTGTGGGACAGTAGGATCTATTTATTTTTACTGGATGTATATCTTCATTATCTATTTCAAAAGCATTAATTCTTATGTTATTCTGCGTCTCGAATATATGTCAGCTAATTTAACAGGATCGCTAATATTTGACATGTTCAACTGCTTCTCATATGGTATGTAGTGAGATACTCGCTGGGGTTTATTTTGTTTTGGATGTAATGCTGCTAAAATGGACCATAGAAAACATTTGTTATCTGAATTCTGAATATTCAAAACAGCGTGACTCGATTTATTGCAATCTAGAGAGGGAATGTATGATTTAGGTTCCACTGGGGCGTATTTATATATAAATAGTTCCCACTTTATAGTACGGTTATAAATCCACCTTCTACCAACAGCTTGGAATTTAGTCATTGAATTTACAATTTTTAACTGTGCTTCTTTAGTTTGTGTTTGCAGATCTCTATTTTCAACAGATAATGTAGTTAAACTTATATAAATAAGTTAAATTTATATAAACTATATAAACATATATATATATATATATACATGTACATACATAAATTCTAATAACCATTGTTTTTGGCCCCTGAGCACCAAGAGACGAAAAATAACATGGCCCCGGGCTTAAGTCATTCCATGAGACTTCCGGTAATAGCTTCTTTCTTATGGGGAATTCGCTAAAATCGGAACTTCGTGTTCTTACTCGTTCCCCATAGTATTGGGTCATTAAAAAAACAATGTTTGTTGTTTATACAGACGGATTCTTGTACGTTATGGTTACCTAACTCGTCCCCAAAACACTATGTTTTCAGTACAATATTTTTATTTAATTAATCACTAATCTCATAACCTTAGTTAATTATCTAACTATGATTATTTTAATAAAAATCTCAACCACGAACAAACTACAATTATTACTTCTTAATTGCCATGTACAAATGTATAGAGAATTTTCAGGTACAGTTGCATAGAATTTTGACTGATAACATAAATTTTAAAAGATTCAATTGTATTTTAAACACCTAACTTATTCATAATTCTGTTGCCTGATCAGTGTAAACGCTTATTTAATGAAGACCTAAGGCAGTCGTACACGCTTGGGGTGGTCATTATTGCATGGGTCTCTGTTTAATTAGCCAGATGCTTAATTACAATGAACGTGTTCCTAGGGCGGTATTTGTTTAATCAAACTTCGTATTTAATCAACTTCATAAAGAATTTATAAATTAATAAATAGAACATATACTGAGAAATCAGTGTGATTTTGACATATTATATAAGGGTTTTGATACCTAAATTATTTATGTTTACTATGTACATACATATTATATATCCTGTAAAGGCTTATATTTATAATTTATCTCGTAGTTTGAGGACAAAGCCAGGTCTTACAAGAAATACAAGGAACATCCCCTGAGGCTGGGAAGACCTGGCTGTGCGCATCAAGGCAATGATCTGTACAGATTGCATCTTTACGATTTATTACCTTTTGGTTCTTTGTCGAAAAAGATTTTATCAATGAAATATCGGGTTATTTATTTCATTTTGTAGGGGATTGAAATTGTGGAACAATTACTTGTAGACATACTAAAGTTTCAACTTTATGTTATTTATATAAAATATTTACCGTTGAATTACGTACTTACGAATTACCAATAATGCTCTATGTAAACATTTATAACATTTTATTTTAATATAAGTAGTATCCTAAGTATTTTTATTATGTATATATATATATATAATAAATTCAGACAGCTGCTATGGTTATTTCGAAAAGTGCTTTTACCTTTGTGAAAATTCTGCTACATTTACAAGTCGTGTATTGGCATATTATGAACAATCAGGTGCTTTATTCTAACTCTTGTTATCTAACAAAGCATGAAGTGTATTTTGAATATTAAAAATATTATTGTTGAAACTGCTCTCAAAAACCAGTTGAAAAGACACCGTCGGAGAAACAACCCCAAGTAATAGATATAATGTAAACCAATTACTCCTTAAGTAATGGCATTAAAACTTTTAAATTCCGGGGTAAAATCCTATGAATTTTATTGAAATGTAATAGTTTACAGAGTTTATGTAATGGGTCCATAATTACGTACGTCATTAGATGAATGTACGAGAATAATTCTCGTAATGTCGCCAATTACTGAATAATATAATAATTTGAATTTTGTTTATGTTTATCTTTGTTTTGTAGTTATCATGTGTTAATAAATCATCTCTCATTGTTACTATTATTTTTTATCTATTTTTATTTCACCTTCTCATCAAATAGTTCGAATCTTTACAAATAAAATTGTCTATCATCAGTATTTCTTATCTAATAATTATGTAATCTTTACAATAAAAAATCAATCTAAAAGAATCCTGCATCTTACTAATAATTAGTAAGATTCAGGATTCTTTTAGATTGATTTTATTAGGATATTTCCTACAAATAAGGTAAACAAAAATACTGAAACGGATAGCAAAAATAACAGGTAGCAGGTAGCATAAATAAAACCCAACGGACAACATAAGAACCAGGTAATAGATAACAGAAATAGAGTTTCAAGAATGGTCCTCGCCATGACTCATACTGAGGCTCAAATAAGGCTTGAAAGTTTACAATTTACTTGGTCAAATTTCAACCGTGATCATGATCGAATAGGTAAGGGAATTAAAACAGTTCATTAAACAAATCCTATACATTACTGACGATCGAATAGGTAAGGGAATTAAAACAGTTCATTAAACAAATCCTATACATTACTGACGATCGAATAGGTAAGGGAATTAAAACAGTTCATTAAACAAATCCTATACATTACTGACGATCGAATAGGTAAGGGAATTAAAACAGTTCATTAAACAAATCCTATACATTACTGACGATCGAATAGGTAAGGGAATTAAAACAGTTCATTAAACAAATCCTATACATTACTGACGATCGAATAGGTAAGGGAATTAAAACAGTTCATTAAACAAATCCTATACATTACTGACGATCGTTACAGTATTCCCAAACGCATTGCTTTGTTTTAGTAATTCTATGATTCTAAAACACATTGAAAGGCTTCTTACACCATCAAAAATCAACAACCATAATTATATTAGCTAATTAAGAACAAAATAATTTGCTCAAACCAATACTGCCGATGAACCTTATAACATTACTCTCTCAGGATTATCAAGCTTGGAAATCCTTTAGTGACATTTTCTGGTCACTTAAAATTTTGGACTCACGCGTAACCAAAGTTATAAAAATACTCTACCTGAAGGATTGCTTGACTGGAGAAGCAATGCAGCTCGTCTCAAATCTTCAAATGTCATCTGAAAACTTTAAAATTGAATGGAGTAGCAGAAATAAAATTAATTGGATCCTCACCACCAATCATTTAAATGACATCTTTATCCAAAAACCTAATGGTTTATGATCTTTTTTTTTTATTTTTGCACTCATAAATCTTTGAAAGGTCTCAACGCAACACTGCACACCATCAACAAAGTACTCATTGAACTTGAAGATTTTTGGACTCCCACTGACCATTGGAATCTCATACTCATGATTATAGCTGTAAACCGACGAACATGAAGCGTAGGAAGTGCGCAAAGTTACGATCGTCAAGCTACCCAAACTGAAGAACTTAGAAGACTTCGTCGAAAGACGAGCTCGAGCACTAGAGAACATAGAAGGGCGAGACACGGAACATATTCATTGGCATCAATCTCCTCGAAGCTCAACGCCTAGAATGAATATCGGTAGCTCAACAGGAAGGGTAAAACCAGACATGACTTTATAACGGCAAATTTTATCTCAAATCAAAATGTATTTCTCTTCGAAAAATGAATCACTATAAAGAGCCGTGATGTCCCCGTCATAGACGACACCGGGCAAAGGTCCTGAGTGGTGAAGGGAGGTGGAGAACGCGTCATAGGGTAGCCGGAAGAGGCTTCTAGGTCAGTGGTGCGAGGGTGACACGCGAGAAGCTAAGTCTATTTAAAGTACTAGAAGATGATGTTGTAAATTCTTTCTTGTAAGGGGGGACGAAGGATGCAGGAAGCTACAAGGCGTGTTTTAAGTAAGTACCGTTTTGCTTTCCGCCACCACAGCGCTACGTTCGGCGTTTAGCGAATGCGCGCTGGTTACCTACATATCTTGTCTATGCACTGACGCATTTACAGTCTGATTCTTCATTGTATACCTTGTTAACTGAGTGTTTAAGATGCCTCCGTCAATCGTGAGTCCCGCCGATTTTGTAAGCACGGTCCGTTATACGAATTCTTATTGCTTGAGCCTTTAAACCAACCGATATCGATCGTGAGGTCTGTGAAGTTTATTGACAAAACATTATGAGTAATGAAATGGTAAGGAAGTAGGTGAGAGCATTTAAGGATGGCTGCACAAAAGTGCATGATGAAGAAAGACATTCTACCAAATTTAAGCTCAATACGCCTAATTGTTTTTTGAGAAAAATAAAAATAAATGCTATAAAATATAAACTGATACAAACCTTTTCCCTTTAAAAGTATCGTACATGGATTAATTCAGTTACTGTAAAAGCAATAAATAAGTATTAATTTGATGCTGGAACCGATTCAAAAGCCCGCTAAAGATATAAAGAGGTTGTGTAATAAGTTTATTTTTATTAATTAAAGTTTGAGCTTTTTCAGCAGTCAGCTTAAAAAAACTAATTTAGTTATGTTTCCTTTGTCCCTTATTCTGACTTATCAGAGGTCCCAAGTTACATCCTATTGTGTAACACATTATCCTGCACCAAGCTAAGTCCTTCATTACTGTCGCTTTGTAGAAATGTCAATACAATGTGACACATCTTAGAGTTACTGGCCAACTCTGGCTCAAGTTGTGCAGTTGTCAGGGCTGATAAGTTGAGAATGGTTCAAAGAGCCAACTAGTCCTTGTTTCACTTTGTCAGATGTTATTTTACTTCGGTCACTTTTATTTCAGTAAAAAAGTACTATAAAAGCATTTCATAAACCACTTAAATGATGTAAAACATTTTAGTGAAAAAGTATTAAAATGTTTGAATAGGATTTTTGTCGAGACTTCATAAAAAAGACTGTAATATTTATCTTCAATGTTATTGGATTTTAATAGACATAACTAGCATATCTAAACAATACATTGCATTTAAGTAGATAAAGTAAAGTTCCGTGTAACCTTCCGGCCAAGGTCTAATGTTAGAGTTTTCAGGTCGCACTACTGCCTCTAACGTGACCTAACGACTACTTATGTAGCCGGGACTAACGGCTTAACGTGCCTTCCGAAGCACGGTGGTAGTCTGAGAAATTAAATTTCATGTGTCATGACCAGGAATTGAACCCGGGAATTGAGCCCAGGGGTTTTTTTGGGTGGTAGGCCAGTACTCTACCCACTCAGCTATGACTGCCACATTTAAGTAGATACACAGAAGCTATACTATTACATATAATGTGGCGAAGAATGACTTAAACCTTTTTTTTATAAGTATTTCAATAAACATGCATTTGTCACTGTCAGTAATTCCATCCTGTTGTATGGGTTGTATGATTCAGTGTTAAAAAGCAAACTATGAGAAAATGTTAACCTGAATTATTAAAATCAAATAAATAAAAGGAAAATAAATTCTCAGCTCGATTAATTAATATTTGTTTAAAGCTAGATTGAATTTAAAAAAGTTTTATGGTTTGTAAAACTTGTTGTACGAGAAAAACATTTTAGTTTTTTTTTATTTTACTACATAATCTTTTATTAACATTGAAGCTACTTAAAAATGTATGATCAATGTAAACAAACTAATATTCATTTTGATTTGACATAAAATCACTTTGATAGATCACATGTTTAGTGAAACAGTATTAAGACCTAGAACATTATTTTCATGTTATACATATTAATGTACTTCGGTATTTGAAAGCAATACATATAATAATTATTTAAAACCTATTTATTTAATCGTGGTTTGAAAAGACCTAAGCTTCTATCATTATTTTCATTTGCTCATACATTTAATTTTGAAGCATTAAAGTGAATCTTTAATAAAGGGGTTTCAACAGGGTAATTTATTAAAGAAATATCAATATCTTGAATATAACTAAACATTTTGGGATATCATGAAATCAATATGTTCAGTCTACACAAGATGGTCATTAAAACACCCTACGCTTTAATTATGACTAACTTTTCATGTTATTTATTTTAAGGAATGCAATTTTGATAAGCCTACCTCATTCCTATTCACCCCAAAAAATGTTTTTTGAGCAATCGTGTTGAATATAAATTATTCTTGTAGGCCCTACTTATTTATACCATTAATATTATAATGGTTTCAACTATAGAGCGCGATTGAATAAATACTACTTAATTGTTTTCTCGTGTTTTATATCTCACCCTGAACTCTATTCTAACATTAAATAAAATTATTAACATACCGTCATTTGCCAAGCATTCATCTAGATTCGAATTATTTGACTAATACAAAATACACGGTATCAGTGGACTGTCAGATAATTTCCGGGCCTGGCTTACGTCACTCCTAGAGGTACCTCCCGTCCCTTCTCTAGTACTCATTCACGAAGTGGTCTCCATAGGTTTTATAATTTATATTTCATAATCTAAATTATAAATTAGAAAATATGTTTAGTATTATAATTATAAATATAAGTTATTTGAAAATTTGTACCATCAGGGATGATGGTAATGGAGAGTAGGTCACAATTTTCAACCATAACATATTGAGTAGCCCCTCATTTAGAGAACTTTTTAAAATAAATATAATGGCGCAAATCTATAGGGCTCTACATTTGAAAATGTTGACCTACCCCCTACGCCATTACCCCTAAAGGTACAAATTTTTAAAATATCAATCATCAATGTAGCCCGTCATATCGGAGAAATTTACCACAAACTGATTTTAAATAAACCAAATAATAACAAAGTTAAAAGGAGGGTGTAACTTACTTTTTAATCACGCTGAAATAATAAATAAATAAATCTGAAAGCCTGTAATACGTGAAAATATAAACTATGAGAAACGTTATACAGAAATTAATGGATTTTAAAATATACTTTTAATACTGTTAAGTTAATATTAATCAACTTTCTTCAAATATATTACATAGCTAAGCTACGGAAAAATTGTGCAGTTTTTATTTCTCTGTGTAAAATAGGTTAGATCATGAATATGATTGACGGGAATGGGAACCCGACATGAATAATATTATTTATAGCTATTTTCTCAATAATATATATTTCATCAATTAAAAAAAACTTGAAATATTTTACAGAATATTCTGAAGAATTTAGTCAAATTTAATATATAAAGTTTGTACTCAGTAACATTTTGAATACTTCTTTACCTTGAGTGTATTTTACATCCCTATATGTAATAAAGTAAATAATTGTGTATTGAATTAACCTCATTGTTTGAATGAAAAATATATTCAAGTGACATGGTTCAACAGTCATCAAACAGTAGCCTACGTTTTGTGATATCTACCAAAGTTCCAAAAAATAACGCTTACAGTTGAGAATATTCAAATAATTAAAGTTTGTAAATGCACCACCTATAGGATATGAAAGTGATGAAATGGACGAGTATAATTCCGACACCCTCTAAAGCTTTATGAAAGATGGGAAACGAGGGATGTTCTGAGGCCTAAACTGATGAACGCTGTGGGATAAAACACAAACACCTCGGTTCACTGAAAATGATAATTAGCTAATTTTAGCTAGCTCATTTCCTATTCGTAGTGGATGTTATGACTTTCATGCCAGTACACTTTCTGCTACTTTCATTATACAGTTGACTCAAGCTATCATAATTTCACCGGATTATTCTTTTGCCAAGCATTGATGTTATCAAAGAACATTTCCTTTGGTAAATTAAATGTTAGGCAAAATGATACAAATCAACCATTATATAAATTAAATATAAAAATACAGTGTTATTGATTTTTTGAAACTGTTATTACTATTAAAATATCTAGTAACTGCGTGATAAGTGTTGTACTTACAACAATTAGGTAAAACCCCTTGAAGGTGGTTATATACGCAGTTTGGTTGTACACTGATGGTTATATGGGTTACAGATGGTATATGAGATCCTCAGCTGAATAATGACCACAAAACTGTTTACTCGTACATAATATAATAAGATTATCACTATGAACGAATACAGTTCTTTGTCATATACGGTCGGTTTTACTTGTGTGACCTCAAATTTAGTCGAATCATCAGGCAAAGCATAACTTAATGATTTAAATCCATTTCATCATTATTTAACATTGTGTTAACATTGTATACGAAATTTTATTAATTTCCATTAATACCACTTAATTTAAGTTATATCATTAGTATAAACATAACCAAGGCAGTTTCAGTTACCATGGAACAGTGGACCAGTGGAGTATCTGGCGTTCGTCTTTGAGTCATATAAAGTCATATAAAGTGGCTATTCCGTCTTTGCAAGTCAACGGTAGTTTCGCATTGTAATCTTAAAAGATGCCGACTAATCCAAACTCAAAACGCAATAAAGTTGTTGTTTGATAATTTTAGGTCAACAGTTAGCCTTAAAAAAAGCTTACATGACCTCTTAAGTCATTGAAAGAGTAAAATAAACCGTGATAACCCTCAGCGTTCCGTTCGTTTATAATCTACTCTATTACTAAATACTATACAGTATACTTGAAATAAGCCTCAGGCAGGTGTTTAGGTTGATTACAATTATTGTGATGCAAAATCTTTCCTAGATCTGCATGGACACATGTAGTCCTAAACTTGAAATGGCCACCACCCAAATACATAATTTTAAATATTTAAAATGTTCAACCATTGTTTTGTGTCTCCGAAATGCTACAATAGATTTTTTTAATAAACTGCACGATTTTAGGATTTCAAATATGGTGACTATTTGAAAATATGTATTCAAAGACAATAGTTATAAAAATTTTTAATAGTCAGGTTTACCTGCCGCACTCTGTAAAGTCCCTTTTTTGAGACTCATACCATATGATTACATAAAGTTACTTTTAAAAGTTATTAGAGTGATTATTTTTGGTTGGAAGTTGGAAGACGTAAATCGTGAAAATTACTGCAGTGATATTGCGGGTAACATACGTGCGATGATGAAGGCGCACGAAGTGGAGAAAAGTTTCTATAGGTTTCAGTTACTCCCTTCCCCCACTTAAGAGTGTGGTTTTTTTACTGTAGGCTATATCTTAAGTTGAGTTTTTCATTATTAATGTTCTTTATTAACTAACTTAAGTGAAAATGAAGGAAACTTATTATGTATAGAGCCTAAATAAAGTTGTCAGACAGTGTATGAAAGAGACGTTGTTGTCAATGATCTAGGTAGACAGCTGATAAGCGTGTGTCAGCCGCAGTCCTAGTCAGTGGTAGTAATGAATGACAGAGGCGAAGATAAGTCTGGTTGATTTACTTACGTGACTGTGAGAATTGTTGATCTGCTATAGATTTGTATTATGTCTCAGTATCTTGTTTGTAATGTTTCTAGCATAAATATTTTAGATATAATTGGATCTAGTCACTTTATTTGCTTAGCTTTGACGATGAGGTTAAAGTTTACACAAGGATGTAAGTATTTACAGGTGGGGAGAGGATAAGAATGATGATATCTTGAATGACATTCTATGACGAGTTGTATTGAATGACGTTCCAGCCTAGTTGTAGATATGATATAGATAGGAGGCAATGAAGCTCTTAGTAGGAAAGATAAGGGAAAAGACAAGGAATTGATTAATAATTTATTTTATATTACAGGAAAACAACTAAAAGTAAAATAAAATATGAGAAGGTAGAGAAAAAGAAACAAAAAATAATTATTGAATTGATCATGAATGTCGTTGCTTGCGTTAGGAAACTGTTGCTTGGTTAAAAATGCTCGTAAATCTAAATGCCCCCGTCGCAACAGGGTACTCAGCGAATTTCCAAATCAATAATGTAATAGTAATAATATATGACAAGTTTTATCAAATTCTGTCAATAAACATGAGAATTATTTGCCTATTCTCCATATGATTAACAGGACACATAATTAATAATTTGTCCATAATTATGACACATTAGACATGATATTCATTAGTAAACATTCGAAAAACGCATATTCAAAACTTAAAAAGTAATTCAATCGTTTCGAGGACTCGAAATTGAGACTCCATGGAGATAATGATCTAAAGTCTTCAGACTGTGGCACAAAAGTGAATATTACGTTTGTTAGTTTTCATATTCTAGATAAAATGTTAGATTAAAAGAAAATAATGAAATATTATATATACATAAAAAAAATAAAATATCTAAAATAATATTAAGTATTCTTAAAATATTAAAATAAAACTTACATTTATTCATTTACATTTTATGATTTATTACAACAATAAACATGTGATGATTACTAACACCTCAACAGACCTCAATCGTACGATTTTTAAACATTAATACTCCTTCACTAAAAATATAGTTCTAGTGTACCAAAAAAGTGAATGACTAGCAATAATTAGACAAAATTCGAAATTAAAATTAAGACACCGACCAAACCTGGTAAATTTTTCACGATGAACATGAGTGGTTGATGATTGTGTTGAGCCCATGGACATACGTCAATAATTGACGTATGTCCATGGGTTATGTCCATCGGTAATAAATTATTTATTACCGACAAAAACAGCTGATTCTAATGATCAGAGAAAGGGTGGTCATCATAGAACCGGCGACCTTCAGCCTACGAAGCGTGGGAAACCACTGAACCAACCTAGCCAATAAAAACGATCCGTCAACCTCAACAGATATGTAAGGGTACGATTTAAAGTACTTCCAACTATTTTTAGCTCAGTAAATTTCAGTTTATTGTTTTTTCTTGCCAATGTTTTTAGTAGCTTAATCTATTGAAAGAATAACTTAGCTATATTCTCTATAAGATAAAATGCAAAACACATACTCACAAACCAGGTATATAACGAATTTGAAACACCTGTAAACTAATATGGATAAGAATACATTACCATAACGGTATCATTTAAGTTAGCATTAAAAATCTTAATATATATCTTCTCTTTCGGTCTGTTGAATAAACTAAAATTTAATTGAAAATTAACAGCGCCAGTATGCTTTACTTTGTAATAACTAGTTAGTCTGGGAGGAATTTTCAATTTTCATTCAGAAGGGAATGAATCGTCGACACAGGATGCGACTAACAGAACAATGCCGTCACTGGGGACAAAAACCTTTCATTTCACCTGCGCTAAGTTACGATGTTTAGAAAAACTGAATGTTACGGTTCCCAACCCTGATACCCTGCTATTGAAAGCTCGTAAGAAATGACTAGCCACGGTATTTTCAAATTGTATTAATTACTTCATGATTTTTAACAAATACCTTTTTTATAGGTAACATTTTTATATTAATCTTGAATGACTCTCTCTAGGTCTTCTAAGCACAACAAATATTTAGTTCATTACGAACAGATTATTTTATTCCGTAATTGGTTGCACTAATACCACCTAGACCATTGTGTTGGTCAATAATTCATTTTCTTTTTTAAAAAAAGGTACTTAAAATTAAGTAACATACAATGGGACATTTATTTACCTAAAAATTCCGATTTTGCGGTTTTTTAGCTTTAATAGTTCTTAAGATAAAACAATTTTGTAACAAATACAAAATGGCGGGTATAGGCTAAACGAAAGATTTTTTGGCTTAGGTTTATTGAATAATTTTTTGATTATTTTGAAGAGTAGGTACCATTATCCCTTGAAGTTTTCCAACTGTAATTAATACCCTGTAAAAATAGTTTTATTTTCCATTTATTTGAACCACCTTTTTTAAATATTCTAAGATTAATAAAAAATGTAAACTTTTTGTAATGTTGGTTGTAATGTAATGGCCTGCCTATTCAGAATTGTTTTAAGCAGTTGGTTAAATTTTACATATTGAATGACTTTCGTCTCAAAACAACCAACAAAATTTTCGATATGATGAGAAGCAAGAGTATAAATAGGTTTATGTTCACTTTCATGTACCACATCAAAACAATGGCCAGTCATACGAGCTCCAAATTTAATTCGATGTTTTATCTGAATTTATTGATTTATGTTGGGAAATGTTTGCATGCTATTAGCAAATCACATAATGGGTTTCACAAGTTTATTTTCCAACCGTTGGGTAAACCTTGTCTGTCATATTACTTTAGAATCCAGTGGATCAACAAATATTTGTTCAAATGCCACAGTAAAGTTGTTTTAACGTTTTTATTCATGACCATGATATGTGCACACTGTATCTGGACTCAACATAACATGTTTTTATTTTGTGGTCGTTCAAGACAATACGAGGTGGTCCAGAAAATATATTTTGGGTCAATAGCGATTTATCAAGACATTAAATGCTGTTTTCAATACAGTATTATATTCATGAGTGTTGTTTTTTATGAGTTCTGTAGATCTAATAAATTTTGGGTCACTGGAGTAACCGTTTTAGTTTATATTTTTGGAATTTCAAACTGCTTTTGTGTATATACATTTTATAACGAATGGTTTTTTTAGCATCTGGGTCTTGCCCTGAGGACTACGACAACGGCTTAATTGCCTATGGGACATGCACTAAAAAGAAGCTTAAAATTTTAACCATCTTGGTGTTTTTTCCTAAGCTTGGCTAATCTTTCGGAGATTAACCACATTGCACGGACGGCGTGTTTAACAGTAGTCCTCAAACTCCAAACCACAACTTTCAAGACTTCCACCGGTAGAGTAGCATTGAAAACTCAAAGTAGTACTGTAATACAATATGATTGTCGAAAGATATTATAATATTGTTGAAGTTCAATATTTTCTAATTTATATTAAAATCTTTGATTAAAATTCAACAAGGAAAAATATAAGATGTAATTTTTATAACTAGCTTAGACACTACAATGTAATGGTCTTGTCTTGGGACAGTAAAATTACAAGGCTTTTGGTAAACAAAAAATAAAATAATATTAAAAAAATAACCAAGTATGGAACAAATTTTAAAAGATATAACTGAATAGTAATTATATAAATGTTGATAAATAAAAAGGTATGCTAAGTTTTTTCCACAAAAAAATATGAGCTTTAACCAGTTTTTCTGGCGCCTGCGACTCTAGCGGCAGCTAGGAGAACTAGTGCGCCTTGTAATGGCTACAAGAACTACGATAGTGACGATGTTATCAGCGCGCGATTGATCTTCGAGGGAGGTAATACGGCTTTGAGGGTGACCTATAATAACAAAGCAGTAGTCATTTTAAAGCTTATTCCATTAAACGACCGGTTTTCAACAACATTTATTTTATTCGCAAAAAATGACAAAAGACAATCATAAATGTGTGATAAACTACAATGTGCACTTACTTGCACAGATGCAGGGACATATTATCAAAATACCAACTCTCATCACCTTACACGTTCACTGGGTAGTGTGTACAATTCACCTACTAATCAACTTAAACGTTATATAGAATAAGAGGTTGTCTGAATCCTTATTCAAAACATACAGCAATGGACTGAATAAAATCAACCTGAGAAGCTAAAATGTGTACTTACAAAAGATAACGGAAATGGCGAAACGGCCCAGAAGTAAAATTACCTTCGTCCCCGAGCACTTCTGCAACGTGGTATCTGATCGAGATTCTGCTTTTGCTAAAGAAATATTTTATCCTTACTCTTATGAATTTAGATTCGCAACGTTACATTATTTCTATGTCATACACATCCTATTAGTTTAAAGGGCTAAATAATATGTTGTGATACCAGTTTATAATACAGTTATGCGTATTTTGTCATATTCATTCATTTTTAATTTTTTTTTAAAGATTAAATTGAAATTAAATAGTTTGTTTTAAGAATTACAAAAACATAACTTATTAATGATTTGGTACTTTTTCACCAGTAAATCAATATATATTGCGGAAAATATACGAAATATAAAGTGAAAAACACTCGTAAATTATATCTAATTTCACGTTCCTTGTGTTTTAAGCTCTAGGCACTGTTAGGAAAACATCTGGGTAATCACTATAGTTCTCTAATATACTAGTACCTGTAGTTTTACACATTGGACTTATTATTAACATTACCTAATATGATAACCGAATAGAATAATATGTTATCACATTGTCGAATAGTTAGTGAAATTGCGGTTTTCAAATTTGCCCGTTACCAAGGAGTTTGATATGTATTAATACGTTTAAAACAGCTTTAAAACATTAAATTGCGGTCAAACATACAGATAACTCCAGGTGCCAGGAGACTGAAAATGTCTCGGCAAAACATACTAACTTGAATTCAATTACTCATAAAAATAGCTCGAGAAAAAACCATGTCAATTGGAAACATTTTAAATATGGTTAAGATCACAAGACATAAAACATAGCCTAGGAATGAAAGGACAACATAAAACAAATATAAAATAAAAACATATGGTCTTGAACCATATAACATCTTTCCACTGAGCTGAGATTAGCAATCCTAAGTTCGTTTCCTTAACTGGTCTGTAGTTTTTAACTATACTATTTTAACTCGACAATTCGATCCTGGGGGCCCGAGTCAACTTGCCAAGTATCTCTTCCTAACCTCTTCAAAAAGCAGTTAAAAGTTCAAATGAGGTGCTATTTAAAATATCTCTCATCATTATTTCTTTTTAATTTTATTTTATTCTTATGTATTATTGTACAAGACATGTTATAGACCATAGCATATACCTTTAATAGTAGGCCATACAACAGGTTAGATCTAAGTATGTTTAGGTAACTTTTCTTATTATTCTTTCTACTACACAAGATGGGATAAGGGAAGACTATAAGTCATGAATGTCTTATGTTGTTTGTATCCTTATACATGTAAACATAATTTGTGTATATATGCATATTTATCGTTTCTACATTAATCACTACATTATGTTTGTATATATTAATGTATATTTTGTAATGTTGTAAAGTAGGTCTATTTAGTATGATAGTATTTGTAATTAATTGATAACCTTCATTAATGTTATTATCTATTTAGTGACAAACAAGCATCGCTTATATTCTTTAGACTCCAAAAAAGAGAATGTTAATTTCCCGGAAAACCCTTGACAGCGACATGGGACCAAGCAGCCATTATTTTTCGATGTGTTAAAATACACCAATAAGCATGAAGAAATGTATCACTTTTTATGTTTTTTATAAACAGTTTGTATTACTATTTATAAAAATACAGCAAAACCCTAAAATTAACTAAACTTCATAATTGAATAGTTTGGTTGTTTAGTTGCATAGCTAACTCAACATAACAAACTGTTATGAAAATATGTAATTTGTTTACAGGGGAGAATGGTTGTCTGACCAAATCTTAATTAAATAAACTCTATTCATTGATTACTAAAACATTATTGAATCTAGTATGTACATAATATTGTTCTTTATGTATTCTTAAACCTCATCTTATAAAAGGTTTTATTATTAGAGAATTATAGAGACTTAACGAAGCATTCAATGAAAGTTGCCCAATAAAAAGACTTACAACCATGAAACTTCAATTAAATAATTAGCACAAAAGTAGAAGTTGAATAACCGAGCAGAAATCAAGTTGGGGGATACACCAGACTATATTAAATCGCCTGCGAGTTAACACTAATTGAAAACATAAATCAGACGAGACTCGAGCCGCCTTTCCGATGTCACAGCGGCAAGTTTGGAGCATTTAGCAGCGCTCATTATACTAAGGGACTTTAAATCTGCCCTTTCACAAAATTCAAAAAAAAATTAAAATTCACAAAAATACTGTTTATTTAAAGCGAGCTACATTGCAAACATTACGTTTATTCTGGTATAAATTCGCAAAAAATATAATATTGTAAAGCTGTGAAGTGTGTGAACTACAAATATGATTTGTTATTTGCATTTTAGCGAATTTCCCATAGGGAAGAAGCTATTACCGTAGGTCTCATGGTAAGACTTAAGCCCGGGACCATGTTATTTTTTCTTATTTAGGTGCCCAGAGTCCAAAAACAATAGTCGTTAAAATTTATATATATATATATATATATATATATATGTATATATATATATATATATATATATATATATATATATATATATATATATGTGTGTGTGTGTGTGTGTCTGTTAGCACGATAACTCTCGTAAAAATGGTCCGATCGAGACCAAATTTGGTAGAGACGTGTATTCCTACAAATGCTCGGGCGAGTTCGTAAACCAGACATATCGGTCAATGGAAACGGGTAGTTTAGGGGGATTTTGTACCCCAAAATGGGGTTTTCGCGTTTTTCACGTGTAATTTTTAAAAATTTCTAATATTATATTTCACCATTGGAATCAGCTTAAAAAACTACACAATTAAGTTCCTTAAAGTTTTTCTCTATCTCCAATGGTTACCGAGATATTAAAAAATCTAAACACAGTACGTTGTATTGTGGGGCTCCAATGTTAATCTTATGGAGGATAGGGAAAAATTAATATTTCCCATATTAATCAATATTTTTTTATGAAACTTGATATTTAGCTTCATGTGGTTGAGATCTATCCATTTATGCTTAAAAATCATAGTTTATGTGTGTTATCATGGCAGCAAACCTGCATACTCTTTTCCCATATTAATCATATAGGGAATAGGCAAACTCCTTTATTTATGGACAGATGTTGATGAAAGTTGGTATGAATGTTAAGATAAAAATTATTTATAGAAGAAATGACTGCATTCAGTGTTTCTCACAGCAGCTAACCTGCACACTCTTTCCCATGTTAATCTTATGGAGAATAGGCAAATAATTCTCATGGTTATGGACAGATTTTTATAAAACTTGTCATATATTATTATTATATTATTGATTTGGAAATTCGCTGATTACGCAGGTCTGCTGCGACGGGGGTATTTATAGTTTTATAAAGTAGAGAATATTTTTAATATTATAAGGAATTTTACTTTTATAAAACGCATAATCTACATACTGATTTAAAACATAGTAATTTACCAAAATTACATGAAATTCTACAATTTTTTATTTTACTTTCTATTATACCTAGCAAAATCACAAAATATACAAAAATTTATACGTAAACGTCATCTAATAGCTTATTCAATTCTTTGACGTACTCGTATTACTTTCAATACATCCAAGGGAAAAAGGAAATACCCCCGTCGCAGCAGACCTGCGTACTCAGCGAATTTCCAAATCAATAATATAATAATAATATATGACAACTTTTATAACAATCTGTTCATAACCATGAGAATTATTTGCCTATATTCTCCATAAGATTAACATGGGAAAGAGTGTGCAGGTTAGCTGCTGTGAGAAACACTGAAAGTAGTCATTTCTACCATAAATAGTTTTTATCTTAACATTCATACCAACTTTCATCAACATCTGTCCATAAATATAGGAGTTTGCCTATTCCCTATATGATTAATATGGGAAAAGAGTATGCAGGTTTGCTGCCATGATAACACACATAAACTATGATTTTTAAGCATAAATGGATAGATCTCAACCACATGAAGCTAAATATCAAGTTTCATAAAAAAATATTGATTAATATGGGAAATATTAATTTTTCCCTATCCTCCATAAGATTAACATTGGAGCCCCACAATACAACGTACTGTGTTTAGATTTTTCAATATCTCGGTAACCATTGGAGATAGAGAAAAACTTTAGGGAACTTAATTGTGTAGTTTTTTTTAAGCTGATTTTCAATGGTTTTATATATATATATATATATACATATATATATATATACACATACATATATATACATATATATATATATAAATTTTAACGACTATTGTTTTTGGACTCTGGGCACCTAAAGAAGAAAAAATAACATGGTCCCGGGCTTAAGTCTTACCATGAGACCTACGGTAATAGCTTCTTCCCTATGGGAAATTCGCTAAAAAGGAATAAAACATATTGGAAAGATGTGGATAGTTAAATTGATAGTTAACATTGCAGATTGTGTGACTTGTTACAAACATCTAAAGCTAAAAATAATAATAATGGATTTTAACACTGTTTTTATCATTCTTACAATTATAGTGATGTGATGATTAAAACCCGCGCAAAGGAAAGTCATCGAGATGAGGACGACTAGTGAATAGTGTATCTATTTAATGTGAGTTAAAACTGTTATCTGATAATTTATTATCCACTTATTCTTTCCATAAAAATCCTTAATACAATACATGTAATTTTATTAATATACTACCAGTAAGCTCGTTCTTTTTACGGGACTGTGTGACTCAGTTTGAGGAAGCAGAACTTTTACGACTAACCTTATATAGTAAATACTTAAGTTTATTTATACGATAAGATAGCAATTTGTGTATAGTATAGTTATGAAATAGCTTCAAAAATGTTTAAATGAAAAACAATATATTTTTTGTATAACATTTTGTTATTTCTCTTCGTAAATTACTTTAATTAATGTTTAGTAAAACATTAAAAATGAGTCCAATATCGCTCAAAACTGGGGTTTTGAGAGCAAATTGTTTTATTTTAATAGGGCGCTAGTCAGTCAAAAAATTTAAATTTAATTCGGGAATCTCAGTTTTATAAAATTAGGGAAATATATCAAGAGAATAGCTATTTGTGCTTGAAGAGAGCAAAATGGGTGATTGCCTCACTCAAGAGACATCCTTATACACGAGCCGTAGGCGAGTACATGGTTTCTTGAGTGAGGCAGTTTCACTTTGTACTCGAGTTGCACATTATGTTTTACCTACCGTTTCCATAAAACATAGAAATTGGTAAAGAAATGTTCTCATTTTAAAACAAAAGTGAACCTTTATAACGATTTTTAGAATCAATAAAACAGGAATTATCTTCACAAAAATTATTATTGTTCTTCTTCTCAAAAAATATTGTTCTGGTGTAGAAGAATAATCACTAAAATCACTGTAAATATTCATTTTGTTACGACAACACAACAAATTCAAATGCTAATAAAAATTCAAATCAATAAAACAAAATCATCCGGTCACGGCGGAAGCTTAGACGAATACGGAAAACAACAGCTGGCCAGCTGATTTACAGCCAGTGCTGCCAACGTATTTCGCACTCATGCGTACTTACCATTTTTATTTAATCTTAATTTTAATATATTCTGAACCTGTAAATACCGTAAAGTGAACTTCACAGTCTCTCAGCTGAACATACCGCGGGCTAATTCATAGCATTACAAAATGTGCCCGAGATCTGTCTTACGGTTCGTCCGACATGTGGACCGCCATGCCCGCCAACACATCTGACCATCATCCACTGGTGGTAGAGTAGAATATACTCTAGGTCTGGTGCTGAGTTCTTGGAATATTTCCATCAGATTTGTTCGACATAGAAAATACCCCCGTCGCAGCAGACCTGCGTACTCAGCGAATTTCCAAATCAATAATTTAATACAAAACAAGTTTTATAAAAATATGTCCATAAACATGAGAATTATTTGCCTATTCTCCATAAGATTAACATAGGAAAGAGTGTGCAGGTTAGCTGCTATGAGGAACACTAAAATAAGTCATTTCTACCATGAATAATTTTTATCTTAACATTTATACCAACTTTCATCAACATCTGTCCATAAATAAAGGAGTTTGCCAATTTTCTATATGATTAATATGGGAAAAGAGTATGCAGGTTTGCTGTCATGATAAACACATAAACTATGATTTTTAAGCATAAACTTATGGGTCCCAACCACATGAAGGTAAATATCAAGTTTTATACAAAAATATTGATTAATATGGGAAATATTAATTTTTAACTATCCTCCATAAGATTAACATTGGAGCCCCACAATACAACGTACTGTGTTTAGATTTTTTAATATCTCGGTAACCGTTGGAGATAGAGGAAAACTTTAAGAAACTTAATTGTGCAGTTCTTTAAGCTGATTCCAATGGTGAAATATAAAATTAAAAATGTTTTAAAATTACATGTGAAAACCGCAAAAAACCTGATTTTGGGGTACAAAACCCCCCCAAACTATCCGTTCCCATTGACCGATATGTCTGGTTTACGAACTCGTCCGAGCATTTGTAGGAATACACGTCTCTACCAAATTTGGTCTCGATCGGACAATTTTTACGAGAGTTATCGTGTTAACAGACACATATATATATACATATATACATTATCTTTAAATAAGTCAACCGAGTACCCTTATGAAACATTTTAATTATTACTTCGACATGTTTCGGGAATCATCCCATCTTCAAGAAGTACAAAGAAGATTGTACTTCTTGAAGATGGGATGATTCCCGAAACATGTCGAAGTAATAATTAAAATGTTTCATAAGGGTACTCGGTTGACTTATTTAAAGATAATTATATTAGTAGCCCTACTTGATGAACTAAATAGTGAAACATATATACATATATATATATATAAATTTTAACGACTATTGTTTTTGGACTCTGGGCACCTAAAGACGAAAAAATAACATGGTCTCGGGCTTAAGTCTTACCATGAGACCTACGGTAATAGCTTCTTCCCTATGGGAAATTCGCTAAAACTTGGGCGAGTGTGAGCTCATCAGTTATCAGATATGTTTCGTTGGGCGTATGTAGATGAATTTCGTACTTGCCAGTTACTTTGCTAATATACTAGTATCGTATAAATCATTCTCCAGAGGAAGATCAAAAGCAGTTCAGTTTGATTAGTCAGCTGTCTTGCCAGCATGATGGCTACATGAAAGTCATCATGCTTGCTGACTTATTGACCAGCAAGTCGGCTACTTGTTGTCCAGCAGGTAGGCTTACTTGCCGGCCAGCAAGTCTGCTACTACTCAGCCAGTAGGTTGGCTATAAGTCGACCGATATATCAGCATATTCTGATGGGACTGTGAACTCATTCATTATTTCTTTATTACTTGTTCAGTTTGTCTGCAGACTGGGTCGGCGCATGGCCTCTTACGTGTTTTTCTAAGAATGTCCTCAAAAAGTGATTTATTTTTACTAAATACAATAAATTATTTCATTTTTATATGTTTAATTTAAGCGAAAGATATATTTATCATGGGATTGACTATGGTACTGAAAATTTATATATCGTTTACTAACGTTGAACATGATGTTTGCAACTTTTTACAAAATTTGTGTATTTGACGTTAATAAATCGTGGGATGACAAGTTATTTGATGTCAGCCGTCAAGTTGAGTCATATAAGTCGCGACCGTCTGTTGATGTAGGACAAAGGAAAGCAATTACTGTCGACTTGGGGAGGGGATTTTGGCTCAATTAAAGAGCGCTTGATGCCAGCTTTCCGGACCTGATAATTGCTATCAAGATGGCTATGGGGTTTTTAAGATTCTCTACTAAACGTTCCGTCATAATATTATCATTTTAATATTTATAGACTACCTGAAACTGATCAAAGTTTTTGTAGTAATAGTTTAACATTACCCTTTGTTACTAAACTTTATGACCGTGATAGTTTAACTCGTTCATAAGGATTTTTGTGATAAAATATAGGTATTTAAAAGTACAAACCCTATTAAAGGGTGGTAAAAAAAAATTATGTTTGCATATCAGCACAAATTTCCTGAAAAATGTTAAAGGCTAATTAATGAAGTAGGATTTTATGTCGGTTATTTTAAAGGTAGCAGAACATTTAAATATAGCCTTACCATCGTAAAATCCAAAACACTATAAAATGTGGCCTCTAAAGGTTTTGTATTTTTAATATTAGAAACATTCAATACATTTTTAAATACAGATAACACAATATCTATAATTATTCTATAAGAAAACCAAAATATCTGTTTTAGCCACTTTCTAGTTCAAGGTAGGATCTGGAAATCATCTCACTTAACTACTCCATAAATACTAAAATGTTTAATTATAAGTAGACACAACATAAAAAGACACAACTCTGAATAATCTCAAGTAAATGTATTGGGGAAACCGCATTATCAGTTTACATAGTCATGCATTTTACTACCAATATAAATATATTTACATTTTTGTTAGAGATTTGTTTAATATTACTGCAAATGCAACTAATTTAAACTAGGTATATTTTCTGAGTATATTTTGATGAAAGAAAAACCAAATGTTTTAAACGTTGTTCTCGTAATAAATATCCTCTTGATGTTAGTAAAATTACTTTTATTGGTAAAATCACAGAGTTTATTTGTTTTCAATAATTTTATTGACATTGCTATATAAATCGTACTATTTTACTCAAAGACACTCATGAAAGTAATTATTAAACTTTTGTTAGACTTTTGAACCGTTGGTGATTCCTTAAAACCTGATGTACCCTCAGATATAGGAGGTTCTTGTTTATTCACATTATTGTTTATAGATGGACAACAAAATCACAGTTTTTCATCGTTTACCCCACCGCAATCTTGGCGAAAACGGATTAAACTGTCAGGGTGCAAACATTAAACCGATTTACTATCCAGGCCAAGCTTATATTATATTGGCCAGGCTAATGAATTGTTGACTTTCAATTTGTATCGCAGGATATCATCCTACATAATTATGTGTGAGTATTAATTAGTAAGATATACTATGTTTATAGTGGTTAAACATAGAAAATATTGAATAAAATAAATTATAACTACTGCGTAATGACTTAGTTTTAGTAATTGAGTTTTATTCTTACATTACGCAATGTTTGTTTTAAAAAGATGATTAGCTAAAATCTAAATAACAAAGTCGTGTTAGTTAGAACAGTTATAACTCTAGAACGGCTGGGCCGATTTAAATGATCTTTGATTTTTTTGGATTCGTCTCTGCTCCACGTATTCAGTTTTGTATTTAACCTTAGGGCTAAGCCCTCTGGTATGCAAAGTGTGTGTATGGTATGCTTATAAGAAAAAGATGTGATCACTTTGATCATATGCATATATCAATAATGTGTATATTTTATTAATAGCTGATTTTGTGTCCCTTTATTTTCACCAGTCGACAGCTAACGTCATTTTGCGTCATTCTCAGCGAAAGTTTTTGATCGTTTTGAAAAACACTTTTTATAGAATTTTGGTTGGTTTGGTTGTCCCAGTTTAGTTAATAATGGTTTTATTTGTGTGAGTGGAATTGATGAATGTTAAATTACGCGAGTATTATTAAAAAAACAATGCCGCGATTCAGAAAATGTAATTTCTCCTATAAAACCTGTATTGCAGTTAGTTTTGGTTCGGGTTTAGGTTGGATTGATTTGTTTTCTGTGAATGTTTTAATGTGTCTTATCGTTACAGTATTCTTGTTAATTATGCCGCAACTCAGAATACCTCATCTTTCACAACGAAGCCATAATGCTATTCGACTTTGGAACATGGACGTGTTAAAACTAACACGTATTTACTGTTGGGTGTTACGAAGTTCACCGGGTCAGCTAGTGTATATTAAATTAAAAGGTAATTTTAACGTTTATGTATGAACAACTAATGTGCAAATGAGTTATAAACGCTTCAATGGATCCACTGGCAGGCGATGTAATGCAACTTCTCACCACTGTGACATCATTGTGAAAAGTATTGTCTATTCATGAAGGCTTTACACATTTTACATAGCTTTACTTAAAGCCATATCATCACTAATCAATTTATACATTTATAGATCTTCCTTTAAGGTATTAAGGTTTAAAAGGTTTATTAATTTAAAAATAAGTATAAGTATTAAATTGATGGCTAAAATAAAAGTAATAACCTTCGTATAATTATTATGTATTTCACTATCCAACTATTGATTGTGACTTTGAAACTACTGGACTGATTGAGAATACATTAAATCCACACGATACCCTGATATTAGCATCGGTTATATGCGAGTGTATACATTAATATCAATAATTAATTCTCGTATATACATTACTTGTTGTCACATTGAAATGGACATTTGATTATGACATTACTCGGAATTGTTCTATTGTTATTGTACCACGGTATTATAAAGACGGTCCTTATACGAAGGCCAGGAGTGTTTTATTGTTAATTTTTTTTATTTGAGATTCAGTGACCTGTTTTACTACTTTTACTATTGCACGGTTAAGGGGAGGGGCATTTTTGTGATTTTTGTTCATACTAGCATGAGTTGCTTAGTGATTTTATTACTCAGTTGCAGTCATAGCTGAGTAGGTAGAGAACTGGCCCACCACTTAAAAGATCCGGGTTTGAAAAGCGGCCATGACACAAATGAAATCTAATTCCTTACACTGCGACCTTGCATCGGCAATAAAAAAATATTCATATTATGAGCATGGCCATTGCCCAAAACACATTATACATGGAGTGTCATGATTTTAAATTTATTATTTTCATTTTTGTAACAGGCATATAAAATCTAATTACTATTATTATTAGCATTAGGTCTATTAGTTAGATATCAACCAATTAGTTAGTTGAGAGTTGCGAAATGAATAAAGTAGTACTTAACCTCGTATAAAACATAATACCATTATGTTTTAAACTTTATTTTTAAGCTTAGAGTGAAACTTGAATATTGAAGTTCAAGAGTAGAGAGTTCTAAATTAAACAAAGGATGTCAATTAGCTGATTTATTCATGATTCCACTCTATCAAAAAACTTAATCTCGTTTCCAGCTATTTTTACTGTTTAAGAATTTCCTCTTAGAACTATTTTACCATGAAGTTAGTGTGTTAAAATTGTAAAAATTGTTAGCCTAGAAGTGATTTAAAATCTCTAAAACTATTCACTAACAAACATAGTTTTATTTTATTCAATGTAAATTTAAAAAAAGGAAATAAGATAACGTAAAACTAAATATTTTGTCTTATAAGTATATTTTATTTTTAAATTGTTTACATAAGAAAAGCAAAAATAAAAATATTTAAAACAAGTGCTACATACTTTCGGGATAGTGTACTTCAATATTATAAGCTTGAACTTCTACCTTTCTAAGTAAATCATTGAAGCTTCGGATATACTGTCCCTTACCACTGCCTTAATCAGTTCCAGCCCAAGCCTCCTTCGGAAATGGCAACTAGCTAGATAATATGACTGGACTACCATGAAATACACAACATGTTAACTATAGGGAATCGAACTGATCACGATGTAAGCTATGCCAAACACATTTAAGACACACCGCTTATGCGAGTACGAGTAGACACTTGTAATCGTATATTTTCTTTTTCGGTTGTATCACTTTAACGAAAGAACCGATTGGGAAACTGAGGTTACTAAGTTGAATTTTTCAAGATGTACAACTTTGGTTATGTGACATTTTCTCGAATCTTGCCTCTTTCACCCTTAGATAGCGTTATTTTTATCCACTTTTTCAACACATTTGGATTTCACGTTACGTTATTATAGTATATAGAGGGCTAATATTTGGCACACCCCTTTTTCTTATAGTCATAAGTATGAAAACGTAATAATATTGCAAGATAATAACATTTCGAA
The DNA here is from genome assembly GCA_023375725.1 of Nephotettix cincticeps. NCBI lineage: Eukaryota > Metazoa > Arthropoda > Insecta > Hemiptera > Cicadellidae > Nephotettix > Nephotettix cincticeps. Next base: position 42,489,358 of record CM041786.1, on the reverse strand, counting down.
AATGATACAATTTTTTTTTGTAAGAAGTAAAACACGGGTTCTGTCTCAATTTATAATATCTCTTTATGCCTGTGTCAAACAGTTTTTCTCAGTAAAATATTATCCAGATTTGTAGTTAAAAAATATGCATATTTTCTGTTTTTGGCTATTTCTCTTGAACATGATGACCTATCAAAAATGGAGGAAATCTTATGAAACGTAAATTTTCGAGATATTCATTTTTGGCTATATGGTTTTTTGTCGTAGCTCATTCCCTTTATTATTAGATAGCGTTACATTTTTGAGAAAAAAAACTTTCCACCGTCTCAAGTTATTATCGTGTATGGCCAAGAAAAAAAGCAATAGTTAATTCTAACTTTATAACATCTACAACTTTAAACATGTAATGTTGAGACCTCAAAAATTACAACCAACCAGAACCTCCACATCACAACGGTTGCCTAGGTTACGTGAAAAGTTACTAAAAAATTAAAACTTTAAAACTAAAAGGTGGCATGGGGGTGGTTATTAGTAAAGTTTGGTAAAAACCCTTTTTACCATTTATTAATACGAGTAATTTACAGTAACCCTAAATTGTGAATTTTTTATGAATTGTGTTTTCTTGATCTTTTGTGTGAACTGTTATGTATAAGAAGCAAAAATAAAAGTTTCAAAATATGTTATAAAGTTATAAATGAGGTAAAATTGTATTTAATATTTAAGTTAAACTTAAATAATAATTCACTTTTATAAATATAAACATAAACACTTTTACTTCCACTTTTATTAGATTGTAAGTAGTTTCATAAGGTAGTTTCAATAATGATATAGTTTAGCCCCATCCCTCCGCTGGTTTTCGGACGGATCATAGTAAATGATGGTTCTTTAATAACATTGGGACACCTGTAATAGACGGACGGAGTGTATGAATGCACTCATTGCATGCAATGTATTTGGAAAACGTACGTTAAAACTGTATGCTTAAAAGTGCTCGTAATGGTAACATTACAATTGAATAAATACATACATAATATCTAAATACAACGTATATAGTTTAAACTATTAACTTTGATTTATTCATATTGATCAAATTAGAATTATTTGTATATTGTTCAGTATTTAGATATAAAAATCTGTATGTAAATAGCAATTTAGGATGGGACGCAGAATGGAGGAGATAAGGAATATCAACAAAAACGTTTGCAGTGAGATTTATATATTGACATTGCAGGAGATCGTAAATTTGGAGTATTCCTTAAAGCCGGTTTGGTCGGTTGGCTTATATCACTGTTGCCAGGACTCGATATCAAATAATGTATTTCACTTTTAACTTATCTCATTCAGAATAGCTTATTTTAAACTTCTTGCCAATTTTATTTAAAGTATCTTACACTTTAACTAATTTTATTAGTTAAAAAAGGCCAGTATAGAAGTTTTGGAATTTCGGAAAGATTAAATTGGAGATAAACATTTAAAGAAGGCAAATCTTTATAAGAATATTTCTACATGATTTATTAAATTTATAAAAAGCTACATTTTAAAAATTCAATATAAACAACACTAATTTGTGATATTATTGTTAATGGCATTGTTAGTATATATTATTTAAGATTTTTGTCTCGTGCGTAGTTCTTCCTAATAATTTTTTCATCGTTATTCATTATATGAAGCCGATATTGATCAATATAATTTTAACTATATCAAACCTTAGAGCTACACACATTTTAAAATGAAAATATTAATGTTAAAAATATGTTTAAAAAACATAATTATTATTTCTCACACAGTAGGGGTAAACTACTACGAGTATAATGACATTTGGGGTAGTAAAAGACTGAAAACTAGATTTTTGACAAATACGAGTGGCAATGTTATTATACAATTTTAATTTTGCTCAAACGCCTTGTTGCAAAACATTCTCTGCTAGGCTAAACAGTTTTAAAAGTTCTGAGAGGTACATCACTGATAAGTCTTCTCGAGCCATCTAAAACTGCCAACTCTAATAGCGCTATATCCTCAAGATGGCCTTTTAAAAGAGCTATAAGTGAATCAGACTTTAAAAAGCTGTAGCGACATTTAAAGTAAATCTATCTTGCTGTAGAACATACAATATTACTAAAAACAATACATACATGTTATTGTATCGTAACTTTCAGTACAAAATATAATATAATATAATACAATATCATTAAGGTGGTTTTAGCTTAATTTTATTCCAACGTCAATTTCTTAAATTAGCTTAGATTTAACCTTCCTTATGAAAGGAGTTCATTAAATAAATGTTTTTTTAAATATGTCGATAACTAAACAAAGTATACCAATTCTTTTCTTTATAAGAATTTAATGGGCAGTGAGTACCAGGTGTGCTGCTGTAAGAAACATTGGGGGTTTTGTGGATTTAATAATGAAACTTATCTAGGTGGATTTGCATATCAAATTTTGAAATAATAGCATATTTATGTAATTAAGAGAGTTATTGATTTTTAATTATTCTCCATAAGATTAACATTAGGTGTGATTTTTGAGCTGAATCCAATGGCAAAATGAATAATTAGATTTTTAATAATCTAATTATTCATATCACATCTAATGAATAATTAGATGTGATAGTGTGGTGCATGACGTATGAGACGATCACTTGACGAGGTGGTGTGGTGTTTGACGAGGTGGTGTGGTGTGGTGGTGAGGTGCATGACATGTGTGACGGTCGCTTGACTTGGTGATGTGATAGTGTGGTGCATGACGTATGAGACGATCGCTTGACGAGGTGGTGTGGCGCTTGACGAAGTGGTGTGGTGTGGTGGTGAGGTGCATGACATGTGTGACGGTCGCTTGACTTGGTGATGTGATAGTGTGGTGCATGACGTATGAGACGATCGCTTGACGAGGTGGTGTGGTGTGGTGGTGAGGTGCATGATATGTGTGACGGTCGTTTGACTTGGTGATGTGATAGTGTGGTGCATGACGTATGAGACGATCGCTTGACGAGGTGGTGTGGTGTGGTGGTGAGGTGCATGACATGTGTAAAAAAACATTTCAAAAACCTTTCCTATACGTGAGAGAAAAAAATATCAATGAAATTTTTAGTCCCAAATTAATTTTTATATATACACATGCATAATGACTACTTTTAGATTTTTTTTAACTTTTGTGTTGGTAAATTCAATAATCTTTCGAACAAAATTAACTTTTTTAAATCATATTGTACACTAATGCTGAGAGAACGCATAATATTTACCAATTAACTTACCTGTAATTTACAGACATGAGGACTCTAGACATTCACGAATGACAAAAGTCTTGTGGACGGATTTATTTTGAGACATTGCAGAACGAAAACACCCTCTCATTCCCTGAGGGCTTGTATACAGATTTCCTATAACACGTCTTCATGCCGTGTCTTCTACCCAATTATGGTTTCAGTTAGACACGGTTCATCGGTAACTAAGGCTGACTTTTGTTTGATACACGTTTTTACTGAATTTTACCTAGCTGTGTGTTTTTATCCAAAAAAATTTGCTATTTTATTACGAATTATTAAAAAAACATTAAACATTAAAATATAAAGCTATTATTAATATTTTATTTTGTACATTATATTCAATTAGTTTGAACTTATTTACATGCAATAAGTAAATAGACGGATTCTTTAAGTCATTAAAGCCACTCTAAGTAGTTTTTGCAATATCTTGTATCCTAATTCACACGGAAAAGAAAGCAGAATGAAAATTCCGGGAACTGATGTTATTAGCTTTAGAAATTGCTTAAAAGTAAAATCATCTTCAAAAATATTAAACTAAGTATCTAAAAGGATATAGCTAAATGTTATAAGTAAGTTATAAAGTTAAAGGTTATAGTTAAGTTAGTTTAAGTATGCTAAGACGTCATATCGATATTTTCGGTGGCATGATGTTAAGACGAGAAGCTGGTAAGCGGATTGCTTGATGTATTGACTGTATTGATGTATTTCCCACAGCAAGAACTAATGTAACGCATGTTCACGTGGCTGTGTGGCAGTTTATAGCCCACTCCATACAGTACAAATACAGTGGTTATTTTCATTCTTGAAATAAATATGGATTGCATTGCACAACAAACATACTTATTTGATTTTGCTACCTGATTTTGTAGCTAGAATTATTATTTGTTTGTATTTGTGATTTCAATGATTTTTGTATGGTTTTCATTCACGTTACACGTTTTAATACGAAATAAAAAAATAGAGTTTTTAACTTTCACCGTAAATAACCTAGCCTGAACTCGAATTGAGTATTGTAAAGAATTTCAAATCTCTCGAATTGTCTCGAATGGAATATTTTTTACAATAGAGAGTCTTCTTACCTTTCTAACCGTAATTTACTAGATAATACCTTGTCTTTAATACTGAATACCTGAAGAATAATACGCTAGTTGATTAAAAAATTAATAAAATCCAACACCATAAATCACAACTCAAAACGTTTTTAAAAACGTAAAAAAGTTCCAATATTCAGTGTATGCAAGTCAAGTTAATTATACATTTAATAATTAAAAGTTTGTAGATAATAATTGAGCTTAAACCAATTATCAACCAAACAAAGAGAATCATGGTATTAAGTGTAAATCTTGCATTTGATTAAATTATAACATAAACGGGTGGAAAAATTACGTTACTTTTATTATTAAACTGGAGCCGAAGCAATATGTGATCGATTTCCAGATAATGGTTTCGAAATAAGCGTTCAACATGGTTAAACATAACCGTAACATATGTAAATACCCCCGTCGCAGCAGACCTGCGTACTCAGCGAATTTCCAAATCAACAATATAATAATAAAAATATTTGACAAGTTTTATAAAAATCTGTCCATAAACATGAGAATTATTTGCCTATTCTCCATAAGATTAACATGGGAAAGAGTGTGCAGGTTTGCTGCTGTGAGGAACACTGAGAGCAGGCATTTATACCATCAAAAATTTTTATTTTTAACATTTATACAAACTTTCATCAACATCTGTTCATAAATAAAGGGGTTTGCCTATTCTCCATATGATTAACATGGGAAAAGAGTATGCAGGTTTGCTGCCATGATAAACACATAAACTATGATTTTTAAGCATAAATGGATGAACCTCAACCACATGAAGCTAAATATAAAGTTTTATCCAAAAGTATTGGTTAATAAGTGAAATATTAATTTTTCCTTATCCTCCATAAGATTAACATTGGAGCCCCAAAATACAACGTACTGTGTTTAGATTTTTTAATATCTCGGTAACCGTTGGAGATAGAGAAAAACTTTAAGGAACTTAATTGTGCAGTTTTTAAGCTGATTCTAATGGTGAAAGATAAAATTTGAAATTTTAAAAAATTACATGTGAAAAACGCAAAAAACCCCATTTTGGGGTACAAAACCCCCCCAAACTACCCGTTCCCACTGACCGATATGTCTGGTTTACGAACTCGTCCGAGCATTTGTAGGAATACACGTCTCTACCAAATTTGGTCTTGATCGGACCATTTTTACGAGAGTTATCGTGTTCACAGACACACATATATATATATATATATATATATATATATATATATATATATATATATAAATTTTAACGACTATTGTTTTTGGTCTCTGGGCACCTAAAGAAGAAAAAATAACATGGTCCCGGGCTTAAGTCTCGCCATGAGACCTACGGTAATAGCTTCTTCCCTATGGGAAATTCGCTAAAATTAACAATTTTTATCTCTTCCTAATTTTTCGTACCAAAGTGACAGTGACAAGTGAAAGTGACAGTGAGCAAAGCGACTGTGAATTAAATACCCCCGTCGCAGCAGACCTGCGTACTCAGCGAATTTCCAAATCAATAATATAATAATTATAATATATGACAAGTTTGGTCAAAATCTGTCGATAAACATGGGAATTATTTGCCTTTTCTCCATAAGATTAAAATGGGAAAGAGTGAGTAGGTTTGCTGCTGTGAGGAACACTGAAAGTATACCATCAAAAATTTTATTTTTAACATTTATACCAACTTTTATCAACATCTGTCCATAAATAAAGGAGTTTGCCTAATCTCCATATGATTAACATGGGAAAAGAGTATGCAGGTTTGCTGCCATGATAAACACATAAACTATGATTTTTTAGCACAAATGTATGGATCTCAACCACATGAAGCTAAATATCAAGTTTCATCACAAAATATTAGATAATAAGTGAAAAATTAATTTTTCCTAATCCTCCATAAGATTTACATTGGAGCCTCAAAATACAACGTACTGTGTTTAGATTTTTTTATATCTCGGTAACCGTTTAAGATAGAGAAAAACTTTAAGGAACTTAATTGTGTAGTTTTTTAAGCTGATTCCAATGGTGAAATATAAAATTAGAAATTTTTAAAAATTACATGTGAAAAACGCAAAAAACCCCATTTTGGGGTACAAAACCCCCCCAAACTACCCGTTCCCATTGACCGATATGTCTGGTTTACGAACTCGTCCGAGCATTTGTAGGAATACACGTCTCTACCAAATTTGGTCCCGATCGGACCATTTTTACGAGAGTTATCGTGTTCACAGACACATATATATATATATATATATATATATATATATATATATATATATATATACATATATATATATAAATTTTAACGACTATTGTTTTTGGTCTCTGGGCACCTAAAGAAGAAAAAATAACATGGTCTCGAGCTTAACTCTTGCCATGAGACCTACGGTAATAGCTTCTTCCCTATGGGAAATTCGCTAAAAGAGTAATAGAGAGTTAATTATTTTGGTTTAAACACAATATGTTGCGCAGATAGAAAGACACCCAATTTAGAAGAGGAAATTTTAGCTGGCGCTTTTCATGTTTTTGCTAAACGATGATTTCCTCAACTTTCAGTTCCGCTGAAAATAGACAATTAATTACTACTTTACCAGACAGTATCAAGAAGTATACTAGTATGTAACATAATACAATAAATGTAGAACTATAGAACTGTACTTTATTTAAGTAGAGTTTATAGTATTTCATTATAATCGGTTGAGTTTTAATATATTACAATACAATATTGAATGATTGTAATGAAAGTAGTTGTAACCAACTGTACTTTATCAAGGAATTATATAATGCTACAGGACTCATAATTCATTCATCTATCTCTATAACTTGTGTTCGATCATCGCTATCTCATGCAGATCTCTCTCATGGAAAAATGAAAAGAATCAACGTTTATTTACAAACAATTTCTAATATACTTGTCCACTTAGAAAGGTGCAACAAGAATAGCTACAGCTATAGTACATGCTTACGTGCTCCGTATATGCTTTGAATTCACTCATTTCCCAAAAGCTTTTTTATTTATAAAGGCTGACAAATTTCTTAGACCCAATATATCATTTAAATGACACCATGTATTTTTAAAAGGATCCCATATATTTTTAAACTGCTTTATGCATGTATGTCAGTTTTCTAAAATGCCCGTCACTTTTCCAATGTGGAGGAAAACATTTTTTCTCATGAAACATCATTTTATCATGGTTTTAAACAAGTTTTATTCTTTACATTTTCCTCTAAACTAAAAAATCACGCTTTAGGGAATGTTAGGCTTCCATTTCACTGCAACAACGACAATGTGTAGGCTAATATCCATTTTCACGGTAGTGTCTTTTGGCCACAGTTACAGTGAAATTAAATTCGGATAACGCTCTAAGCTTCATCGGGTTGGTTTAGTAAAATATATACAAGAAATAATAAGGTTATTTTTAAATCTAAAACCTTAATAAAATACGGGTGTTCCATGAGAAAAAGTTAAGGTTGTCCAACATGTTGGACTAATGGTTTATGATCTAAAATATTTAAATACTAACATAAAAGTAGTATGAAAAATATTTGGGGGCTCCGTAAGAAGTTTACCGGCAGACTAAACAATAAAATGGTTAGATATTGGAAAACTTTAGGCTGAAAAAACGTATTTTTCCTGAACAAGTACGTATTGTTAAATAAAACCTAAATATTATAAACGGAAGCAAAACATTACAAAAATTAATACAGAAATATGCAAGAAAAGAAACGTTATGTCTCTACACCGCACCCCATTGACAACCAGCACTACGTCGGACATCTAACGTAAAACCAACTCTACGCCGCGCCGCTTACGCAGCCAGATCTACGACGCTCCGCTTATATAGCCAGCTCTACACCTTTTCCATAATTTCTGAATAGACAATTTAGCCTGTGGAAAATATTTGCAAAAAGAGTCATCACCAGAACCTTAAGACTACCTTCTTGTCCGTAAGAATTTTTGCATCCTTTGTTAGTAAGAATGCTTATGGTGTTCATAATCATATAATATAATTTCATAAAAAATGTAATTACAGTATTATTATTTCAATAACTGTAGCTCTATGATCGGAAAGGAATTTAAGTTACTTTGTAATTTCTAGCTATGCGAATAATTCTTTCTATTGTATTTTTTCTGTAATATTATTTTATGTTTTAATGCCACCTAAAACGTTTGTCATTATTTAATTAGGATCAGGCAGGAGAGCATGTGTTCTGTTTCCCGACCCCAAGGAGATTAAGGTACGTTTGAACATGTTCGCACAAGAGCTCCTGTAAGACCGTGAACATTATTGTAACGTCGTTTTGCATTGTCTTGCATTGTTTATGGCAGGTTATTTAAATTAACAGCAATTTTACATAGTATTGTAGGCCTATGAGTAAGGTACTGGTCATTACAAATAAAACTATTACTTGAAATTATTTTACCCTAATTGGGCCCAATTTATACATCCTAAACATATTTCTTAACTTAGCTTAAACTAATACGACTGGAAAAAATGTATAACGGACTTAAACCATTCCATGAAATTTACTGTTAGAATGTTATTAACTGGTAAAAAAAGAAACCCTTATATACGCCTTCACTTGGCAGAACTCAGCCACCATCTGTGCACTGGCCTCGTCAACCGTTTGAAATTTCGCATGATTTCAGCGTCTATTCCACTGCAAAATTCACCGCGTCGTGAAATAACAATACTGAGATGAACATTAACGAAGGTTCAAAGTATTTCGTTTTTGGAATGAATTCCATCGTTCTAACTCCAAATTGTGTAGTTTATACTAGTAACTTAATTACTTACTACCACTTTTTAGAGAACTAAATCCAGTCTATAATATCAGAACTTATGGAGCTTATAATTTCAGAACATAACATACCATCGTAAGTATAACTTATATTCCCAATCAAATCCTGTTTACATCACATTTTTAAAACAGTTTATGCGTTTTAAAACAGGAGTATTCGATATCTCGTTTTACGCCAGTGCCGCTGGAGTAGACCAGCCCAAGTTTCTAAATACACTACTCCGCTGAGCCACGTTACAATAATTAATTACAATCTACAGACCTGACAAACAGGATCAGTCGCTCTTCGTAGGCATACTGCAAGATTGGGAACTGCTCTCAGTGTTCGGCGTTTGGTATAAATAGTAAAAAATGTATGTTAACATCAGTATAACGTCAGTATTGCAAGTATTGCAGTATTTTCACAGTATTTACTGTGAAATTAGCTGTGGACAGTAATAAATAATATTTTTTCACTACTCTGTACCGAAAACAGCGTTCAACATAAGTTACGCTTAAGTTAAGTTAGTTAGAAAGTAATGTTTTCCTACAAACGCACAATAGATGTCGCACTGTTGGCAGAACGTACATTACATTACATTACACAAAGGGGCGGAACAGAGTTCCTATAGCACGTCAGCCAAGTGGCTTTTTGTGCACCCCTGTTAATTGAATGTTTCACGGACCTTCCAAGTTTAAAAACCTGACAAACTGCCGTAGTCTTCCCACTAGCTCCTCCCGGGGAAGGTGACGACCCCTCTCCATGACGCCGAGAGTGGCAGCTCTCACCCCGGCAAGCTCGGTGCAGTCATACAGCAGATGATCAGCAGTCTCCTCGGACTGCCCACACTTCCTGCAGATTGGATCTCCGAGGAAGAGTCCCATTCGAGCAAGATGTTTCCTCATATGTCCATGTCCCGTGATGAGACCTACAATGAGTCTGAGTTCGGACCTACCTAACTGTAGAAGATCCTCAGCGATCCTTGAAGAGGGAGAGCTGAGAGACAGTTTACTTACTCTCAGTAGGGGCAGCTCCGCCCATCTCCTGCGGTGACACTCGCGTGCCCACGTGTTGATCTCTCGATCGACATGCGCCCTGGAGATGCCGCAGAGGGGTTGTGGACCCACGAATGGGATCAAAGCGCCATCGTTCGCCAGACGATCAGCTATTTCATTGCCCATAATACCTGAGTGTCCTGGGACCCAGCAAAGGGTAACGTTGTTGTGACTGCCAAGAGAAGACACCGCGTCGCGGCATTCCCACACTAACTTGGAGTCGAAGGTACAGGAGTCCAGAGCCTTGAGGGTGGCTTGACTATCTGAGAAAATGGTAATGTTCTTGTTCCTGACACCTCTGTTGAGATTGAACAGAGCACATTCCATAATGGCTGCCACTTCTGCCTGGAACACTGTGGGGAGATCCCCCATGGGAACGCAGAGCTTTACCCTATCTTGCACCCCCAGTATTCCAGCTCCAGTTCCCTTACTTCCCTTAGAGCCATCCGTGTACCATTCTGACTCGCAGGGATGAAGAGGTCTGCCGCCATCTTGCCAGTCAATCCTTGGTGGAATCACCACTGAAAATGACTTACCGAAGGCGTATGTGAAAGTGGTTAGAAGGCATGTCAAGGGCCTCACTTCTGACTACCTGCTCAATTCTGGTGTGACCTACCGAGGGTACATTGAAAGTCATCCAGAGATTCTCACATCGGAGGCGATATGCACATTTCCTAGCAACCATTCTGATGTAGACATCTATGGGCAGGATATTGAGCTTACAATCCAAGGATGCTCCAGGGCAGGAACTCATGGCCCCAGAAATTATGAGGCAAGCCAACCTCTGGACCGCCGCAAGCCCCCGCACTGATGCACCGAAGTTAGTCTTTGGCCACCAGACTAGTGAACCATAGGTCATGGCCGGTCTCACCACAGCAGTATACAGCCAGTGCAAAAGCCTAGGATGCAGTCCCCATGTAGTACCAACCATTCGTCTGCAAGTCATGAGTGACCATTTACCTCGATCAATCACCCTTTGCAGCTGCGGTTCCCACCTCAGTGTCTTATCAAGTACCACACCCAAGTACTTGACCTCGTTCTGCAGATTTACCTCTGTGCCCTGCAGCTTCAAAGGTTCCAGCCCGAGCAGGTTCCTCCTTCTTGTGAATGGCACCACCACTACCTTGGAGGGGTTGATGGCAAGACCCACCTCCTTGCACCAGTCCCCCACCAGGTCCAGTGCTCTGTTCATAAGTTCTCTGATCGTGTTGGTGAACTTACCAATAACCAGAATTGCAATGTCATCAGCGTAGCCCAAAGCTAGGACACCAGAATCATTGAGACGCCTGATGAGATCATCAGCTACGAGATTCCACAGCAGGGGGGAGAGAACCCCCCCCCTGAGGGCAACCTCATGTGGTCAGAGCGACTAATTCCTCACCTTGAAGTGAAAGAACCACTTTCCTGTTGCTCAGTAATGCCTCGGTCCAGCCGCATATAACTCCGCTAAGCCCATGGGCCCTAGCGGCATTCACCACCGCATTCATGGAGGTGTTGTCGAAGGCCCCTTGGATGTCCAGAAAAGCACCCAGTGCTATCTCTCCATCCTCCAGTGTCTTCTCTATCCTGCCTACAAGGTGATGGAGGGCAGACTCACATGACTTACCAGGAATGTAGGCATGCTGGTTCCTATGTAGTGGGTGATGCCTGAGAGCACCATCCCTTACATACCTTAGGATCAACTTCTCTAGAGTCTTCAACAGGAATGAAGACAGAGAGATAGGACGGAATGACTTTGGGTCCTTGTACCTTGCCTTGCCGGGCTTCGGAATGAAAACCACTCTAGAGCGACTCCACACCGCTGGCACCCAGCCCAGAGCCAGACTGGTTCTGAAGAGCTTACACAGCAAAGGCAGAATTTTCTCAATCCCTTTCTGTAGACAGACAGTTCTTATGCCATCAGGGCCTGGTGACTTAAACGGACTGAGTGAATTAATAGCCCACCTGATCCTGCTGAACGTCACGATGCGCCCCGCCTCCATCCACCGGGTAATAGAGGCGCGATGGGAAGCATTCGTTGTGTCCAGTCCCTCAGATTGGTCGAGAACAACGCACCCTGGAAAATGCGTTCTGGCCATGAGATCCAAGACTTCATGGGGGTTGTGTAATATCTTACCGTCAGGTTCCACTAGAGTTCCAAGGCAAGAGGAGTTGTCCTTAGAAAGGAGTTTGAACAACCTAGAGGTATCCTTAACACCTTCCGGATTGGTGCAAAAGTTTCTCCAGGAGAGTCTCTTGGCTCTCCTGACTGCGAGATTATATTCTGTCAGTGAGCTATGATAGCGGTCCCAATTTTTACTACGCTTAGCTTTGCTGAAGTTTGCTCTGACCTTCCTTCTCATGTTGGTCAGTTCAGAGGTCCACCAATTCACTCTCCCTCCCCTGCCCTCCGAGAGCGGACAACAACCATCAAAGGCGGAGACTATCGTCTCCCCGAGACGAACCGCCACATGATCAAGATCCTGGCAGTCCCGAACTCTAGGAGACCAGCCTTCTAGTCCAGCTCTAAGAGAAGCAGAGAAGAGGTCCCAATTGGCTCGCCTCGGGTTCCTAAACGAAACCTTTTCAGGCAGAAAGTCCCCTACTTCAAAGAGGATATGCCTGTGATCAGAAAGTGAGGGTTCGGTAGAGACCCTACAGTTGAGAATCTTACCCTCCAACCCCTCTGAATATAGCGTAAGATCAATAATGGAGCTACCTACGCGACTTACAAACGTTGGCTCAGAACCAACATTCGATATGAGGAGACCACTAGATACAATAAAATCTAATAGTGACTCACCTCTGGTGTTGGTCTTCTTACAGAGTCTTCTTAGACTCTGTTGTGGGCGTTAGAGTCGCATCCCACCACCAGTTGCGACCCGGATTCCCTAGCATACTCCACCAGAAGAGCAAGCTCGTGCGGCGGAGCTCGCGGTGTGTCCCCGGGCATGTAAACTGACGCGAAGATCAGAGGTCTGCCGGTAGATCTACAGTTGGTCCTCACCACCGCCTGATCCCTAGAGCAGAATTCCCACAGTGGCTCGCATCTGAGTCCATTTTTGACCCAGACGCAAGCCCTTGGGGTATTAGTGCAGGCCGAGAATAACTGTCCCCTAGAGGACCCCAAACCTGAGATTTTGTCGCCCCTTACCCAAGGCTCTTGAATTAGGGCGTAATTAACAGCATGTTTGACTGAATATTCACAGAAGACTGCCGAGGCAGCCTTACTGTGTTGGAGGTTTACCTGAATTACCTTTGTCATTGTCTTGAGCTGAGCCAGAGTTGGACCCCGAAAGCACCCTAAAGGAAACCTTCGTTGCAGCCAGGAATGCCTTCCACCCCTGTTTACTCAACACAAGTGCACTGGCCTCGTCAATCACGAGGACAAGAGTCTGAAATTGGTCTTCCTGCCTCCTATTGACAATCCGCCAGTCTTTGGTGATAACACCTGGGTTCTGTTTCTGCAGACCCACGAAGACCCTCTTCGGATCTAAGTGCTCTGCCTTGGGAAACAGTTTGTCTATTCTCAAGATTACCTTGACAGAACGGAGGAGGTCTTTGTACTCTCCAACCAACATCTCGACCCCCTCGCGTACAGCAAGAGAGGCCGCTTTACCCTTCAGCCAGTCGCAGGTCACGTCGTTACAGCAGACTGCAACTACTACTCCTTTCTCCTGAAAGGTCCTCGAAATCTGCAGAGGTCCGACCTCTGAATCATCGTCGATCATGAGATCGCCGAGCTTGGCCTGTAACAAACAGCATTCTTCGTCCGTGAGCTTATCGTCAGGATATGCCACTGGAACGATCGCCAACTTCCTGGTGGTCAGCAAATCCTTGAAGGTCTCACCAGAAGTTGATGGTCCCGGAGAGGTCTTCACCGGAGGGGTCTCGCTGGGCTTCTGCCTCTTGGGGTCCGGCCTACGCATGGGAGAAACTCCCGAGTTAGTACCCTCCCCTTGTGGCACTCCATCAGATTGTCTTTTGCGCTTGGGGCGCTTCGTTACCTTCCTCCACTCAGCTGGCGGAAGCCACTCACCAGTCGCCTTCTTCTTTTCCTTCAGAAGGCGCCTTCTCTCCGCTGGATGCGGTTGTTCAACTGCCTTAGACTTGGGCAACCCCTCAGCACTAGAGCAGGGCGCCAGCACAGCTGCGGCCCCTTTCTCACCAGACTGAGAGGGTGTCTCAAGAAGAACCTGGACAGACACAGAAACATCCTCCAGTTTTTCCTCCTTTGTCGGAGGAACCATCTTTACAGGCGGGGACCTCACGGTGAGTGAGCTCTGCGCGAACGCGTTCAACTCACCCGACCCTGTCTCCATCTCCTGTGACATAACGACAACGTTAGTTGATAGCTGAGATTTACCCTCCCCAGAATCCACGGGCATGTCCTCCGAAGAGGAGTGGGATTCACTGCCGGAGCAGCGACCCACCTGGGGTAGATCCGTTTGTTTATCATCAGCCATTTTCTAGCCTAAAAACATCACAAGTTAGCAGTATGACGATGTCACTATCCATGCTGGACCCGTTCAAGGTTGCACCTCTCCTTGTCTCCGGCACGGTACTGTAACAGCTGCACACATACCTGTTACAGAAGCAGTGCGGTGGCCGGTCTAACGTACACCTACATCTCGCCCACCGCTAAACCAACCCGGGCCGATCTGTGTACACCTACACTACGCCCCATGGTCGGTACGTGAAACCGCTGCAACCCAGTTCACGAGCACCGACCGCTGGGTCTAGATCCGCTGCCTTTAGTAAAAAAGAGGCACCCCGTGTAGGCTGTGCGCATAGCACACAGTGGGCCAGCCGATAGACGGACAGGCCACTTCACAGCGGTCTTGCAGAGTCCCCTCACGCAAGCGTGAGGCATACACTTCTGCCTGGGGCGCTCTCGCTAACCCCTCACCTCCAACGTATAAGAAGTACATTCCCGCCAATCAAGAAACAAAGAAAGTAACCGGCCAATCACATGTGTGAAACGCTCCAAATCTATATGAAACTAACCAATAGCATGCGCTAAACGCCCAGTCAGCTGATAGAAGGTTAGCCATTCCTACAACACTAACTTCCGGTTTTACGCAGTGAACTAAAGGTACCGAAAACATGTTCGTATTCATACCAGCGGGAAAATCAAACATAACCTCGATGACTTTATTATTGTAGCAAAAATCTTGTGTGCAATACGAGCGCAAACTGTCATGGGAGACCTCAAAGTTCTGGCAGCACTCAGCGCATATGAACCTCTCGTGCGATAAGACATAGGTCTCTTTGCGCTCCAGTTACTCAAATAGCTACTTCCGGCCTAGGCTGGGTAAACCAGCTGTAGATTTTACCCACACTAGTATTTAGTTACGATTTCCGACACTAGTAGCAATCAGTGCTAGTTGCTTTAGCAATACTACTAGAGAAGTCTGTAAAAAGTGAAATCAGCTGTTAAACAATATTGCTGGCACCATTGTTTCGGTACTGAGGGAATCAAATGGGCAACTAAAGGCAGTTTGAAAAATTATATTACTTAATTAGTTCTTGTAAAATGATTTCAGTGTAATATTGTTCATAATTCTGATTAAAAGTGTTATTCTGTGCTTTTATTGAATTCCACGCTCGCCTAAACGCCTCGCGTGTCAACTCCATCGTGGCTTGGTAACATCCACTTTCCATCCTTGTATTGAAATATAGCCTACTACTTCATACGACCATTCACAGTAAGTGGACACCATACTTTACTGTACTGATTTTAATATGGGATCGAAGGATGATACAGGGTTGTTCACGAAAATATGCGATAACGTTGAGGGCTCATTATACACTGAAAAAACCTATATAAACACAGGTTTGGAAAATGCTATGTTAGCAACTTATGGCTATCGCAAAATTTTACTCAGATTTTGGTAACTTGGGGCTTCCTGGAATTCCAGAGAGGTAAAATGAGGGGAATATTCAATTTGTCTTAATTTGAGGTGACAAATTGAATAAAATAAGTTTCAGAACTGTTAGTTAATTAGTTTTTTGAGAAAAACAGTGTAAATTAATGGAATTAGAGTAAAAACACACATTTTTTTACATCGAGCTACAATAACTTTAATATTTTACCAATAAACAGAAAAAACTTTACAATAAAACTTGTAGAAAATTTAAGTCTGAACAAAATGGTACAACAAAAGTATACATAAAGTTAATAAATGATCGATTAAAAGAATGTTTTTCAGAACAACACTATGCACGTTTTGTTCCTATTGCCAATTTAAACCTATTGTTTTTGTGCATGCTTTCATTCTGAATAAAAATTCTTTAACCGATCGTTTAACCACTTTCTGCATACTTTTACTGTATCATTTAGTCCAGAATTAAATAATAAAGAAAAAATAATAATAAAGTTATTGTGGCCAAATAAATGTAAAAACTGTGTGTTTTGACTTCGATTTCATGCATTTTCATTGGTTTTCTAAAAAATACTTTACTAACAGTTCTGGGATCTATTATATTAAATTATTCACATCAAATACAATAATACATATTGGATTTTCCCCACAATTTGCCTACCTAAAATTCTAGGAAGCCTTTATTTAACCCAAGTCTGAGTGAAATTTTCCCCCTGTATATCATTTAAAGTATCAATACTTATAATAATATCGAAGCGTAAGTTATTGCATGAGTAATCATATTGCCTTGGGGATGTCATATTTTTCAGCAATGTTTAAATAAACTTCATTATAGCGAATTTTTCGTAGGATTCATGGCAAGCCCAGGAGCATGTTATTTTTTTGTTTTGAGGTGCCAGAGGCCAAAATTAATCGTCGTAAAAACTTCGGCAGAAATGTGTGCTACATTTACAGGGACGAGTTCGTAATCCAGACGTATCGGTTTATCGGAAGGGGTATTTTGTGGGGGTTGTATCCCGCAAATTTTTTTTGCATTTTTTAAATATTCTTTTTAAAAATATCAAATTTTATCTTTTTCATTATAATAAGCTCAAAAACTACACAGTTAAGGACTTTGAAGTGTTTCTATGGCCTCTATGAGCATAAATATTAATTAATTTTGCAAATATGTATGAACATGGATAGGGTATATGGATATTTTCGTTGCAACCTTCATTCAGAGGCCCCCTTGTGGGGATAAGGGAGGTCATTGTTAAACGGTAACCAGTTGCAACAAAGCGGGTGCAGAGGTTTGGCTCTGGCCTACATGTCTGTACCAGAGTTGTTTGCCCGCGGTGGTCCGCTGTGATTCTTCTCTTCTGAGCATGACAGATGTGCGCTACAATTATTTAAATGTCTTCTTATTCCACTATTCGTTATATCTGTTTCTTATTTATACGTAAATGTATTTTATAGATATCCAAAATAAACAAATACAAGATTAAACTTAATAATTAATCGTACAAATAATATTTACAAATTTGCTATCTTTTTTATCTAGGTATACACAAATTAGATTTTTTAAACAATTTAAGCTGCAGCCAGTCAAACACGACAACGACCAGTTGTGTTGCGTATACAACATGGACTGTGCAACAGTCCCTAGACTATTCCCAACCAGGATATCCAAATCCTGCCAATCCAATTAATTACAACATACACCCAATCAAGTCTTCAATTCGCCTAAATAAACATCAAAACAGCAGACAGAATTAATTTTAAGCTTTTCTATAAACAATGTGACAGTAAATATAATGTAGCCTATACATGATAATTTATCACGATCATTTGATATGATTTGATCTCAGTACAGAGTAGGTTTTAATTATTTCTGAAAATGGTAAATTTAGAAATTTACTGCTCCCATAACCATGTTAAGCCAATGTTAAATATAGATGCAATCGTGTAGTCCATGATTAGGAATGGATGAATAAGTGTTACATAAACATGAGGCATACATGAAAAATTTGGGTCTTTGTTAAATTTAACAACAAACAATTTGTTTGAAATTTTTTACAATGTGTTTATTCCATCAAATTTAACAAACGAATACAAAAATTTTATTATGGATTTTGTAAAATATTTATCACTTGTTCTCAAATATATTAATTTTATAGCAGGTACCTGTATAATTATTAATTATATAGTAATATGATAGTGAACATGATAGTTTGCAGTATGGATTATATCATGAATATGATATTTGATCAATATTACTTATGTAAATCTAAATGGAATGACATGTACATGGATAATGTCCTAGTGAATTCTAGTAACCAACATAGGGTATGATGGAATTAACAAATTATAACCACCTCGGTAAACTAGTAAGTACAAAAAGTAATAACAACTGTAGGTTTATAAGTACAATTCAGTACTAATAAGTAAATATTTGCCAGATTTCGTTGGTAAATTATATAACCTGTCATAAATTGGTGAAAAGGATTTGCAAAACTAAGTTACGGTAACGTTGGAATACTAAACTTGAAGCAAACAGCAATCTCGCAGAGAACTGAAACCGTTCAGTTCATTGCTTATCACAGGAGTTCTTCAATCATGGTAAAAAGTATAACTGAGCATTAACTGATTATTTATTTATTTTTAAATCTAACTCATCTATAATCAGTTACTACAATGACGAATATAAATTGTTCTAGTTTTAAGCATTTATGGTCGTCAGATGTGTAAATTCATAAACTCACCACGTTTAAGTCAAATACTACATTAATTTGTTCCGTAAAAATGGGAATAACGTATTTAATTTGCACGATATAAGTGAACTGATATCACATAAGTTAATGATAACTACTGAATGAGTATTCTATTTTTGTTTTATATAATAACAGTAATCAATATTTGATTATTATTATTTTCAAATTATGATTTTAAAAATGTTGTTAATCAAGTTTGTTAATATTACATTTGAAGAAGTTATCAGATAATTTTAATTTGTTCATTTTAATTAATTGAACGGGTGCTATTTCATAGTTCGTAGTCTTGACAATGGATTGTTTTTATTGTTGATTTATTTATCGTATATTTATTTTATTTTAATAATATGTACAATATTGATATAGTGAAAATGTTAATATCCTCGAGTTTGATCTTTATAGAGGTAAAGGTTTATATGATATATTTGGGGCTTATATAATTATATATATATATATTATATCAAAAACAAAAATCTACTTGATTCGAACTTAATAAAGTAATGATATTAATAGACCTAAATATACAATAAAAGTGATTTATTCACACTGGTTTCACAAAAGTGCGGGAACTGCAGTCTTTCTTTGGAGCAGAGTAGGCTTCCAGAGTGTGAAGGATTAAGAAATAGCTTAACAATTAAATCATTTTAGTTTGTAAATTTTGCGAAAGGATGAACTTAATAACACTTTTTATTAAAACAGAAATAAATAAAGTTTATAAAGTAATGTGAAAACTGAATTTAATTGTTGAAGAACTGTATGGGAAGCGATAAGAAATTGCACAAGCTAGTATATCTTCATTGAGGTTGACCGCTCTACCTTATTGGTATTTTATTGTCCCCTTTTCCATGGACAATTTATGTGTGACATCTCGTATATATTCAAATCAGATGGTTTCCTTTGTATCCAAAGTTTTTTTTCAAATATTCGCCCTCTCTGTATTGTAAACGCTATGAATAATATTGGTCGGTGATAATAAAAATAACTGTTACATATTTCTTCGAACATGATGTGGATGCATTTTGATTTTTGGACTGACACGTATTTAACATATAATTAATTATACTTTAAATTTAATATGAATTAGAACTATTATAGTTCATAAGATACGTTAAGCAATGCTAAAATCGTTGGCACGTCACATAGGATAGTTAAAATTTTACAAATTAAATCTGAATATCAATAAAAGTCGTACCTGTAAAAGTTTGCACCCTACTTTAGTATGTATCACCTGTGACTGAATGTTCTGTTCATAACAATTAAGATACACAATCAATGTAATATTAGTTGTAATATGATTTGTGATTGTTATAGTTGAAGTCACGCCACGTATCCTCAAATAGACGCAATATTACAACCACTCCCTCTATTATTTTATATTAAATGAAACTCCAAATAGCTTACTTAGCTTGTATTACTATGCATAGCTATTTAGAGTTTTATTTAATATAAAATAACTAGCTGACCCGGCGAACTTCGTAACGCCTAAAAGTAAATACGTGTTAACATTCAGATTGGTCATGTTCTGAAGTCGAATAGCAATACGGATTCGTTGTGAAAAATTAGATATTCTGGGTTGTGGCATAATTAATAACAATACTGAAACGATAAGACTTATTAATAACATTCCCACAAAACAAATAAATCTGAGTGGATTGATTCAAAATTTTTCAAATCCAACCTAAAACCAAACAAAACCTAACTGTAATACGGCTTTTATAGGAAAGATAGACAACAGCTGATTATAACAAACGTAATATGTATAAACACCATATAATTATTTTTTATTTGGCCGACATAATTATAAACACGTGTCTTTTAATCAGACAGAAAAAAATATAAATACATAATCACCAAAAATCGTTAACTATTAACGTGGTGAATAAATCTATTCATTTTGTACAGTGAACATTTACTACATAATTTTACATTAATGAATGATTCAGATGGTATTGGATAGTAAAGCATATTGCTAATGGAAAATCAAATAACAGCTGTAGCTTAATAAATCATATCTTTTTTACTGTAGAACATTAGTAAACAAACTTAGTCCCAATAAGGTTAACATTAGAAATTTAAAACGCTATAAAATGGAAACTTATTGAGTTTATGGAAACTGAATACGCCTAAAGCATGACCGGAGCAGAGACGAATCCAAAAAATCTAAGTGCGTGTAACTAACACGACTTTGTTTTATATATTTAGATAGAAGGAGTGGCTGTCATATTGCGTCTATATATATGTATAAAAGTAATAAAGCAATTAGTACCCTTTTTCAATTGTTTTACTATTACAAAGGTATTTGATTATTACTGTATTAATAAAAGTAGCCCTAGATTGTGTTTTTTTATTTATACATATATATATGTGTGTGTGTGTGTATATTTATATATATGGTATGTGATGTGGTAGACTGTAACGTTTATAAGTAAATAAAAAGTCTTTCCATTTATAATAATTGTAGATGCTGCGTAGTAGCACATAGTCGTAATTTTGGAGTTTTGAATGTAAAGCTGTCCTTTGGAATGATTTATTTGTATCCAAGCCACAAAGAGCAATTCACATTGTCAGACATATACATGCACTATGTTTAATACAATTGTCCATGCAACATTCATGCTATGAATAAATAATATAATGTTTAACATACCATTAAATTGGGATGTGGACGGTTATGTTGTGATAACATAACTATTTGTTATATTACGTAATCTAACATAAAGTATTTCTAATAATTTATTATTTCCATTTTGGATACTTATAATGTTGTTTCTTTCTTAAAGTTTATCAAACTCCTTTTAAATATACAACATGCATGTCAAAGTTAAATAATTGTACAGATTAGAAATTGTAAGTATCCTACAAAAATATCAACAAAAAAGCCCTACACATGTTTAAGTAATCTGCACCAGCCAAAATTCTAATTATTTATTTTGTAAGGGGAAACATCAAGCACCTTACTACTACTCCCCTTAGCTAAGTAGGGACTAAAATAGTACGAAATAAATAGTCATGTTTTTTTTGTGAACCAAAGGTTTTTATCCTACTAAACAGAAACACTATCCTAGATAATCTAGTGCAGAGCTAGTTGGTTTCGGACACCCACGAGAGAACTCCTGATTCCACTCCTAAGAACTTAACATGATGGTAGCTGAGAATAGTATCAGAATAGCCCTAAGAGTGAAATTACATTGTGAGTCTATCAGTGTTCAACAAAGTACTATTTGCTGAAAATCAGATAGATATTTCCCACAAGGGCTGACGAAATAAAATCAAAAACATCACGATACTCACGGGTCTGGTTAAAAACGATGCTCTTAATATTTGTTCCCAAAACAGGAACCAAAGAATTGGAATAGAAATTAGCAGTTTTTATTTTGATACCCCTCTTAAAAATGAGAACGACCTTTAATAGTTTAGCCAAAAAATAAGCAGGATAAAAGCTAGAAAATCATATTTCCGAAATAGACAATAATACATTGGGAAAGAGGTCTCAGGATGATTTCACCGATTTCTTTCAAACCTTCCTTGTAACCTGGGATCCGCGACGCTTCTACGTCAACAGATCGTTTCTAAAACATACGTTTTATTTTTATCCGACTCTTTAGTACCTTCGGTTGTTTGATGAAAATAGCAAGTCGAAATAGTGGTTATTTAATTATAATAATATGAATTGCATGTAACGTGTGATTGTGCAGTATTATTGTGGTGTATTAATAATGTATTATATTTATTGTAAAAATGTTTATGTTAATTTAGTAGTATTCCAGGTTGTGATTTTAAAATTGAAAATATCTAAATATTTTATAGAAAATATGTAATTATAGGGGACAACACCCCTCCCCCAGTGATCTCAAGATTTTTAGGAGGTTTTGTTGGGTGATGTGACTTTACACTGCATTCTGTAACGATTTGTCCATACTTTACCTTTATTGTTTTCACGGAAAACTCAAACGGTGTTTTAAAAATGTTTTAACACTTAAAAAATATTTCCATTGTGGTACCGTTCCTTATTTCCATGGTAAATGTTTTGGAAATAAGGAAGATTTTTTTATTTATTTTCCAGTACATAAAATTGGACGCTCTCGTTTACTTGCTATGGACAGTAAATTTAACTTCCTCTGGAACCGTTAGTCGTAGACAAATTATTCAAAATACTAATTTGGATAGTTTTTTAAGCTAAAGCCAGTATTGGTGGTAGTCGAATTATACTTTACCTTTTTTGTTTTCTCGGAAAACTTAAAAATGTTTTTTTACATTTAAAAGCCCATAGCTTTTTAACCGCAATTTTACAAACATGCTGATAGTGTCATATTGTCCAGTACTCATTCACTGTAAACTACTAAAATATAATTAATATCAATTTGAGAAATTTGGATTTTCACGTTTTTATGGGGTTTTAAGGGTGAACTTCAAAGGGGGTAAGCTTCAAAATAAAAAAAACTCCTGGAGTACGGTAATATATACGTACATGACGAGTTTCATTAATGGTATTTATCAGTGGTATCGAAACGTAACAGTTTTAAAATTAAATATTCGAATAACCAAGATACGTGGACATAGTTAAACAATTCCAATGCCTACTACTAAATTATGTACAGATGTCTTACAGTAGTAAATAAAAATTTTTTACTAAAGACAGAGACGCTGACCGGAGATCGATTCCCAGGGACTGGCTGTTAGTTGGCCACCACCCAGATGTGTCACTCCGGTTGGAGACTCATTTGGCATTACGCTACTGATTTATAAAATATTTATTGAAAAATAATTCACTAAGTGAATGAGCTCTTATTTACGTCGCTCTTTCCCATTTGATTTATCATTTGTAGTATACAGGGTGATTAACGAAGATAACTATGTGGTAACTATGTGGTATAAAAATAACTATGTGGTAACTTTGAGAGCCCATTCTGCATGTAAAAATAATGAAAAAAACTAATGAAATGCTTGCATAGCTAGTTATGGCTAGCGTAAAATAAAAACACGCGTGTGTGTGTAAGAGAGAGAGTGTGTGTGTTTGTATGGATATTGTGAAAATTAAAAATGAATCAAATTAAGAAACACATTCCTTAATCAACTGTTTTAACGTTTCAGTAGAAAGTGTTTGATAATATATCGTAGTGATTGATAATATATCGTAGTGTTTGATAATATCGCAATGCTGTTATTGTAACAGCATTGTGATATTATTATACAGCGAAGACCGTTTCTCATTTAAAGGAGAAAAATTGGAGAGTGCTTAATTTAAAGCTCATAATGGTTAGCCATTCATGTCCAGGTCTGGCGGTGATATATTAGAGATCATTACAATGACACTATATACGATAAATCACATAGGCGCCTTAAAGTATTCATCTCATTTTCAAGCAGTCAAACCAAATTCAAAACAGTCCGTATATTTGATACAACGATATTCATTTGATGTAATTTTATCGACTACACTTTAGTTATTAATTAAACTTTCGTAAGTTTACAAATAAGCATAACTTAATAAGAGTATCCATATCGCTGATAATATTGTTATGCCCTAATTTTTAGTAGATTTTTCATTGTCTGTTATTTTAGTTAAATAGTAGTTTTTTATAGATGTAGTAATATCCATGCCAATATGGCGAGTACCTCACAGAGAGCCCTGTTTTGAATAGTGAAGCGGCTGAAGATGAATGTTCAGTTCACATCTGTCGATACCACCAGCACCACTATTACCACGGCCGTGTTGTGGTGGTCAGTGGGCATTTAAACATCTGTATCTGTCAACATCAGCGTTAACTCTCCACAACCAGCAACCAGCTGTCAATAACTTAATGAATATTTGATCACATATGATCAAAGCATTCGATAAACTGGGTTGTTGCGTTCAGTAAATTCGTAACACTCAATAAATAAACTGTGTAAATAAATATTCTATACAGAATATACCAGTACACGTTTGTCATTGGAGGATTTATTTTAATACTGATTACAAGCAAGTACCTGGTGACCGAGCTTTGCTCGGATAGAATAAGACATGTATTATATAAGTTAATTAGCAAAATTAAAACACATCTATTACTCAATGTAACACAGATTATATGGTTTAAATAAAACCGATTTAACACACCTTAATTAATATAGCATTTATATCATATTTATATTGGCTGCATTAAGAAACGTACAATAACGTGAAGATGGTCAGAATCTAGAATACACAAAACTTGCTGCATTATAGGGACTGTGAAATTTTTATGAAGGACTGTGTCTAAAATGTCTGGTTGGAAATCATTTTGCCAAGGGTAATGTGTTGACTCCGAAGGAGCAAAGATATTTATATTCGATTAATTAACTGTAGAAAGCAGCCTAACACCACATAGGTTGTTCACCCTAGATCCCCAGTAACGATGTTTACAGTTTACATTGCCCAAAACGAGAGTAGAAGTTTTAGTCTGAAATAAGTTTTCAATATCTGCTCGATTTATATGCAGAAACAACACATAGAGGCTGATCATATTGTAAATGTACGAATTTCTCACCCAACCCTTAGAAGGCCACAATATCGGTTCGAGGTGCGAATTGATTGAACGTTACAACAAAATTATAACCGTTTGTGAAGGTTTGAATTTAAATCTGAACTTTGAAATTCTACAAAAAGGGTGGTTACCAACTAGAAGGGCAATGTTTGCCAAACTTTTGAACGAGTATTCCTCCTTAAAAATAGTCACATGATTCCAATAAAAATTGTTATATTTACTGATAATCATTATTTCGCAGGCAGGCAAAACTAGCAAATAGGACTTTCTGCTATCCAGTTATGACACGTTTTTACGCTTCAATTATCATTAACATTAACAGTACCTAAAGTTAATTTGGTGATTAAATTTACTTAATTCGGAGCATAAGATGGTTTTTGTTATTTACTAAAATCGTTTAATTGAAATAATTGACACAACGTTTTATTACTGTATTTTCAATATGAATGTTCATAAACATTGTATATACAGAGTGTTCAATAAAGTCGGGGACAAACTTCAAGGGGATATAGTACTCATCAAAAGAAACAAAAAATTTCCTATAAGCATGATATGTCGAAAAATCCTTCATTTAGCCGCTAGCCGCCATTTTGTATTTTATACAAAAAACTGTACATATTAAGAACTATTGAAGATACACAAAACCAAACTTTACACACATATTTATTGGCTAAAGAGAAAAATATTCTCTAAGTATCATTTAGTTTGCTTCTATTTTTTCAAAATGGCAGTGGTTAAAAATCGTTTAGTTTATATGACAAAAAACAATTAATTTTATAAAATTTTTACAAGATATAAAAAAGATTGCAATTTTAATTTAAAATCGAACGGTACTTTGGTGAACGAAATCCATGCACAGATAAGCCAGAAAATGCACTTTTAAAGTTAACTTGCCCAAAAAAAGCCCATGCGCCGCCGCGGCACGACGTGGCGAAAAAGCGGCTGGCACAACAATTAATTCTTTGCCACGGCCGCGCCGCGGTGGTTTTTTTTTGGGCAGGTGGTAACTCTTTATGAGTACCCCCGCTCCCGCGAGGGTTATGTGGAGACTCCACCGTTAAGCGGTGTTTACCCAAACCGTTAAGCGGTGGCGTGTGGGCCCTGTAATCTAACAGTGCATAAGTGCATTTCCTCGCTTACCCGTGCACGGATTTCGTTCATCAATATACCATTCAATTTGAAATTAAAATTGCAATATTTTGTATTTCTTGTAAAATTATTATTATGTTAATGGATTTTTGTTATTTGAATTAAAATATTTTAATCTCCATCATTTTTAAAATATAGAATAAAACTAAATGATACTTTGAGAATATTTTTATCTTTGGCCAATAAATAAGTATGCAAAGTTTGGTTCCTGTATCTTAAATAATTCTTGATATATAACGTTTTTGTTTAAAATACAAAATGGTGTCTAAAGGCTAAACGACAGATTTTTTGACATTTAATTACAGAAAACTTTTTGTTTATTTTGATGAGTTTTATCACCACTCGAAGTTTGTCCCCGACATTAATGAACACCCTATGTATATATATGCATTATAGATTTGAATAACTGGTGAATCAATCATAGTATAAAACGTTCCACATAGTTGCAGGTTTTAAAGTTACTTTGTATTTGATTTCATTTTTCCATTACAATTATACACATTTTAATCTCAGTTGTGTATTGTATTGAACATTTGACCCGGTACTGAATGATAAAGGCAGTGGATTTCATCACCGTTTGTAATCTATTGTGACATATAGGCAGTAATTACACAAAGGTTTCACGCATAAGTAAACACTCACGACAACGCAAACACATAGCTTTCATACCGTGTTATGGCTGTCCTGACGTAGGTCTT
This sequence comes from Nephotettix cincticeps, assembly GCA_023375725.1. Classification (NCBI taxonomy): domain Eukaryota; kingdom Metazoa; phylum Arthropoda; class Insecta; order Hemiptera; family Cicadellidae; genus Nephotettix; species Nephotettix cincticeps. The sequence continues at coordinate 42,462,248 of CM041786.1, read as the reverse complement.
GTTGTATTAGAGTTATTAATAGTATATTTAATATCAGCTGTTGTAATGATTTTATGTTTACTTTTTGAGAAATGTAAATAAATCCGTTTCAATTATTTAAGCTACGTAAATATAGAAAGTAAAAAGTAACATAAATTAGAGATTGGTTTCATTTAGTTAGATTTTGTTAGTTGAAAGTAAACTGAATTGTTTCTAAATATATTTCAAACAAAACAGCTTTACCATATTTTATTTTCAAACTTAAGTATTCTAAATAATGAGTAATGGTAATGGTAAGTGACGAATAAATCTCAAGATCTCATTCGTTTTTAGAACTAAAATACTTTAAACAGATAATCAATCGTAATTTGATATTCTGTATATATTTTTTTTATTTATGGCAACAGGTTTAACTCTTAAATCAGAACGTACAAACAACATCTAAAAGAAATATTAACCCTAGAACATTATTTTAACGAGAGGTCTTTGAAACGTATCAATATTAGCCTATTTCCTCTAACGATGTTCAAAGATTTGTACAGAGGAGCTACGTATACATCACACTTTCCGGATGTTATAACAGGAAAAGTAAAATACACAAGGGTTTTCAGATAAATATTGGCTTCAAGAGCCGTTGTAAACTAACTCTCTCAAACGGAAGTGTTTTGGAAGAAATGCGACGGAAATATTTTTTTCTGTCTCAAGGAACAGTAACCATGGCAACTCAAACTGTCGCGAGTATCTCTTCTGTGCCGATAGTTTACTTAATGGGCTTATTTTCTTTGTTTAGGGCTACTATTATTTTTATTTTACACTAACATTGACTTTAATTTAATTTTTTAACTTTAATCATACATATATTTGTCCTATGATTTTATTGCAATATATCAGATATCTACTTTAGATTGAATACTGTTTAATTCATCACTGCGAGTTGTATGACTCAGTGCTAAGAAGCAAACAAATTATTACGGCAAAATATAGACTTTGTATCTTAAAAATATATAAATAAAATTACAGCACAACTAAATTCATTTTTGACGTCATGATTATCAGAGTGTAATTTTTTTATGACTACAAATTCATTAGTATTATTAAGATGCATAATTTTTACTATTAATTTACTTCATTGTAAGTAAAAGGTATTTTAAATTTTTATTACATAAGATACATAAGATAGATAGTTATACTTCCCATAACATACAAAAATATATATCAGACATAATCACATATTTTCTGTGTCATATACAGAGTGATTCACAAGTATACAGAATTGTTGGAGTTTGGTTCTGCATAAATTAAAATAAAATATTAAAATGTAGATAATTATGCCTTGCAAAACATTTTGCATTAAATTTACCACATGAGTTTAAACGAAGAATTCTTGGAACTCTGTTGTGATAAAGTAAGGGACAATATTTTCCTATATTGATTTCCTATGGACATAGGACATTTTCTAATGTCCTGTTTTACTTAGAGTAGCAAATAGTGCGTTTTTAGAACCGTATTTTTGCAACATAAGAAAATCATTTATGTACCTTTCAATAAGTTATTATGTTAAATTGGCTGTAAAACCAAATCTTTCTTAAAATAAATAGTAGACCATAATTATGAACTAAACTGTGTTATTTACATAATAATACACACTATAGTTTATAAACTATATGATTTCTGTAAGTAAAAACATGGAAAGTCAATAGATGTCGGAGTTATTGCACTTTTATGAAAAACAATTCCACGCACATGTTTACATTCGGTAGACAAAGGTTTCATGAAACTTCCTTAGTAAATTTGTTGATTTTTAATATTTTATAATATAACAAATTATATCAAATTGAATTTCAGGCTCTTCAGTTGCCGACTTCTCAGATAGCTTTTGAATCCCCTATTACGGCAAACGTTTTATATATTTAAACGATACTTTAAGAAAGCTTGAATTTTTTTATAATTAAAGTTTATTAGTGATAAATTGTCCACTGTCCGTAGAACTAAGTATAATACCAATACAGTAATACCACCCGGCTCTAAGGACCGATGAATAGTGTTTGTATTTGAGGAGATAAAGCTTAGTGGAGAAATTAGCAAAATAGATAGTATTGGACAATTTAATTTAAGAAATGGGAGAGAGAGGGAGAGAGAGAGACGCAAACCTGCGCTGATGTAAACACTCAAATTAAAGACATGACTCACCATTGTTCCAGAGGGTTTAGAGGTTGAAGTTGAGAATCCCAGCGTAGACCATGGTCCTAGATGGACGTGGGCTGCCAGTAACGGAAGTCTCAGGACGTCTATGGGTTGGCGGCTGGACCGGATGTCGGCGGAGATGAGGGACGCTGGGGGAGGTGTGCGCACACCAGGGGGTGTCACTGACCACAAGGGGGTGAAGAGTCACCAAGGGGGTTGTTGGAGATGATGCGACACTGATGAGGACTCGGTTGCGGCACTTTGAGTCGACACTCACGAGGAACGCACTGTTAGTGACGACACAGTAATAAGCGAGTAGGCTAAGCTATTAAAACACTGTTAATTAATTCATGACGATACTTTGACAAAACTAACTTGAGAGAGGGTTCGCAATGTAACCGATAAGTGAGAGAGGTTAAGAGTTTAAAAGTAATAGATTACGTGTGACGGCCTAGTCGCACATCACACGGAGAGAGTCGAGGGTTACTGACTTGAGTTGGGAGGGGGATAGCGTCGGTAAGCTGACCATTGGCGCCTACAGGGGTATATCAAATCGAAGACAGAAATAGTCACGTCATATTTTATGGCCAATCAGATCGAAGCGTCAACCCCTCCACTTGCCACGTGTCAGTGTGTGTGTGAACGTTTTGTTGAAAATATCAGAATTGATTTGAATTTCAGATTATTCTATTTTGACTCTGTACATACAAAGGGTATTTTATATTGAATTATTTATTTAAAAAATACATGATATATGTGGATTGTCTCACATTGTTGAAAAGTGATTATTAAACTAAAATTATGCTTAAATACTAAACAAGTGGTTTACAATATTAAAGCTATTTATTCAATGCAAACATAGTAGACCCTAGATGGACAACGAAGTGATTTAACCCAATTATAAAATTTGTTTTGCCAATAGAAATCTAATACAACATTTCTTTTTTATTCTATTTCATTTAGTTAATGAGCTATCATTTAAAAATCCAATTCTTTATTTCATACACTCGTATATGACAAGCAAAGATACATGATACGTTTATTTAAGATGTTGGATGCGTCCAATACTGGATGTGAGACATCCGTACCAGATGTGCCAATATCCGTCATTCCTCCTCACACCGCTTGCTTATAATACGTCAAATTGTATTGAAGAAACGATTGATTTCAACCTTTCTTAAATAAATTATTAAAATTGTTTCTTTATTGAATAAAATAATGAAAAAAGTAAGAAAATTACTGAAAGTAGAATTTTTTCCCTCGTGGGACTAAAGTAGTGCCATTATAATATATTTGGAAGTATTCGAAAAATCATAGAGTAATAGCTAGTTACTGCGAAATATTCCAGTGACTGTTGAGTCCGCAGTATTATCTGAGCTTTGGCTTATTTGTTGACATTTACCTAAATAAACAGATGTGGGTTTTTGTCATTTTAAGACCATCAAGTGAACATGAAAATAGAATTAAATAACTTTGAAAATAGGTAATAATTAATTAGGCCATAATAATAAATATTATTATGATTAATTAATTATTAATTATTAATTTTATCAATTATTTATTATTTATCTCTATATATAAAATTGAATGTATGTATGTCCTTTATGCGTTGCCAAACTACTCATCGGATCGCCATGAAACTTTAGGAAGTTGCTCTATATGTGTCCGGGAAGGTTTTAGTGAAAAAATATTTTCGAAAACCCCAGAAGTTTCCATTTTATGGCGTTTTAAATTTCTAAAGTTAACCTTATGGAGAGTAAGTTTGTTTACAAAATGTCTACAATGAAAACATTTGATTTCTTAGCTACAGCTGATTGGTTTACTTTCCATTAGCAATATGCTTTACTATCCAATGCCATCTGAATCATTCATTAATGTTAAACTATGAAGTAAATGTGTACTGTAAAAAATGAACAGCTTTATTCACCACGTTAATAGTTTACGGTTTTGGGGGATTATGTATTTATATTTTTATTTTCTGTATGATTAAAGTCACGTGTTTATATGATAATTACAATGTTTATATTATTACGTTTATTATAATAATCAGCTGTTGTATATCTTTCCTAAATAAGCTGTATTACAGTTAGGTTTCGTTTGGGTTTGGATTGGATTTGAAAATTGTGGCCCTCGGTTACTCCTTTGGTGACTACAGTTTCCTACAGGGATAAAAGTGTTACCTTAACCTTTTTATGCACAAATAGCTAGTTCCTACTCGTAGAAGTAATAGAGAAAATGGCGCAATTATTAGCGTGGCGGACTCCACTCCTACGGCAGACATGACTAAGATTAGGATTCGGAAGCTGCCAACAATGTTTTATCAGTGCTGTTACGGCTCACCCCTAGGTTTGCTTTTTTATCCCACGCATACATACGTAGTCTATATAATTGAGCAAAGTATTAGAAGACGCAGTAACCCTATCAAAATTTACTTTTATACAGAAACAGCAGAAATTAAGTTGGTGACCATCATGATGTTTGAAGGGTGACATTCAAGATTTTAATATACACCTTATATATAACCAGGTTAAGTGTAAGAAAGGGCCAAGTGGCCCTAACTTTGCCTGGATAAATAAACTATTTTTCATTTCATTTCATTTTCATATTTAGATTAAAGAAGAAAGAGGAGGTTCTCAAGTGCAAAATGAACTGTTAGCTATCGGCCCACGCCAGGCTGAGCAGTGAGCATACTCCGTTCGTTGGGCAGCAATAACAGCTGTTTAATCAGTTAAGTTTTAAACTGTAGTTACCAATAGATAGCTTGGATGAAGAATATAACTTTGTATATCTTATCGTTTATACAGTATATTGAAGGAATCTCAAAACTATTTGAGAGTACTCAAGCGACTTTTTAAAAATATTTAAATTATGGTTAATCTGATTCATAGCTTGTTATTGCTGACAGTAATTACATTTAGTATATCCCACATTTCAAAAGAAACTGACTATATATTTTTGTTTATTCATAAAATTAAAATTTTCCTACAAATATTTTATCCTATTTTCCATACCTCATGACAAAAACATTTAATTTATTTGTATTTCTGGTTACGAGAATAAATTATATTCTGTTGACTAAATATAAATATGTACTGTCTTAACGGATCGCAAGCCTTCATTTATAATAATATGAAAAACGTTATACTGATTTAAATCCATCCAATAAAACGTGTGGTCCAGAAAGACCTAGGTAGAATAAACAAGTTCAGTTTGTAGTTTTCAATTTATTTGTCGTATACATATGTCAAGTAGAATCTTCTATATCCGACCATGATAGATTGGAGGCGGGCCATGGTCGGAGCGGCCAAAAAGTCAGATACCGGGAAGAGCAAATTAAAAATATTCCCTAGGAAGGAAAATAGCTATTGATTATTGTGGTAAACCCTAACGTACCGGTATTACTACATCAATTAAAACATGAAGACATATATAACAAGTGAAAAATAATGATATTTATATGTAATCGAAGAGTTAGTCTTTTATGTTTTGTCACGCTCGGCAACGGGAGCGTGGGAAACATAGATAGACGGACGGAAAGACAGTCCGTTATCCGTTATCGGGAGGTCGGATATTGGAGGTTCTACAGTATTAAAATGACATTATGTATGTTTTATAATTAACATATTACCTGTTACACTTAAGTTATATACATGTCATTTAGTAGATTCACAATGAAATCCTGAAATATTTTCCACTATACCTATTTTGCAAAATATATTCGAGAGCATATCAATCAGTACTTTATTTTATTGATACTGGTAAACCAACATTTTGATGTAACTCATCGTAACACAAACAAATTAACGTGTATTTTACATTTAAAAAATACCATTCTGACGTTGATTTGTCTAATTTCTAAAGCTAAAAAGCGTGTATTGTGTTATTAAATAAAAATTCGGGTTTTGATATGTCGTTTTGTCATTGATGACTAGTAAATTATTGATTTCAACCTTTCTTAAATAAATTATTAAAAATTGTTTCTTTATTGAGTAAAATAATGAAAAATACCCCGTCGCAGCAGACCTGCGTACTCAGCGAATTTCCAAATCAATAATATAATAATAATAATATATGACAAGTTTTATCAAAATCTGTCGATAAACATGAGAATTATTTGCCTATTCTCCATAAGATTAACAGGACACATAATTAATAATTTGTCCATAATTATGACACATTAGACATGATATTCATTAGTAAACATTCGAAAAACGCATATTCAAAACTTAAAAAGTAATTCAGTCGTAACCACTAACCACAAAAGCAAAATACCCCGTCGCAGCAGACCTGCGTACTCAGCAAATTTCCAAATCAATAATTTAATATATGACTAGTTTCATAAAAATCTGTCCATAAACATGAGAATTATTTACCTATTCTCCATAAGATTAACATGGGAAAGAGTGTGCAGAGCTGCTGTGAGGAACACTGAAAGTAGTCATTTCTACCATAAATAATTTTTCTCTTAAAATTTATACAAACTTTCATTAACAACTGTCCATAAATAAAAAAGTTTGCCTATTCACTATATGATTAATATGGGAAAAGAGTATGCAGGTTTGCTGCCATGATAAACACAAACTATGATTTATAAGCATAAATGGATAGATCTCAACCACTTGAAGCTAAATATCAAGTTTTATCCAAAAATATTGATTAATATGGGAAATATTATTTTTTCTTTATCCTCCATATGATTAACATTGGATCCCCACAATACAACTTACTGTGTTTAGATTTTTTAATATCTCCGTAACCGTTGGAGATAGAGAAAAACTTTAAGGAACTAAATTGTGTAGTTTTTAAGCTGATTCCAAGGGTGAAATATAAAATTAGAAACTTTAAAAAATTACATGTGAAAAACGCAAAAAACCCCAATTTGGGGTACAAAACCCCCCAAACTATCCGTTCCCATTTACCAATATGTCTGGTTTACGAACTCGTCTGAGCATGTGTAGGAATACACGTCTCTACCAAATTTGGTCTCGATCGGACCATTTTTACGAGAGTTATCGTGTTCGCAGACTTTCTATTATATATAGACAGACTGTCTAACACACACACACACACACACACACACACACACACACACACACACACACACACACACACACACACACACACACACACACACATATATATATATATATATATATATATATATATATATATATATATATATATATATTTGAGTTGGTAAATGAGGGCTACTATTAATATTAAATAATTATTCATAACTTAGTACCTTTTTTTTGTGTGAGACATTATTTTATTTAAAAAATTCACAACATGTTTCAGAACTCAGTCCATTATCAAGTGGTGATATATATATATATATATATATATATATATATATATATATAAACTTTAACGACTATTGTTTTTGGACTCTGGGCACCTAAAGACGAAAAAGTAACATGGTCCCGGGCTTAAGTCTTACCATGAGACCTACGGTAATAGCTTCTTCCCTATGGGATATTCGCTAAAAGGATTAAATATTTAAAGGTAAATTTAATTTTATGAATAAACAAAAATATAGATTCGGTTCTTTTATAAATGTGGGATATACTAAATGTAATTAATGTCAGCAATAACAAACTATGAATAAGTTTAACCATAATTCAAATATTTTTAAAAAGTCGCTTGAGTACGCTCAAATATACAAAGTTATATTCTTCATCCAAGCTATCTATTGGTAAAACTAAGTACAGTTTAAAACTTAACTGATTATACAGCTGTTATTGCTGCCCAACGAAAGGAGTATGCTCACTGCTCAGCCTGGCGTGGGCCGATAGCTAACAGTTCATTTTGCACTTGAGAACCTTCTCTTTCTTCTATGAAAATGAAAATGAAATGAAATGAAAAATAGTTTATTTATCCAGACAAGGTTATGGCCACTTGGCCCTTTCTTAAAACTTAACCTGGTTATATATAAGGTGTATATTAATCTTAATTAAGGATGTTTAATCTTGAATGTCACCCTTCAAACATCATGATGGTCAGCAACTTAATTTCTGCTGTTTCTGTATAAAAGTAAATTTTGAGACGGTTATTGCGTATTCTAATACTTTGCTCAATTTTACATACTACGTATGTATGCGTGGGATGCATAATGCAAACCTAGGGGTGAGTCGTAACAGCACTGATAAAACATTGTTGGCAGCTTCCGAATCCTAATCTTAGTCATGTCTGCCGTAGGAGTGGAGTCCGCCACGCTAATAATTGCAGCATGATCTCTATTACTTCTACGAGTAGGAACTAGCTATTTGTGAATAAAGGGATTAAAGTAACACTTTTTATCCCTTTATGAAACCCTAGTCACCAAAGGAGTAACCGAGGGCCATAATTTCCTGAGGGACAAAAATGACTAAAAGTAAAAATAGCTAAAAGTTAATTATGTAAATTTAAGCAACTGTTTACCTTCATATGATTTTTTGCACCAAGAAGCTAAGCTATATTTGAATGACGAAAAAATAAAACATAACATAGATAATAAACATAAGTTAATTATAGCCTTAATTAATAGATTAGTAAAATTATAATTAATAAATAAATAATAAACAATACAATTGATAAAATTAATAATTAATTAATAAATAGTAATAATTATGTGCAAAACTAGATAATTACTGTGGCTTACACAAGAAAACATGTCCTACATGCAAACCCCTACCACCGCGAACCTTTGCCCCAATCTACTTCATTATCATTTTTATTTGAAACTTAATACAGTTAATTAGTTGATAAACTTAGAGGCAAAGTCGTACAAAGCATTAATTTTCAAAACACTATACATTACACACTACACATTATTTAAATTTTTATTTATAATGTTTTCTAAATGAATACTAAGAAAATTGATATGACTTTATCAAAATATTTTCAAAACCATTCTCCACCGATAGAGATTGGACTTGTTTGTGTTTGTTTTCCCATCACTAAATAATATTGTTTGCATCTCGCCGTCTCGTCGATATCTTTTTGCCGAGGGCACTGTGATATTTATGAAAAACCAAACACCAAACTTCACTTAGACGTCTAGTTTCCCCGTAAAACACAATACATTTCATAAGTGCTTAAATTTTTACTATAGCCCTCAACATTTTTCGATATTTTATTTTGTTTATTCAATATATTGATTTTCAAATAAAACTAATGAATGTACTATGGGATATAATATTTATCTCTTACAACATACATAATTAAATAATATATTGTTCATGTAATATAGACATTCATTATATATTAAAATATAAATTAGTATTATTATACATCTAATATATTTGAATAGCTTTAATTGCATTGAATTATATGACTTTATTTCCAATAAAATAAAATATGAGTAGCAAACAGGGAACTGTGTGAGTACAAATACACCCGTAGCAGCAGACCTGCATTGTCAGTGAAATTTCATAATTTCCAACAGTAAATATTCAATATCATTTTCAAGTGCGGAAATTTCGAAAATTCTGCCTCTTGGTACTGGGTTGAAATAAATATCTATACTTTTCATAGTTCCTTTTTTTAAAAAAGGTCTTTAAAATGAACTCGTCTTATAAAAACAAACTCTCTTATTTAACTCTGGGGCTTGTGTAAAATATGACACGTAAATTTATACACACCAAAAGGTATGTTTCCATTATTTTGTAGGAAACTCGCTAAAAAATATGGAATATCCTTACAAAGACTAAACAATCTAAACACTAACCTAAACTAGACTAAACATTTTTTTTTAGAAAGAAAGAGTGTAATCAGTTACTACTGTTCACTTGAACTGAGGATAAAAAAACGTAGTACAACATATAGAGTAGTAATTATTTGTAAATAAAAAAGAGAACAAAATATAAAATTAAAATAAGTACCGGTAAAATTAGTTTATGTATACTTGGAGAGGGAAATACATAATGTGATTCAGGAGCTAACTATAAATGGGTTTGTCGTATAACATTCTCATTTCCTGGTAATTTTGAGTTATTTATAAGAAAGAAACCATCTAACCAAAAGAAGCCTCCCTACTTGGCGTGAATCTTTTTATTTTTCTCTCTGGTAAGACGTCAAAGGAAGCAGTAAAAAGAAACGAACTGCGATCAAAAGGGATTTAAACGAAATAGCTTAGCTGCAACTGTGTGACTTTTAAGTCCACTCCTATTTCAACTTTATAAATAAGAATAAGAAAGCATAAATAAAAAAATGCTGTCATACAAATGTGTTTTTTCTTCATTTTAGCAAATTTCCTTTAGTAAAGAAGCTATTACCGTAGGTCTCATGGCCTACCGCGAAGCTCGGGACCATCCAGGACTGTTTTTTTTCCGAAGCGAAATTAATTTCTATCAAACTTTGTGTTTATTACAAGGTAACCTTTTACTATAAGGCAAACCCCGGATATTGATAAAGCTTGGTATATGGTCAAAATTAAAATTGTTTATGGTTAAACCGCCAACTTCCACACTTCCTCACAGCAACACATTCCCGATAAGTCTCTAGATAATTCATATAGTTCATGAAACTTAAAATGGTGTTTTATAAGATACAAGTACTTAAATACAGTTTTCAGGAGAGGAGGAGCACAGGAGTTGATCCAGAGATGAACGGATCCGTTCCTATCTGAGTTGATCTGAGCTATAGCCTACAGATAAGATCCCCAACCGTTCCTGGATGTAGAGGAAACTGTTATGTCTTGCCATCGCTCATTTTTAACTTGTAGCCACTATAACTTATCATCCTGAACTCTTGTGTTGAGCTATAAACCTATCGTAGCCTCCTCATTGATTAGTTATGAGAAGGTAATGATCTTTTTAATATACCCGTGAGTTCGACTCAGTTATTCCAGTTGTGACATCGTTCATTGAAAACGCTAATACTCAGTCACACATGTATGTAAAACAATTGTTTTTTGCTTACCTAACTAACATCTGCAACCTATACGTCTACCTCTACAGTACCTTTACGAAATATACATGATGATTGTTTTTATGGTGCAAATTATAGTAGAAGAGAGGAGCGTATTATGAAATACCAGTTACATTTTTTTGACAAACTTCATAGCTGTATAATAAAAAAACTCTAAAATTACCATGAGTACATACTATAACTAATTATAATTAACTGTAAATAATAAAACTATTTGTTGTAATATTATTTATTCCAAAATTTGTATGTTTCATAAAAAACCACAACTAGAGATTAATATGGTAAAGTCGGGAAATATGGAATAGGTAGATAAAACCAAATATACTTGACAACAGCCATTTATTTATGATTACATAAATCATTATATTTTCATATTAAATGCCCGAAAACAATTTTAAGATTATTTCGACTTCAAATTTAGGTTTTACAAAACACACAGCTATAATCATCTTTCTCTGCTTCGGAATAGTTTAGGTGAACGAATTTTAACTTCTTCTCTATGGGGTTTTTAAGGTTTGATTTCTTTTTTTCGTCGTTATTTTTAATGAAATAAACCTTATTGGGTAATATGGACTACCATCCATTTACGTTGGGTAATATGAGATAAGATAGAGTAGATAGGAAAGGTATCCTATCTACCCTATCCTATCTCATATGGAATGCTAGGTAGGTATCTAAAGACCTTGACAGTAAAGTTACTACTGTTCAGATGAACCAAAACTTAATTATGGTTCTCTACAAGTTATATTCTGTCTACAATAAATTACGATTTTAGTAAAAAATTTGGAAGCCACAGTATTTTTAGTTATGGTTACTATACTATTTACATTATTACTGTTTATTCTAATAGCTACAAAGAACTAAACTGATTTATACATGGATGTATCTTAGCTCTGGGGGCGGGGTATTGGCGATCCGTCAGACTAAAATTTGACGGTGACGTCATTTGCTTAGTGACATTATATGGTTATAAAGACAGCTGTTTAGAGGAACTGAAAACATTCCCTCTAGACATACCCATGAACCTAACTAACTAGTAACTTATAGGGAACTAGTACTTTTTATAGGGAAGTAAAAAGAAAATACATTAATTTTTCTTTGGATACCAGCGAGAAATCTTTTCTGAATAGTATTTCATTATATTTCTTTGAAACCCAGACTGTAGGATAAATCTAAAACTACACTACTTATTTTTGCTTTTTGACAGTTTAAAGCTAGAAGTTAAAGTAATATTATTTCCATTAAGGTAATGTAGTAATTTTAATACTATTTTATGAAGAACCTGATAATGGTGTTTATTTTAAATTCATAGTTCGTTACCGTAAAACAAAATGGGTGTAAAGGAGTCAAATATCGTTTGACATCAACGTTTTCAATTTCCCGAGAGACGCGGCAAGTCGTCTCTCCCAGGAAACTGCCTCCATATCTACCTCGACTGCATCTTAATTTGATATTCTCAAATTGCAGCATATATTTCAGTTAATTAATATCGGGTACTGATATTTTTATAAAAAAATGTATATTATTGATTCAACCCGGTATGTTTATAAAATTAATTTTATATTCGAAAAGCTGCAACTAGATCAATTCGTTCCGTGCACTGTTTAAATCCAGCGCTAACATTCAAATATTGTAAGCACGGATGGATACGCGATAAGGCTTACTAATCAATCATTTATATATTACTAGCTGACCCGTCGAACTTCGTAACGCCTAACAGTAAGTAAATGTTAACTTTAGGATTGGCCATGTCCTGAAGTCAATTAGCATTGTGGCTTCGTTGTGAAAGCTATAAATATACAACAGCTGATTATTATAATAAACTCAATATGTGTAAACATTGTAATTTTTATATTTTTAGTTTTATTTAGCAAACATACAAACACGTGACTTTTAATCAAACATAAAATAAAGAAATATAAATATAGTACATAATTCCCAAAAACCGTATGTAAAGTAAGTAACCGTAAGTAAAGCATACTGCTAACGGACAGTAAAACAACAGCTGTAGCTTAAGAAATCAAATGTTTTGATTGTAGATAATTTGTAAACAATTTAGTCCCCATAAGGTTAACATTAGAAATTTAAAACGCTATAAAATGGAAACTAATGGAATTTATGGAAACTGAAAAATCAAAGATCATTAAAATCGGTCCAACCGTTCTCGAGTTATAATGCGTGTAACTAACACGACTTATATATTTAGATTGCCTGCGGGTTCTTGAAGTATGAATCAGCATTATGTCAGTATTATCATCAGTGTAGTCAGCTTAGGTTTTTATCGGAAGGTTCCGATCCTCACAGCTATATAGCCTTTGCAAGGTCTTCTATTTATTCTGTCCTTCTTTCTTAACCCACATTTGGTTCCCTTGTTAGTGGCATCTAAGAAAACCATATGATCTAAATAAATATTTTTAAATCCTTTGTTTACCTCATAGGACTCAGTAAATGCCTCGAGGACAATGTGTCACGCATGTTTCGCATCCTTAAGATATGATTCACACCCGGTGGTCACTAGAGGAGAGGGAGAAAGTAAGGCGTGCATGGTCTGTTAGATGCCATCTATACACAGGACCGATCTCGTCAGTCAAGTTCCTAGACAACATCTATACTCGGGACCGTTAGTTTTAGTGTTTGGTGTATAAATGTATGTTTTAGACCGATTTATGTTTTGTAAATAGTTGTCAATTGTTTAGAATAGTGTTTAGAACTTGTATAATAATGTTTTACAATTCATTGAAATGTCGAGAAAAGTAGATGACAGTATTATTCTTAGTTGAATGGAAGTGGTGCCGAAACTGACCTTGCATCAGAGTATTCTGCGCAAAATACCGATACCATAAAACTAGTTAATTAATAAATTGATTGAAAGCCAATTTATATTTATATGACTTATTGTAGAATTTAAAATGTTCTTACACTTGTTCCGACTTATTTATTACGCCAAATAACTTTTAAAAAAGTTACTTGATTTTTTATAAAGTTTAATTATTTTTTGTTTTATTTTAACACTTTTAGGTTACCAAATATATAATGCTAAATGTACAGTGGTAATGATAAGTCTAACTAAACAGTTATTCTGGTCAACTCGAGGCTGATGACAGGACCTATAGTCCGGTCAACCTTCACAACTAAAATATCAATTAGTCTGATATACCTATATATATATATATATATATATATATATATATATTTATTTATTTATTTATTTATTTATCAATAAGGGTAAAAAAACAAAAACGTTACATAAAATATAGATATTAGTTATAAAGTACTTATTTGTATTAGAGTTTCAATATTTAACCAAAATTAAATAAAATATTTAACAATTCAAATGACTTAATTAAAATCTTAGAAGAATAAAAGAAATTTTCTTCATAATACATATAGAGGAGAAGGCAACATTTCAATATTATTTAAGAAAATTGTTTTCAAATCCCAGAAGTATTTTAAGGTATATTTGTGAGATGTAATATTTTTAAACATATACCGTAACAGTCCATAATTTTGAGATGTATAAGTGTAATAATTTGAAAATTGTGAGAGGCATTCATGAGCCACCATCTGTTACCACCGACTTACTACTGTATGTTCCTCGGTAAGTTAGTCCCGTAATGTAGTTTTGGGGTTTCAGCGCCCGCACGGCCGGCTGTTACAGTGTACAGTGGCCGCTCACAAACTAGGTTCATACTTCTACCGTTAACTACCGTGAATTATACTTGTTCTTGTGCTAGGCTTACAACTGTTGAATCCTACTCCTCAAAGCAATAAATGCTAACATGCGTAGTCAGTTTTATACTCATATTTACACACAAAAACTATACTTCTCTATGTGCATAGATAGTAAAATCTCTTTATAATAAAAGAGGTTGAATGATTGTTTTATTAGATCATTTGTAAATAGATTATCTTTATTCTAAAGCACACTTTTCCAAGTAAATAATATAAAATTCGATAAAAATAAAAATAATATACAATTAAACAAGTAAATTACTCTCATACAATGTTTTATACAATACAATATACAATCATTTATCTTACAATCAGTTATCTTATACAATATCTTATAATTAATTGATAAAAAATATTTATAACGTGAGTTTGTAAAATAATGTTTTTTCAAACAATTCTCAAAAATGTTATAATAGAAAATTGTGTTTAGAAATGATGAAATATTTAAATTCCATTTTTGACTTGTACATTTCTTAACTCTGTGGGATGGGGGTGTTAGCAATTTGTAGAGTGAAAGTTTGAAACAGGTTTCCATAGAAACTACTGTAGAAAGAACGTTAAATATTCCCTTTAGACATATCCATGATCTAGGACGTAAATACAAACATTTTAGTCAGGCATTGAATAATTGGATGTTTTAAGAGTTAAGACAACGCATGTTAGTATCCAAAACAAAATTAATTCCCTATAAGATTAACATGGGAACTTTGAAGAGGTATAGGGTAGAGATCTATGGGAAAATCGTCAATACCATTAGACTTTCCTATTTTAGACCTAAAGAACCGGTAAACCGAATTTCAGTCTCCTAAGTAATTGGGAAGTGGGAGGATTAGTAATGAGTGAGGTCTTTCACGTTTTTATATATATAGATTAATTATTATAACGGGGTAACTAAAATTGTCATCTATTTTTATAAGTTTATATTTTCAATTCTTATTAATTTACTTATTGGCATTGGTTTTGGAACCGTCGCCAAATAACTTGCACTCTCATGTTAGAAGCAAATGTTTGTTTTGATGTAGGAAACTCTTTGAAGAATCCAATGGGAGAGCAGTTTAAACTCACGCAAATTGAAACCCAGACAAAACTTGTGCTTTTGTCTGAATCAAAGAGAGCCACATTAAACTCAAAGCTTCTATGTAAAATAGTACAAACGGTGCTGTTTTGACTTCTGTAATTTAGTGAGGTCTTATGTTTACTTAAAGAAACATTTTTTTATTTAGAATTTTTATTTTTAACAGCGATATATAAGTTATTCTTTTCTATTTCACTTCTATGACATGGCAGTAGAGGTAAACACATCTGATAAAAATGTAATTATATTTTATTTACCTTAAAAGCACTTGTAAATAACCGTATGGTAACTATTAATTATAGAATTATGCTTATATATTCAAATATTTAGTTTGAATTATTCGTATTTTCCAAGTATATTTAACTCAACTACTTTTATGAGTAATTTATTCAACAATAAAACAATAGTCTAGTAAATAATAATCAACCTTATTTGAAATATCACAAATATGTAGCGAATTAGTATATTATGTCAATGGTCCGGGAAATATCTGTTTGTGGTGTTTTTGTGTGAGTAAATTTATTGATTGATTGATTTATTGACTATTGATTTAAATGGGTTTTTTGATTAAGCAGAGTGTTGCAATATGCATTTTTATAGAGCTGCAAATGGAAGTTTTTATGGAAATGCAAATGAAGCGAGAAGGTGGCTATTTCCTCAACAGACAATGTCGAAGTGCCAAAATGTTACTGCTGTCCACAAACAAAAATGAATATCACAATGCTTTTCTACATCAAAATTATACATTTATCAATGAATTTGAAAATTGAATATGTTTAAAAGTTTTAAATACCCCCGTCGCAGCAGTCCTGCTTACTCAGCAAATTTCCAAATCAATAATATGATAATAATAATGTATGGCAAGTTTTATCAATACCTGTCGATAAATATGAGAGTTATTTGCCTATTCTCCATAAGATTAACATGGGAAAGAGTAAGCAGGTTTATTGCTGTGAGGAAAATTAAAAGTAGGCGTTTCTAGCATAAACAATTTTGATTTTAACCATTTATACCAAGTTTCATAAACATCTGTCCATAAGTAAAGGAGTTTGTCTATTATCTATATGATTAACATGGGAAAAGAGTATGCAGGTTAGTTGCCATGATAAACACGTAGGCACATGTAGGAATACACGTCTCTACCAAATTTAGTTTCGATCATCCATTTTCTTGACCTGGCTAATACAATTTTGTACATTGTCAATCTGGCTTAAATAAAGAGTTATTGAGTCAGTTATTGAGTTATTGATCGGACCATTTTTACGAGGGTTGTCGTGTTTAGAGACACATAAATATACATAAACACACACACACACACACACACACACACACACACACACACACACACACATATATATATATATATATATATATGACTATTGTTCTTGGCCTATGGGCACCTAAAGATGAAAAATAACATGGTCCCGAGCTTAGATCTTGCCATGAGACCTACGGTAATAGCTTCTTCTCTATAGGAAATTCGCTAAAAGCAGCCAAATTATTAGCAATAGAAAATAAAAAAATTTAATGACTTTTTAATAAAAAAGTAAAGAATTTTACAGAAAACTATAATATTTTAACTATAAAAGTAAAAATCTTAACTTCCATTTTGTAATATGTTTATTCCATCACCGATTTTTTACGTATTTATGATTATTAATTTTATAATTGGTACTAGAGGATAAATTAAAAACTTACGTCTTCAAACACTACTTAATATATTTACACTTAGGCTATATTGTGATTATAAACAACGGTAAATATATACAAAAATTGTTAAATTGGTGATCGATTTCGTCCAGTTATACCGAACATCATCAGGCCCAAATGGAGACTGAAAGAAACAAGATGGCGTTCCTGACTTAATAATACTGGCTACCGGAAGTTCCTGTCATTGGGTCAGAGTTCAATGACGCCATGACAAGTTTCAAGTTTTAAAAAAAGAAACTCAAACTCAACTCATAAAACAAAATTAATAAATGAACAATTACATTTTGATTCTGAAAGAACGTATAAAAATCAGCCAGCCAATAAATTAAATGCTACCTCTGACGGCATGACAGGAACTTCCGGTAGCCAGTAGTATCAAAGCAGGGACGCCATCTTGTATCTTTCAGTCTCCATTTGGGCCTTATGATGTTTCGTGTATCTGGACGAAATAGATCTCCAATTTAACAACTTTTGTATATATTTAGCGTTTGTATATAATTAATTATAAGATAAGTGTAAATATATCTGGTAGTATTGGAGGACGTGACCTTTTACTTCATCCTATAGTAAAACCAACACGGATAATGCTAATCAGGAAGTTATTTAATTGGAACTAGAACCAACATTCTCAGTTTTGGTTATTTTACTACTATTATACTCGTTCAAAACTGTTTCAACTAGTCTCTGTCGTATCATTTTCCATCCATTTCATACTCCATCATTTTCTTTGCTCTCCACTCTCCATGATTTGAGTAGAATGTCCCTGAACTGTATTTAAATATATTTAAAGTGATATTCCTTGTGATAAGACGATTTGTAACACTGCAAATCCCCGAGGAGACTTTCCCCTATATGAAAATCCCCTGCCATATACAAAGCTTTGCTATTTACTAAACATACACTGTTTGATTGTTAACAGCTGATAACAGATTCCTGGGTTTATGGTATTGAAGTCTTAAACAACATGGGATAGCCGAGTATTAATGATAAATGTGTGTTAAATAACTTCGTTGTATTGTTGCTGGATAAGGTTGACATATTCCTTCGATAGGGCAGTTCATAAATAGAAATTGCTTTAACCGAAGAGAGTTTTAGGGGGATTTTGTCCCCAAAATTAGGTATAATAGATTTTTACATGGATTTTGAAATTATAGAATTAAAATAACTTATTATATTTATATTTTTTTTAAATTCCAGATTTGTATACTTAAGGTTTCACCAGCTACGTTTTAAATTTAGTTATTATTTGACTTTTAAAAAAGCTCAACAGCCCTTAACTACTGTGGGTCTAGGACCTCACGGTCAATGATAGTCAGCGAAATGCCGTAGCACCGTTACGTCAGTCACGTACACTAGCCAGAGGTGCTCGATCCTTGGACCAGTACGTTACCCCGGGCTACCGTGTCGATAACGAGCGGCACAGATTACACTACCTCCATGAAGCCTTCAGCATGGTTGCTGCCAGCTATTCTGCATGCCGTATATGCAGTATCTCTTAGTCCGTATTAGATTGTTGTTATTTATTCTTTTTGGTGAATTTCCCATAGGGAAGAAGCTATTACCATAAGTCTCATGGCCCGAGACCATGTTGATTTTTCGCCTTTAGGTGCCCAGAGGCCAAATATGTATACATATATATATATATATATATGTGTGTGTGTGTGTGTGTGTGTGTGTGTGTGTGTGTGTGTGTGTGTGTGTGTGTGTGTCTATGAACACGATAACTCACGTAACAATGGTCCGATCGAGACCAAATTTGGTAGAGACGTGTATTTCCTACATTTGCTCGGACAGGTTCGTAAACCAGACATATCGGTCAAAGGGAACGGGTAGTTAGGGGGAGTTTGTACTCAAAAATTGGGGTTTTTTGCATTTTTCATATGTAATTTAAATGTTTTTTCAATTTTATCTTTCACCATTACAATTAACTTTAAAATCTACACAATCTAGTTCTTTAAAGTTTTTCTCTTTATCCAATGGGTACCGAGATATTAAAAAATCTAAACACAGTAAGTTGTATTTTGGGGTTCTGATGTTAATGTTAAGGAGGATATATAAAAATTAATGTTCCACTTATCATTAAATATCATTGTATTAAACTTGGTATTTACCTTCACGTGGTTGAGATCTTATGTTTCAAATGCTTGAAAATCATAGTTTATGTGTTTATCATGGCAGCAAACTTGCATACTCTTTTCCCCTCATAATCATACAGAGAATAGGCAAACTCCTTTAATTATGGACAGATGATGAAACTCAGTTTAAAGGTTAAATAAATTTATGGTATAAATACCTACTTTCAGTGTTCCTCACAGAAGGAAACCTGCATACTCTTTCCCATGTTAATCCTAAGGAATAGACAAGTAATTCTTTTTGACATATTTTGATAAAACTTGTATATGCAATTATTAATCTTATATCATTGATTTGAAAATTCTCTGAGTACGGAGATCTGCTGCAATAAGCGTTCTTGTTTTTAATTTATCAAACACTACATTTACAAAATTATTTTTCCCAGCTTTTAAACACACTCCTTTAGAAGGTTTGTGCTTTATTTCCCTCATGGATAAAAGAATACTTGTCCCAATGGAGATGATTCATGCAGTGGGCTTTGTGCATTACTTGTAACTTGGTACGGAGTTCCTTCAGCCTCTCTTAATTGACTTTTGTTTTTGACATGGATACGTCTTAGCTATGGTGGGGGGGTGTTGGCAATTTACGAGGCCAAATTTTCAAACAGTGAAGTCATTTGGTTAGCAATGCCATCGTTTGGTTATGAGAACAGCTGTTTAGATGAACTGAAAACATTCCCTTTAGACATATCCATAATCTAACCTATTTTTCCACAGGGGAATACAAACATTTTTGAAATGGTGACCAACCCAGGGTATTTTAAGCCAACTATGAATGAGAAATGAGTGTAAGTTTATTGATCTTTTAGCCCTGTTACAAACTATAGCTGGCATCTTCTTTATACAGGATTGTTAATTAATAGCCAAACAGCCGATGGCATCTAAGGGCCCTACGGCTTAACGTAAAGGGAAATAAAATTAAATACGAACATTTTTACGATATAATTTCCAGTCACCTGACAGACCCTGACACGGTCAAACGTTGGTATTGCCTGTATCCAGTCATATGTATTGTTTTTTTATATGAAGTATTAAAATTGTATTGTTAAAATAATACGTTGTCTCAATGCAATCAACCTAAATCAAATGCCTTTAATTGAATTTATGCTATACATAACACTTATTAGCATTTTGGTAATTTTTTAATTTACTGTACACATAATACACATCTTGAATATTATAATATTAGTGTGGAAATTTATTAAAACTTGACCTTTTTGAGAAAAGGGGTTAAG
This sequence comes from Nephotettix cincticeps, assembly GCA_023375725.1. NCBI lineage: Eukaryota > Metazoa > Arthropoda > Insecta > Hemiptera > Cicadellidae > Nephotettix > Nephotettix cincticeps. Next base: position 42,441,291 of record CM041786.1, on the reverse strand, counting down.
GCGAGAAAATATGGAAGTGATTCTTCAAAGTGATATCTCTTCCGCCTCATAACAAAAATTTTCTCTCACCACGGTAACAATCAGTTACTCTTCAAATTTGTTGTTTATAATTCACATTGAGCTATTCTCCTAAATAAGGAAAACCTTCAGATGTTAACCTCATTGTCAGTGCATAATCAGTCGTTCTCACAGCACTGAAAAAAGAAGATTCATATTGAAAAATATACTAACAAATGTCGTTGTTGTGTTGTTGTGGAGTAAGCCTTCGGATCCAATGCTTCTGTGGGTTCTTATCAAATTTAACAGAATCCTATAGATTTTTTAATGATAAAGAAAATTTACTCTATTTATTTATAGCTCTTTGAACATTATTTTCTTTATATTTACATCTCCAAGAGGTGCAGTATAAATTAGTTAAAAGAACTGAAGTTCCTTGATATGGAACTTACTGTATCTATAAAATGTTCCCAGAAAATGTAATTCCTAAAATTTAACGTGCGTCCGACACAACATGACACATGATGCAAAATGAAGGCGTTAAGACAAGAAATTAAGTCTCTACAGCAATTTTCGGGATATTTGTGCTAATTTTTATGCATTTAACCACATACCTAATTTCCTGCTTTGGAACATTTTAATAATAACTCATAACTGTTAGCATCTTTAAATACGAACATCCAACAATTAAGTAACAAAGTCATTGAACCCTATTAACTTTAAGAGTGAGATTGGGTCTAGTCTAACTGTGAGAACTTCTCCCAAGCTTATTGATCTTCTTTTCACACCTCTTACTCTGAATCTTTCTGGTATATCTTGTTACATTTTGTTGACATATGTCATTAGTCACTTAGTGTATCATTGAATAAGTGATCCACTGCTATTTTGTATGAAGTTGTAATTTATATCTGTTTTCAGTGTTAATAGTAGACTGTAATAAACAATCCATTTGCGTATTACGAAATCGTTAGTTTCAAATTACTGGACACTTTCCTTACACATTTCCATTTATATTGTTTTTCAAATTAATTCTGTTTGAATGTTGTTTTCGAGACGTTTGCATACGTAATGTGTTTACCACAATAACATTTAGTAACAGTGTAACATATAGATAAATATTATAACCAAACTAAATTTTAACTTTTTTTGCTACGTAAGCAACACTAGCAATGATCAACTTTTGTTGATAAATAAATGAAACATTCTCTGTATTAAGAAAAAAATATTTATATGTTAGCTAGAAACTACAGTTATTGATTGGTAATAATGTAAATCTACAAAGATAATATTGTAATTGAGTTGAAGAGGTATAACAATTTATGAAAAAGGCTTCGAGATCATCCAAGCTAAGAACGTTATTAAATTCCGTTTGAAAAGAATGGCGTATGACGATAACACCCACCCTACTGGCGTCAAAAGTTGGTGTAGGCCTACTATACACTTTGTAGGATTAATATATCATACGATGGTTTCACAATGATTGCAGTTAATGTATCTTGTATGAGGACTGGAAAAATAAAAGTAATTTCTATAAACCCTATAAACAATTACCTCTATCAATATTTAAATAGTCTAAATGAATCAACAGTTACGTTAGTGTGAGGATCACGATTGAAGGCTTTAATTGGATTGGTTTAAGCAAATATTGTGTTACTCGTTTATTAGGCGTAATTAGTTCTTTGATTAGGTAATTTATCAGATTAATTATTTTGCTTACTATATTTTGTTTTTCCGATAGCAAATCACTCCCGATCGTAGGACTTTTCGTAATAATTAATGTAAATATATTTTATTAATTAACAAATTCAAGCAATAATATTTATCTTCAAAGTTTAAAAATATTGTAATTCTTATTAGTTTTTAAATTACACAATGTAGAGATCGTCCGGGTTTAAGGTGATTTGTTCTTAGTACTGTAGTTTATTCTTAAGTCATAAGTTATAATCTATTTTTACATGAGATCAAAGACACAACAAAGCCATTCTATAGACATACGCGCTGTGTTATCATATTACTGCTAGATTTTTCAAAGTGTGGAGTAGAGTTCCCATAAATTATGAAGAAGTAAAAATACATCCAGAGTATTTCTATTGACTGAATAGCTACTGATTATTTAATTATAATGGTAATAAATAATCTATTCCATGTGTTTCAATATTTTACTTTGCTATTATTTTCTAAAAAATGTTGTTCCTGTCTCAGAGTAGTAATTGTGATACTTATTTAGGAAATTTTTCGTTGTTTGCTTTATAAATTTTAGTATTGAAAAAATAGAAACAAACATGACGAACTAACGATACAGAAAGGAGGAATAGTGATGTATATATTGTCATTTTTCTGAAAACGTATAGTACATTAGTTTATTTGTCTGCTCTAAGCCATTGCAGATATATAGTAAGGAAAATATATAAATATTAGTTCAAGTAGGCTCTAAATACAAAATTAATTCAAATATATAAAACAAAGTCGTGTTAGTTACGCTCATTATAACTTGAGAACGGCTAGACCGATTTTAATGATCTTTTACTTTTCGGAATCGTCTCTGCTCCGGACATGTTTTAGGCATATTCAGTTTCTATAAATTCAATTAGTTTCCATTTTATAGCGTCTTAAATTTCTAGTGCTAACCTTACGGGGACTAAGTTTGTTTACAAATTATCTACAATCAAAACATTTGATTTCTTAAACCAGCTGTTTGTTTACTGTCCGTTAGCAATATGCTTTACTATCCAATGCCATCTGAATCATTTTTTAATCCAATACTATAATACGAGCAAGGTTTCACACACGGATCTCGAAAACGGCACTAAGGAATTTCTTTAAATTTTGGAAATAACTAATTTCCGAGTAGAAAATAAGTTCTAGATAGGTCTAATGTCCAGGAAAATTCGTGTTTTCTTGTAATATTAAGTTTAAAATCTAAAAATTTAACATTACGCTTATGGAGAATAAAATGTAAACAATACAAACCAAAACAGCTGTTTATAACCGTTTGACAGTTCTTGATTGATGACGGCAAAGAACAATATGTGAATAGAGGTTTTTCATAAATATTTATTTTATGTATGTAATAAATGTAAAATTATCAGGTTACTAAACAATTTGTAAAAACTTAAGGGTAACATAACATAACTGTGCGAAATAAAAGCAGGAAAGAGTATTTCCAAAATCTTCTGTGTTTTGATAGAAAACGTGTCTGTTGTATTGCTTGAAGCCACTGTAACAAACCAATTAATATGTGTAAATTAAATTTATCTTTTGCTTTTCAATCCTCATTCCGTTTATATCAAAATCAGTTGGTCACAGGCTAATAATAACTGTATGGATAGTTAAACAGTAAAAGATCGGCTAAAACAATTGAAGTTGGCCAAAACACCTTAACCGGCATTGCTCATTTGGCAGACGCCGTCCAGCGGTCCAGCGGTAGTGTGTTGGCCTCGTTACACGAAGATCGCGTGTTCAAACCCCATCAGGGGCAATACTTTTTGTTCAGTGCTATATTAATTATGGTGTATGAAATCGGTTTTATTTAAACCACATAAATGTTTTCATTGAGTAATAAATGTGTTTTAATTTTTCTAATTAATTTTTTTAGTACATGTATTATTCTAAACGAGCAAAGCTCGGTCACCAGGTACTGTAAAACTATGAAGTAAAGCTGTGCTGTACATAATGAACAGCATTATTCACCACGTTAATAGTTCACGGTTTTTGGGAATTATGTACTGTATTTATATTTCTTTATTTTTTGTATGATTAAAAGTCACGTATTTATATGTTTGCCAAATAAAAAATAATTACAATGTTTATACTTATTGAGTTTATTATAATAATCAGGTGTTGAATATTTAAAGCTTTCACTACAAAGCCGCAATGCTAATTGACTTCAGAACATGGCCAATCTTAAAGTTAACATGTATTTACTTTTAGGCGTTACGAAGTTCGCCGGGTCAGCTAGTCATTACATAAAATTTATTCGATTTAAAAATGCATCTCAGCAACAAAAGTGTTTTATTTGCAAGGCCTTGAAATATTTGTAAATACATTAATCAGAGTTTTAAAGGTTATGCAAATGGATAGTATTTTGGAAGATGTTTGACCAATATGAAGATAAGTACTTAATTACATATGCGGTAAAATTAAAGACAGAACATTGTCGAGAGATGCCCCATCATAACCGAGGAGGCTCATTTGACCTAGACCTTGAATAGCGCGCCACCCTATTGTTTCTGCGTTGGTAAAGACGATTGATAGTAAGTTTCATTAGTATCAATATTATTCCTTTTAGCAAATTTTCCATAGGGAAGAAGCTATTACCGTACGTCTCATGGTGAGACTTAATCCCGGGACCATGTTATTTTTTTCTTCTTTAGGTGCCCAGAGACCAAAAACAATAGTCGTTAATATATATATATATATATATATATATATATATATCAATGGTTACCGAGATATTATTACAAATGTTGTATTTTGCAATGTTAATATGTAGGATAAAAAAACTAATTTTCCCATATCAATCATATTTTTTATTAAACTGGTATTTACCTTCATGGATTGATACCACCCGATGCTATCATAGTTTATGTGTATCATGGCAGCAAACCTATAAGTTTTCTTCTTAATAATATAGGGAATAGACAAACTTTTATTTATGTAAGATGTTCATGAAAGTCATTTATAATGTTAAAAATAAAATTGTTAATGCATCTCAAGAATATTTTCTTTTGTACACCAAAATTTTTTTTTTTCACATGTAATTTTTAACAATGTCTAATTTTATATTTCACTAGATATTAAAAAATCTAAAACAAAGTATCTATTTCAACGGTTACCAGATATTAATCTTATGGAGGATAAAAAAACTAATATTTCCCATATCAATCAATATTTTTTTATTAAACTTGGTATTTACCTTCATGTTATTGATACCCACCCGTTTATGCTTAAAAATCATAGTTTATGTGTTTATCATGGCAGCAAACCTGCATAATCTTTTCCCATCTTAATCATATAGGGAATAGACAAACTCCTTTATTTATGAACAGATGTTCATGAAAGTTGGTATAAATGTTAAAAATAAAAATTGTTTAAGATAGAAATGCCTACTTTCAGTGTTCCTCACAGCAGCAAACCTGCACACTCTTTCCCATGTCAATCTTATGGAGAATAGACAAATAATTCTCATGTTTATGGACAGATTTTTATAAAACTTGTTACATATTATTATTATTATTATTATATTATTGATTTGGAAATTCGCTGAGTACGCAGGTCTGCTGCGACGGGGGTATTTATTTAATCCTGATTGCATACAATTTGCTTTAACATCACCGAAATATACCTTAGGTAAAAATTGCATCTAATAGTATTATAGTTTTCTCAAATGTAGTCCATTTTAACATGAAGAGATTCGCTTTTTAAAACTCAATGAGCTGAGGGAATTGTAAAGAGACAGACCAATTTGCAGATACTGCAACGTTCTCAGTGACGTTCGAATGATAAATGTACTGCAGAGAAATACTTAAGCAGCATCTGCGTAAACACGACGCTGTGTAGAGATTGTTGCTCGTCACCGTCCAGTGTTCGCAGGCGCTACTATTGCTTTATATAATACTCCGTTACTTATTATTTTGTCTTATCAATATAATTATATTATTTTATGTTTTTTTATTAAATGCATTATCTAATAGTTTTTATATCACGATTAATGATTAAATTTGATCTATTAGGCTCATACTCTATTGAATATTTGAAAACTAAGTAATAAACAAAGTTCATAATATGCTTGGATAAATTAACGGATTCAATCCCAATACGGATATATAGAAATTGTAATCTAGTTTAATAAACCCCACGCTAAAGATTATTAACCGTCTTAATTTAATAAGCATACTACTAGTTAATAGTTCAAACTAGAATTTGTATAAAATTATGTAAATATTGCATTAATAGTATACAGCTAAAACTATATAGCTCGACAATATTAATTGATCAATATGAAGTTTGGTTTTTAAAAACGGATCTTTAATTAAAACTTAAGGTAACATAGTACCCTGTATCCTGACCATGTTAAATTTACCATTTTTAGTTACACATAAATTTTATAAGGAACATCCTAGCAACCTAAAATATTTATACATCGGTCTATATACCTTTTACAACAATCAACTGAACTATTGTTGTTCTGAGGACAAAAATATTTATTTTATGAATTTATAAACAGAACATAAATACCGGAAGGGGAATAGATACAATTTTCTATAAATCTTGCATCCTCCTACGTCTTAGTTCCATAGAGACACACGTCAGTGAGTGCGTCAAGATAAACAGAAATGGTTTTGATAATTTTTTTCATTTAGTGTTTGGTATTTAGTTGTTTGTCAAGAGTTGGGTAATAATAATATGCAGGATATTATTACTGCTCGTAATAATTAATTTAAATATATATTTTTTAATATTAATTTTTAAAGTTTAAGAATATTGTAATTCTTATTAACTTTTAATTACGCAATTGTACAGATCGTCCGGGTTTAAGGCGATCTGTTCTTAGTAGTTTATTCTTAAGTCATAACTTAAAACCTATTTTTACACGAGATCAAAGACACAATAAAAAAATTATGTCGGTTCTGAATTCTCTCAGGATTCTGTCAATTCTGTCGGTACTGTCAGTACTATGTTACAATTTAGGCTTATTTGCACGACAATGATTTTTGTACTTCTTGTTTCTTCTGAACATTACAGTTCTTATTGACCTCTTCGCTTAAGTAGATTTAAAAGATCGTGAATTCTACTCGTAGGTCCACGTTGTATATCCTACTCAACTGTGACGAGCGTTTTATAACCCTTGAGACTTCACTTGTAAAATCTGGCTAACTACAATATGAAGTTATGGTTTTGAAAGTTATTTGTCGCTTTGTTTTTTATGTGTACTGACAGAACCCTATCTAAAGATTTTACAGTAACTTGATTAAAAGCGTTATTTTCCCTTGGTATCTTAACGTTATATACATAAAGGAATAACTTTGAGCTATATTTTAGGGTACGTCACTTAACATAAGGTTGCTTACTTTATTCATTTCGGGAATGAATTAAAATGAATAAAAAAATTCGGGAAAACAATTTCTAAAAAAATCCCGTTCAATAAGAATACAAAAGAAAAACTCACTTTATCGATTGAAAAACAAATTGAAATTTATTATTCAAAAGAAAATAAACAACATTTGTAAACAATAATAATAATTTAAAATATAAAATCATACGATCATATATTTATGATCACAAACTGCATGGCTCTGTCGAAAATGAAAAAAAATTGGTTGACTGACTGGAGGATTTCTAACATTCTAAAATTTATTGACTCATATGTGTAGAGTTTATTTGATTTTATAACTCTCCTCACTTTGATTTTTATCCACCAGTTTAAGTACAGAGGATTTTAAATTCTCACTTAACAAGAAAAAATTTAACCTCTAATATGGTTTTAATGTTTCAATATTCAAAAATATCTAGGAAGGTGACAATGATTCACAATAATTTTCCAACCGGCCATCCCCGGTCCTACGACATGGTCGACGGCCGCAAAGGTTTTTCATTCCACAATCGGTAAGTACAGGTGGTATATTTTTCTCAATAATAAATACAATACAAATACAATAAATACAAAACAGTTACTCAGTATACACATTCATCCAAGCTGCATAGCAATCACATTCAACTACCCCAATTATGTTTAAAATTTTAATTTACTATATTTAAATCAAGACTTATTAATTAACCTCAGCTTCTTCCTTAACTTCTAGTAATAGCCTTCCATCGATCTTTTTTGGCCGTTTATAACGAAAAATCGTCAACGGCATTCGTTATGAAGTATTACCTACAACAAATGCGAAGATTGAGAATCTTTTATTCCACTGAAAACAATCCAAGCACGTATTACAGAACTTATTAGGGATAACAAGAAGGCTTTCATTGAATATTACATTTCTCGGAAATGACAGTATTCTCAAATACTGACCTAAAATTAAAAACTGTTAAGGAAAAACAATTACTCAGTATCTTGTATTAGACTTTTCCAACGCTTCTGTGTTAAAAAAAACACAGACACATTGGAAAAGTCAAATAAAAGGTATCGACTAATTAATAAACCATCGCCATTATGAATTTTAAAGAAAACAAATTATTATAAAATTGTTTGTTTAGTCATTCATATTTAGTCATTGATAAATATTTTGATCATATGTCCATATATTCGTTAGCTCAGGTTGTTATTGTATCTTATTTTTACCAAATTAATGATGTATTAATGAATATATTAATAAGCTTTATGCACTTAAAGATATACAACATTATGAATGTTGTATATCTTGTATATCTATGACTTCGACAAACTCAATTACGTAAATTGTAATGAGGAAAATTTTAATAATTAGAATTAACTAAAATAGATTAAGATTATAAAAGAATCAAATGTATATAACACAAACAATTAACTGCATACTATAGTAACTAAGCTAAGACGAAACATCAATTGATTAATACAGTAATACTTTACACTTTACAAGTTATTGAGTTGAAATCAATCAACTCCCTCAAATTAGATGTTTTAATATGTTTTTGTAACTTAAAAAAAACAAAAATGTTAAGTGTATTAGAATTATTATCATACGTGTATTATAATAGTATCACACTGAGATATGTAATATTATATTTTGATAATATCATATTGAGACTGTATTGTACTAGAGTCATTTTTATAGTTTGACAAAGGTGTGGAGGTGGTACTTTATTAGGTGCTTCCTAATGTTTAACCTGTATGTACAATTTTATTCCTTAATCTAATGTTCTTTACAGTACAAGAAACACTACACTAGGTATTCTTATCCTTCCAAAAGTAAATACACTTATTTTTAGACGTTCTTTTTCGTATCTTGGACCAAAGTTGTTCAGTCGAATTCCTTCAAATATCAAAACTATAATTTCAAAAAAATATTTTTTAAACAATATTTAAATGTTTACTTCTTCAGAAAGATCTTAGCCATATGAGCGTAGTTTTAGTTTATCTTTATAATTGAGCTGTGAGTGTAATGTGATGATTGATTAAACGTAGAAGTACTTCCAACCAAATCATTTATTCGTGGTGTGCGAGTATGCGTGTGAAAGAATCTAAGTACGTATTTTCTGATATCTGATGGCCTCTCACATCTCCAAATTTACGATAATTTTTATTTTTTCCTTTTAATAATGCGGTTCCATTGTTTTTTTTATTCTAAGAGAAATATTTTATTTTATTCTCCTTATTAGACAGAAAACTGTCTATATGTAATAAATTAATTAATTAACTACTTTTTGTATTGTTAATTATTATTTTCTCTATGAGCAAATTAATTATTTTAGTTATAAAAATTAAGTGTTGGAGCTAGACTGAGTTTTTTTATTAATTATATATATATATATATATATATATATATATATATATATATATTACTTTATTCATATTTGATCACAACTGACCATACATTTTCTATAAATTTTGAGAGTAAAAAATTATTAGTTTATTTTTATTATTTTTTTTCAGAAATGACTCGTCATTTGTTCCTATTGCAAATAGTTTCATTTTGTAAATCTAAATTAACCAGCAATGAGTCATTCATGTCATAATTATTATCATTACCATTACCACTACCATTACTATTAACAATACCATTACCATTACCGTTACCATAACCATTATCACTATCATTTACCATGATTCTCATTTATCATTAATCATTTAGCTGCAAAATATCCAATACTATAATACTATACTATAATACTATAAATCCGAAGGCTGAATTTTAATTAATTTGGATATTATTAAGATGCAATAACTAGAGGTGACAAATTTATGAAAATATGATTGAAATATTAATGAAGGACTCTAAACGTAATTACATGATGAGACTTAGGAACGTCGGGCAAGAGTTTGAGATAAAATAATCACAAGAAATAGACTCACCGATGAAGGACGAAGTCTCATTAACTTTATGTTTGATAAGGAAATGTTAAGTAGGTTACAAAAATAAAACAACGCAACAGGTTTACAGGTTTCAACAGTTTCTGTAAGTATAAATTGTACAAGTCTGGCTTTTGTCCTGTTATTAAGAAAAAGTTCTTTATTGAATTGTCTATAAATTAATAAACCTTTTCTATAAGGTTTACCGCTCACTATGACATATGACAAAACAATAACATATAAAAATGTAAAAATGTATGGAAATTGGACCCTGTAAGTCCTTGATAATATCTTTTATCTCATCATGTTGGCAATTTTAATTATTAGCAACATAATTTATGTATAGTACCTGGTGACCGAGCTTTGCTCGGATAGAATAAGACATGTTATTACAAGTTAATTAGCAAAATTAAAACAAATTTACTGGTCAATGAAAACATTTATGTGGTTTAAATAAACCCGTTTTCATACCCCTTAATTAAAATGACATAAATACTAAACATAAATATAGCCCTCGGGTGGGGATCTTGCGTACGTGAGACCTGAGCGCTACTAACTGAGCTACGGCGTCGGCCGAGTTGTCGTCGTCGTTTGAGAGTTTTTGGCCAACCTCCAATATTTTAGCTAATCTTATACTGAATTTAAATGTCCATACAGTTTGTTATTATTATCCTGTGATCAACTGATTTTGCTAGAAAATGAATGAGGATTGAAAAGCAAGAGAAAAATTTAATTTACACCAGTTAATTGGTTTGTTACAGTGGCCTCAAGCAATAGAATGAATACGTTTTCTTTCAAAACAAAAAGATTTTGGAAATAATTTTCTCTGCTTTTATTTCGCATAGTTATTTTACCATATGGTTTTTACAAATTTTTTAGTAATTTGATAATTTTTCATTTATTACATACATAAAATAAATATTAATGCAAAACCTCTATTCACATATTGTTTGCCACCATCTTCAATCAACAACTGTCAAATGGTTATAAACAGCTGTTTTGATTTGTATTGCTTACATTTTATTCTCCATAAGCGTAATGTTAATTTTTTAGATTTTAAACTTAATATTACAAGAAAACAAGAATTTTCCTGGACATTAGACCTATCTAGAACTTATTTTCTACTCAGAAATTAGTTATTTCCAAAATTTAAAGAAAATCCTTAGTGCCGTTTTCGAGATTCGTGTGCAAATATATATATATATATATATATACATATATAATGTATATATCATGTAATTACGTTTAGAGTCCTTCATTAATATTTCAATCATCTTTTCATAAATTTGTCACCTCTAGTTATTGCATCTTAATAATATCCAAATTAATTAAAATTCAGCCTTCGGATTGCAGTGAAACTCCATTAATACTGTATATAATTTTGAATGGGAAATTATAGCCCCCATTTAATCTCATCCATCTCTTAATCATACAGTAAATATAATAGTAACATGAGAATTCTTTATGGCACATCACATCTTAAGAGCTTTCTTTTGGAAATATTTTGGGAAAGTAATGTTTGAAATAGGCTTCATGACATTCAAGATATGATAAAGTAAATAATAGAATATCTTACTTTTTCTATATTGTTTGATATATTCGTATATATTTACCATTATATATTTATTTTATAATTTTGCTTGTACTTATATATAAAACGAATTAATTCTCCGTTAATATGGATGTGTAGTGTGGGACTCGCATAAACGGGGTTATCCACTAAAAAACCTCTTATACTTTTTAGTATTCTTAGCTGGAACTGTTTGTCCCATTACAAGTGTCGGGCAGTATTTACAATCCGATGAACCGGTTTAGCCAATCCGATGCAGGTGGGCTTTATGGTGGGTGTCAGAATACTGAGTGGAGGTTGAGTAAATAGGTATCATATGGAAATTTAATTGTAATTGAATTGTCATCTTGTCAATTTCAAAGTGATACATTTTTTAATATTTGTGATTAACCTTATTGGTAGAATGTAAAGTCAATCTTATTGATTTACAAAGTGATGTATAAAGATATTTCCTGGATTCCTAAAACTATAAATTTACTTCCACGCTCTGGACTTCCGCGAGCATGTAACCTTTATTTCTTATTCTCTTGGTAATACTAGCTGGAATATAGTTTATATGTTTAAGACAGTATTGTAAAATGTTAAAATTTAGCTTAGCGCTAAATATTAGGTACTAGTATTTGAATAGCCTGTCATTCAGTGGTTGGGTCTTGGTTCAGGGGTGTGTTTTATTACTAATTGATACGTATTTGGTAGGTGCGGGGTGTTTGGAGGTGTGGGACCGTGTTTTGAATACTGGGGTCTTTACATGCCGGGTACGTTCCAACACACGGCTTTGTGTAGGTGAGGTGACGGTTGCGCTTGAGGTTGTGGAGCGGCAATGACGTTGCGGACATACGAGAGACCATACTGATGTTGGCCTGATGGGCATACATAAGTAAGCTCCTGTGCTGGAGAATATAGAGGGTTGACAACATGTGCTGCTCATTGGGATATTACTGGGAGCAAGGTTTGCGTGTCTCTTTGATGACATGGGGTATGTGGACGAGTACGGTTAGGCGGTGCACGCTGCTTATTGATACGTCGCGATGTATATGGTTTAGGAGAAAGGCTGCGGACCAATCATGTGAAAATACATTCCCCACTGGTCTTTGTGTATTTGGTGAGGTTGACAACAATCACGGCTGCTTTGAGTATTTGGTGTTGGTTGAGGGGCGTTTTGGAGGTGTATTGGACCAGCGGACATAAATAAGGGTGCCAATACGTGGTTTAATACATAGGTTGACCATAACATTTTTTCTGGGAGCGGATTCATTGTACATTGGAACATCTGTGGCCAACTGATTGGGGGTGCTGGTCGGCCGCCTGAAACAGGACTGCTATGGAAGTAAGCGTGCGGTGTCTCATTTGAATACATTACTAGGTGCCATATACTGTAGAGTAGACCATCACGGACAAATACCATCTCCAACAACACGCTGCTTTGTGTATTTGGTGAGGTTGACAACAATGGACCTGCGGCTTAATATGGAGAAAGGCTGCGGCCGTCTCATTTGAATACATACTAGGTGCCATATACTGTAGACCATCACGGACAAATACCATCTCCAACAACACGCTGCTTTGTGTATTTGGTGAGGTTGACAACAATGGACCTGCGGCTTAATATGGAGAAAGGCTGCGGCCGTCTCATTTGAATACATACTAGGTGCCATATACTGTAGACCATCACGGACAAATACCATCTCCAACAACACGCTGCTTTGTGTATTTGGTGAGGTTGACAACAATGGACCTGCGGCTTAATATGGAGAAAGGCTGCGGCCGTCTCATTTGAATACATACTAGGTGCCATATACTGTAGACCATCACGGACAAATACCATCTCCAACAACACGCTGCTTTGTGTATTTGGTGAGGTTGACAACAATGGACCTGCGGCTTAATGTGGAGCAAGGCTGCGGCCGTCTCATTTGAATACATACTAGGTGCCATATACTGTAGACCATCACGGACAAATACCATCTCCAACAACACGCTGCTTTGTGTATTTGGTGAGGTTGACAACAATGGACCTGCGGCTTAATATGGAGAAAGGCTGCGGCCGTCTCATTTGAATACATACTAGGTGCCATATACTGTAGACCATCACGGACAAATACCATCTCCAACAACACGCTGCTTTGTGTATTTGGTGAGGTTGACAACAATGGACCTGCGGCTTAATATGGAGAAAGGCTGCGGCCGTCTCATTTGAATACATACTAGGTGCCATATACTGTAGACCATCACGGACAAATACCATCTCCAACAACACGCTGCTTTGTGTATTTGGTGAGGTTGACAACAATGGACCTGCGGCTTAATATGGAGAAAGGCTGCGGCCGTCTCATTTGAATACATACTAGGTGCCATATACTGTAGACCATCACGGACAAATACCATCTCCAACAACACGCTGCTTTGTGTATTTGGTGAGGTTGACAACAATGGACCTGCGGCTTAATATGGAGAAAGGCTGCGGCCGTCTCATTTGAATACATACTAGGTGCCATATACTGTAGACCATCACGGACAAATACCATCTCCAACAACACGCTGCTTTGTGTATTTGGTGAGGTTGACAACAATGGACCTGCGGCTTAATATGGAGAAAGGCTGCGGCCGTCTCATTTGAATACATACTAGGTGCCATATACTGTAGACCATCACGGACAAATACCATCTCCAACAACACGCTGCTTTGTGTATTTGGTGAGGTTGACAACAATGGACCTGCGGCTTAATATGGAGAAAGGCTGCGGCCGTCTCATTTGAATACATACTAGGTGCCATATACTGTAGACCATCACGGACAAATACCATCTCCAACAACACGCTGCTTTGTGTATTTGGTGAGGTTGACAACAATGGACCTGCGGCTTAATATGGAGAAAGGCTGCGGCCGTCTCATTTGAATACATACTAGGTGCCATATACTGTAGACCATCACGGACAAATACCATCTCCAACAACACGCTGCTTTGTGTATTTGGTGAGGTTGACAACAATGGACCTGCGGCTTAATATGGAGAAAGGCTGCGGCCGTCTCATTTGAATACATACTAGGTGCCATATACTGTAGACCATCACGGACAAATACCATCTCCAACAACACGCTGCTTTGTGTATTTGGTGAGGTTGACAACAATGGACCTGCGGCTTAATATGGAGAAAGGCTGCGGCCGTCTCATTTGAATACATACTAGGTGCCATATACTGTAGACCATCACGGACAAATACCATCTCCAACAACACGCTGCTTTGTGTATTTGGTGAGGTTGACAACAATGGACCTGCGGCTTAATATGGAGAAAGGCTGCGGCCGTCTCATTTGAATACATACTAGGTGCCATATACTGTAGACCATCACGGACAAATACCATCTCCAACATCACGCTGCTTTGTGTATTTGGTGAGGTTGACAACAATGGACCTGCGGCTTAATATGGAGAAAGGCTGCGGCCGTCTCATTTGAATACATACTAGGTGCCATATACTGTAGACCATCACGGACAAATACCATCTCCAACAACACGCTGCTTTGTGTATTTGGTGAGGTTGACAACAATGGACCTGCGGCTTAATATGGAGAAAGGCTGCGGCCGACGCATTTGAATACATACGAGGGGCCATCTACAGTAGACCATTTGATTTTTGTATTTGCTCGCCTGAATCGTAATAAGATAAGCTGAACTCGACAAAGAATTGTAAATATTTTATTTACCAAAATCTCAATGCATATAGTCCTGTGGATTCCTGAAAAATCAATGCCTTTTGGCAAGGGGTTTTTTATATAGATAGTTTACATATGGTTTATATGGTTGACCCCGACTATAACCTTTACTGTTATTTACCATTTAATTGATTTATAATTAATTGTAATCAAATATGTAATATTTACTAGACCATTTGAGGTGATATAATTACCTTTTTGCACCTCTCATTATTATTTTATTTACGATGGATTATCTTTAACTTAAAAAATAATAAACTATTTTTATAGGGTAAAAAAATGGAAAATAAGTATTTTACGAGTAATATAAAAACGTAGGTAGGAAAATAACTTTGGACAAACAATCCAGCAGAAAACTCGATAAGTAAAAGACTTTACTTTAAACAAAAGTTAAAAATTACTTTTCATTTAAGTTAAACTTAGCCTTTAATTTCAAATATAGCATTTATTTAAAGGAATTATTCCTACCTTAAAATAAATGAAGATACTATATTGACTGAGAGTTAAAAGTTTTTTAATCTTTAGCAAAAAGGTTTTATTATATTATTCTTGCAAGCAATTATTATGAATTTTCGTTCCTTTGAAGTGTATGCGATTAAATGTATAATTTTAGGAGGAAGAACATGTTTTTTAATTCTACTTACATTCTTATATTCTTTAGTTTCTTCTTGGATGGTTATTATAATTTTCAAATTATTTTATTTTTAATATAATTACACAAAAGTGCATGTCATTGTCTCTCTAGCTATTCTTTTTTCTAACAAGACAGCACTGACTTCAAGATCATCTTTGGCTATTTTCTAAACTACTAAATATCATAAAACATCTTTCGTTTAAATGTAAATTGAAGGTAGCAAAATTCAATGTGAATTTACACGTTTTGATAGCTATGAAAAATTAAAACCCGACTAATTTGGAATTGGTCTTCCGGTCACGGAGACTTTAATAAACATACCCGCACGGCGTTGTTTATTGTCATTAATATTAAAAGTTATTTTGACACTGGATCCAAATAAAACAATGGTTTTTTCTACAACCACACAATAACAGGCACATTTCGCACTGTTGACAGAATGTAGTGCACTCCCGCACTAGGGTAGATATTATCTTATTACCACCCTAGTGCGGCAAAGTAACCGGCCAATCACATGCGCGGAACGCTCCAAATGAAACTGGAGCTGAAACTAACCAATAGTTTTTACGAATTTATATGAAACGTAACCTATAAATAAACAACTGTACTCGGTGCAGAATCAAAAACAAACATTAATAAATGCATCACATAAATATAACAATTGTGTTTTGGTGTGTGTTGTACCACTGGTGTGTGTCTAACAGAACTGCCAGTAAAAAATCGATAACACTGACACCACAACTACACAAACAACATACTATAACTAAATGTGTCTTTTGAATCACACCCATTTTTGCTTTCATCACATCTGCGATACACGCTAATGTTTTGTGTGAATGTACAATTGTATCCAGTAAATAAAACACAGAAACACTATACAATAACACAACTGCTTAAACGGTCTCGTATCAACTTGAATATAAAAAAATCGTAAACACTGGTATATTGTCAATACTAGATAAAAAATTGAATCAACGTAACAAAAAACTCGTCAACCATGGTGTAACCTCAACTGCGTAAAAAACTAACATGTACATCATGCTAGCAAAACTAACATTCATTCACATGTACTAAATTCAACATCGTAATGTACATGTTGTAAATCAACTGATAAATGAAAAATAAAACGATGATAACACATCTCACTGCCAGTCAAAACTATCATTTTACCACATCACATACTAGCGATAACATATTTACCATGTAATGAAATCAAACTGCAGTAATCAATAACAAATACATCACAAACATACTATGTAGCATAATGTACACGTGGTGTATACCACTGAACAAGTAATCAAAACTAACACTGAATACATTCACATCACATACTAGCGATAAACACGGCATCGTAATGTACCACCCAATGGTGTTGAATTGAACGAATCAACTGCCAGTAATCAAAACTAACACTGAATACATTCACATCACATACTAGCGATAAACACGGCATCGTAATGTACCACCTGGTGGTGTTGAAATGAACAAATCAACTGCCAGTAATCAAAACTAACACTGAATACATTCACATCACATACTAGCGATAAACACGGCATCGTAATGTACCACCCGGTGGTGTTGAAAGGAACGGATCAACTGACAGTGGTCTAACCTAACACTGAATACATTCACATCATGTACTAGCTATAAACACGGCATCGTAATGTACCACCTGGTGGTGTTGAAAGGGACGGATCTACTGACAGTGGTCTAACCTAACACTGAATACATTTACATCATGTACTAAATTTTGTTAAGTATTTTAAAAATAGTTACAATTACGCCATACTATGAATAAAGGAAAGAAGTTAGTTTCAGAAGTGGTTTTGAAATTTCAATAGACTGTTTATAGATAGAACATAAGGTGTCTATGTTAAGTAATTTAGTTTTTTTACATTTAAATATAAACCTCAATCATATAATATTGAACAAAAAATGTTAAACTGTCAAACAAAATCACCTCGACAAGTTTAGGCATTGCAAACGAAAGGAATCTGACAGTTATTGTCATCAAACAAGTAATCTCCGTCTCTTCAGTTTAGACTAATGGGAAACATTAGTCGGTGCTTGAGAACAATAACTTTATATGTTACATTTATCATACACTATCGATATACTATCGATAAAATTTATCCAATTTAGCAGAAGTATTTATCAAAGAAGCAAAGAAAATAGAACTGCTAGTAAATGAAGAAAAACCTAAAGTCGTGCACTTTGGAATACAAGCAATCAATAGAATCCAAAACATGCGACATAAATGACGGAGACTTCAATTCTACAAACAGTTTTACGTATTTAGGAGTAACCATAAATAGTTGACACTCAGAAGACGAAAGATAGCAAATGTAAATAAGTGCTCAGGAACCTGCAAGAAGTTACTCTCATCTAAATATTTGGACCAGAGCAAGAGGAAGAAGTATGGGCAATAAAGAAAAACTGAGAATTAAGATTATTGTACACCAACTTCACCACTATTGCAATAATTAAGGCAAGAGGGTTAAGCTGGATTGGGCATGTACTACGAATGCAGATTTTATGAATTATGGAAAGCCAAGCCTAGGGGAAAGTGTCAATTGGGTGGGCAAAATTTAAGATGGTCTGATCAAGTCTTAAAAGACATTAGGACCTTGAGTGCAGACATGAACTTGGAGAGTAAGTGTAAGAGACTGGTATACGAGGGTAAGATTCAACTGAGATTTGTGGAGCCACGGCAGTAAGGAAGTAAGTAAATAAGTAAGTGATATCCTGTAGGGGCCATCAGGCCAACAGGAGGAGAAGAGAGCTCACTTGACCTTCGAGAAAAGCCACAACCGAGAACCTGTGTAGTTTGATTTTTGTTAATTATGAATATTGAGAATTGGTAAATTGTCCTTGGTACAATATCATGTTAGTGACATCGGTCCAGCAGGAGGAGAAGAGAGCTAACTTGAATCAGTGCTTCTCAAATCTAATGGTAACAATTAATTGCCTTTGTATTTGGAGGATCGTGTATTTCATTTTAAACATTTCTTTGGATCTTTTAAACAATATACTCATGTTTGTACTAACTCCCGTATTAGTAGGGAAAACAAATAATTAAAATTTATATTTCTGTTTATATCTTTAAATGTTTTAATACATGAGAACTTTATTTGTATCTTTTTTAGTGTTTCCATATAGTATCTGTAACGTCAGTTTAACCGTGCCTAATTTAATAACACTTACAGAAAACCTGTATACTTTGGAAATTTACATTGCCTTAATGACTCTCTGTGACACTGTTTACTTGTTTCCTCATACAGTTTATAATATGCTAAGGGGTAGCATTTCTTTCCCCCAAAGAGATTCTGATTTTCTGCTCAATCAGAAGTACTTCTACAAAAAATGTTACATCAATAATAACCAAGCTTGTTTTACAATTATAAATTTTTAGTCAGTGATATTCCAGGAGAGCTCGGGTGATGGCTTTTGTGACCATCTCCGATCTTTAAATAATCAGTATTTAGTTTTGGTGAATTTTATGTCTTAGAGTCCTGCCTTTCGTTTTTCATTCGTTATCATTTCGTTAACAATATTTCCGTCTAGTTTCTACTAAAAAACAATTTATTTAACACTACCTCTTATAGTGATATGACTGTACTTACTGTATACTTATATCAATATTTAAAAGCATATTTTATATTTTTTACTAGCCAAAGTACCCGTTCTTCGCACGGGCTAAAAAGGCTGAAAGGTGTAGGCTCTACTGATACATTTAAGGTATTTTTTTATTTTGTGTATTTCTACGCCAGTGGCATTTTTAACGTTTTGATGGGGAACGGTCCAAACCCATCTTAACAGTATTGTTAATTAATTCATCATTGTTTACAAAATGACAAAACAGGAGTGTCTACAACATTTCAAAGTAACATATGTCAAATATTGGGAGAGGATAAGGATTAATGTAATAGAGACAGTCGTCGGAAAAAAAACTTAAAATCTACCATTCCGCTATTTCAAATAATTCACTAATTTCGATCCAGCAGTTTATCTGAAAAATCAACTTTATTTCTTCTTCTTCCCGAACTGTCAAAATATAGTGCAAACGGATGTTGTCATTAGAAAATGTAAACATTGAAACCTAGGACGGTCACGGAGCTCTTTCTTCTTCTTCTCCTTCTTCTCGAATTGTCAAATTTTAGTATTCACAGCTGTTGACATTCAAGTAATTTTATGTTTCATTCTCTAAAAATGTAAACATTGAAACTTAGGACGTTCACAGGGCGTAGCCCGAGAGGATTTTAAGGAAATGAGTATGCCTATGTGTTGCATGAGTTTAAGATCTACCTTTGCCTAAAATTTCAAACCGGTCGGTTCAGTATTTTTCACATTCACTTGCCACAACAAACCCACAAACCTTCAGAAACCACCTCTTCTTTATAATATTATAGATAACAATTATATAATTTTATTTTAGATTTTAAAAAGGAGACCAAAATAAAACGCGTTATTCTTTTGCAACGATTTGATGGAAACCTAATAATTAAGAGTGGTGTAAGGGTTGTTCAGTGCCATATTATTTATTGAGTTCAATTGGCAATCAACACTCTATTTGAATATACTGATGGATAAACTCGGTGATGTGTATTTTGCGAACAAACTAGAAGTCAGTCAAACTTCAACACTTTTATTTGTTTCATAGCAATATACTGTGCACAAAATGAAATAGAATTTTATTACAAACATATATGCCAAAAATCTTAATCTTTGAAAAGGGTGGCACCTTTTCAAACAAATAACATTTATCACAACATACCTTGACACTTTAATATATATTTCCTTATCTATGTACTTATCTTTTATTCTGGTTGCAAAGTTTCATAATAGTTTGATGACATTTCTATCTCCCAAAAATATTCAGGTTTGCTGCGATATTGAGTAGACCTTAAACATATATCATACGTCATATGTAGTAACCACGTTGAACCACATATCGTTAATGTTATCAATTTCAAAGTCAATCTGCCCTCATTTAAATATGCTTATTTTCTTTATCGGTAGCAAAACGGAACGAGGGCTGTTTAGATCATAAATATTAATTAAATGAGAATCTCTACATTATTGGAATTCATTTAGTGGAGACCAAGTCTAATAGATGTAATAGGAGAAATTATTTTTATTCACCGGCCAACGGGTTATTTCTCTATAAGGAGTTCTTAAAACATCTGAAGATACGAAAAGCTATTACGTAACTTTCAAAATACTCTCTTTTTATATTTGTTTAATTATTCGGAATTTTAAATTTAAGTTACGTATTTTATTAATTATGTGGGAAAAATATTTAAAAACCTGGAATGGTTTTTGGAAATTAAGTCAATTAAACTTTTATTATATTCTGTGAACCTGATACTTTTTACCTGTCCACTTCAAAGTCGCATACCACTAGGAAAATTACTTCTTCAATTAGTTCATTGCAAAAAGATTTATTTAATTCCCAATTGTAAAACCTTACTTTATACATGGTTTTATAATTTTTAGCTTAGATCTTGGATATGTTAGAAAGTAGTGTTTTCAATTCCTCTAAACAGCTGTCCTTATAACCATATGATGTCTCTTTTTTTCGGATTTTGGTCTGACGAATAGCCAATACCCCCAGAGCTAAGACATATATTTAAAAAACCAAATGAAAAATCTAATCTCTTTTATAATATTAAAATAACACATTTGCGTTGAATGCATACATTATTTCTAAATAACACAATATGCTTATTATTTAATTTCTTTCAAGTATGTTTTTTATCTAAAATTAAAAATAAATTTTGTAATTTTATTTTATTTGTGGAGCATGTAAATGCAAATATTTATCATAAGTTATGGTGAAGCATAAAAACATACATGCACACCATACACCTTACATGCCGGATTTTTTTACCTTCGAAGGCTTTTTTCATACAATCATTGATGTATGATTCATCTAAGGCCATGTAGTGGTGTATCAACCATGCTGTATTCTCTATACTGTGAGACATGATTTCCTTTTATTCATTCATTCATAGCAATAGTGACACCTGAGGCCTCGTCAGATCGCAAAGTATTGCAAACAGACACGTCCGCCTGCCTTAATTAATTGTATTTGAATTGGGATTCGTTAAAATATCAGTATTGTCCCTTATGCTGATAATTTTACTGGACAACTGTTTTCAATATTATAAAGCACTAATTGAATCCGAAAAATCATAGCCAACAAGTTAAGTTTAAAATAATCTCAAGAAAGTTTAATATATTACAATGAAACTATAATCCTACTCTTCGCCATTCCAACCTACTGTTCTCTCTACGCAAATTTTATTTAACCTAAATATTAAATCTATTAGGTATATGCGTCTAAATAATACTTAAACAATGTTAATATGATACTTATTTTATTATAACTGTACATATCTAAAGAATATAATTTAGTTCTTGATAGGATAAGTACTCTATGATGAAAATTGATGCTGAAAAAATATGTCTTACCACTTAAATCTTTTACTTTAAAAAGAGTGCTAAATCAGAACACTAACAACACTATAGACAAAACTAGTTCATAATTATTTTAGCTCTTACCAAGAAAAGTTATTCATTACATGATATTTTGTATTACCTATTCATTAGTAACATACGTACTACTATAACTCAAAACATTAAAATTAAATTCACTTATTAAAATATATAACTCTTGCTCTAGATCTATTAAAAAACGTCAAATAGGCGCTTTTCTGCGATAGAAAAATGTAATTGATCGTAAGTGGACACTTCAGGGCCATTGCACTATGTATGAGAAGGGTAATAAGTAACACAAAAAGATTCAGAGAAAGTAAGCCTCTTTGTATTGTTAATTATGTTAATTAGTATAGTAAAGTATGCAGTCTCTCTTGATATGTTTACTTACCACCCTAAGAAATTAAATAAATAAAACCTCTAGAAATAGTTTATTTCATACTCGCACGTTAAATGTGCGAGTATATATAAAAACGCCAATTTTAGCCCGTGTGATGAACTATATGTTTCGTCATACTGAAAATAAAATGAAACAAACTCGTAAAACATAAATTAATACTTGATTTAGTATCAATAGTTGTTGACGTTTTTTAGACGCTTTAGACTAATCAACTGTTATGTTACTTACGTTGTAGCAATTCTTTCTTAATTCCTGATTGGTTGTTTAGGTTATGTCAGTGTTAGTTATTATTATCAATTGTTCGATCTCAAACATTCATTAGTTTGATTTAATAGTCAATAATTACCAGTTTCAAAATCGATATCCAGATTGTCCGAAATACACAAAAATCAATTTTGATCGTTGCAGTTACTTTATTGCTTATCTAGAATCGAATGCTGACCTCAAATAAAAATTAACATCAACAATGATATTTTGCTGCCTAGGACTCCTAACATCATTGTAATAATAGGTTTAGTCCTAGTAAGAAAAATAACAACGTAAAAGAGCTAAACAGCGGTTTTGGAAGCAGTAAGAGGTAAAAGTGTGTTAATCATTATTGTTGACGCCGCATATGTAACCAGGTGACAGTATTCCAGATCTAATTTCAACCGTAGGATCTATTTATTGACATGGTTATGTCTTAGCTCTGAAGGGGGGTGTTGGCAATTTGCGAGACCAAAATTTGAAACAGTGGCGTTATTTGTTTAGTGACGTGATATGGTTATAAGGCACACACACAGCTGTTTAGAGGAAATTAAAATTTTCCCTTTAGATATATCCATGATCTAACCTATTTCCCACAGGATAGTATTTTTTATTTAAATACCAGAAAGACTGTGTCAGCATGTTTCATGCTCCCGCGGCACCAACAGCTGTTGCCGAGGTCACGGCTTTAAAATGATGATTTACAATACACGTTTCCCTCTTTTAATGATATAACTACTCTTCCATGATAAATTAAAGTGTTAATCCTACCTCTGAGACTGAGGAATCAGCGGTATCTACGCAGTCCTTCGTTATCATGATATTACACATACAGCACATACCTGAAGTGTTAAAATAAACAAATCATTAGCTATTATTTTACTTTAGCTGTTATATACGAGTAGACTATGTACAGTTGGATTAACCAAACAAGATTGTTCGTCTCTACACAGTAAGTCATCTGTTATCATCTGTTAATATACAGATTTCGTTTTTGCCACAGCATTTAAATACACATTTTACAGTACTTTTGGACAGAGTGTTGCTCGATACAATATTCAAAAGTGTGTTTCAAATATAACTCTGACGAAAGAGTACTTTATTTTTTAAATTTATTTAGTTAAATAGAAAATCAAAACAAATGTGGTATAAGAAAATAACGTAAATAATCTTTCAGTTAGTAACTTCAGTTCTTTGTCCCTAATGCCACCAATGTGCCACGACGACCGTTCTGATCAGGCTCGTTTAGGTTGAATGAATAAAGAATAAAGATGAAGATTGGGCAATCGTTTGAATACCTTAGAAGCCGTATAAGCTTTATGTTATATATTTTTAAATGGTTTACACACGAAAACAGAGATTTTCCTGGACCCGGAACTTATTTAATTAGTTATTTACTTATAGAAATTAGTTATTTCTAAGATTTAAAGAAATTCTCTTGGCCCATTTTTTAAATCATTGTTTAAAAGCTCATTCTACTACTTGATTCTACAATGAACCATACTATAAAGTATTATTCAGTTTCCTCCTGTAATAATGATGTAAACAAATCGCATGTGAACATTCGCATTCATTCTACATCGTATTATACCGAGTCTCCAGTCTAAGGTTTTCCAATAGCTAACTTTTGGTTTTATTTCTGTAAGTAAACTCATTTTTATGCTGTATTCGCTAAGTATTTTATTTTTTTAGATTTCTCGCCAATTTTTTAATATGGCGTCTTTTTATGTAATTTCCATTGCTGCACAGCAGTGACTTACGGCCATTTGATTTTTTTTAATTACAGTGAAATTGGAGCAAGAAATGCTCTAGACCTTTATAGAAAATGATGGGAAATTTAGAAACGTAAATATACCTAAAAACTGAATAAAAATAAATTAAATTCTCTTAAGAAATTTACAGCCAGACATCAAATAAAGAAGTTACTTAAAAATTAAAAAGTTCAACCATTAAGAATCCTACAGATACAAGGAAATTAAATTTTAAAAAGTCCTAGAGCCTAATTGGTTGTTTCGGTTAAAAGAATACCAAGAACGCCAAAGCTTTCATTTCCTACCTAAAATTATGATAAATTACAGGGTTTCCATAAGCAAAAAAAAGATGTTTACCTTATTGGAAAAACGGTGGGAAATTTAGAAAGTATTTTATTTTAGCGAATTTCCCATAGGGAAGAAGCTATTACCGTAGGTCTCATGGCGAGACTTAAGCCCGGGACCATGTTATTTTTTCGTCTTTAGGTGCCCAGAGTCCAAAAACAATAGTCGTTAAAATTTATATATATATATATATATAATATGTATATATATATATATATATTATATATATATATGTATATATATATGTATATATCTGTGTCTGTTAGCACGATAACTCTCGTAAAAATGGTCCGATCGAGACCAAATTTGGTAGAGAAGTGTATTCCTACAAATGCTCGGACGAGTTCGTAAACCAGACATATCGGTCAATAGGAACGGGTAGTTTGGGGGGGTTTTGTACCCCAAAATGGGGTTTTTTGAGTTTTTCACATGTAATTTTTAAAAATTTCTAATTTTGTATTTCACCTTTGGAATTAGCTTAAAAAACTACACAATTAAGTTCCTTAAAGTTTTTCTCTATCTCCAACGGTTACCGAGATATTAAAAAAGTACGTTGTATTGTGGGGCTCCAATGTTAATGTTATGGAGGATAGGGAAAAATTAATATTTCCCATATTACTCAATATTTTTTGATGAAACTTGATATTTAACTTCATGTGGTTGACATCTATCCTTTTATGCTTAAAAATCATAGTTTATGTGTCATGGCAGCAAACCTGCATACTCTTTTCCCATATTAATCATATAGGGAATAGGCAAACTCTTTAATTTATGGACAGATGTTGATGAAACTTGGTCTAATTGGTTAAAATAAAAATTATTTATGGTAGAAATGACTATTTTCAGTGTCCCTCACAGCAGCTAACCTGCACACTCTTTCCCATGTTAATCTTATGGAGAATAGGCAAATAATCCTCATGTTTATGGACAGATTTTTATAAAACTTGTCATATTATATTATTATTATTATATTATTGATTTGGAAATTCGCTGAGTACGCAGGTCTGCTGCGACGGGAGTATTTTATTCATGTAACAAAAAGCTGGAGTTGAAATTAGCCCATAATTTCTGAATTTAATATATGAATGTAAATGTTTTTTCTTCAATGCCACCTAAAAGAAAATGCATCGGCGAAATATGCATGAAGCGTTGACAAAAAGAGCATTGCGAGTGTGTGTATTTACCACCTTGTAAAATGATAAAAGGTACCATTTTTAAAATATGTATTCTCTGGCTCAATTTATCATATTATGCTTTAATGTCTCGAGTCCAGATGAATACATTCATTTCTTATATACAATTTGGCTTGAAAGCCTTGATATGTCGCGATCTCAGAAAAGTAAAAATAATTATATAATGTATCATATTTTCCAAATAACCGAAATCTAATATAATCTGTTTTGTAGGATTCAGCAACGTACGACGAGTAAATAAGTATTCAATAAAATCATCCTCTAAAAAATGCTTCTTACTAAACTATAAAAGAATATTCTAGAAGAAAGACTGAAAGAACATGCTAAATGTTAGGTCGATATGTTTCTGAATAATATTCCAGGGCACTTCTAACAACACTGAAACTAAATACCCCTTCATTAGGAAATTTATACGAGATCACTCGCAGCACGCTGGCGAGTAGAACAAATATCACAGAACTTTTTATTATTTCCATCATATGTAGTAATCGAATAGGTCTGAGTATCTGGTTTGTACAGGAGTACAGGTTTGCTGCAATAAGGGCTGTTTAACATGGTAGTTTTATTATATTGGCTGTTAACTAAGTAAAATCACATATCAAATTTTATCAATTTATGTCAATAACTAAGCGAGTTATAGCAATCCATCTATTCTTTTTAGAATTACATAGGCAATTATTACGTAAATACGTAAATTATGTATATTAAGTTTTGGGGCTTTATGAATGTATTGATAAAACGTAGCTAAATGGACTTACATAGAAAATTTTGGTAGAACATTTAATTTAATAAGTGAGTTCTTGATTTTTAGTTATTCTCCATAAGATTAACATTAGACGATATACTGTGTTTACCATTTTGAATATGGTAGTAACGATTTACCTAGAGTGATGAATGCAATTACTAAATCGTTTATTTTTTAAGCAGAATTCAATAGTAAAAATAAATATTAGATATTTTCATTATACAGAGCAAAATTAAAAATCCATTTCTGGAGTACAAAAACTGTACCAAAACTGTAGTCAATGTAATCCGATTCCAAGATATAACAGAAAATCGTTAAGACACGTGTGTATGTTTATATAATATTTTTAATGAACCCCCCGAAACGTGTTTAGATGTTTGATGGTGAACTTCTATCATGGTTCTGAGCGTAACTGTGACTATGCGGGCCATGTGAGAAGTTCACTACTCGTAATTCGTAAATAATACGTATTGTGATATCACATTATTTTTATCCCCAGTGTTTAATGTGCCAAAAAAATTTATCATCTTATGACCATTTGAGGTACACTATATACTTTTCAGTGATTATCAGTAAAATGGCTTTAGTGTAATCGGTTATACTTCATGGGGTGTCCATGAAAAACGTTTCAGGACTTCGGTGAGTGAGTGGGTAGATTAAAAGGAAGAAAAAGGTTCCAATAGAGGTATAGCCTAAAACCCTTATTTTCTCAGATATCCGCCATTTTGTATTTTTCACAAAATATTTTTAATTCAAACATTTTTAACGGATTATTTTGAAATTTGGTATGTGTTTTACATTAGTAGATTAGTATTAATAAAAAAAATAAATAGCATGATCCAAGCTCAAAATCCAAAATGGTGGCTATTTTAAATTTTACCGTTACCTAAGTATTTAAGATTTAAAATTTAAAATGGCCACCATTTTTCATGGACGTTTTTCATGGACACCCTTGTATATCTAGTTGTCTCCATGAATACAATACTACTGTGTTTTCAAACTATCCTAGTTTAGTATTATAATGGAAAATTAGCAAATTCTGAAATATAAATGACCATATACAAAAATATTTAATTACAGTATTGTACTAGCATTTTAAAACTATAATCCTTATAAAAAGTTTCATTTAATTACAAACTTTTATATCTTAACCATTCAAATTTTCATTTTACAGTTTATAATGCTAAAATTGAATATGTAATAAATCGTATTGTAGAAAAGGTATATTAGTTCTTATGAAAATTCATCTTATAAAGAGTCAGTTCACAGAGTACTGAAAACAAATGTTAATTTTTCAACTTTGAGTTGAAAACTGTTTTATAGTAATAAATGTTTATTAAAAATGGTTATTAGTTTTGTAATGCAAATTATTGGACCAAAAATAAGGTTTTTATTCACTATCAACTAAATAATGAAACAAATCATCAGCTGGTTTGTTATTAATCATAATAAATTTAATGTCATGTTGGGAGTTATTTTGAGATCGTTCATTGGCACCTATGCAACAGCAGAAAGTTCCAGAAAGACAATACATCGATATTTGTTACGCTGGAATGGCTAGCGCATTGCGAAAAAATTCGCTTGAATAAACAAAACTGCTGTAGAGATAATTGGCGCTTGTAACTTATTCCTGGCTAAATAGTTTGTTGGCATAATTAATTTGCTTGGTTTCCTAATATAACTTTATGATTCACACTACCTACGTTTTTTGTAATAAGTAAGGTTATTATATTTTTTAAGCAGTGTAATAAAAAGATCTATTTAAAAAATGTTTTTATTCAGTTCATGTGTAGGCTACTTATGTAGGTACTAACGTAAGTAGATATGTAAGTATTGAATAGAGAAATAAAAAATTTCTTATTAAAAAAAAGTCAAAAGGGTCTGTGCAAACCCTTTACCTATGCATTGGTCATTTTAATGTTATATGTATGTATGATGTGTCGTGTAAAAATGCTGTATTATAATTAGGATTATTCTGACGGAAGATACAAGATTTTAGGTGCTGTTTACAATATGTGAAACAGTTTTGAAGTTATAGTTCTTACAAAAATACCTTTAATATTCCTTCATATCCAAACGATTTTAACTTTTGAAGTATTAACGAAATATTCTTAGTTTGTAGTTTTACACCACGTCCTAGATTTTATAAATTATTTTTTCCTGGGCGTAATACTTTCTCAAGACAATTGTTAAAACCATTGAATAAAAGTTATGGTATGGTATTTAAATTGACGGATCGCATATTATTATATTATATTATAATACACTATATTATATTATATTATATTATAATACTGTATATCGTGAATTAGGGTGGGACATTATTGAAAGGCCATCTCTTATTTAGTGAAATAATGAAAATTTCCCTTTTGTTGTATTGGAAAAGGAAATATGTTCTCTATCACAAAATCATTTCCTACTTAGGTATTTAAGCCGTAGAACTAAGAACTATGAACGTATTGTAAACTGTGTCTACCCGCTCTGCCCTATATTTACATTTAATCAGGTTCCATACTGAAGATAAATTGGAACTATGTAGAGGGAAGACCTCGTCATGCGAATTACACATGTACAGCCAAAGGAGTAAACGTTAAGATATAACTGTAAGCTCTTATAATAATGTCATCTCCTATAATGTTCGTTTTACGATGTTCATTGAGTACCCCATATAAACTAAAAGCATATTCCTAAAAAATCTACTTCAGGTGATAAATACAATGACATAATTATATTTTACATATTAAACCAAATGAATTTAAAGTGTAAAATGGTACATAAAGTTTCGGTTTTTATTTAAAGTCATTTATACGAAATAACTACGGGGTAGCTACCAATACCAGTGAAACATTAAAATTATTCATGCGATTAGTTTAAGAAACAGAGAAAATTTCCGAGAGAAATAGAATCCCGCCAAGCATTCCATAGAACTAGCGAGCAATTTCTGGATTCCGCTTGGCTCTGAAGGCGGGGATGACGAATGGCTCGGTAGAAAAGAAATATGACTCTCCAATCAACATTCAAGGGTAATTCAGAAGTGGAAAAATTACACGTCATTGTTATTATCGTGGATATTTCATTAACGTCGTGGT
Source organism: Nephotettix cincticeps (assembly GCA_023375725.1). Classification (NCBI taxonomy): domain Eukaryota; kingdom Metazoa; phylum Arthropoda; class Insecta; order Hemiptera; family Cicadellidae; genus Nephotettix; species Nephotettix cincticeps. Next base: position 42,411,114 of record CM041786.1, on the reverse strand, counting down.
TATGTTGAATAAAATAAAATTTAGGTATTACATCTATTTAATTTTTACTAAATTTATATTGAATCACATTTATGGCCGTTGAATATTCAAATTATGTTATTAATGATAAAACACTGTCATTGCTGTTCTTATTGCTGTATTAAACTTTCTTAAATACATCAACTTGGTACAGTACTAGTATTATTCTGCTCTAGAATGCCATTCTCTGGGATGAAGAGCTATTACGAGTCGAAGTTTCAGATGAGCTTGCGATGTCAAGTGATTTGAAACTTTAACTGCATCCCATCTTCGCACAGAGGATACCCCCAGTATTTTCGGTTTGTGTTGAAATATGCTCCGTTTTACTTTGACTATTTTATTCCTTTGGTAGTGTTCTAGTATCTTTAATGGGAAACCGGGAACTCTTGTTATGTTATACCTGATTTTATTTGACCTTTTGTGTGATAGGAAATTCATATTAGCTCAATTACGAATAGCTATTCTATTATTCAGTTTTATTATAAACCTCAACTGCCCATCAACGTGGGCATGTGTGTTAATTAAAGTCCGCAAGGTACAGTATCGGCATAAGCCACAAGGGTAGCCAGAGATGAACTCAATCCACCACCCTTGACTTATTGGGCCAGCATGTGACTCCTGAGCTACAAGTGTCACGATATATGTGATAGTAAATGCAACATATAATAATGGAATTATGTAATAATATCAGAATGCATCGTAATAACATATAAACCTTAATTAAAACATTCAAATATTATGTGGATTAAAGTGGATTATAAAAAAAAGAGTATCAGCGAATCTTCCATCATAATTTATATATTTGACGGTTTTCTAAAATCTGTCGATAAACATGAATTATTTGCCTATTCTCCCATAAGTAAAATGGGAAAGAGTGAGTAGGTTTGCTGCTGTGAGGAACACTGAAAGTATACCATCAAAAATTTTATTTTTACATTTATACCAACTTTTATCAACATCTGTCCATAAATAAAGGAGTTTGCCTAATCTCCATATGATTAACATGGGAAAAGAGTATGCAGGTTTGCTGCCATGATAAACACATAAACTATGATTTTTTAGCACAAATGTATGGATCTCAACCACATGAAGCTAAATATCAAGTTTCGTCCAAAAATATTAGATAATAAGTGAAAAATTAATTTTTCCTAATCCTCCATAAGATTAACATTGGAGCCTCAAAATACAACGTACTGTGTTTAGATTTTTTTATATCTCGGTAACCGTTTAAGATAGAGAAAAACTTTAAGGAACTTAATTGTGTATTTTTTAAGCTGATTCTAATGGTGAAATATAAAATTAGAAACAACTTTTAAAAATTACATGTGAAAAACGCAAAAAACCTGATTTTGGGGTACAAAACCCCCCCAAACTACCCGTTCCCATTGACCGATATGTCTGGTTTACGAACTCGTCCGAGCATTTGTAGGAATACACGTCTCTACCAAATTTGGTCTCGATCGGACCATTTTTTACGAGAGTTATCGTGTTCACAGACACATATATATATATATATATATATATATATATAATAAATATATATATATATATATATATATAATATAAATTTAACGACTATGTTTTGCTCTACCTAAAGATATTCTTTAACATTGAGATTAATAGCTTCTTTATGGAAATTTTAAAAAAGAGTATCAAAGCTAATTCGTACCTTATTAATGAGAATCGGTTTCTCTTATATCTTTACTAGCTGACCCGGCGAACTTCGTAACGCCTAACAGTAAATACGTGTTAACTTTCAGATTAAATACAAATATAAATACATAATCCCCAAAAATCGTAAACTATCAACGTGGTGAGTAAATCTGTTCATTTTGTACAGTATACATTTACTTCATAGTTTACATTAATTCAGATGACATTGGATAGTAAAGCATTTTGCTAAGGGAAAGTAAAACAATAGCTGTAGCTTTAGAAATCAAATGATTTGATTGTAGATGATTTGTAAACAAACTTATTCCCCATAAGGTTAACATTAGAAATTTAAAACGATATAAAATGGAAACTATTTGACTTTATGGAAACTGAATATGCCTAAAGCATGACCGGAGCAGAGATGAATCCGAAAAATCAAAGATCATTAAAATCGGTCCAGCCGTTCTCGAGTTATAATGCGTGTAACTAACACAACTTTGTTTTATATATTTAGATTAATGGTAAATTTTTGTTTTGTACTTAATGTGTTTATAATCATTGTAAAACTGATGAATTTTTTACATAATTTTTGACAGTAAATTTACCTAAGTTTTGCATTAATTTGGTTGACCTTTAATTAAAGTAGTGTTAATGGTGCAGTTAACAAAATTGCACTAAATGTTGCACTGTTCACCGTTTAGTGGACTATTATTCGGTTTGTAATTATATATAATGCATCCTGACACGTTCCAAACCTCACTCCGATTGTCTGACCTCTATTCCGCCGTAGTAAACAAAGTAATTTATTTAGAAGTTCTGTCTCAAATGTGTTCTATAAAACAAAAAATAAAAATGAATTAGCATTAAAGGCAGATATATAAGTTTTATAATGAAGTTTTTCTCATAATAAAGATTTTGCCATGTAAATAATATGTACCTGAGATCTAAAGAATAATTTTTCAATAGCCATTTTAAGAAGTATTCAAATTGTACCAGCTCCCCCTCCGTCAGAAAGAAGAAAGTATCACTCAAAATTCTTTACATTCACTATATTTATAATATTATTTTTTAAACTATTGTTTGTTAGTTCATCTTTAAAAAGTTATTATCTGTTTTTTTTATCTTCATAAAATATGTATTATTAAATATTCGTAAAATTTACGCTAGTTACCTTAAACAACGGAAAACTACTAAATTAGGCTATCAATTACTTCAAACTTGGTTATAAACATGTCTTCGATTTTAATACAATACTACTAGCAGCCAAAGTTTTAGTAGTTTTGCCATTATCGTGGTGGAGTTTATGCAGATAATTTCAACCCCACTACTCAAGGAAGTAGCACCTCTCGAAGAGAGTACGCACAAACCAGTGTATAATGGTACTACTCCTCATAGGGGCCCTTACAACTTCATAAAAAATTTATTTTTTTCCAACGAGACCAACATAAAATAGACCATTACTTTATTTTGTTTACCTATTTCATGTAGCTCTTCATGGTATATTCTTCTTTTTTCATTATTGTATACCTACCACTGTATATACTATATAATACAGTATCAAATCTAGAATATAGGCTTATTATATTTCCGACCAGGAGTTGGCAAGGTATCCCTAATATGTTAAAGTAAATTAATTTCGAGGTTTTCTCGTAGAAATGATAATGGAATTCATTACAACCCATAAAATTATTTAGTATTGGCCAATATTAAAAGCTGATTGGAAGAGAAGAAAAGAAATACTCGTATTTCTCTCTCGTCGTAATTATAAGCTTCAAATGGCTGCTCTAGAGCTAAACTGCCAGACTTATTGTCCTGATAACGGATATCATTCATTACATAACAACTCGCAGTCTTGGTTGTTTTCTCCCCTAGAGAGTTCCTGTGGCTATGGTCTGTGGCCTATGGTGATGCCAACGTTTCATACACCATGCGGTGTAATTTCCTCCTACCATGTTACACTACTTGTCGTTGTAGTGTTGTTGTAGTTGGTTACATTGTTCAGTCTTGTTAGTACTCAAGTACATAGAATCTATAAATTATAGCTGGAAGTAGTTGTATCCATAGTAACGTGATGTTCGAGTAGTGACGGAGGTTGAATTGTGATTGAAATATGTTAAGTATCCAACATAAGGCATGATACAGACGATCTAGTTAATGATTATGCCAACCAGTATAGAGTTCAGTAGGGAAAGGCCTCTATTTCACCCCTCCACTTCGCCGAGATCAATTATCAGACCCCGCGGTGCTGGCTGGCATCTAAAGCTCTTCAATTCTCCTTATTATTTCCAAGTTACTTTCTTTATTTTTAAAAATATCTTTAATCTGAATTAGTAGCCTAATTACCTACGGTATATTTTTGTCGTATTATTCAAACAAAGAAAATTATGTTTAGATTTATAGTTTTATAGATTAGATTAGGTTAGGTAGATTTATTTATCTGTTACTGTTTTGGTTTTAGTTTATTGGAATCACTCATAAAATAAAGGTTAACTATATTCAACAATGTGGTTTATTTATGTCTATTAATTACATTGCCGTACACTCACACATTTATGCATTATATCACCTTATAAATGTCTCTGTAGTTATCGACTTTATGATCTGGTGATAACTTTTAAATCCTGGGCAAAATCTTACAAAATATTTATTTATTCGATTATAAATCTAGTTTTATTTGTTTCCTGGAAAACTAATTAAACTAATTAATAAAATAAAATGTTTTTTTTCTTTTTTAGCAACAAAGCTACAATATCGTTAAAATTTTTATATCACTCAATTCTCTTGTAAAATAATATTAATAACATAATATATATCTAAAACATTCTCAAAAACCATCAAAAATAAACTATACAGTATCAGTACGATTTTAAAATACAATGTTGAAAAGTTTTGGGATTGTATGAATTCAGCTTCACAAAAATTTCAAAAATTACAGATATATCGATTTCATAGTACGAGTTAAGACTGGATTACCGTAGGTCCCATGGCAAGAGTTGCGAGATGTTATTTTTTCTTCTTTAGGTGCCCAGAGACCAAAAACAATAGTCGTTAAAATTTGTATATATATATATATATATATATATATATATATATGTTTATATATATATATATATATATATATGTGTCTGTGAACACGATAACTCTCGTAAAAAAAGGTCCGATCGAGACCAAATTTGGTAGAGACGTGTATTCCTACAAATGCTCGGACGAGTTCGTAAACCAGACATATCGGTCAATGGGAACGGGTAGTTTGGGGGGGTTTTGTACCCCAAAATGGGTTTTTTGCGTTTTTCACATGTAATTTTTAAAAATTTCTAATTTTATATTTCACCATTTGAATCAGCTTAAAAAACTACACAATTAAGTTCCTTAAAGTTTTTCTCTATCTTCAACGGTTACCGAGATATAAAAAAATCTAAACACAGTACGTTGTATTTTGAGGCTCCAATGTTAATCTTATGGAGGATTAGGAAAAATTAATTTTTCACTTATTATCCAATATTTTTGGATGAAACTTGATATTTAGCTTCATGTGGTTGAGATCCATACATTTGTGCTAAAAAATCATAGTTTATGTGTTTATCATGGCAGCAAACCTGCATACTCTTTTCCCATGTTAATCATATGGAGATTAGGCAAACTCCTATATTTATGGACAGATGTTGATGAAAGTTGTATAAATGTTAAAAATAAAAGTTTTGATGGTATAAATGGCTACTTTCAGTGTTCCTCACAGCAGCAAACCTACTCACTCTTTCCCATTTTAATCTTATGGAGAATACAAAAATTCTCATGTTATCGCAGATTTTGAAACTTGAAAACATTTAAATTTAGAAATTCGCTGAGTACAGTGCTTAATTTTTTACTTGAGAATCATTAAAAAATAAAAAATTTAAACATAATGTTTACAGTTCAACATTCAATACGTTTATTTTTCAATGTTCTTATGGGGAAAGAAAAATGTATTTTTACTTATACAATAATTTTTGTAAATTTGAATTATCAGGTTAATAACAATTGTAGATAATAGCTGTGTTTTAACTCAGAAAGTATTTTACGTTAATGCTTATCCAATATTTGACAGATGTTGATTTGTTCATGTTAAAATAAAAATTTTTGATGTAAATAAATTATATTTTGTTTAGCAGCATACATCTTTCATTTAATCTTATGGAAAGGCTAAAATTCTATGTATATTATATGACCAAAAGTCATATATTAAATATATTATTGTTTTTGGAAATTCGCTATGGAGTGTGCGACTTTATTTGTTTTGATTAAAAAATAATTAGTAATTTAAACAGGTGTTGTTTTTATAGCAACAAAGCTACATTTATTTTGTCGTCAAATCCAATACATTCATCCCTCACTCACATTCTCTTTTAAATTATATTAAATCATAACCCACATTCTGTAAAACCTCAAAAATAACGAACATTTCATGATAATCAGTACATTAAAATACAATGTTGAAAAGTTGCTGTTGAAAGTTTTCAGAGAAAAATATCTCAAAATTTCAGATATACAGTATACGCGCAGATACGATTTCATAGTACGAACAGTTAACTGGATTAGGCCTAGGAACTTGGTCCCGATCGGACCATTGTTGCGAGAGTTATTGTGTTCATAAACCCGGTGAGTGACGACACTAAACCACTAAACCATAAATTACTTAATAGCATAGTATTCAAGTTTGCTGCTACGAGAGTATTTTATGTTATGCTGAATACATCGTGCGACCAATACATTTAGACCTAATCATTATAAAACAATTTAATCCATTTGGACTACTCAAAACACAAGTTTTTCCATAAAAAACATATTTTCAACTTTGTTAACTAAAGTAAAACAAAAAGATGGAAACATATATTTTAAACAATAATAAAACTAATCATATATTTAACCAATGACCATAAATACCACCATAAATAACCACTCCTATAAGTTATAATATAAAAGAGTATGCAGGTTTGTCATGTAAACACAAAACTATGATTAATTATCAATAAATGTATATCTGTAACTACATGAAGCTCAGCCTTTTTTACTGTTGAACGGGTACTTATTTTTTCCCTATCCTCCATAAGATTAACATTGGAGCCCCACAATACAACATACTGTGTTTAGATTTTTTAATATCTCACTAACCGTTGGAGATAGAGAAAAACTTTAAGGAACTTAATTGTGTAGTTTTTAAGCTGTTTCCAATGGTGAAATATAAAATTATAAATTTTTAAAAATTACATGTGAAAAACGCAAAAAACCCCATTTTGGGGTACAAACCCCCCCAAACTACCCGTTACCATTGACCGATATGTCTGGTTTACGAACTCGTCCGAGCATTTGTAGGAATACACGTCTCTACCAAATTTGGTCTCGATCGGACCATTTTTACGAGAGTTATCGTGTTCACAGACACACACACACACACACACACACACACACACACATATATATATATATATATATATATATATATATGTATATATATATATATATAAATTTTAACGACTATTGTTTTTGGACTCTGGGCACCTAAAGAAGAAAAAATAACATGGTCCCGGGCTTAAGTCTCGCCATGAGACCTACGGTAATAGCTTCTTCCCTATGGGAAATTCGCTAAAAGGTAAAAGTTATTTACGCAAAAAAATTCTGCCCATTTTCAGTGAAGTTAAATTCAAATCCAATCAGTTTCAATGATAAAATTTAGTCAAACTAAATTAGAGGAGGAACTGAATACGTTATTGTTTAGACAAATAAAAGGCAATTTGTTAATTAGGCCTACTGCAGTTGAGCCAACACAGTAGTTGCTCTACAATATTAATGGCAGCTTAAATGGGTCCTAACGAGTTCCTATTCATTATTCTATGAATAATTATTATGACATGTTACAGCACCAATAGAAGTTAGTGATAAGGTGGTGTTCATTTATATATATATATATATATATATATATATATATATGGGTGGGTCTATGAACACGATAACTCTCGTAAAAATGGTCTGATCGAGACCAAATTTGGTAGAAACGTGTATTCCTACATTTGCTCGGACGAGTTTCTAAACCATACAAATCGGTCCATCGGAACGGGTAGTTTGGGGGGGGGGTTGTACTCAAAACTTGGGTTTTTTGTTTTTCGTATGTAATCTAAAAATTTTTAGATTTTACTTTCACCATTAGAATTAGTTTGAAAAACTACACAATTTAGTTCCTCAAAATTATACTCTATCTCCAATGGTTACAGAGATATTAAAAATCTAACGTTATATTTTGGGGCTCCAATTCAACCTTATGGCGGATAACGAAAAATTAATATTTAACTTATCAATCAATATTTTGGATTATATTTGGTATACCTTCATGTGGTTGAGATCCTAGGCTTCAAATGATTAAAAGTTATAGTTTATGTTTTTATCATGGCAGCTAACCTGCACACTCTTTTCCTGTAATAATCATTTAAAGAATGAGCAAACCTTCATTTATGGACAGTTTATGAAACTTGTTATAAATGGTAAAAATGAAAATGTTTCATGCTGAAAATGCCAACTTCAATGTTCCTCACAGCATCAAACCTGCATACTCTTTCCCATGTGAATCTTATGAGAATAGTCAAACAACTCTGATATAATAACTCAAATACTTGTATTTATCGACAGATATTGATAAAACTTGTCATCTATAATTATTATATTATTGATTTTGAAATTCACTGAGTACGCAGGTTTGCTGCGACGGGGGTATTTTTAAAATAAAGTTGTTATTTACTTCTTATATGAAAGTATTCATCTAGTAACTGTTTTATTTACTTTTTTGTTTGCTATTATTGAAGTTGCTTATGTCTAATTAATTTTAAATTATTCGACATCATTTTGAAAACAAATTTAGATAAGGTATATAACTATAATCTTTTGTTATAAACAATTACAAATCAAAACCTCATACCTGTTTTTATATTTAAATATAAAAATTTAAATAACAACTTATTTCAGACTACAATGAGACTAGAGTTTTTAATTTAGCTATATCGGGTTGGCCATTATACGGTATAATATTTAATACCTGAATTCATACTATTTAAAGATAAAAATATAAAAAAGTGGTTATCCATAGAGTTAATGTAGATAAGCTAAATACTGTCTAAACTTTAGGATATTTATGTAAGATAATATAGGAGTATATAATACAAACTAAGCTCATAAAGATAAACACATGTAACGGGTTTAAACTAGAGTGAAACGTTGAGTAACGCTATGTACATGACATGTACATGATCGTACAATATAACAGCAGCTTCATGTTACCTCACCACATGGATCTAACATCACACGTGGGATCGTTAGGATCTTATTACGTTGTACTCAATAAGCTTGAACGAATAACGACGCATTCATGTAACTAGTTTAATAAACTATAGTGGAACATTGATTACCTCTACGTACTTATACTCGTACAATGGAACAGCAGCATCACGTTGATCCCTGTGGTGAGGTAACATCACACGTGGGATCGTTAGGATCTTATTACGTTGTACTCAATAAGCTTGAACGAATAACCACGCATTCATGTAACTAGTTTTAACAACTACAGTGGAACATTGATTAACGCTACGTATTTATACTCGTACAATGGAACAGCAGCATCACGTTGATCCCTGTGGTGAGGTAACATTACACTTGGGATCGTTGGGATATTATTACGTTGTACTCAATAAGCTTGAACGACTAACGACGCATGCATGTAACTAGTATAAACAACTACAGTGGAACATTGATTAACGCTACGTATTTATACTCGTACAATGGAACAGCAGCTTCACGTTGATCCCTGTGGTGAGGTAACATCACACGTGGGATCGTTGGGATATTATTACGTTGTACTCAATAAGCTTGAACGACTAACGACGCATGCATGTAACTAGTATAAATCAAACTTACAAGTGGAACATTGATTTAACGTACGTATTTCTACTCGTACAATGGGATCAAACTGCTCACGATGGTATCGCAAATCCACATTGTGTTTTACGCATCGTTTCAAAAGAGTGTGAAACTACACGATGTATCATAATTGATGACTCGTAAATATGTACATAAAAACAATTATATTCATTTTAGGGCATTTATATTTATATTTATATTTAAAATTACTAATAAGTGTTATGCTGTATAAGATATGACCATTCGAATCGTAATCCCATTAGAGTTACGGGTACAAGTTACAAGTTTACGATGCAATTGGTCTTGGCAGAGGTAAATACTCTGCAGGTGGTCGTTACCACGATTTATGGTTTCATAAATTTTTCGTTTATGATTCTCTCTATTTGTATACAACGACTCTGGAAGAGGAAAGTAAGCACGGCCTCCCGGTAACTTTCCTACATTTATATTTAAAAAGCAAGAATTAACAACTTTACTAACCATTAAATAGCATAAATGCTACGTTAGGTTTCGTCAATTAAAACTAAAATAAAACTGACGGTGAATCGAACGTATAACGTTCTGTACTGTTTGGCACAGACCTATGTAGCTTATTAAATTCAATCAGATATATCACTATTCAGCAATTAGCTCAAACAGGTGTACAATTACAATTTTCAGCTAAATAAAATAAAAAATCTAACAAAGTAGCAGTCAACAAGAACCAACAGACTTACGTGAGCTACTGTACTGTCTTAAACATTAAACATTTTTTAATTACAGAGTTTATTAATAAATAAAAGGCTATTAGTAACTATAAAATTCAATGGAGAAGTAATTGTCTATTTCATATAAGAATTCTAATTTTAAAATAAGTTTGATTTTATTCTTGAAGCTAGTAATACTTTATTTACCTAGCTACTAATAGCGAGACAATCTTATGATTGGCAAAGGTAGCTTAAATTTTGCTAACATAAGGTGAAAGTTTTTCTGTGAGCTGCTATGTTTTAGCTTATGTACTCTCAAGTTCAGCCTACTTCTAGTGAAATAATTATGGAATTAATTGTTGGTTTCACAGCTGTATAGGAAATATAGATATAAGGTAAAGTATAATGTAATGTTAGGACTATTTTTTAATAATGGTTTGCAGTGTTTTGTATAAGGTACATTACATAATATGCAAATTGCTCTCCAACGAAAATCCCATTTGAAAATTTTGCACAGTTGTTTGGCATTTTGTTTTTAAAAGCAATCAGAGACTATCACTTTGAAATAAAATTTGGTAATCGTATATATTTCAACAAATCCTCTATCGAGTTGCATTACTCGAGTTAGCGGTTCAAAGTTTCGTCGGTATGTGTGAAAAGCAATAATGCATTGGTAATCGTATATATTTCAACAAATCCTCTATCGAGTTGCATTACTCGAGTTATCGGTTCAAAGTTTCGTCGGTATGTGTGAAAAGCAATAATGCATTGGTAATCGTATATATTTCAACAAATCCTCTATCGAGTTGCATTACTCAAGTTATCGGTTCAAAGTTTCGTCGGTATGTGTGAAAAGTAATAATGCATTGGTAATCGTATAAATTTCAACAAATCCTCTATCGAGTTGCATTACTCGAGTTATCGGTTCAAAGTTTCGTCGGTATGTGTGAAAAGCAATAATGCGAGAACTGCTGCATTCGGTGGCTCTCAAAATCAACATTTACATTCTTCATCATTCAGTTTCAAACGAGCTTTGAAATTAATTAAAAGGGCTTGTACTGCAATTTTTATTATAGCGTGTTTCCGTGAATTCCATATAAATCAACATTTTACAAAAATCCGACCACAAAACTAAAAGTTACAAATGAAATATTGTGTTATCAGCAATAACATCTGAGAGCGTATAATAATATTCGTATATATATATACATATATATATATATTTATACATATATATATATAGCGTCACATAAATAGTGTATATATTGAGCGGTCATCTTACATCGTAACAAGCTATAACTATAAACTGAGCAACCCTAAAAGGTTATAAGTTAGGGCTTGGATTTGTTATTATGGGTGACAGATCAAATTTACTTAACGGTTTAAAGTTTAATCTACGTAGAAAAACTTTTAATGTCCTTTAATATTAATGTTGGCTGGTTAGTGTTATTTTTACCCACTAAGAGTCAGAAATGAGAGGTTACATTCTTCATATGTTTATTTTTTCGGACATTTTTTAACAGAAACGTAGGAAATGTTGTGTTTTAGAAAGTTTATTTCACACAAACATACCAACTTATATTATTTTTTTCCTAATCATTAAAGACGTAAGAATAGTATATGTACCACTCGTATTTGCAATTTACTACCATTGCAACATTATTTTTATCAATATATTATGTAACGCAAAGTAATCAATTTCATACTGACTAGTCACAATTTCTTACTACTTACTACTTACTTGTTAATTTTTTCAATACTATGATGTGAAATTTAACCTAACAATTTATAGCTTACAATAACTTTAAAATATGCGGCATTGATGAATAATTAACTAAATGTGACCGATATTCAGCTAACCACTTGGTATTTAATATGTTTTATTCATGACAATTATCTGGAATAGTTATATAAAAAGTTACTGAATTACTTTACACTATTCATTGTTATTTTTTTACAGTCCCTCTTAACATGATGTTTTTTACAATAATATTTCATATTGTTTTATCTTATTGGTTCGTAAATCATATTTTAGAGATTGTTTTTTGTAATTCATCCATTTAACCATAAGTCTAGAGATCTCTTACTTACAGAGCCTCATCAGCCAAAACGGAGACTGAATCTTCGTTTGGGCCTGATGATGTCCGGTATGACTGGACGAAAACTATCGCCAAATTAACAACTTTTGTATATATATTTACCGTTTGTATGTAATTACAGTATAAGTGTAAATATATTAAGTTGTGTTGGAAGACGTGAGTTTTTAATTCATTCTATAGTTAATATCTAATTAATAAAAATATATATTTCAATGGTCAATATAATATAATGCAATTGATCCAAAATAATTCTTATTCCATGTAATATGTAAAATAGCAAGATATGCCCTACTCTTCGCAGTTCTGGTCTATGCATTATGGCTATTGCAAGATAGATATGTGGATTTCGCAATATCTATAAATAGTTAGGCAGCCTTATCAACTGTTTGGATTAGGTTAATAAGATAATTTACGTTTATAAACACAAAAAATTGTAAAGTTAGAGTTTTAGTAACATAATAATAATGATGATAATAATTTCATTTTAACAACAAATCTCCCAACTTGAATGTCCCTTACTTTTATTATTCTGTTCAAACAATATACTAAAAAAATTAAATAAATTAAAATTAAATTATAGTAGTTTAAGCAAGGATGGTATTATGAATGCCTTAAAGCCACGAGAGAGATGTGAGTCAGAGCACGAGTGAAGCGAGTGTTCTAAATATCTCACGAGTCGTTGTATACAATCGTTGCATAGACTATTTTATCTACGAAAAACAATGTTCAGACTTTTAAAAACAAGAGATGTATATTTCATTTATCTACGAACAACGCAACATTCAGAGTATCAACAAATAATTGTGCGAGTGCGAATTGTGCAACAAATGATGTGCGAATTACGTCATTCTTATTCTGTGAATGGTTCAAAACTCACATTTGAGGTTAGCCACTAAAACGCACTATATTTATGGATAAACCAACTGATTTTGAATTCCATTATATCCATAACTAGCTAAAGTACCCGTTCTTCGCCCGGGTTAAAAAGGCTGAGGGTGTTGGCTCTTCTGATACATTTCAGTTATTGTTAATTAATTCTTCATTGTTTACAAAATGACAAAACACCAGTGTCTACAACATGACAAAGTAACATCTGTCAAATATTGGGAGAGGATAAGGATTAACGTAATAGAGACAGTCATCGGGAAAAAACTAATTCACTAATTTCGATCCAGCAGTTTATCTGAAAAAACAACTTTATTTCTTCTTCTTCCTAAACTGTCAAAATATAGTGCAAACGGATGTTGTCATTAGAAAATGTAAACATTGAAACCTAGGACGGTCTCGGCAGCTCTTTCTTCTTCTTCTTCCCGAACTGTCAAATTTTATTGTTCACAGCTGTTGAGGGGATTTTAAGGGAACTTATATGCCTTTGTGTTGCATGAGTTTAAGATATACCTTTCTCTAAAATTTCAAACCGGTCGGTTCAGTATTTTTCGCGTTTACTAGCCACAACAAACCCACAAACAAACCCACAGACAAACCCACAAAAAACCCACAAACAAACCCACAAACATACAGAAACCACCTCTTCTTTATAATATTATAGATTAAACTACTTTCGTCAAATGCTGAGTTCTGATTGGTCTAGAACCTATATCATTATGAAAATCTGTATCGTTATGAACTCTTAATGCAACGAATTTTAATTTCCGTTTAGTAATGAGCCGCTTAATAATGTTACTTTCAGTATCTTTATTGGTACTTTTTGCAATGGCCGTAGATAAAATCATTTTAAAATTAAAAATTGCATTATCTTATAAGTGATAAATCACATTATTTCATTGAGATAGACAAGCTTATTTTCATTATATTTAAGTAGTTGGGTAGAATGTTTTTATAAAAAAACGCACATTCCTTAATTCAACCATTCGTAGGTTTTATGCGCACTCGTTTCACAGGGCTTAATGTACTGTAATCAATCAAGCAAGAGCGAGTGAGGCTGGCTGATTGGTCGTCTTTGATACCGGCTCCAACATTGTATTGGCGTGTATATTGGTTGTGTTCAATAATTGGTTTGGCTTCAGCAGTCAATTATAGATGATGATAAAATATGGTAAATCTGGTTATGATTTACTATATGAAACATTTCATACAACAGAATATAAAAGTGAGCATTCAAGATTATTCGTCAGAAACCACCATCATTCTATTGTAATATGTGTAATTACTGTCACATAAACAGAGAAGCTGGTATGGTCATATACATTCTTGGAAACTCTGCGAGTAGGTACTCCTTACATACTGTGTGAAGTTTACAACATTCTTTTACGAATACCCATACAAATCTTTACTTGGTTGCTCTTGTAGTTCTTTCTTGTGTTTTATTGCGTTAAGAATCGTTGCAACAATTAAGTTATGGTTCAATGTTATTGTTTAGATAGATTAGCAAACACAAAGATTTGATTACTACATAAACATTTGAATACATTACTTGCTACAGAACAGGTCATATAAAAGCAGAGTTGTGCTAAGATATTCGTCAAAGACGGACGCGGATCATTTTGCGGTATTGTATGTGAAAATACTGTCATTGGCAGAGTATTCATACCTTTGCAGAGGAAATGGAGTAGGTACTTACATACTGTGTGAAATTACAAATTACATACATACTGGTTGCGGTTGGTAGTCCCATTTTGTTATTGCCGTTTGGAAGAAGCTCGTGCTTTGGAACATTGCAACATATACTCTCAAATGTTATTGTCTACGTCCTAAAAGTTTTGAGTTTTGGAACAAAAATATACATGTAAGTTACTTGCACAAAGAAGAGAATAAGAACAAAAGAGTTGTGCCGTTGATAGATGAATTATAGAAGAAAGACGATTACGAATTCCTTGGGAGTCGACGAAGGGTATCAGGACTGACTGAGTTTTTCCTTGAAGAAAGAATGACATCCATTCGTGACCTAACCCTCGTACTCCAAGACGGTATAGTTTTTCCAGAACAGTTGGGTGATCAACCATATCAAACGCTTTATACAGGTCAAATATTTATTCCCAGTTCAGTGTCTCCGAAATCCAGGGTGCCTGACAAAAATGATACAACATGATTGACTGCTTTAAGAGTCGATTTTTCCTTTATAAACCCAAACTGGTGGGAAGACAAAATATTATTTTCCCCCAAAAATTACAAGGGTCAGTTCAGAAAAAGACGTTCGAAAACCTTGGAAAAAGTTTAAATTAATTAAATTTACCGATAGTTGCTACATCATATTTGCTTCCACTCTTATGAATTGGCCTGACAATAGCTTGTTTTAGGGGAAAATGGAAAGAACCCCTCTTCAAAAGAACAACTTATCAGATTGATCAATAGAGCAGAAACTAAATCAAATGTTTCTCTAAGAAGTCGAGAATAAATTTCAACTGTCCCCGATGGCTTTGGTTTGAGTAAAAGTATGACTTCTTCTACCTCAGGTTTAGTGACAGGGGACAAAAATAGAGAATTGCTTACAAAATTAAGAGACTCTGACAGTGAGAACACCCTATCTATGCAGTCACTTTCAGTGTGTAAATCTGTCCCAGTATCAGAGGAGAATTTATTGAAGATTATAGTGACTGTCCCTGGATCTTCCACTGTACCACCATCTTTCTCAACCAATGAAATGTCTAAAACGTCCTTCAATTTAGGACCTTTGGTGTAATTTATGATTCCCCATTCTGTCTTTGATTTTTCCGATAACTCAGCATTAAAAACTATTTGTGTTTAACATAATTATGTAGCCTATATATTTTTCTAAATGAAGGATCAATGATAAATGCAATTTCTTTCATATACGATGCAAATTATTACCTGAGAAGTAAATTTTTACCTATCACGATTTTGAATTATTGGTAAGTTAATTAATTTTAGTTAGTTAATTAATTTTCCTTGCGCAAATAGCTCTATCGTTTTATGAAATTCCTCTTTGATCTGTATTCTACCTTCAACACTACTTGACGGTGTGACATAATAATTGACCAATTGGTCCACGGGCCCACGACTTGATGAGCCGTATTATGGTCCTACGATAAACGCCAGCGAGTCAATACCGTAATGCTAACCACTTGCCAACTACTTTAATTAATTTAATTAACAAAAATTGGGTCAGATTATAGATTATTGTTAGGGAGCAAACAACAACAATGGCGTACTCAAGGGATTGCAGTGGGCATGAATCGACAACTTTGTTCCTGACTTCGCCCAACTACGAGTATTTTATTTTTTTACCACGAAACATCATCACTCCGTGAATAATTCAGTCATTCTAACTCAGTAACGATAACTTAGTTTAAAATTCATCATATATTATTTTATTAAAAGTAAATGAAAAATAAATTTCAGATCCCATTTTGTTTATTAACACCACAATTAGTTGCAACACAATATAATCCCAGCTTTTAACCTTTACAATAATAATAACGGTAAGTGTAACATGTAGTTTATCTGAAGTATGTGCATGTAAAGAGTTATCTCCAAGGTGATAAAGTAATTTTTGTAGAAAAAACACTTAGAAATACCTTAATGAAGGCGAAACATATAGTGCATTATTTATACCATTGAACTGTTGTCGGGTTATGTATACTGTAAAGTATCTTAATATATTAATAAATTAAAAAATCAATTCTAAGGATAAATAGCTGATTTTGACACGTAAATTATTGATGTTTGGTTTAATTAATTACTCTGCAGTATATAGTATATCACTTTATAGTATATCTTTAACCGAATCTGATTATATGTTCAAATATAGGTTTGTAAGACTTGTACAAACTTGGTGTATCATCTCTCTTGAGGATGAACTAGAAATTCTTCACGGCTTGCCTACAGTCGCTTTATGTTTCCATTGTGATGGATGCTGACGTACCGTAATGCCCGCTGAGAGTTAATTTAACATCTGCTAGAAACATTTATATACACTATACGAGTATTACTATTTTAGAAACTTCTTGAGAATTCACGCAACAATACAATATACTGCATATATTATTTTCATTACTTAGGTTTAATTTTTAAAGGTAACAACATTTTTCGTTATATATTCCATAAAATAAACCTACAGTAGTTTTTCTGTAAATATCTTAGATATTCGTATGTTGCGCTTCAGAACTCGAAAAACATTACAGTGTAATAATTTATGTTCTTGTTGGAAAAGTTTTTTTAAAAATAGTCAAAAGTGATTCACATCCTCAAAAACTGTTATAACTAAATAAGTCTTAAGTTATCTTTGTTAATTTTCTATGTTTTTTTACAATATTGATCACGTCAATCTACAACTGTTTTAACATTACAAAACAGTGAAATATAACGAATACTCATGGGACAGGCTGTTTTCAGGGCTTCTCATGCTACCAGTGTGTTCGATTACTCTGTGTCAACAGGTCTATTGTTAAATTTTAAATTTCTTTAGAGTTTCAATGTTTTATGTTTTAAATATAAAAACCATTGAAACACTAAATATGTATATATATATATATATATATATATAGATCATGACGATGTGTGCAACAAATTAACTTCGCCAGTACCTAAAATAGAC
Organism: Nephotettix cincticeps; assembly: GCA_023375725.1. Lineage (NCBI taxonomy): Eukaryota > Metazoa > Arthropoda > Insecta > Hemiptera > Cicadellidae > Nephotettix > Nephotettix cincticeps. The sequence continues at coordinate 42,393,205 of CM041786.1, read as the reverse complement.
GATAATGTTTTAACACCGAAACATGTTTTCAATATTAATCTTAATTAGAGCTGTCTGACAGGAGTTTTACGTAAATGATAAAGTATTGCATTATGACCAGCAGCGCAGGGGCTTAAAACATACATTTTATTTGTAATGTGTGTCACAAAAGGTAAATTTGAATGCTTGTCCATTATGTATGTATGTAAATTAATTGAAGTCGTCTGTTAATGCGGATCATGATTCCATGATTTCGCTGCTTGTCAGTTATAACAAAGTACAAAGTCAGAGCCTTCAATAGGACTGAAGCAGTCCTACATCAGCCCTCAGCCAGCATTCGGAGAGACCAGTATCATCAAGTTGCGAAATTATCATACATTTACATGACGTTGATAATAATTATTAATTTTAAACCTATTTTAAAATTATAGGCCTTTCCCGAAAACATGAAAAATTTTATTATTTAGAAAGCCTGGACACCTAGATAATTATATTATCACTTACCAAATGAATGGTATTTTTATGTGTATTTGTCAAAACTGACACCTGAAAGGCAAATACCATTCATTTGGTAAGCGATAATAGAAAAATTTTACTCATCATTTTATGTAAAACTAAAATACTAATGAAATAATATTATTTTTTAACATAAAAATGTAAAATACTATTTTAAGTTGTGATATCAAATAAGTAACCCAAATTGAATTATAAATAATAAAATATACGCTAATGATAAAAAGGCTTAACTTTTTTTAACTGGCTGGGTGGTGTAGTGGTTATAATACCCGCCTTCAAAACTGAAGGTCGCCGGATCGAATCCCGCAAGGGTCGAATCTGGACCCAGTCGCCATTTGTCATTGGGCTACTAATTAATGATGCTTCCTAACAACAGGTCGACGTTAGGTAGTAACAAGACCGGGGTTTGGACCGTTCCCCATCAAAACGTTAAAAAATGCCACTGGCGTAGAAATACACAAAAACAAAACAAAACAAAAAGGTTTCCTTTATAAACAAACATACTTCGGTTGTGACTATTTAGTTTACGACCGTAATTCACCATCTAAGATTGGGTTGGATAGGATTTTTTTCTTGGAAAATTTGTAAAAGTTCATTTAATAATAAAAAAAATAATTATAAGTGACTTAGTTTATGAGGGTAGGGTGATAGTTATGTGGTATTTGCTAAGGTATTAAGTAGTAATTATTGAGGCCTCGAAAACTCTGTTTTAGACCGCAATAATAGTTATTTTTAGAACTCCACTACTTATCAAGGGGTTTTTGGTGTTAAGTGCTTTATATGGACTGGTATATCAAACCTTGCGCTTCGTGCAGTCTTTTCCAACACGCGCGATGTCATTTACAAGAACGTAGTAAATGTTTCATTTTTTATGTTATAGCCTTCGGATCACAGATACGGAACTATACTGGTTAAAACATACCTGGAATATATATTTAGCAACAAAAAGGGTTATATATTGCAAATATTTGTAACACAATAGTACATTTTTCTTATAAAAACATTTTTCAATAGTTTTTTACAGTGTTTAAGTTATTGTGCTTTTAATTGTAGTATGACTTACTCATGTTATTAGATAACCTTTTTAAATTGTAAGTATGGATCAAAGAGAACATGAACGAATATAACAAATTCTTCTCAGCGTGGAGAAGGAAGAATACACTAATTAAGTTCTACGGCGAGATCAAGATCGTGCTGGACGAGTGTTGTTTGACAATGGTGACGAAAATTAAGTTTTGAGAGATGGTGACCTTAGTGGGGGTGGCGATTCTATTCATAATAGTTAGTGGCTACGGCACGGGAACTGAGGAAACTGGATTCTGGTCTGGACGAAGACTCGACGTCCAGAACGAAAGTTCAATGTGATTCTAAAAATGATGAAATGATGAGTGTAGATGAGGACCGTGCAGTTGTATTTTACTCAATTTTTGCAAAATTTGAGTCTCACTGATTTCATTACTTTTATTTTAATTATTTACATATTTATATTTAATAATTTAAACTCAACTCCAATACTAAAAACCTTTTTTTATGTTATAATATCAATATCTTATATATATACATTACAAGCATTTTTATGTGTTTAATTAATTCATTATTATTATCATCATTATTATGCAGCGGCTCGCTTTGTCCGCACGCCAGCGCTAGCATGAGTCGTCACTGCACGAGTTCTGGATGGTTTTAATTAGGGCTATTTCAGTCCCAAGTATCTATTGTTTTTTTAAGATTTCTCAACATTGTTATGAGTTATTGATAATATCGTCATAAAAAGTTAGTTCCAATTGTTTTTCAGGCACACACAATTTCCGACCACGTCCTCCAACGTTAATAACGTCCAAGTTTGTAAAAAGCCGACGTTTCCAGAAGATAACACCTTATTCTGCGAAGCCATTCCTTTCAAACTAGATGTAATAACACTTTCCTCTTAAACTAAGACAAAGCTTTCTCCAGAAATTATTGGAGACCTTTTACTTTTGGAATTGGTATTTATTTTACTATGTATATCTTTATAATGCATATATCCACTTCATCTAAAATAAGTAGTAAATAACTAAAACAACAATAAAACTATAAAATATAGTGTCCATTTGTATTTTAATAATAAAATAGATGACCTGGTGAACTTCGTAACGCATAACAGTAAATACTTGTTGACATTACGATTGGCCATGTTCTGAAATCGAATAGCATTACGGCTTGTTGTGAAAGATATTCTGAGTCGCGGCATAGTTATGAACAATATGAATCAGCTATTTATAAAATATTCAGTTTATTAATGTATGCATATGATCAAAATGCATCCTGTCTGAAACAAAATCTAACTGTAATACGGATTTTATAGGAAATCTGATTTATAACAGCTGATAATTATAATAAACGTAATGCGTATAACACATTTAATTGTTTTTATTTGGCCAGAATATATACACGACTTTTAATCAGGCAGAAAATAAAAATATAAATTACATAATCTCCAAAACCATAAACTATTAACGTGCCGAATAAAGCTGTATATTTTATACAGCACATATTGACTTCATAGTTTTACATCAATGAATGATTCAGATAGTATTGGATAGTAAAGCATGATTGCTAATGGAAGGTAAACCAACAGCTGTAGCTTAAGAATTTAAATGTTTTGATCGTATAACATTTGTAAACAAACCTAGTCCCCATAAGGTCAACATTGGAACAAGCTCCTACACTTTGTAAGATTTTCTAAATCACCGATTGATTAAAGTGCTGTTCAGCTGTTAACGTTGATAATACGAAAGAAGCCATCAAGAACAGTTATTAAGAATAGTACTATTTACTATTACAATTTGATCCAAAATATTTACAATAGGGAATCATTCCGTATTTCTGTAATTATAAGTAAATTTCGTCCTATAATTTATTTGCATTTAAAATATGTAATAATGTAATTTACCTCTATATATAAAAATGTATGTATGTATGTCCTTTATGCGTTGTCAAACCACTCATCCGATAGCAATGAAATATTAGGAAACTGTTCTATACAGGGTGTTCATTAAAGTCAGGGAAACACTTCGAGGGGTGATAGTACTCATTAAAATAAACAATAATTCCTTTAAACATATGTCGAAGAAAGGCTGCACTTAGAGCTTTTTTCTGAAGTCGGAAGACAAACTTTGTTCGTACGCTCTCACAGCCCCAGATTGCCACAAAATACGACAGTAACGGGTAGATCAGTTCATAATAGGCACTCAAGGTTACACGAGAATCGGTAAACTTTGAAAGACCTCTAATCACAAAAATGCCCGTGCTAATTCTTCTGGATATGAGTTCTATATGGTCATGAAAATTAAGCTGCCTGTCCAAGAAACGTAGCATGGCTGCAATAAGAGCTGTCTTCGTAACCCACCAAAAGATTCATTTGAACTTGCTTTTTTGAAATATTAATATGAAATTGGAGCATTTTTATTGCACTTTAGAAGAAGCTTGTTATTTTGGATCCGTTGCAAAGCTCTATTGCAACTCTCATGTTATTGTCTCTAGATGAGCCACGTCCCTAGCTGAAACACAAAGCGAGGTGTCGTCGGCATATACATACATATACATTTGAACTTACATTACTTGCTACAAAAGAAGGCAGGTCATAAATGAAGAGCTAAAACAGAGTTGTGCCGTTGATAGAACCCTGGGGAACTCCTCGAATTACAACGGACGAAGCATGATTACGAATTCCTTGGGAGTCAACGAAGGGTATCAGGACTGACTGAGTTTTTCCTTGAAGAAAGAATGACATCCATTCGTGAGCTAAGCCCCATACTCCAAGACGATAAAGTTTTTCCAGTAGAGTTTGGTGATCAACCATATCAAATTCTTTAGGCAGGTCAAAATTTATTCCCAGTGTCTCCAAAATCCAGGGCGCCTGACAAAAATGATACAACATGATTAACTGCGTCAAGGGTCGATTTTTCCTTTATAAACCCAAACTGATGGGAAGACGAAATACTAATTTCCCCCAAAAATTACAAGGGTCAGTTCAGCAAAAGACGTTCGAAAACCTTGGAAAAAGTTGAAATTAAGGAAATTGACCGATATTTGCTGCAATCATATTTGCTTCCACCCTTATGATTGGGCCTGACAATAGCTTGTTTTAGGGAAGGTGGAAAGCATCCCTCTTCAAAAGAACAATATATAATGGATCAATGGAGCAGAAACTACATCCATATGTTTCTCTAAGAAGTGGAGAATAAATTTCATCTGTCCCACACGATGGCTTTAGTTTGAGTAAAAGTATGACTTCTTCTACCTCAGGTTTAGTGACAGGGGACAAAAATAGAGAATTGCTTACAAAATTAAGAGAATCTGACAATAAGTTCGCCCTATCTATGCGGTCACTTTCAGTGTGTAAATCTGTCCCAGTATCAGAGGAGACTTTATTTAGGATTCCAGCGACTGTCCCTGGATCTCCCACTGTACCGCCATCTTTCTCAACCAATGAAATTTCGAAATTGTCCTTCAATTTAGAACCTGTGGTGTAATTTATGATTGCCCATTTTGTCTTTGATTTGTTCAATGACTCAGATATCTTACTTAGGATTTTCCTGATTTAGCTTTACGCACAGCCATTTTAAATTTTCGTTTCACACCCCTATACTTCAAGGATGTGACGAATCAAGATCCTTTGACAATGCGTAAAGGAACTGCAGTTTCGTTTTAATGTTTAATATCTCTGGCATGGAGACTGGTTTATTTGAAGACTTACGACGACGGACTTGTGGTTTTCGTTATAGGAAAGTATATATTGAAATAGTATATTATGGTTTGTAGAAATTCACTGAATTTTTATCTGTATTCTGTTGATTTAGCATTCCAGTCCAGGTTTCCTTATTTAAATGATGCCTAAAACAATAAATTTTTTTCAAATTAAATTTACGACTTTGAAAAAACATAGGTCAGATGGATTAATTACGGCTTTTTGGCCATGGTAATCTGACAAAGTGGCCTCAGCAACCCTACAACTAATTAACTGGGAGTCAATGTTTGTGAAGATGTAGTGATGTAAACTTTTTTTGTTTTGTGTGTTGTTATTTCCAATAAGCCTTGTAGTTTATCTATTAGCTTCATTACTTATTGATTTTTTCATAACGTGATAGTATTTCAGGGATTTGCATCTAAAATGCTGAATTACTATAACTACTGTAACAATAATATACTATAACAAATAATAATCAGGCACGTTATCAATGACGTCACTTAAATTACACTTTTTGAGTGTCATAAATTGTTAACTTAACTGTCCATAAACAAAAGTTATCAATTTATAACAGTATTTAAATAATAGAGACTTCTAAGAGGTATCATCGTATGATTTAATTAAATTACTCAATTTTAAAATATAAGAATACGTGAAAACAGGGCGCCGGAAGTGGTGACCTCTTTTCACGCGTTTTCAAAATTGAAAAAAGATCTATTCAAATAATGGCGAGAGTAAATATGTGAACGTCCTGTCGCAGCCTTTTTCCGTCTTTAAATATATTAACATTAGCATCACACTTAATTTTAATGTGATAATGTTTAGTAAATTTAAGTTTAATTCAATTCAAACTAACGCAGATACTCGTAATTATGATACCGAAATAGAAACTAACATAGACAAAATTCACATAGAACAGAGTTAGCAGCTTCCCTTCCTCAAAACTTAGGTCCAAAACTGTATAAGAAAACTCCCCAAATACATAAAAAAATCTAAAACCCATAATTTATTTAAAAACTCACTAAGACACATCCCGGTGGTGGGGGTGTTTTACTCCGTCGATGACTTTTTGCATACTAAAATGTTAAATTGTATTAATTAGGTATAATTTTGATCAGAACATTTTATGTTTTGTGAACATATATATGACATTTGTATTACAATTAATTGTACTCTTGTCAATTTACAAATAAAATCAATTATGAATTGTATCGTTGCTCATTGTAAAGTAAAACTACACTTACAAATTTACGAGCTTTAATTTATGGCTGTTTCAAAGTACAAATTCCACAATAATAGAAATGTTCCTCCGCAATAGAAAAATATGAGTTTTAATAAATTTTGAAAATCTTAAATAAGAATTAAAATAACAATCATTTTATTATATAAGCCCGAAGAAAATATATCTTCCATTATCACCAATTAAAATGTTTCTTATATTGTCGTTCTTATAAAACAACCATCGAACTGCAAAAGAATTTGAACACTTTTAGTGTGGGACTGTGTTGTTTATGTAGTTTCATTTCTGACAAAAGTAAGTTTTCAGAATCATTTTTAATTTCATATTTTGCAAAGACAGCTAAATCCATATTTAAAAAGTTACCAAATATTTAGCTTGGAGCAAAAGTTTTTCATCAAATATTATACTAATTTTAAACAATTACAATATATATTAGCCGTTCTCTCAAAAGAATTGTTTTAATTGAAAACTTCCACGAAATCGTTTAGGCTGTTTGAAGTAATTTAAACTTGAAAGGGTCAATAAATGCCGAGCTCCGTTTCGGTATTCAGCTTCCAATTACTTCCACATTGACATAAACCCCACTACCTTGACAGGCTATATACAATACAACCCAAGAAGACCAGGTTTGTCATTAATTAATAATGATATTAATATTAATTTTATTCCGTGAGACCTCTTACTTTAAGTATTAATTTGAATTAGCAACAGAAAATGGCGATAGTAAATATTTCAATATAGGTATACGATTTGAAAAAAGTTAGAATTATTTCAAATTAATAATTAATGGCTGAGCCAATATTTGTAAAGAAGAAACTAATATTTATAAAATATAGGTTGAATAGTTTTAATTTATTAAAATACAATTCACTTTAATGTGTATTGAAAAGTGGAAGTGACAGTTTTTAATAAGAAAGTTAGCACGTTCTACTGAGGCACAATCCGACTTCCCTAATCCTGCTTTTAACATTTTAGTCTGTGAAACTTCGACTAATGAGATTTGATTTCTAGCTTAAGCATTTTAGAGTGTTGCTCCCTTTCCACAGTTTGGGGAAAGAAGTTTGATAATCCTTCTAGATTATATTATTGAAATGGCGACCATACCACAAGGTAGGTATTTTAAGCCAAGTATGAATGAGGATTGAGTGTAAGGTGATTGTGGCACGATCTTGTAGTCTTCTTACTGACTAAGGCTGGCATGTTCCTTAGACAGGACTGTTAATTAATAGCCCAACAGCCGGTGGCAACTAAGGGACCTACAGTTTAACGTGGAATCCGAACCTAGGTCTCTGAATTACAAATTGGTCAAATTAGGAGGATGGTCTTTAATCCACACAAAAGATAACTTTATTGGGCAGAACTCCTCTCTAATAAGAGACCCAACAGTACAGGACCCTTCCTCGGACACAATGGTCTCTTATCAATCGTTTCCGCACAGGAGTAGGTAGATGCAATTATTGGCGGTCAAAATGGGGCCTGACAGACGATCAAACATGTGATTGTGGAGCGGCAGTACAAACCATGAGGCATATTGCCGAAGAGTGTCCCTTGCGATTTTTCTCTGATGGGGTTGAAGGTGTACACGATGTCAGTGATGTGTCTGTGGAATGGCTCAAAGGGTTGGACCTAGCTCTGTAATAATTCAAAACATGATAGGCATTTTATTTCAATTTTTTATTTTATTTATTTGTTCTTATTTATATATTTATTGACGTGAGTGAATAGTACTCTATATCTTTGTGTGTATGATTTGCTGACATAACCATACGATAAATAAATAAATAATCCACACAAGAGGATGTAACACTACACCCACCAACCATCACTCATAGTCACAAATATCCACAATTCGTAAGCTCCAAGTAGCTGGATAAAGGACGTCGACACCGTTCCAGTCTAATTAACAATAGGGAGGATAAAAATCCCAAAAACATTATAAAAGAACATTATAACGATTATGAAACAGGATGGTGACCTGTGACCAACTGGTGGTAACTGGTGACCGTTACTGCACATAATCTAAACACTTTTTAACCGGTACACATTTCTATTGGGCCTTTTCCTTAAAAAAAACTCACTTTTAAAGTTGAATTCTGCTACGAGAACAGTAACTACAGAACTACTAACCCTTTTATTTCCCTTCACTGAAAACCGTGGTCTTTTATTCATAAAACAATTTAAACAAAATTATTTCTCTGCTCTTGATAAAATACAACGAATGGGACTATAATGTTGTTTAGGACGTTGGTTAGAGACGTTTCAAAATTCATAAGCAGTAGCTGTTTCACTAACGTTAAAACCTACCATTGTAGATATTGTGTGCTAACCTGCTTTTAACTAAACTTTGAATATTATCCTCGGAAAACATATAAATGATGGAAGTGAATTCGCTTTACTTTGAAACTGCTGGTTTAAAACTGTTAATTTTTTCATAATAATACATATTTAATCAAAAACTAAAAACAAGGTTAATTTTTATCGTAGTTGCATGTTAATTATTTTCTCATCAGTTCAGGACTCAATCATTAAGTTATACTTAAATAAGAATGATTGACTTACACTATACTCCCCTGGATGTAGTGAGGCACATTTATAGTGGCGGGTATAGACAGACGAAGAGCTGTTGAGCGAGTCAGTGGTGCCAGATTTCTCCCAGCACATCGCATTCTGTTTCGGTGGTATAGGGAACCTTATTTTACGAATTCCCCTAAAACGAATGATTTAACATCCCTTTATCATGTTTCTCTTCAGTGATATATGTTGCGTCTTCTTACATGGATATACAATAATTGATTGTTCGAATAATTTCTTACCATGTTTTCAGCTACTTTACACTTACCCATTTATTACATATAATATACCAACCTAATATAGGTAGCCTTTTGGATGAAATGTGTAAAGCAAGAGTGACGAGCCTACCGGAGCCGGATGTGTGGATGGGGATTACCAGGACGTCAACGCTGGCTGGGGTTTAGCTATGGGTTGTGGAATTTTAATTCAACACATGTGATTAACATCGCGTGAAATTATATTGCCAACATTTAACTTTACAGTACATCTGTATGCTCTGCTTGTGTTTTATAATGAAACCCGTGATAAAAACGTTACTTATGTAACACAGGGCAGTAGGTGTTATTGACATTTTCATCACGCATCCTTGGTCCTTGGTTCGAACGTGCAGAATGTTCTGAATTTTTTTATTACCAAACAAACATTTCCCCAATTCCTGCCATTTTGTTGTGTTTTAAGCAAATCTTTTCAAACTGTGATATCTATTCAATAAACCTAACCTGTGATTCAGTTACAGTTTGAATTGGTTAAGAGCACCAATAATAAATCATTATAAAATATGTATTTGTTTTCATTTTATAAATGTTGTTACAAAGTGTAAAGTAAAAAGTTTTAAAAGGCAAAAATACCCGTGTCTAGCCGAAAGTTTTCCAATAGCTAACTTATTTATTTTATATCTGATAAAACTTCTTATATCTCATATCTGAAACTTCTTATAAGGTCCCCATTTATATTTTCATGCTGCTTTTAGGTTTACCCTTTTATTAACCCTTTTTAATTTCGCGCCATTTTTACAATATGGTGGAAATCCTTTTCTTATGGAACACCCTATATTTTTATGATTTTAGATAGAGAGCTCAATTAAAAACGTTTTTATAGCAGGTATTTCTTTTTTTAATCTAACCAATCTAGGACTGTTTAAAATAATATTCTCTGTAACCTATATAATCAAGGGCTGAAAGTCACTGCTGTGCAACAATAGTAACTACACATTGTCCCCTTGTTGCAGTGAAATTGTAACTTGAAATTCTCTAGAGCCTGTTTGGTTAGGTCTAGCAAAAAAAACAGGAATAACTAATTTTTAAAACATACTTTTTATCTAAAATAATAATATAACACATGATGTTTCATAATCAAAAACAAAGTTGTTCACGATACTGGAAAAATGGTGGGAAAATTAGGAAACTAAAGTTAATGCTTAAAAATAGCATAAACAATGGAGTCCCCCATAAGAAATTAATTGTCAAACAAGGCTACTTTCGACCACATTATTCTTGAAGTTACGGGGAAATGAAATGTTAAAAATATTCTAAAGCATACTTTTCTATTTTTTTTTATTTTTCTATTTCCATCTAAGATAAATAACAATAGTAAAATCGTTTTTCATTGCGTTTCCACCCAAAATAATATTAAAATACAGAATGTTCTTAAAAATAACAAAGATGTACATATTGAAAAATGCTAGAAAATTTTAAGCATGTAAATACTTATCTAAAAGCATTATAAAAATATAAATGGGGTCTGCCATTAAAAGTTTACCATCAGGCATAAAATAAAATAATTAGCTATTGGAAAACCTTATCCTAGACACCCGGAATATTAAAGCTTTATTTTTAAAATCTATTCAATTTTATTCAATATCAAAGCTAATTCTAAAACAAACAAAAAATAATACTATTGTATATGATCTAATCCCTATAAAATAACGTCAAAAAAGGCTTTCTCACTCGACCAGAATAAACTTTTTTTCAACTTGGTTCATACAAAAATGTCAATCTTGACGAAACATCATAATGGTTTCCGAAGAAGAAATATTAGAACGACAAGAACATTCCCACATCTCGCTGCAGGCTAGATACGAACAGATATTTCCACCAGTTCCAACAAGAGGAGACGTACATTCGTAATCTAAAAATTATTGAGGGAAACCTGAAATTTGATTTTTAGCATTCCTAGTGAATCCCCAAGTATCGTGAAGTTTTAAGACATATTTAATTTATCTTTTAACTCTTAATTAATGTTTTATTATTCATTATAAATGTTACATTTTAGTATTCATTCAAATTCGATCATGCAGTACCTTGAGCCCTAAAACAGTGTGTGAAAATAAGTTTACTAGTTATTATAATTTGATAATCTTTATGAAATAAAGGCAAGACAATATTATGATCTTTGCACTCAATAAATAACTTACACTTTAAAATTGATTTCATTAACGAAATGTCCTTGGCCTAAATAAGAAATAACATACATAGATTCTGACATCCTCTTCCCACTATCTCACTTTAAAAAACTCTTGTCCTACTAGTACCTATGCGTTTTTATTTACAGAGAAAAAGTTGGGATAGTGTTTTTATATCACATTATTTTGACAAAAAGTTTAATGAGTTCTTTCATACATTACAGTTCTATTTTGACAGTTGTTTCCCTCGCAATAACAAAAATAAATCCCCAGTACACCTCAAAAGTCCATCTCTCTTCCAAAAGTCTTGCTTTAAAAATGTATTCATGTTCTTTATATACTTAGTAAAGATCTAAATAGCATTCATCATCTTTGCTTGGAATACACAAAGTTATAGAAGGTAAATTTCAAAAACTACATCTGAAGCAACGTTAAAAAGGATCAATAGCTCTTTCAACAAGCCAAAAACATTATGGAACATTGTGAATGACCATAAATCCACGGAGGTTGGGAAACCTACGAGGATTTCTGTTCTGAACGATAATGACACTGTCGTTGATCAGCCATTTGAAATTGCAAATATTTTCAATAATTTCTACTCAACAGTTGTACAAAGGCTGTCTCTTAACACCTCCAGCTCATCGTCAGGAGTCCCCACCACCCAAACACTGTCTTGCACAAACTCTTTCTTATTGTATCATACTACTGAGCCTGAAGTCATGAAAGAACTTTTGGCGTTAAAACCAAAACCATCATCAGATTATGATGATGAGATTTCTTCCAAACTCATTAAGGAAATCAGTGATCTCATATGTTCTCCCCTCACTCATCACATCAACATCTCGTTTGAACAAGGAGTGTTTCCAGCTGAGCTTAAACATGCTACTGTTTTCCCCCTCCATAAAAAAGTACAAGTTGAATGACATAAACTATTATCGTTCCATTTCTCTAATTACAACTTTTTCCAAGATGTTTGAAAATATATTTCTATCTAGACTGGTCTCTTTTATGGAAAAATTCAATATCCTTTCTCAAAATCAATTTAGCTTAAATTGAAGCACAGTTGATGCCATCAATTCTTGATTTCATCTTTGACTCAATCCCTTGACTCGAGACATTTAAGCAATCTTTCGATACAGTAGATCATGTCCTTTTATTAGACAAATTATACTCACTCGGGATAAGAGGTTCACCTCTTTCTTAGATAAAATCTTATCTGACGGGAAGAACTCAGGCAGTTCAAATACAATATGTTGATACCCACAACCGTTCAAGATCGGCCTTCTCATCTTCACTGCCTATTACCTCAGGGGTGACCACGACACGGTACTTGGACCAGTCTACTCATCTTATTTATGAATGATCTGCCATGTTGCGTGCCTAATTCTGGAGGTAGGGTGTGCCTGTTTGCGGATGACACCTCATTTTCGTTGTCTGCGGCAGACATACGGGCCCTCGAGGCTGAAGTAATTCGCGAAGTCAGTTCAATTCTACATTGGTTTCACTCCAATAACTTGTTCGTTAACAGTACAAAAACTAAACTGATAGAATTTCATATCACAAAGAAAGAAAGCTCACCGCCACTTTAAATTTCCATAAACAATAATATATTACCGTCTTGCTCATAAACCAAGTTTTTTGGTGTACAGATTGACAACCAGTTAAGTTCACTTCTCATGAAGATTCCGTTTTCAAAAAGCTAAATTCTGGCATTTTTATTGAGAAATTTAGACACCTTTCTGGATTCAGAAGTACTTTTAGTGGCTTACTGTGGATTGGTTTTCCTTTACCTTTCATATGCTGTTGTAATCTGGGGTTTTCAGTGTGAAAATTCAAAACGAGTTTTTAAATCACCATAGAGCGCGATTCCAACAAATTTTAAGATGCACCACACCTTTTCTTGTAAACCACTTTTTGTCAACAACAGAATTATCTCTTTCCCATCTTGAAATATATTGAACTGTATAGTATTTGTAAGGAAACATTTGGACCTTTTTCAAAATTCAACCCACTCCCTTTGCCACTGTTTGAGAAGCCGGCTTGATATAGATATCACATCACATATAGATATCGAAGCACAAAACTTCTTTTCTTTAACTACCTCTTTTACAATGTCATTAAACTGTTCTATGCACTACCAGCCGCATTAAAAGTTGAAACAGACGTGGACATATTTGGCAAAGGGGTTAAAATCTTCTATTGGTACGCTGTTACTACAAAATTTAAGACTCTTAGTCTAGTTTAAACTATTTCTGTCGAACAGTTTTTGTTATGATAATATAACTTTAATTTTAATAACTATTCCTGCAAGGAACACTTCTGCCATGGCGCTATTATGCACTTTGTAACAAACTGTCTTAAATATAGAGATTTGAGTTTGAGTTGAGTCAGCTCCGTCATCGTGAAGGAGCCTAAGCTGTCTCCTGTGAGTTCAACGAAGAAGTTCTCCAAGAAATTCTCGGCCCTCTCCCATTAGAGTTCGTCGTAGACCTCGTGGGTAGACTGAAACTGAGCATGCATTGTGTTAGCAAAAGTTTCCGCCGTGTCCTCCGCTGTGTAGACTAGGCCGTGATCTCAGTGGAGGGGACGAGCCGCCGCTTTGGTCCCCCTGATCTGCTGAGCTGTTGCCTTGTTGTCACACGTTGCCTCTTTCCATGTATAGCGTTAGTTACTTGTTCCAATCCTCAGACCTGAAATTGTCAACAAGTGATCTGATTAGTCTGTTTTGCCTGTTGAGCTGCTGCCTAAACTCTGTGCCTGGACCCCCACCATCTTGACCTCAGCTGGTCTCAGCGTAATCTCACGACATACGTGGTCTGGCAAGACGGCTATGGGTGTCTTGGGTGGCACCTCTCTGGTTGCATATGAAATTGACGAGGTTAGTAGCTCATGGGATTCTGTGACGCATCCGAGCTCCGAGCTCCTCCGAGGTCGCTGGGTCCCGTACTGGCGGAAAGCGCTCCGAGACTAGTCGGTCAGCTCAGTGGTGTAGATGTCACAAAAAGTCAAAGTCAATATGTTACTACGGAATATGTCATATATGCAACAGATATGGCAAGGGACCCGGGGTTGAAGCAGCCAGCTCAGGAGTTAGAGGTCACAAGACCGTGCCACAGTGACGAGTACGAGTACGTTATGTTATGTTATGTTTATAATATAGTCATGAGCTGGTGTTGGCAAGATCAACATCAACTTTAATGGCTACACGCAGTTTGAGCACACACTGAAACTTGACGGCACTTGTTGCCTCTCATATTTCGCAGTCAGTTAAGCTATGTTGATATCCAGTGCTGTTAGAACAGGTTTTGTTAGCCCATTTTGTTTTAATTTATTTGATTTCCTTGGTTTAAATAGTATTTTGCTTTGTTATTTTCTGTTATTGATTTACGCTTATCTAATTAGAGTGATGATATTTTACTTCAGACTCATCATTATTAGTCTTGATTTATGTTTACGTTGTTTTGAATGTTGTGACTCAGACGTTATCGTTTAATACATTTGTATTATTTAATATTTTTCAGGGATCCAAAATAATAGTTCCTAAGGTTGAGAAACAAAATCATTCTTTGTTTTTAAGCTATTGATAAAATTTATTTTTCGGTTGTCGGAGGTTTAAAACGTAATCCTTCACTGATAAATGGCGAGTTGTCGTATCATTTCAGTACTACCTAGCTAATTTGTACAGCGTGACTTGTATGGGAATTTTTAATAATTTGAACCCATTAATTAATATTGTAAATAAACGATATTCTGGTGTCTCCTAGTGTATTTAACAATGATTTTTAAAAATACAACAAACAAGAAGATAATGTAACTAAAACGTATATTTGACTTATATTTTAAGACATGTCGGAAAAAGCATAAGTAGGGTACTAAAATATTAATTATTCTTCCTTGTAAAAATTTAAATGAATGAACCAATAAAAAATGTATATCTTCTTCCTTTAAATTATTATAAAACTACATTTTTATAGGATGTATAGGGATTAAATTATTATCATTTAAATGAAAGAAAAGAAGAAACAGCCCAAAAGCAGGATTGTATTTTCCCCGAAATGCTTCTAAAAGTGTATTGTTATATCTTCTCAAGACTTGTTCCAGTAGGAAGATAATAATGTTTCTACGTCTGTTTTTAGCTTTTTTAAAAATACCTGTTTGTTAAAACCCTAGCAGCGAGCGTGATAATGTTATAGGTATTT
The DNA here is from genome assembly GCA_023375725.1 of Nephotettix cincticeps. Lineage (NCBI taxonomy): Eukaryota > Metazoa > Arthropoda > Insecta > Hemiptera > Cicadellidae > Nephotettix > Nephotettix cincticeps. The sequence goes on along the minus strand of CM041786.1, from coordinate 42,377,570 downwards.
GGTGTTTACTAGCATGTTTTTATAGGTAATTTTAAAGCTATGAAATGTATCGATCCTTACTAAACTCGATACAAAAATTACAATCCTATTTTTAAATTAAATAAGTTTGAATTTTTACCTGCAATACAAACCCTTACTTATTGACACTATTTTATTGGTTTATCTTTGAACCCATAGAGTGATGTACTCTAAAAAAATATGGCATCCCTAAAATAATAAATCTCCAAAATAAAAATAACCATTATATGCATGGAAGTAAAAATAGTTTTTACTTTCTCCCCTTATACATTATGGAGAAAGTATTGTTTTCATCAAAATTTTAAAATTTGAGTTGAGAGTGGATATATCCGTTTTGAGGTCCCCTGAATCCAAAAAAGTGGGTTTCGACGTGATGTCTGTCCGTCAAGTGTGTATGTCTGTCTGTCTATCTGTGTGTGTGTGTGTGTGTGTGTGTGTGTGTGTGTGTGTGTGTGTGTGTGTGTGTGTCTGGATGTGTACAGAGCCACAGCCTACCACGTTGGTCCGATTTAGATGAAATTTGGCATGTATGAGCATATTCACGGTATCTCCAGGCGTTTTTTTCATTTTTTAAACATAAGAGGTATAAGCCAATTTCGTTAAAAATGTTAAAATAAAAACTAAACTAAAAATAAAATATAAACTCATACCACTTTGAAATTGGAGTAGCCGTTTAACATAGAGGCAGCAATACCAATAAAAGCATATAGCTGGTGACGCTTAGAGTGGAGACAATTTAGAGCCCTAACTGTATAGAGCCATCTGATTTGAATACATACGAGGTGCCAACCACTGCAGCCCATGTCGGAGCGATTTGCGAGAATCCCCAATACCGTTATGGTCGAATGATATAAAGATATATTGGTCCAGCGGTGTTCCACTAGCATTTGCAAAGCATCGGTTTAGATTCACTGTTTCAGAAGCTGGCTCATTTCCACTTGATCGTTGGATATCTATGGAAATTCGTGGTTTTACAAATAAAACTAATGAGAAACAACGGATCTGTATTTTTTCAAATACGGAACAATAGAACAATTACTGAAACAATATCTGCCATTTTATTCAATGTAATAAACGTTTTGTTTAATTAATAGTTTTTACACACTATTTATTTTAGATTAAAGTAATAACATTTTTTAGATATAATGGACTTAGAATCATTATAATATTTAGTTATAGTAAAAAATGTCTTATCAAAGTTAAATCAAACTTAATTTTGTTGAAACAGAATCAAAATATAATATTTTAAGTAAGTATTTTAAGTATTTAATAGGATTGATTCAAAATAATTTACGTACATATATATATATATATATATATATATATATATATATATATATATATAAATTACAACCACTCATCCCGTCCGTCTCTTCTCTCGCTCTCTCTCTAATCACTTAGAACGACGCAATTTCTGACTTCGAAGAGGAAACAAATGTGCCAAAAGGGCGTTACAAACAACCTTAACAGATGATCGTTAAAACTTTTCATCGGTAGCTTGGCGAAAACTTGGGAAATGTTAAGCTTTTTATCCAACTGTATTTAGGGAGTAATTTTATATAAATGAAATAACTGAACACGATGGCCATTAAAGCTTTTTTTACATGGTATTCGTTAAATATTTGTTAAATAATGCTCATATTTTTGTTTTTGTAGTAACCGAATCTGATTAGATATAAACATGTAAATCGAGATTTTTTAGGCGTAGACAATTAGATTTCTAAGGCAATTCATTGATTCATTTATAATTGCTACAAAATTAGTTTGAGCAAAAATGATTTGAATACACTAACACGGTAGTGTTAGTGTTATTCAACAACTAAAATACAGGGTGTTCATTAAAGTCGGGAACAAACTTCGAGAGGTGATTGTACTCTTCAAAATGAACAAAAGAATTTCTAAAACATATGTCGAAAAATCCAACGTTTAGTCACTAGCCGCCATTTTGTATTTAAAAAAAATTGTATACATCTAGGAAAAAGATAAGATACAGACACAAAACTTTGAACACATATTTATTGGCCAAAGAGGAAAATATCCTCAAAGTAACATTTAGTTTGCTTTTATATTTTCAAAATGGCGGTGGTTAAAAATCTTTTAACTTAAATAACAAAAAACATTAATGTTATAAAATTTTTACCAGATATAGAAAATATTGCAATTTTAACTTCAAATCGAACGGTACTTTGGTGAAGCCGCGTTGTGCCAGCTGAACTCCGCTTCTTCGCCACGGCCACGCCGCGATGCCGCATGAGCCCTGTAATCTAACATTAAAAGAGCATTCTCTCGCATATGCTTGAACGGATTTCGTTTACCAAAGTACCGTTCGATTTTAAGTTAAAATTGCAATATTTTTATATCTGGTAAAAAATTTATAATGTTAATGGTTTTTTGTTATTTAAATTAAAAGATTTTTAACCACCGCCATTTTGAAAATATAAAAGCAAAATAAATGATACTTTGAGAATATTTTTCTCTTTAGCCAATAAATATGGATCAAAGTTTTGTGTCTGTATCTTAAATAGTTCTTGACATATAACGGTTTTTGTATAAAATACAAAATGGCAGCTAGCGGGTAAACGAAGGATTTTGTTACATATATTTACAGGAATTTTTTATCTTGATGAGTCATCCCTAGACGTTTGTCCCCGAATTTAATGAACACCCTGTATAAAATCAAGCAAAGTTAAAGATATACTTATAGAACTCTTTTTTAATATAAAATACCAGAATTTATGGGCAAATGGCAGATCAAATGAGGGCAGTCTGTGGTTATTTGTCAATGGTGTTTGAGTATAATTTAACTGCTTATTGCAATGCCGTGTTTGCAATAATTCAATCAATATACCAAAGCGCTTAGGTACAAAAACTTCAAAATTCGAGGAACTAGCATCATTAAAACTAAAAACTAAAAATGCTAAACAAATTAGTATTTTAAATCATTAATCAGCAACTAACTAATGGTTTCAGGGAAATTTTTAATTTACTGTCCATTGTCCACAGCACCCCGAGCCCAAGAGCCGCTCACTGTCATTCTTTCGAAGAGTAATAAAAAAATCAATACCTTAGCTTCATAATTTCTCAATCACTTTCCTGGAAACTTAACATGCAGGTTAATGTCACACTACCAAATAAAACCCTCGAAAAATATCGGTAATAACTCGTGGAGGTATATATTCCCCTAAATATCTAACAACTCTTTTTATTTTTTAAGCTTATGAGGAAAAGACATGATGTATTTTGATCATATTCATAAATCAATAATGTGAATATTTTTATTAACATCTGGTTTTGTGTTTTTTTTATTCTCACCAGCTAACGTCATAGTGCGTCACTTTCAGTGAATGTTTGTGATATTTTGAAAAACCCCATTTTTACTCGTTTATTTCTTTTCCTAGTGTAATTATTAGCTACTTTTGTTTTGTGTGAGTGCAATTTGTAAAATGTTGGATCACGCGAGTATTATTATAAACAATTCTAAAATTCAGAAGATTTAATCTGTCCTAAAAAAATCGTATCGCATTTAGGTTTGGTTTTGAAAAAAAAATTGGGTCGGAACATTGTGAATCCATCTACTTATATTTGGTTTTTTGTGGGAATGTTATTATTATCTTATCGTATCAGTATTTTTATTAGCTATACCACGACTCAGAAGTTCTAATCTTTCCCAACACAGTAATGCACACCTAATGCTATTTGATTTACGGAACTAGGCGAATCAATCCTCTGTAGAAGAACGAAGAATCGCACGAGAACATTACTGTTAGGCGGTACGAAGTTCACCGAGTCAGCTGGTTTTGAATAATTTTTTAAATTATGTAAATATATTACAAAATATATGTAAAAAAATTATTAAATATATTACATTATTAAATAGTGAATATATATTTTTGATGATGATTAAAGTATTATAAAAAATATAATAGTTTTATTTAAGGTATGTAAGTTTTAAGTTTACCTAAGTAAAAATGTACCGTTTTAAATAAAGGGTATTAGTTAAACGTTTTTAAACAAGGTAAATCTTTGTTTTACAAGTTTAATGAAACAGTAACGTGTTTATTGGTTTATAATATAATCTTCTGGGTTATTATTATTATAGTTTATGAGATTAAACAACATTTCCCTTTTTACAGAAGTAGAGAATCAATATTTTATTCAATATTAAACCATTTTATAATGTTTTAGCCAATCCATACCCATAAGATTTATTTTAACATTTAACTTGCATTAGTTAAAAATTACACTTAATATTTGTATTTTATATTATTTTATTTATTTATTTTATGTACTTCAACGCAAGTTGAATTTTTAGCATTTCCGTAGATAACGGACCAAACACTGGCTGCTTCTGCTTAACATTAACATTTTATTAGATAAGTAATTAATTAAGGATAACAAATGGTGTCTGGGTCCGACCTTCGTTTTACAAGGTGAGCTTGCTACCTCTGAGCTACCAAGTTGTTTCCAAATATTATTGAAATGATTCATGAAGATCTATTCTGAAAAATATATAAAGTAGGAAACTGCATGGTTCAATATCCGTTACAACAGGAACCCCTCCCCTAGGCCCTAGGTCCCAGTTAGATTATCATGTACTGTAACTGATAAAACAATAACACGTGATAGGTTACATTCGCTGCAGTACAGTGGTTGTTGGTGGGGGGAGGAGGAAAGGGGAAAGCATAATCCAGTGTCTGGTGGGTTCATACTTCATGAGATTACCGTGAAACTTTGAGGCTCGTTGCGATGGATGTGACTCGTCAGGAAATTAGGTTTGAAATTTGGTATTGGGTGATCAGGGGTTTTTATTTTGATACTATTTGCCTATTTCCACCAGCTTATTCCACTCTGTTACTATACTTTTCGATGCTGATTTTGCTATACCATAATCAGTTATATAGTCTTTCATATCGAAAAGTGTGCAAGACAAATCTGGTCCGTTTCTTAAAGATTCATTCAAAGGATAAGTAATTTTAAACCTGCGTTCCAAATTATTCTCATAAAAACAGGTTTACTGTACAGTGAATTATTTAATAAAGGTACTGAACAAGATGTATCATCACCATTAGAGAAACAATTTTATGTATTAAAATATTAATACATTAAGCTATTTAAATTTGTAGGATTAAAACAATGGAGTTTTTATTCAACTAAAAAGTTTGAAAAACATGAATAAGGGAATTGAGCAGAGGTGTTTCTGGGTTTTAATTAAAACTTTCCAATTTTCGACAAAAACGGCAGTTCAGTCATTTTGTCCTACCTAAACATGTTATTCCAGCCCAAGTTCAAGTGGAAGAAGTGGGGGAGACCCTAGGGTTACCGTAGAACGAGAAGTTAAAACAATTGTGGGATTGTTTTGGGGGCTTAACCCCCCCCCCTGTTGATGAAAAACTTTTTTGAGTGGGGTTTGGGTTTTGTGACTCTACACTATATATCAAATTTCATGGAAAATAGTTGAGAAATAGTTAAGAAATTTATATTTTAATATTCTGCATAAGAATAACATTGGACACCCTCAACGGCTACCACGGACTGAATACTGAGCTTTTCTCTGGAACCGTTAGTCTTAGACTAATAATTCAATAAACTAATTTGTTTAGTTTTTTAAGTTGGCTTTAATGGTGATGGTTTAATTTTTTATAAAATTTTTGTTGACCCATAAAATTAAAAAAACTATTTCTTTTAAAAGCCCCATAGTTCCCGACGTTTTTATATTAAAATCCCTATGTTTTGAGAAATGCGGGTGGTATCATTTTATCAGTGTCATAAAGTAAAAATCCTACAATAAAGAAAAATTAATTCATACAATTCTCAGCAAAATGTTTTTTAGGGTTTTGGGGTTAAAACCCCCTTAAAAGTAAAAACTTTAGAAAAATGCAGAATTCTATAAATCACTTTTTTTAATCTGGGGACACTGAAATCGATTTATTCACCAAAAACTCTTATTCGAAAATTCTGACGAAAAAATACTTTCTCCTTTTACTATCGTATGGGGGGATAAAGTAAAGATCAACATACAACATGATGCATCAGTGAACAAGTGTTATGAACATATTTTCTTAAAAGCTGACTGTAATTTATTCATTAGTGCGCTAACAAGAATTTTTGGCCTCTGCATGCTCAATCATTAAATAATAATTCAACATTTTTTCCTGTATCCAGAATATTTACGGTTTTAACACAATATCCATTTACTAATCCGCTGAACAGATCAATTAAAACAACAGACTCGCTTGCTTTTCAAAAGTCATTAATATCATTTTTATCCATTCGTAATATTCTTTCGTCAAAACTTGCCATCTATCGATTATTTCTTCTAGGTTCATAAGATGCATCATATTTTTATCAAGTGAGATAATTACATATTCGATTCAACAGTTTATATACTTTTTATTTGTTTATAAATCATGAATTCACTCTGCATGATTATTTAAAACGTTGATTGCAGCTAAGCCTGTAGCAATGAGTGTAAAATGTATACACATCGGACTAAAAATTGTTAAACTTGTATTTTTCCAAAGCTATTCATGGACTGGTATTTTTTTAATTGTTTTTAAGAAACGGTTTGATTTAATTTTTAAAATGAATCAAAACGGACATGTTTTTATGTTTTTTAGATAACTAGGAAAATAATAAATAAATAAATTGGAAGCTGGTGATCGAGAGACAGCGTGAGCTGTAGAAATCCGCAACATGTAAATGATAAGGTAATTAGGAACAAGATATTACGTCTCTATAATGTTTAAGTAACTTAATAATTGAGTAATTAAGTTAGGCTAAATTAAATCAATGATTTGTTTGAAATCCATTATTGGTGATGGTGGATTTATGTTATTTATATTTTTACTGTCGACATTTTTCATCACGATTTTATGTAAAACAAAGTTTCACGACACCAGTTGAAACTGGAGCCCACTCTTTTCAGTTTTCTTTTGAGTCTCTCCGTGTTTTGTTTCTTATGTATGTAATGGTTAGTGAATGGTTTGTTTGTAAGTTTTTTTACTGCTATAAACTTTTATGTTTTCAGCTTTATACTGGCTTAGTCCGGATTATGTGTTAATTGTGTTACGTTTTAGATTTAGTACCTGAGGACGGGATCAGATTCCAGATTCCAAAACGTTGCAAAACTTTGTTTTACATAAAATCGTGATAGAAATGACAGCAATAAAAATCTAAATAAGTTAATTCAATTACTGATTGAAATTAGCCTACTGGCCTCAGTTAGACAACTGATAGAGGTTATTTTCTTTTGTTAGTTTGGAGAAAACTGAATGCGGAGTAACCACAGCTATAAATAGGAAGGAATTAGTGAGAGCCACTTGCTTTGTTAGTCAGGCTCAGCACCGCTAAATTGTCACAGAGAAAGGAGAGCTTTGGGTGGATGTGACCAAGCTTGTGAAGCTTGGTTTACCATCCAAAATACAGTTGCAAAAACTCTAGGCTAAGGCTAAGAAGCCTCATGAGGTTTTGCTGAACGTAATAATAAAGATTTTATTATTAAAGTAGGTTAATATTTAGTAACACGCAACTCGTTGATTTAGTTAGTTGTTAAAACATTCCCTATAAATATATGTCTAATAAAACCAAAGGAGTAGAGTTAGCATATAGATTTTGCAAAATCGTAGCACTACTCACTATCGGATGAAGATGAAGTAGGGATAGTTTGATTGATCATAAGCGGTTCAAAGTTGAGCATTTACAGTCTCTATGATTGAGTACTGGTATCAGGTCTGATGACTAACTTCAGCCCCTTGAGGCTTTATAAAGAAAAACTTTAAAACTATGATGGATTAGACAAAGTAGTTGAGCGATTTTATCGCCTTTCTATTAAAGAACTTTTATATATTAATTTTTATACAGCTTGAAAGATGCAAGACTCTACCATTTGTCTTTGTAGAGGATGTTTGTGTTTACATAGTTATATGTTAGTTTGTATTCATATTTTTTAGTTGTAACGCCTAACATTATAATTTAGTATTTGATTTGGTTGTTTGTGTTTTTTTTAATTGTTAAAGTTATTATTGTGGCGATTGCTGTTATTATTTCTTTGTATGGAAATAAATTATTTCTTTCCTTCTTACCAGTTATAAAAAAACTATTAGAAGAGATATGTAGGTAGTTAAACGAGAAATGGAGGACTATAATCCTTTAAGTTAAACTGAGCGTTGTCATCTAGTTGCATAGTAATAACACTTTATTTTTACGGCAGACTTTATTTCTTACACCCCGTTTCCTGTTTCAGCAAAATAATCTCTATTCCGAATTATGTTTTCTTGATGTATAAAAGATCAACCCTCCTCTTATTAACGTACATACGTTGATATTGCAGATATATAACATATTCTTTTACTTTGATCTGTGTTACAGAAATTGATAGACATTAGACAGATAATAGGGAACTCAAATATGTCAAAGTAATAATAATCTCATTCTTAGAGCAACGCATTGACTACAAGCTATATAACTCAACAAGTTGATTCCAATGGCCAGAGTATGCAGGTCATATAGGATAACACCCAGTATTTTCACAGAATAACAATATTATTATGATTACTTTTCATTATTTACTTATTTATTGTCTTTTCAGTATTATTACTTTAAAACATTCATAAAATATTCATGTTACATTGTTTTTAATCATGTTACTAGTCATGTTTTCCTTTCATACTAACGTTAATATAATTATGATAAAACTGGCCTATCAATAAACAATCTTGAAAAATGAAAAACTTGTCTTTGTGAGTAACAAAAGCACATACGACATATTTATTTGCATAAACATGTGGGAGGATCTCATCCAGACCATAGCCGTTCGGTCCACCGTCTCCCCACTTGTGTCTGATGGGGGAGAGAGGGGGAGACGGCCCCCAGACAGTGCTCTGCATAGTTGAGATAGTATGTATATCGGAGGGGGTCTCCCTCCTCTTCACTCTATTTTTTCTTCCCGCCTAGATACAGTTAATCGACGGTCATTGGCCAATAATGATCCGAAATGTATTTTATTTATTTACTACGCCTACTGTATTACTATTGGCGATTAACAATATATTTAGGACAGTATTTACAGAAAGAAAACATGACAAAAAAACCTGAAAAATACTTTGGAAAAAAACACCACAAAAATATTTTAGTTTATAGGTATAAAAATGTTGAAAATACTCGTTGTTTTCGCATAAAAGAGCATATGAACGGAAACCAAGATGTACCGTTCCATATTAAAATGAGAAGCACTAAACTAAAATTCAGTCCCTGCGGATACCAAACAACACACAGCAAAATAAATATCAAAATATTGATTTATCACTTAAGTACAAAAACATATAAAGAATGCAGGAAGGCTACCATGGGTATATCTTTCAATGGAAACCCACTCACTTACACACACACTTATATCGACATGAAACTGTACACTCTTACAAATCACTTAAGACTCCAGAGGGTTAATAGGGACAGTGAGTCCATGGAACACCTTTGGCGTGATATCCAACTTTACATTCACAAATCCACTCTCGTCTTCACACATTACACCACATTCAAGCCATGTTATGACTGGAGTAAAACATAGATGTTCTAGGCCTACTAAGTAGTAGGTTAAGGTATGTGATATGTGGTTGAATGAAATTAAATTAGAAATGAAAATTTTTATGCAAATTTTGTCTAGTGGTATTTATAAAATTGCTATGAAAAGTTGTATGTAAATTTTGTCTGAATAGGGACTGTTGAATGAATTAGCTATGAACATGGAATTGAAAATGTTGTAATAGGGACGGTCTAGAGTTGATCACGGACATATGATCAACTCTGGATCAAGAACTCCGTTCTTTGGGCTCTTAAATAATGGATTGTTTGCTACACTAACACGAGCGTAGGATACTGAGAAAATATCACTAAATAAATATTTTACAGAATATATCAAACATCGTAATGTCATAATGTAAATATGATGAAATTCACATAGTAAAATATTTTCATTTACAAATATATATATATATATATATATATACACTGTGTATTAATTTAAACTTATTTTCATATATTTTAATATATTAGGAGCATGCTACGAAATCACCTTCCTAGCCAAGTAAATCCGATCCTATTCATCCTAAAAGGTATAAATTTGGCGTTCACTCTTTTAAATAATCATAATATTCAGTTTACAGATACAGTACTGAGGTAATAAAGTGTAATTTTAAAGAATTCCGAGGAAAGCAAGAAACTGAAGTGATTTGAAATAAAGATTTGAGGCTATCCTCTAATTTGTTTTGGTCATTAATAAAATAACGATGTGTTAGATTCTCAGTGGTTATAAAGTTTAAGTAATATACTGTATCGTTTAAGAAATTCAAAAATTCACTCACAATGTCAAATCACTTATTAATGTTTAATTTTCAACTATAGGTTTCCTAATTACACATTCTTTTGTTTTCATTGATTTTAAGCAATTTAAAATAAATACCTCAACCATCCCACTTAAGGGGGCTTTCAAGTGATATTGCACAGGTTATTGAGTTAAACTCAGTAGATGGTTTTGTGCACTATATTAAATGTCACGTTCACTCAACGTGAAAGTCGAAGCTAAGATTGAGTTACAATCCCTCCCACATTAATTGAGATTAAATATACCGTACTTCAGAACTATGGCACATTTAAATGGTTGCAATAATTATAAATTTCGTAGTTGATCATACATTTGATAAAAAATTTTATGTTCTAATTTTATTCCTTATAATTATTTATTTTTAAAATAGCTTTGAAATATGGCTAAAGCTACAATTAATCAATTAGTCAATATTATCTTTTAAAATAGTTGTATTTTATCGAAAATAAGTCAAAGTTTCGTCATGTAACATTATTTTACTTGTCATTTCTTATGACAAATAATTTTAGTAGACGTTTGTTTTTAAATTTAATTTTAAGAACTAGAATATTTTAATTTTCACTAAAAGTTTTATCTGAAACAAAAAATTAGATCTAGAAATGCTTGAAATCGATCGACACGGCGGGTCCTGACCGGTTTTTGGTCCATGGTATTGACAGTTGTAGTCATTTATCATTATCTGTTCACCTATTGAACATCATTTGCAGTGTAGAGGTCAACCACCTGGTATTACTAATCTAAAAAGCCATCGATTTTTCCTGTGTTTTATTCAGGATGAAGTTGACACTTGTTTATATAATATAGTTTAATTGAGTCATATGACATTTTTTTACAAAAGTTTAACTTTTCCAAATATGTTACCAGTTTACCTATATCAGATTTTTTTATTTATCATGATTTTAACAATAAACGTATTATATTATTTCAGTATATTTAAGTCAGATATTTTTATCGTACCATTGTAGGTCAGTTCATTATTTATTATTTTTTATTTAAACTTCATTAGAAAATTTAGTCGAATTACCATCGTGACAAGTGTTATGACTACAGATGTCCGTGTTTTAAAAAGAAACAACTTCAGATGGATCAACCTGAAGACAAAACACTCAACAGTTGTTGTAAACTAAGGGGCTGTTAAACGAGACAAGGTAATTTTAACATTTCTTCATTTGTCATGTATTTACATTTTTTCATATATTTAGTTTAATCTATGATCAGTAGTCTAATAAAAATTATAATTATTATCAAAACGATTATCTCCTCATAATTAATCATTATGGTGGCGTCATCCTGTAATCCAGCTACTTGGAAGTCACGAATTGTGGATAGTTATGAGCGATGGACGGTGGGTGTAGTGTTCTCTTGTATGGATTGACGTCCGCACTATTGAAAACTACGTTAATCCGCAAAGATTATCCTCATGATTAGACCAATTTGTAACTCAGAGGCTGTGGTTTGGCTTCCACGTTAAACTGTAGGCCCCTTAGTTGACATCGGCTATTAATAAACAGTCCTGTCTAAGGAACATGTCAGCCTTAGTCAGTAATAAGACTACAAGATCACGCCAAAATCCTCTAACCTTAATCCTCATTCATATTTGGCTTAAAATACCTATCTTGTGGTATGGACGCCATTTCAATAATCTAATCTAATCATTCCAAATACCACATAATTATTGCTCATAAAATTATAATAGCTGGACGGCAGCGTACCCTGTACACAGCTACTAGGAAGTCAAGAACTGTAGATAGTTAAAAATCTTTTAGAACTAGAATCATTTTAAATTTTCATATAGGTCTTATTTTTTTAATGTCATGAGTCGGTCCTATGCTATGCGAAATTTCATGAGAAAATCAGCTCTTTTGTAATGGTTTAGGTTTGTACTGAGATCTATTTTAAGATGATTTTTTTTTAATTCTTATAAGTGTAACTAATTATAGCAACTTAACCAACCAACCAATAATATATAATACATAAAATATACGTATCTAAACTGCAAATAATAAAATAATTTAATGAATTTTCTTTTTGACATGGATATGTCTTAGCTCTGGGGGGTGTTAGCAATTTGAACGAGCAAAATTTTAAACATAAGAGCAGCTGTTTAGATTAACTGAAACAATTCCCTGAAGACATATCCATGATCTAACCTACTTTCCACAGTCATTTGATTGGCTCTAAATAATTTTTCAAAACTCTTTTATAATATTATTTCAACAGTGTTTCTGCTGTATCAGAGGACACTCCACATTTCAAAACTTACGCATACAATTTTATTACAGTTATTAAGATATGCTTTTTCGCTAACCTGATATTATCTTTAGCATTCATCAGCTGATGGGTACGTATTGTTTATTTGTTTCATGGTTATCGGAAAAATAAGAAAAGCTCAAAATCTTTTGGAAAAGAAATTATAAGATATGTTTGAGGAAGGAGAGGGTGAAGAACAATATTATAAAGCAGAGTGATTATTTAAGACATATTAGCTATTTACCAACGCAATTGTGTATACATATTAAATTCACTTTTGTGCTTTTATAGTTTTATTATACTATATTATAGTTATAGTGTTATAGTTTTATTATATATGTACATTTAAGTGAGAATTATTATGAACAATGCCGAGACCCAGAAGATCTCATCTACCAAGATACACTTAATATTATTCGAAAACGGAATATTGCGAATCAATTCTCTGAAGAAGAACGAGGAATCGCATGAGAACAAAACACCGCGGTGGCATGACGCGACTTCGACTAGAAGAAAGAGAAGCAGCCAGGCAAACGGCTTGGTTAGCAATGAGAAATCATCGAAATAATCACTCAGTTCAGCAGCGAGATAAAATTTGACGTGCAAGAAGAAATGCTTCAAGTGTTGATTTGAATCGAACGGCGTTTCACCATGACTGCACAATTGACTATAGCTCGCATCCTTTAGTTCAATAAGAACATCCGTTGGACCTTATTGGTCCAACGGATGTTGTTTGCGAACACTGTAATGCATTAAAGTTTCCTGGTGAAATTGTATAACTGCCTTAACGGCAAAGTTATGGTATTTTTCACTCCACCACCTGAGCCGTTGCATTCATTGCTTCGTGGTGAAACACAAGAATCAAAACGGTTCCTAACAAACAAAAAAATACAATGGCTGCTTTCAAATGATGTTGTTTTATTGTTGAAGTGATAAAATTTAAAATGGAGCCGGTTGATTCGGAATTCATCTGCCGTACGTTAATATAAATTATTAATTTGGATTTTTAGTATTTTCAATTGTATATTATTTTACTAGATCACAAATAATTTCATATTATACTTTTATTTTTACATAATATTTTTATTTTATTCTTATATTAGATTTAAATTTAAAGCTATTATGGAAAGCGCTCCAGCAAAAAATTAAATAAATATGGTATGATTTAACTAAAACATTTTTGCCATACAATTTTCTCCCATATTATCATTGACTTTTTGGATAGTCAAAGATATAATCTAGAGTCAAGTTTATAACGTTGTCTCACACCTGTCCTGGTAGCTAGAAGTACGACAGAGCGGTGAAGTAGTAGGTCGAGGAACATGAGGTCGATTACTCTCTCAGTTACATAATTTTGATGACGGCGTGAAGAAACGTTATTAATCGCTTACTGAAACCTCTGGCTTTATCTTCTCCACACCATCAATATTATATAGTTTTAAAATCATAATAATTATATTATAATATAAGTAATAATCAATTAATTGTAATGATTATTACATAATTTTGTTTTGTCATAAAAATAATGTTTCGCCAAAGTCTAACAAAAAATGTTTTATTAAAGGTCCTTAACTTTTGAACCGTTGTGTCTACAGACGTGGGAAAGGTTAATTTTTGGTACCATGATGTGTAGCTAAAAACTCTACCAACATTCCTCTGGGGATATGATCTGTTATTGCGTTTAATTGCTTGGTGATCAAGACCCATTCATCATTTTTACCCTGCAGGAAACAGCGTCTGTTTTTAACACTCAATAACTGATGATTAAATTATCAGTCAGTCCTAAACTAATTTAAAAAATCTTAGATTATCGTGTTTTTGGTGAAATCCGGCCTTAGGCTGGTTTTGGTACACTATCATAGTTCAATACCATTGATGTTCTATTTACGATTGTTGCAGGTGAATGTTCGTGGGCCAACTTCATTGAATCACTACGAACTGTCGATGGTATATGGTACCAAACATATCGGGCTGCATTTCAACAGCTGAATTTGATTGAAAACGATAGTCAATGGGACACGACAATCGCTGAAGCACTTATTTCTGCATCTCCAAGTCAAACACGCACGTTATTTGCTGTAATTATTTCGACGTGATTTCCATCAAATCCATGTGACCTATAGAATAAATACAAGATTCATACGACAGAAGACATTTTACATAGATTTCGTGATGTATCAAGAAATCCTTATCTTGAGAAGAACGAGGAAATGTATAACCAAGCTTTACTCCTGATCGAAGATATGTGTTTCCTATGTGTTTTCGGCAGTTTGTTAGTCAAGTTAGGAATGCCAGGACCATGAATGACAGATTAAATAGAGAATCGGAACGTGAACATAAATATGACTGACATGAATTAGACCTATTAGTACGAACAGATGAACCCCTATTGAACCCTCAACAAAAGGAAGTTTATAATACATTAATAAAGGCAGTCGATGATGGTAATGGTGGATTATTTTTCCTCGATGTCCCCGGTTGAACTGGAAAAACTTGCTTCATATCATTATTTTGGCAACTATTCGTGCCAGATCCAACATTGCGATAGCAGTTGCAGTTGTTAGAAGGATGCCGTACGGCTCATTCAGCGTTAATTTTGCCATTAAACCTTCAAACTATTGAGCAACCATCATGTAACATTGCAAAGCACTCCGGAATGGCCAAATTTTTAGTAGTAGTTTTTAGTAAAATTTTTTTGGGACGAATGCACAAAGGCACCCAAACGTGCATTGGAAGCACTTGACCGAACATTGAAAGATCTACGGAGTGATTCAAGAAGTTTTGGAGGCGCAATGGTTTTATTGTCTGGCGTTTTTTAAACACTGCCAGTAATTCCAAGATCAACTGCCACCGAGGAAATAAACGCTCGCCTTAAATAATCAAATCTGTAGAGCTATGTGAATAAACTTGAAACCTTAAATAAACTTGCTGAAAACAAACATGAGAGTTCATTGCTAGACCATCCCTCTGCTGAAGATTTCTCCAAGAATTTTTTTAATATCGGTAATGGCCGTTTTCATGTTCAAAATCAAGCGGATTGATTTAATTTCCTTCCAAATTTTTACAATTTTGTCACAACAAAAGACGAGCTCATTAACAAAGTATTCTAAAACATAACTGTATATTACAAAAACTACAAATGGTTGAGTGAGCGAGCAATATTGGCAGACGCAATATAGACGCCTTAAACCTCGTAATTCAGAGTGAAATTGGATGTTCTCTGCATTGATATAATTTTTTTTACTGCGTAGCAAAGGAAGTCGAAGCCACAAACTTTCCAGCCGAATTTTTAAACTCCCTAGATATGCCTGGCTTACCACTGCACAATTTAAAACTGAAGGTTGGCTCAGTAGCCATCATGCTTTGAAATCTAAATCAACCTAAACTGTGCAACGGGGCACGATTGGTGATAAGAAAAATGATGACGAATGTCATTCATGCAACAATTCGTAAAGGAAAATTCAAGGACGAGAAAGTTCTCATTCCAAGGATTCCAATTATCCAGACCGAAATGCCCTTCGAGTTTATAAGAATTCAATTAGCAACATAAATATATTATCCTCAATAAAGAAATGTTTGTATATTATAAAATGATAGTTTGTTTTAAAATGTTGTTATTATTATTGTTGTTGTCATCATGTAAATCAGATAACAATATGATAAAATAATATCTTTAAATAAATAATATCCAATTAACTTAATCTATAACTTAACAAGACATGCATTACTGTTAGGTAGTACGAAGTTCGCCGGGTCAGCTAGTATATATACTCGTGTATCAATTTTCTGTTTAATGAGAAAGAATATATGTACGATATTGTGATCGTTTTTTGCAAAAATGATAGCATTAATAGCAATTAATTCATGCAGAGGGTTTTTGAAAAAAAACACCACCTAGTAACATTTTTAACATGGAAAGGCCTGAGGGGGGTGAACGCAATTTTTGAGAAAAAGAGTGATAAAAATGACTGTCATATGGTTAAGCGAACAGCAGTTTATAAAACTGAAAATATTCCATTTAGACATATACATGATCTGAGTTATTTTCCTCAGGGAAGTAAATGGATGTTTTTTATTTTGGTTTTTTAACATGAATATGCTCTGGGGGGTTGTTAGCAATTTGTAAGATAATTTAACAGTTTCCCATTGAAATTACTAGAGCTATTGTATTGAATTTTTAATGTATGAGAATAAGAACAGCTGTTTAGAAGAACTGAAAACATTCCCTTTGGAAATAGGCTAGAACATGGAGTTTTGTCGGTTGAACAGGAGGGAGGTTTAAGAATTTTATAGTGTTAGTCCGTACCATAGGACTGGCGGGCCTTAAGCAACTTCTTAAAAGAAACCATTGTTGAGAAGAGGCATATTAAACATGTTATGACAACACTTTTCATCTACAAGAATTTCATCAATTAATTTAGTTTTATATTAGGCTCAGGAATCAAATAGTAAATAGCTATATAAAATACCAGACATTTTATTAGTTATATGTAATGTCAAAAGTGCATTAACGACATAGAGGTTTTGAGCGGAATTGTAATAAGGTTATTAATGTGGTTAGTTTGCGATGTAATGTAATAATGATAAAACTATTCCATTAGCAGACTTGCTACAGTGGTAATTGAAGAGTAAATTATTAATAAGTGTCCTTGATTACGTCATGTTGTAAACCTCATTCTCATCACAGACAAATATAATATTGTCTGCCCGTGCGTGTAAAATATTATCTAACATAGGTCAATCAATACTAAGTTATGCTATTATATTTTTATTCCAATAGCTTTTTCTCTAATTTTATAAATAATGTATATACATTTATTTTTTTAAATAAAATATATTTTATTTGATTATAATGTAATTTTTTAATATAAATTTACAAGGTATTGTTTTTTATGGTAATTTATACCAAAAAACCACTGCTGATTCATAAAGCTAAATCATTTTTAACATACTGTTAATTAATATTAATTGGGATCGATGGAAAAATGTTAGGATTAAAATGTAACCCAATCATATTTAATGAAAAATAATTTTAGCGACTGTCTGAAATATACAGAGTATCCCGGAACTTTCTGAGACTTTGAATCATAAATAGTTGATGTTTTGGACGAGACAAACATATTTTATAATATAAACTGGGGTCACCAGTGTGACCCCAGTAAGACTTTGAATCGTAAATAGTTGTTGTTTTGGACGAGACAAACATAATTTATAATATAAACTGGGGTCACCAGTGTCTAGTTTTCGCCTGTCTGTCTGTATATGTTCTAACAAATTAATTTATAGCTCAAGATCGATTTATATGGTAACTTCATACAAAGTTCATACAAAATTTAGAACTTTAATGGTAGGATAAATATTTAAATTTTCGTTTCTTTAACTAAATCAGTTTCAAGATAGCAGTCATTTAAATATTTAATGTCAAATTTCGCAAAAATCGTCATAGAACATCGTCAAAAAACAAAACTAAGAAGATAAAAATATAATTTAATTTAATAATCCAATACTATAATACGAGCAATGTTTGTATATATATATATATATATATATATATATATATATATATATATATATTTGCACACGGATCTCGAAAACGGCACTGAGGATTTTCTTTAAATTTTGGAAATAACTCATTTCCGAGTAGAGGTAAGTAAGTTGTAGATAGGTCTAATGTCCAGGAAAATTCGTGTTTTCTTGTAATATTAAGTTTAAAATCTAAAAATTTAACATTACGGTTATGGAGGATAAAATGTAAACAATACAAACCAAAACAGCTGTTTATAACCGTTTGACAGTTCTTGATTGAAGACGGCAAAGAACAATATGTGAATAGAGGTTTTTCATAAATATTTATTTTATGTATGTAATAAATGTAAAATTATCAGGTTACTAAACAATTTGTAAAAACTGAAGGGTAACATAACTGTGCGAAATAAAAGCAGGAAAGAGTATTTCCAAAATCTTCCGTGTTTTGATAGAAAATGTATTTGTTGTATTGCTTGAAGCCACTGTAACAAACCAATTAATATGTGTAAATTATATTTCTCTTTGATTTTCAATCCTCATTCCGTTTATATCAAAATCAGTTGGTCACAGGCTAATAATAACTGTATGGATAGCTAAACAGTAAATGATCGGCTAAAACAATTCAGGTTGGCTAAAAGACCTTAACCGGCGTGGCTCATTTGGCAGACGCCGTAGTCCAGCGGTAGTGTGTTGGCCTCGTAATATGAAGGTCGCGTGTTCTAACCCCATCAGGGGCAATACTTTTTGTACAGTGCTATATTAATTATGGTGTATTAAATGGGTTTTATTTAAACCACATAAATGTTTTCATTGAGTAATAAATGTGTTTTAATTTTTCTAATTAATTTTTATAATACACGTATAAACGAGCAAAGCTCGGTCACCAGGTACTTTGTTTAATTAATGCAGCAGCAACACCTCATTTGCTAAAAATCTACTAAAAATTTCCATTTTATGACAATTTCTCAAAATCTATGTAATTTCCATATTAACACAATATTGCACATATGAAATACATATTGTTAATCAGCTGTGTTCTGTCCACTTTCTATTAACAAAATGAATCAGCTATTTATTAGTCAATTATAAGCCTAATTGATAATAATTTATAAAATTTGAATTGTATATATCACACAACTTCGAAAATCAAATTTATAAAAGTTGTTGAAAGTGACGGCCTTGGACGCAATTGTTAATTGTGTCTTAATTTGCCTATTCTCCTTTAGGATGACAAGGGGAGTAAATAGGATTTATGCTACAAGTCAAAAATGAAATCTAGATTTTTCATTACGCATTATTAGAACATGACTATGTGAATCTGTATACCAAGTTTTGTCAAAATATTTCAAATAATAATTGGAATATAACTTTTAACTTGATCCCTTTATTAACATTGTAGCTCCAAAAAGCAATGTACTGTTTACTTAGCAGCTACTCTAATTACCAGTTTCTATTTCTTAGTAACCAACAAACATTGAGCGAAGTTTAAAAATAGTAAATGGCTCGTGTTTTTTATTAGATTCTAATAATTTAATGTTTCAATTAATTACATGTTAACACCCCAAAAACCATATTTTAGAGTAAAACGCAACCCCGAACCCCTAAAGGTCCAGTTATCATGTCCGATTGCTTTGCCAAACGATATTTTCCAGGATATTATAGATAAAAACAGTTGCACCTAATTTTATTAAAATCGGAAAAAATACTGGTAGGCTATATATGTATGTATGAGTATGATTTTGAATAGCCCGCCAAAACTGTTTTGGGATCGATTTATGGACTTCTATCATGATCCCGGGCGTAAGTGTGACCGTGAAGGTCATATGAATAGCTAACGACAGTATACACTGTATAATACCGGCCATTTCGGCCACTTCAACCTCAGGGGCAGCCGTCCGAACTGTATAATCACAGCACTCAGCTCCATTAGATCACTTGAAAGGGATTATATCAAAATAACGTATTTCAACATCTTGATTAAAATAGATTATTTAATTAGTGTTAAGGTATTCGTTACGATATATAGTATCATGGGTAGTACATTTGCAAGCCGAATTGGGATTGCTCATGGTCGGGATTCGAACCCTAGCATTTCCGAATAGCTAGAACGTTACGCTCATCAGCGCAGCGCTTTAGCCGGTTAAGCCACCAGTGCAAAGGAGTTGAAAGCGCTTACTTGGTTATAAGACCTGCCCGGTGGCAATATAGTGAACTACGAGAACAGGTTCAGATGTTTGCCCCCAGAGGGCAACACGGTCACGTAGCCGCTAGTGTCTAACAAGTTCACTAAACTGACGACAGATACCTCCACCTGCCACTTCTTATTGAATATGTAAATGCGTCATAGATTACGACTTTGCCATTTCTAGGGTTAAATGTTATATCCAATTTCAAGTACTTTACTTAACTGATAATTTTTTAACATAACTTGAAAGAAACAACTTCCACAGGAAAGTGTAAATGTAAATAATTAATATCAGGGGTCAGTTCTAGGGTTAATCTTAGGTTAGGTAATCCATAATTCTAGTTCAATTTTCAGGAACGTCCAGGTGACAAGAACCTAAATATATAGTCAAAAGTAAGGAAGTGTGTTACTCGATCTATTAAAATATAAGTGGCTCCCTGGGCTTGCCCGCTGTGAGAAAGAGGTCTTCTGGTTAAGAGACAAATCCTACAGAGACGTTGTTTCGTGCCAGTGGCACAGGCACAGGTCATCCATCATCATCCAGTGGAGTGTTCCCCTGATGGCGATACAGGACCAGGACATTCATCATTTTCCGGTGACGTAGTCACCGCTGGTGATACAGGCACAGGTCATCCATCATCATCCAGTGGAGTGTTCCCCTTATGGCAACACAGGATCAGATCATTCATCATTTTCCGGTCGTGTAGTCTCCGACTGGTGACACAGGCACAGGTCATTCATCATCATCCAGTGGAGTGTTCCCCTGATGGCGACACAGGACCAGGTGATTCATAATTTTCCAGCGGCGTAGTCTCCAGCTGGTGACACAGGCACAGGTCATCCATCAACGTCCGCCAAACTATTAAATACCTGCTTGATGGTTGGAGCTTTATCTATTTACTACTCTTTTCATTGCTGTTAGTTTTCAACTCTATACGTCCCATACTGGGTACACAGGAACAGGACATCCATCAACATCCGGTGGTGCGGCCCACTGCCGGTGACACAGGCACAGACCGCCGTATTCACCATTATACGGCGTCCTGATCCCCTGGTTATCAATCTTCATTCGGTGACGTGGTCCCCTGCTGGTTTCACTGGCACAGGCCATCCTTCATCGCCCAGCGGCGTAGTTCCCTGCTGGTGACACAGGCACAGGTCATCCATCAACATTCACCCAACTGTTAAATATCGTTTGCTGGTTAGAGCTTTGGCTATTTACAACTCTTGTCATTGATATTAGTTTTCAGCTCTATACGTTTCATTGGATACTTTCAACTACAGTACTAAATTATGTTGTGTTATAAAGCTCTTTAATCTATGCTAGCAACGGTGCCTTTTTTAAATCCTTTATTATGTTTTACTTCAAAGAGATGGATCACATAGAAAATAGAAGCTAGAGGCTATAGAGAGAGCTAATTCAAAATATGATTACAAACTTACTTTCAGCAAAAGATGCTATTCTTTCTGTTCCTGGCTTGGTTGGTTGCATTGAAAAAAATATGAGTGCGTGACTAACCGTGGAGGTAGGAAAACGCTCTCATTTGATTTCAATGCAACCAGAAGTTGGTCATTGTTGGGCGATGCAGTCAACTTAATAATGGAGTACGCTGCGTAACATACTGTATGGTAGGAAATCGTTCCTTTATCCTAATAGTAATGGAAATTCTTCCTTCATGACTGAAAATAACCGGAGCAGGCTCTAACTGCAAAAAATAACCCCGTCGAAGCTTACGTGCGTACTCAACGAATTTCCAAATCAATAATATGACAATAGTATCATACTCGTATGTCAATTTTAATCAATAACAGTCTATGAAATATAGGATTTGCCTTTTCCTCATTAGATTAACATGGGGGATATTATGCAGGTTTGCTGCTGTGAGGAACACTGAAAGTAGGCCTTTGGACTATAAAATAAGTTTATTATCGTTACCTTATACACAGTTTTATCAGAATCTGTCCATAAACAAAATAGGTTGCCCATACTCTATATGATTAACTTGGAAAAGCTGTATGCAGGTTAGTTGCCATTATAAACAGATGAACTATGATTTTTATGGATGGGTTTCGGGGGTGGGGGTCAGGCCTTCAAAAATTTTAACATATATAACATGTATATATTTTAACATATATTTGAGCTTGTTTAAGAAATTGAATGATTATTTTTAAAACAATAAATGTTTAATTAATATTTAAATAAATATTAAAGAATATGATAGTTTTATTAAAGGTTTGTAGTTATTTAATTGACATAAGGTAGATAGTATACGCCAGTCCACTGATATCGTTTATTTAACTTCAATTTCTTCTTATTGCATGTTATAAAAAGTAACAGTAATTAACCAGAGCGACCAAAATAGTGTTAAAACTTCATAGTGACTTCCGGTAAAGCTGTCATTATCCCCTTTGAAGCAAGATTTTAGTAGTAAGTTAAAGCTATGGATTATTACTTAGCTCTACTTGAAGGTAACTTTCAACTTGACCGTTCATAATCTGTACTGATTAAACCCCAGAACAACTACCAACGCGTATTTGAGTGGTCCCTTATTAAACATTGCAAAGACCAGTTAAAATTGACAGATCAGTTATACTGTCGCTAATAAAATCTCAAAACAATAACAAGGCTCCAGGTTGATAACATGTCAGCCACTGTACTGATGAGTATATCTGATTAATTGTATCTCTATTTGTTTCATGTATATTATTTAAGTTTATACTCTAATAAACGGGAAAAAGCTGTAGTAATCCCTTTATTTAAGAAACGAGATCAAATGAATCCAAACAACTATAGACCCGTGTTATTGTTATTTTTTATTATTAGAAAACTTGTAACAATAGGTTTGGTTGATTTTCTGAATAAGTATTGCTATTTTAGTAGGAAATAATTCTGTTTTCAACGTAAACTTAACACAAGTAGGTACAGCTTTAATTGGATTTATGTCACAAGTCCATACATTTGTTTATATTGAAATATTAGTGCAGGGATCTTTGTTGGTGTAATGAAGGCTGTTGACACCGTTGGTCATGAAATTTTCTGAGTGAGTCTAGATTGTGCATTGAATGCTGGGATATGAGGAGTGGCTTTGAAGTGGTTTAGGTCGAACTTGACAGGACGTACCCAAGCCACAAAAAGCTGATAATAGTTTTAGTGGCGAAGGAAAATCAAAACTATGAAAACCACAAGGATCTGTTTTGTCGGGACCTCTGTTCCTGATTTATATAAATGACCTATGTAATGGTAATTTCATTAAATCACATGTTCAGTCAGCTTAAATAGCTGTAAATGTCAGGTTCTTAAACAGGTTGACAGAATAAAGTGTTTGGGTTTAAGGGTAGATAGTAGATTCAACTGAAAGAGCATTTGTTTTACCTAGAGATGAAATTAGTAAAATACATTCGTATCTTTTACATTCTTGGGGAGTTGTGTTACACGCAGCTTCTTAGATCCATATATTTACATTTGTAAATTCTAAATTTGAATACGGTATAGAAATCTGGGAGGGACATATTATACCACAATTAAACCTATTGTTCCCTTTCATAAATATTAAATCCGAATAATTTTAAATAAAACCAGAACTGAGTCTTCTCACCCACTTTTCCTAACTGTAAATGTTTTGCCAATCATAAATTTATGTGTCTTTAAAGTTTTAAACGTATTCTATAATAGTTGTGGCAGTAATGGAATTAATCAAACTTAATGAAACATTAATTTAAGTAATAACTATGTTTGTTTTGATATTTTAAAAACACCATTCTTCAAAACTAACCCAAAATAGCAGAAACATATAGTACTTTATTTTCCATTTTCATGTTTTTTTTAATATATAAAACTCAGGGTCCCTACAGTCAACAATTTACTAAATGCCCTATAACATTTACATTTGTTCTTTAATTCCTTTGGAAAATATTATATTTATTATGTGTATTATATTTATTATAAGTATTATATATATATATATATATAAAATAATGCATATATATGAAATATGCATTATATGTATTGCATATAAATGATAATTTTCCGCTACACTGTCATTGTATGCCAGATTACACTTCAAAGTCTCACAAAGCAATTAATAAACCCCAACCACAGTAAGCCAAAGTAAATCAAAGTTTGTCAGAACAACTTACCTCAAGGCCCATCCTGACTTAGAGAAACCACCTTGTTCTCCAAACGTGATTGTTTTGTAACAAGTATTTATTAATAATTAAACTCATCCATGTTCTGTTTGAAACCGAGAGATAATTTGCTATTATTGGTATCAATTACTTTCTCTCTTAAAAACCAAATAAAATCAGATAAAACTGATCTGTGAAAAAACTAAAATAGAATCGGAAAGGAAACGTTCCAGTAAAAACCTGTAGACATAATTGACTACACATCTTGAACCTGGTGAGATTTTTACACTTAGTAATGTGAACACATAATATACAAACATAAAATGATATGTTTCATAAATCACTTTAAAATAAATTTAATTTTCATTATAAATCATAATATCAGATGGTCAAGAAGAAAATTTAAACTAACTGCAGTAGTTGAGTACTACTGCAGTACTCAACTGCAGTACTCAACTGCAGTAGTTGAGTACTACTGCAGTACTCAACTGCAGTACTCAACTGCAGTACTCAACTGCAGTATTCAACTGCAGTACTCAACTGCAGTACTCAACTGCAGTACTCAACTGCAGTACTCAACTGCAGTACTCAACTGCAGTAGTTGAGTACCTACTACTGCAGTACTCAACTGCAGTAGTTGAGTAGTACTGCAGTACTCAACTGCAGTAGTTGAGTACCTTTGAAATCTCAAAGGTTCCATGAACCTTTGAGATTTCATGGAAATGCGGCTTCAATATAAGCTGTCAGAAACAATTTATCGAACAATGAACTGTCACCCTCAAATGGAGTTTATATATTTTATCAACTCTCAGAAGATACGAAACATTGTAGTGGAAACCCATGTATGCATTTTTATGTTTTGTGTGATATAGCATGGTGCCCTCCTGTGCAAAATGCAACAATCAATTGATGGGAGGGTGCAATACGAGTATATTTATTTTTATTGGCAGTATAAAATAAATTTTATCAAATCAAATTTTAAAAATATAATGTAATAAAAAAATTATATTTTTTATCCGTTTTTAAGCGGTTACTTTCCAATTTTTTCTTCGTGAAAATTGATTGGTCTCGAGCATCAAAGTTCTAAATTTTGAACTTTTTAAATGTTTAATAACATCTTACTTATTGAAGGAAATAAGAACACAAAGCATCAAAAATACCTTTGTCACAGCAGACCTGCATACTGACCTAATTTCCTAATCAATAATATGACAATAATAATTTATGACAACTTAATCAATACCTGTCAATAAACAAGAGAGTTTGCCTATTCTCCATAAGATTAAATCTCTGAAAAATCTAAAAACATGTAAAATTGTAGGCTTATAATGATTGAAAATTATATGAACACAGCAAATCTATTAACTGCACTTTCTTATCCCCTAACTAGAATGAAACTTTATGGCTCTTGGTCACAACTCTCAATGAAACTAATCAAGATATGTTAATTACCCCTTGGAGTAGGGCAAGATAGGTAAACACTCCTCCTCCCCCTTAAATGCTAGATAATTTCACTGTATCCAGGCTTATCTAGTGGCAAAATAAACTCAGATTTATTCAAAGATGTAATTGCCATTCAATATATAAATACAATGGGCAACGTCAACATATAACATAGTATTTGTTATGAGTAAAACCAGAAATAACTATGTAATACATGAATTCAGTCGATAACTGAAAATATTGTACAGTTCAGGTGTTGACAATAAATGCGATATTACCGTCATAAGCAAAATAACTAGCAGTAAGAGAAGGGAGACTGAAAAACTGAAGGAAATACAAATGTGAGGAATTGCCTATTAGTTGATGGTGTAGATTAATGTATTGATTTGATTAATTACGGTTGAACTTGTTATTTATCGTGTTAGTAAGAATGACTTCTTCAAATTCCTGGAGACTGTAGAAAGAATTTTCTGACAATTAATCCCGAACTGCTCTCTTCTGCGATAATAAGATTTTTTACATACTGCTTCAAAAACAGGTGTTTTATATACATGTGTTGAAGAGCAAAAGTTGTTCTTTTTCTTCCTAGGACTAAACCTATCATTATCATGTTTTTGACCACAAAAGATCACTGTTGATAATACTTTTGATTCAAGGTCAGCCTTCGATTGTAAAGTATCATTAAAGTAACTACAACAATCACTATCAATTTTTATCTATTTTGGACGTTCTGGAATCGATTGTAAAACTGGCAATCGACTTTCAACGTAAATAATAATATAATAGCTGCTATCAGCTATTTTTGTCTTAAGTGACAAAAATGGTTGACAACTAATAATACTTAAATCAGATCATAAATATGTTTTATGAGTTTCATTTTATTGGAGTATGACGAATAATATAGTTCATCACATGGCCCAAAACTGGCTTTTTTGGCTGTTAAACTTATGCTCGTATCAAAAAACCTGTTCCTTGTCCTATTGATGAAATATTCAATTTCATTAACAGCTGATTGGCCCCATAACAGAGTACAGTATGAAATGAGATTACGTAAAAGATAAGTTAGCTTGTCTTACAAAGCTTGTTGGTAGATCACTAGTAAGCCTTCTAAACAACGAAACAAAAGATAAACTCGACTCATCCTGGTACACAACTGGCCGATATAGTGAGCCCAATGAAAAACCCAATAGTTTTATAGGATCGCCCTCTATCCCAGTATTACAGAGGCTAAAGATTATTTCCTGGGTTTTCGTTTCGTTTATGTCAAACCAGTTGGAAGCAATTAATGTTATAAGATTGATTTCGTTGCAGCTATAGCTTCAAGATTGATATGGCTATTAAAAGAGTTGTATCATCTACAAAAATCAGGATACCACCACCCACATCATAATAGAAATCATTAATTGACACCAAAACAGGGGCCAAGTACAAAGCCTTAAGGACCCCATGCCTAACTCAGATCGATTGGGAAACCCTACCATCCCATCCAAAAACCTGTTGGCGATTTTCTAGGTAAGAGGGGTCGGTCTGAGCGTGCCACCTCCTAGGCCATATGAGTTAAACTTCTCAAGCAGCACTGGGAGCTGAACACAGTCGAAAGCTTTCGATAACCACACAGTAGAGCTACAGTTGATAATGTTTAAAAGGGTTAATTATATGAGTAATAAGATCTTTAAACAGATTGTTTTTACATTTGTTTAGATAAATCAATAGAACCGTTGATTTTGATTTACGGAGACTATACTAAGCTGGCACCAGGATCTGGCAACGTTCAAGATAATCCACAAAGCTGTACAAACCTGTTCATTTCTTGGAATGCCTGTGGTATCACCAAAACATCCTTACTTTTAGAGGACTTACAGCTAAAAACATCCATCACATCCTTCATGGTAACATGACTCCATTAGAAGGTGAATCCTACAGGGTTGAGATCCTATTTACAATATTAACATGATTATTTCATGGTGTTAAAGGCCATATTTTATTACATTACCATCATAATATCTTCATAATGAATCCGATCAAATATAAAATGTGTACTACAGAAAATATAACTACTCCTCTGCATTATGTTACTTTAAAAGGTAAAAATACATTCTATTTCATATTTATTGTTTGATTTTGAACAAACCTAGGCTATTTAAACTCTGTTTAAACTAAAAATCGAATTGAAAGATTTTTGCTATTTATTTAATAGTCTTCACAGCAAGAGAACCCCAGATACATCGCATATAATCCAGATTTAACTATCTAACTTGTGATAGTTTAACAAATCTAGGCTAGCCCAGGCCTAACACTACACGAAAGTTGCATAACTCTACTGAAATCACCAGGTACCATTTAGGTTCAATAAATTTTACCACCAACGAAATAGGCTCGTTACACCTGGTTTTATATTAGTTAATGCTTGATAAGTAAAGCAAATCTTGATCCTCTGTTAAGCTGGGTTTTCCTAGGCGCGGAAGCGGAGCGCGGAACGCGGAGAACGGAGTCGGCTCTCCTCTGTTCATTCGTACAACAATGGTTCTGTTTTCCTAGAAGCGGAGTCGGCCGGGCGAAACTCGCTCGTCCGCCCTCCTCTGCTCCAAGAGCAGAGTAGTCCGCTGTCCGCTGGTGGAATAGCTGGGTGCACGTGCTTGTTGTAGTGGTTATTTTGATTTTGCGTGCGTATCAAGCAACATGAGTAGGTTTACTGCCTCCGATGATGAACAACTTATTGAGTTGGTTCACGGCCACCCAATGATTAAGAATTTAACAGAGAAAAACTATAAGAATGTTAAAGACAAATCTTAAGGGACCGGGAAAAATTTGTCTTATAGAGGTATTTGTAAAGAAGAGGTTCGTTTTATCGAGGTTTATCATTGCCGTTATTCGTCTTATAGAGGTTTTACGTGGCTCTGAACCTCTATAAGAGGGAAATGTTTGTGGATAACCTCTATAATACGTATAATTCATACGTCGCTGCAGGTATTTTGGTAAAAAAAATACGTAATTAAAAGAGGGAAATATTTTTTCTATTCATGTATTAAATAAATATTTTAATATAATATTACATAACAAATAACTAAAAAATAAAAACATAAAAAAATCTTAAGTTTTAAAATTTTGTCAAACTTATCTTTGCTTTGTATATTAAATACTGTCTACAGTTTGTAATAATTATCTCATTTTCTTTTGGCTGATTTCCCGTTGAAATACTCAGTAAAACGTTCTCTGACTTTAAGCCTTCACTCTACAACTATGAGTATAAAACTGAGCAGTGAGCATCAGTTCCGCTCTCCGACAGAGTTAAGTCCGTGTCTAGGAAAACACAATTCGGCTAGATGAAGACCGACGGGAGGAGAGCCGACTCCGCTCTCCGCGTTCCGCGCTCCGCTTCCGCGCCTAGGAAAACCCAGCTTTAAACACAAGTTCATTAATAAAATGCTTCAAACACATTTTGCTGCTTCTCTCTCATATTTTTACGACGAATGCTGCCGTAAGCTTTGTGGAAATTAACAACCAATATGTGGCTGTCTTGTAGCTTTAGGGCTGTAGGATAGTTTTTTTTATTGATTGAATAAAAACAATTTCATAGACTTCTAAAATTTAGAGTAAATATATAGCGTTCACTCAATACAGTATACGTAAAGCGTTACATATAAGGCGGGTTCCCTTCTCAGAAGTCATCACAATAAGTCTTGTAAGCCCCTTGTAAGAACCACATAAATCTTTCAGCTCGTATTTCGCAGTCTCCAGCCATATTGGTGAAAGAATATAAAGGTAGGTATCCGTAAAATGTATACTAGTATGTCTTCTATATTTTAATATACTGAATAAATTCCTCAATAGGGGGTTTTCCTTGATTTCTGTCGGGAGAAAGTCTCATTAAGCAATATAGTTGATTGCTTGATAATGGTTAAATAAAGTAAAAATTATTAAATTTCCATAGAAGTGGTGTTCGGATGTCTGTAAGAAAGTCTGTCTGTCTGTGTACAATCCCCGAGATCATACTGATCGTCCGATTTTATGAAGTTAGATACATGGGTACAGTTTGGCTATATCTCCAGACCATTGACCCCAAAACCCTTAAAAATTTTTTAAATGAAATTCCTAAAACCCACTCTAACAATTATGATTAAAAATTTGTAATTTATAGTTTTTAAGATGCAAAATAATATGACACCACTCGTAGGTTTGCAAAACTAATGGCTCAAAGATAATGGGCTTTTAAATGTAAAAAATGTGTGTATTTTCTTCCCTGTGGGAAATAAGTTAGATCATGGATAAATATTCTTATTCTTATACATGTATTAAAAATTCAATACAATAGCTCTAGTAGCTTCTATGGAAACCTATTTCAAATTTTTATCTTACAAACTGCCAACACCACTACCCCCCAAAGCCTTAGCTTTGGGCATGTCTTAACATGCCCATGTCAAAAACATTTTAGGGCAAAACGATAAACTTGTAAAATAATTTGACTCCTGATCTCTGACTCTGATAATTTTAATCTGATCTCCTGAGTTTTTTAACTGGTTTTAATCAGTTAAAAAACCAAACAAATTAGTAATTAGCTGAAACGAATTTTGAATCACTCTTCTACGACTACAGTAACAGTTCCAGAGATAAGTGAAATTTTCTGTCCATGAAAAAACAAGCACGTTGTCTGAGAGCACCCAGTGTTATTCTTACGGAGAATTTTTGAAATGAATTTCTTCCTCGATTCCCAACTGTTTTTATGAAACTTGATATTCGGTGTACTATATAGGGTCACCCTACAAAACCCACTCAAAAAAGAGGGGTTGTGTCCCCGAACATTATAATTACTATTTGAAATTGTGTTCTGTTGTTATAAGATTTTGTTATGAAATTAGACTTTTATAGTTTAAACAATAAATTTTTTAAATGATTTCTCAACAAATACTGAAGAATATTATTGTTTTATTAAAGGTATGAAGTTTTTATTTATAGTTTTTAAGATGCAAAATAATATGACACCACTCGTAGGTTTGCAAAACTAATGGCTCAAAGATAATGGGCTTTTAAATGTAAAAAATGTGTGTATTTTCTTCCCTGTGGGAAATAAGTTAGATCATGGATAAATATTCTTATTCTTATACATGTATTAAAAATTCAATACAATAGCTCTAGTAGCTTCTATGGAAACCTATTTCAAATTTTTATCTTACAAACTGCCAACACCACTACCCCGCAAAGCCTTAGCTTTGGGCATGTCTTAACATGTCCATGTCAAAAACATTTTAGGGCAAAACGATAAACTTGTAAAATAATTTGACTCCTGATCTCTGACTCTGATAATTTTAATCTGATCTCCTGAGTTTTTTAACTGGTTTTAATCAGTTAAAAAACCAAACAAATTAGTAATTAGCTGAAACGAATTTTGAATCACTCTTCTACGACTACAGTAACAGTTCCAGAGATAAGTGAAATTTTCTGTCCATGAAAAAACAAGCACGTTGTCTGAGAGCACCCAGTGTTATTCTTACGGAGAATTTTTGAAATGAATTTCTTCCTCGATTCCCAACTGTTTTTATGAAACTTGATATTCGGTGTACTATATAGGGTCACCCTACAAAACCCACTCAAAAAAGAGGGGTTGTGTCCCCGAACATTATAATTACTATTTGAAATTGTGTTCTGTTGTTATAAGATTTGTTATGAAATTAGACTTTTATAGTTTAAACAATAAATTTTTAAATGATTTCTCAACAAAAACTGAAGAATATTATTGTTTTATTAAAGGTATGAAGTTTTTTCTTTACTCAAAGGAGCAAGTATGTTTCAGTCCACTGATACCGTTCATTTATTTTACCGAAAACAGGGAGAGTTTTATGAAATTCTTGTTGATTTTTTATATTTTACAATAACATAATCAGCTGAAGCTAGATCATCGTCAATAAGATCAAATTTTGCTAGTGAGATGTTGGCTCGGGACATTCCTTCAAATCATACTATTCAACAATGAAAGAACGTTTCACTTAAGTGACAAAGATGTATGTAAGAGTGAATTTTTAGTTGCAACTGGTGAATAATTTATAATAATTGGATCTTAAAGATCCAACACACACGATACCAACACATAACAACACACACGACGATAACAACACACACGATACCAACACATAACAACACACACGACGATAACAACACACACGATACCAACACATAACAACACACACGACGATAACAACACACACGATACCAACACATAACAACACACACGACGATAACAACACACACGATACCAACACATAACAACACACACGACGATAACAACACACACGATACCAACACATAACAACACACACGACGATAACAACACACACGATACCAACACATAACAACACACACGACGATAACAACACACACGATACCAACACATAACAACACACACGACGATAACAACACACACGATACCAACACATAACAACACACACGACGATAACAACACACATCTATTCCCCAAATGCTAGAATAAATAATATTCCAGCAAGACAGTGTCACAGAGTACAGTACCATATCATGTGTGATAGGAGATAGCGACAAGATTGTTGATTCCTTTGTATTAGGGTTTATATAACAAAGATATTGTGTTCTAGGTAAGCGTATAAATTTTACAAGAACTAAGACACAGGATTGTGACTGTAGATGAGAGGATAACACCAGTAATGTTAGGGAGATAGATTAACGATTGGACATATTGAAAGCAACTTGTGGTGATCACATTGCACTTTACTCTTTGTTGGCATAAAAATTACATTTTAATATCATATGAGATAGTTATTTCTTAATACCTTTAGTCTGAATATTTTGTACATTTAAGACAATGTAACAACCATTTGTTCTAAAACAAATTTAATTGCTCTCCTGTTGTATTTGTAAGTTCAACAGTATGATTAGATACATTGATAAAGGTACAAGATTGTCTTACATGTCTTACATATTACAAGGTAAGTTAGAAACAAACACCATTGAAATCAATCACCATCAATATACATACTTGTTAGGATTCAACAAGTTGATACGTCTTTTGGACCGTCATAAATTTGATCTAGGATCTGTTGCATTGAATATTTCTAAAAATGGTTAATATTTATTGCAATTATCCAACGACTAACGGTCTGAAACACTATAGGTCGGATGATTCAGTTGAAATTAAACACCATCAATAAACATATCTTGCTTCTTGTTCCACCAAGTTGCAATGTTGTCATTTGAACTAAAATGAACTTGATCTAGGATCTGCTGGATTCAACATTTCTAAACATATAAAATAGTTAAATTACTGATACAACAAAAAAAATATAGTTTTTCCAACAATACGATTTAAATTAAAAACAATTTTAAATGCATGAATTCAGATAACTAAATATAAATAATGACAGTAAAATGTTATATAGTGACATTGGTTTTCGTAAAATATTGAAAAATGTAACCTTACAATTTTACAAATTTATGTAATAGATGTAATAGCAAGATGTAATAGCTAAACGAAATATTTATATCAATTAAAACTTTAGCAATTTAAGAACGGAGCGCATTACAACCATTAC
Source organism: Nephotettix cincticeps (assembly GCA_023375725.1). Classification (NCBI taxonomy): domain Eukaryota; kingdom Metazoa; phylum Arthropoda; class Insecta; order Hemiptera; family Cicadellidae; genus Nephotettix; species Nephotettix cincticeps. The sequence goes on along the minus strand of CM041786.1, from coordinate 42,344,089 downwards.
CTTGCTGTCAAAGAATGAAAAACCTGAATACAACATCAATCATTTTATTCATTTTATTTTCGTGAATTTCACATAGGGAAGAAGCTATTACCGTAGGTCTTATGGGAAGACTTGAGCCCGGGATCATGTTATTTTTTCATCTTTAGGTGCCCAGAGTCCATAAAAAATAGTCGTTAACAATTTTATATATATATTACAGGATTACCAAGTTCGACTGGCTCGAAGCTTAGCTTAAAGCCCCAGATTCTTCAGATTCAAGGGTCGGGGGAGCAACCTTAGAACTTGCTACGGTCAGCTGATCAAACCCGTCCTTACCCACCTAACCCACTCCTTCCTAAAGTCGAGGAGCACTTAATAAAACAAATTATACTAGAGATAGTACAGCTTTGCATAAGGAAAAGCTTTAGGTATAAGTTTTAAAAATATTTGAATTATACATAAAACAAAAAACATATTGAGAGAGTCCTAGTGAAGGCGAGAGGCCCTAAGGAGGAGAAGTCCTAGTGGGTCCACGAAAGAGGCCTTATTAGCAACTCTGTAGCCTTCCAGCTGATCTTGTAAAGCTATTTGTTTACCCTCTTCCCCGTTTGACGTCCAATATTTTTTGTGAGAGATTTCTGTACAGAACATGAGCCAAAAGAAAACTATTGTTATTAGCCGCTCATTGTTGATTTTGGAAAATTAAGATCCCGATCTCCAAATCCCTCTGATTAAAAATAATAACGCCATATTCAAGAGAGTGGAGGCTCCTGGCGAAATAGAGAAACACTTCCAGCCACAAAAGTTCAAGGTGTCTATTGTTTAAACCAAAATGTCAAGGCAAAGATTTTGCTTTGTCTTACTTTTATTTTTCCTCAATATTTACACTATCAAGGGTTGAAACTACCAAAGGAAAATTACATCCATTGCTTCCCAGCAATTAACTTGTCCTTTCATTTGTTTCTGTGAGAGGTTGCCCCGATCGAACATCAAAGGCTGGTTGCCACAGTTTATTGTCTTTTCCAAGTATCCTTTGTTTATTTAATTTTAAATTAAATTGGTTGTTTTGAATTGAAGGTTTTTATATTTATGTACAAACTTGAAAGACATTCAACTCATTCTATTGGGTCGTATACATTATTATATCGAATAAAAAAATAATGAAAAATTATCAGGACCCATTCATCAAATAGATTTATCACGTTTGTTTACAAGAAAGTCAATGTTTTATTAATTGATTTTAAAGATTTTAAAAGTAATAAGAGTAAAACATTGGGTTTTTACTTTTAACATACAACATATGCCGAAATATTTAATTATAAATTACGATTAGTATTCAAAAATACAAGAATTACTAAATAATATGTTTGATTTTTATATCAGTACCTGGAGACCGAGCTTTGCTTGGATGAAATAAACCATGTACTGCATTAGATAGGTTAATTAGCTAAATCAAGGCACATTTATTATTTATTCATTCATTTACTCATGTTTCGAAAATAAAATCAAAAATATTCAGATGGAAAGGATTTTACCCGGACAGTGTTTGTTTTATAGTTTAAAATAAGGTTAGGATAACAATAAAATTGAAAGATATTGTAGGCATTTCACTTATAGCAATAGTTCAATCAGAGAGGAACGGATTATAAGCCTTTACTATCCCCTCAAGGGGTAGTCGTCTTTGACTACACGGGAGGTCTCTCTTTGGAGAGACTGGCAACCCCGAGGTGCCCTAGCCAAATGAGAGGTCCTAATCTTCAAGCTCTCATCTTTCTAAGGTCCCAAGTTTCCTTCCTTTCTGGCTTGGCCTTACCATCTTTCTTCTTTTCTGTCGGTCCTTCTTGACCAACTCTTCTTTTCTTCGACCCAAAATCTTTTGGTGTTTTCCTGTTTCTTCTCCCTTTCCGTACTGGGCCGGATAAGAATGTTCCAGTAGTATTTCCTGCTTGCCGTAAAAGCCGGCTACAAGGGGAAAAACATGGGATGTCTGCGTCAAAAAACAAACTACCCCAGGTGGGACTGGAGATTTCTCCTAAATCCCACCTCGTTCAATCGGGCTGCCCCAGAACTCCTAGGGGGGCCAAACCTGACGCTGTTCTTATTAAGCCAGCTCAGGGACGCTCTTTCAGCGAGGTACTCACGGGGATTCGACAAAAAGTAAATCCTGACCAGACGGGCACTGTTGTCCGTTCCGTCAGGAAGACAAGAACTGGTGGCATCCTGCTGGAACTTGGTAGTTGAACCAAGGACAAGACGGCCTTTGAAGACGCGGTCAAATCCGCGGTAGACGAGGGTGCGGTGGTGCGGAACCTGGAGCACCGTATGTCCATCGAGGTTCGAGATCTGGACTGCTTCACCACTGCGGAAGAGGTCACCGAGGCCTTGAAGTCGACATTAGGGGATTTGGCCCAGGGCGCTAAAGTGTTCGTTGGAGCAGAGAACGGGCGTGGACAGAAGCTCGCCGTTGTTGAGCTGGGGTGTCATGGCGCTACAGACCTGCTTCGGCGTGGGAGGCTAAAGGTTGGGTGGGTGCTCAGTCGGGTCCGACTTCGCACTATGGTGGTCAGGTGTTTCAGGTGCTTCGGGTATGGCCATCACCAGGCTTCTTGTTCTGGACCTGATCGCAGGGCGGCCGGCTTGTGCATCAACTGTGGGGAGAGTGGTCACGTAAAGTCCACCTGCACTGCTCCATCTAGGTGTTTCCTCTGCCAGGAACGGAATTTTCAGTCTCTGAATCACGTTCCTGGTACCAGAAACTGTCGGGTCTTCCGAGAGGAGCTGGAAAAATCCCGTAAGAGGCCATAGAAAAAAATGAAGATTTTACAAGGGAACCTCCATAGGAGCATCCTGGCAAACGACCTGCTATCCCAACACTCGAGAGAGTGGAAAGTGGACTTGCTCATTATTTCTGAGCAGTACTGCGAGAGAGATGGTTCTGGTTGGTTTCGGGACGCCCTAGGTACGGCGGCCATCTGGATTCCAGACCCCCGGAACTTCCATGTTCTTGACAGCGGGGCCGGTCGAGGTTTTGTTTGGGTGAAGAGTGGGGGCTTCACTGTTGTGAGCGTCTACCTGACTCCGAACGACCCTATGCTGGCATTTCAGGCAAAGCTGGATGCCCTGGAAGACCTTCTGGTGAGCGCTGGTGGCAAGTTCATTGTTGCTGGTGATTTCAACGCCAGGGCCGTTGAGTGGGGTATGCCAGAAACCGACACCAGAGGCAGAAAAGTCCTTGAGCTCGCCTCCAGAACCGGACTTCACGTTGCCAATGTTGGTTCCACTTCCACTTTCAGGAGGCCTGGGTACAGAGAAACAATCCCTGATATTACCTTCGTTTCGGAGGCTCTTCTCGCGTCGATATCTGGCTGGAGAGTCGTCGAAGATTTCACAGGCAGCGATCATCAGCATATCCTCTTTGATGTGAACTCAGGCCGTCATCCCGCCATTCCCGAGCGACCCAGCCGTCCAGTGAGATGGAATGTCGCCAAACTCAATGCTGCTGCTGCAGCTGCTAGAATCAATGAGGGGAAAGATGACGTGCTGATGCTCGATTTTCAGGCTGAGGAATTGGCTGAGGCAACCATGCGCCTCATTCACCGTGCCTGTGACTCTTCCATGCCAAGGAAGAACACCTCTCGTTCGGCACGAAAGCCAGTGTATTGGTGGACGAACGAGATCGCGACGTTGAGAAGAGCGTGTCTCCGCTGCAGACGGAGGTTGGTCAGAGCCAGGAGGAGAGGCTTCGATGCTGCTGCTCCAGCTGCTCTGGAATTCCGGGAGGCAAGAATTACCCTGAAGAGAGCTATCCGCCGCAGGAAGAGGGAGAAGTGGGAAGAATTGAGGAGGGATGTTAACCTTGATCCCTGGGGCCTCGGGTACAGACTCGTTTTGCGTAAGCTTTGTGCCAAAACAGCGTGCCCTGTCTTCGACCCACCAACGATGGAAAACATCGTTAATTCCCTCTTTCCCGATCACCCCTGCAGAGCGGTTGAGCAGTATGCGGAGGCGATTCCAGAAGTTCCTTTGTTCACGGAAGCGGAGTTGTGCGTGGCGGTCAAGTCAATGCGTGTTGGCAGTGCTCCTGGTCCGGATGGTGTTCCGACTGAGGTGCTCAGGGTTGTTGCTGGTACCTGCCCTTCTCTTCTTTTGAACATGTACAATCGTTGTCTTCGCGAGGGAGTTTTCTGTCGCAGATGGAAGCTCCAACGCCTGACATTGATTAGCAAGGGCAAGGAGCTATCACCAAGCACTCCCTCGGCATTTCGACCCTTGTGTATGTTGGACACAGCCGGAAAACTTCTTGAAAGACTGATAAAGCCCCGTCTGTTGTCTGCGGTCGATGCTGCCGGTTGGCTGTCAGACAGGCAGCACGGATTCAGGAAAGGTCGTTCTACCATCGGAGCAATTCAGGAGGTTGTAGGTGCTGCCAGAAACGCTCAGCGAGGAAATCATTACTCCCGCTGTATCACGTTGCTCGTCACCTTAGACGTGAGAAACGCGTTCAACAGTGCAAGCTGGTCCGTCATTTTGAGCTCTTTGAAGGAAATGTTCCACGTTCCTGAATATCTGCTTCGGATCATCCGAAGCTATTTGAGGGACAGGGAATTAATCTTTGAGACGTCGGAGGGTCCTCGTTGGAAGACTATCACCGCTGGTGCCGCTCAGGGTTCCATCCTTGGTCCAGATCTTTGGAACATTGCATACAATGGTATATTTAGACTGGACTTATCTGAAGAATGTTTTCTGGTGGGTTATGCAGACGACATTGCGGCGGTTATTGTCGCAAGAAACGTCCAGCGTGCCCAGTGGAGACTTAATGAAACGATGAGATATGTCTCTTCTTGGATGGAGGATCACCACCTGAGCTTGGCAACCGAGAAAACGGAGATTGTCATGATGACAGGGCGTCAGATTCCGACTTTGGTAGACTTTCGTGTCAACATGGAATATATTCGTGTCAAGCCAGCCGCGAAGTACCTAGGGGTTAGACTTCACACCAAGCTTTCCTTCAGAGAACAAATCAAGTATGTTTCAGAGAAGGCGGCAAGGATTACGACCGCGCTCGGTCGTCTTATGGCGAATGTTGGCGGCCCATCAGCGGAAACTTCTTCTGTCCGTCACAAATTCAATCCTTCTTTACGGAAGTGAGATTTTGGGCGGACGCTCTCAAGAGGGAGTGCTGCCGCAAACAGGTGGGAGCGGTGCAAAGGAGAGCCGCGTTGAGGATCTCCTCAGCTTACCGGACGGTGTCGGAGCCGGCTGCACTGGTGGTAGCTGGTGTTGTCCCGATCGACCTGTTGGCCCAGGAAAGGAGAAGTGTGTACATCACCAAGTCCGAACTTGGCGCCAGGGAAGCGACACGGGTGGCCAGGGAGGCCTCCATGCACCAGTGGCAAGAGAGGTGGCGAAATGAGTCTAGAGCGGCTTGGACGCGGAGACTCATTCCGGACCTGTCTGTGTGGGTTGATCGTGGGTTTGGGGAAATAAATTTCCTCATCACGCAGTTCCTCACCGGACATGGGTTGTTCCGAGCCTATCTTCACAAGATGGCCAAAGTGGACAGTCCGGCTTGTATTTACGGGGACGGTGTTCACGATGACGCTTTTCATACGTTCTTCCAGTGTGACCGGTGGGCAGTTCTAAGGAGGCAGCTTCTGCTGGAGATCGGTGAATTTACGGCGGAGACCGCAGTAGAAAAAATGGTGACATCTCTTGAGAACTGGACTCTCATCACGTCCTTCGTGGAGAAAATTCTCAAGAGAAAGAAACTGGAAGATCCGTAACATCCTGGATCTTCCCTCAGAAGGCTAAATCGGAGTTGAAGTTCATTGAGCTTTAAATACGAGGCTCCACTTTGAGGTTCATGCCTTAATAGGTTATTCCAAAGTAGTCAACAGCCTGAGGCGGGGGGTTTTAGTTGGGTGCGAATCTCACACACCGGGGAGTGCACCGTTCTCCTCCCTGATGGTGCATGAGAGCATTTTCCCTCGAGAAAAAAAAATAATAAACCTTTACTATCCGTTCATCTATGGTTCAATACACTTGCGAAGGTCAAACTGTTGTTGGTCCTGTGAATGTATTATTCAACAAAATCTGTGTGTGTATATATATATATATATATATGTATATATGTGTGTGTATGTATATGTGTGTGTGTGAATAAGGGTTTTATATCCTTTAATTAATTATTTATTTGATATATATATAGCAACACCAAGAAATACATTTCTTTTTTGTAAATTTGTTCCTCCAAGCCTATTGCAGCATTCGTCGTAAAATGTGAGTAAAGCGGCGGAAATATGGAATACCGTACCTAACCATTTCATATAGAGTCAAATAATTAATTAATATTTTGTGCAGATACGAGACATGGAGTTAAGATACTTGACTTGTCTGGCTGAAGAAACATCTCGTGAGACATTCCCGAGTCACATGATCCACGGGACACGCGACCTACAAACACAACTCCGACCACAACTATCCACGCCGGAGTTGTTGCAACTGTATTTGGTTACTGACAGACATTCTTCACTTTTGTGTTCTTCACTATATCATACCGTTCACTTAAGTGAAATTTAACACTGATATATTATTTTATAAATTTTGTGTGATTTTTAATTACCACTAAAAACAAACATGCATGGTAAGAGGCGGTAGGTTTCACTTCCACCAAATATATTTACAGAATGAAAGATGTAAGTATATAGGGGTAATAGCCAGCCAAGGCCGGCTCTATAAGAATTCTTCGTTAATTTTATAAGAAATATGTGACAACGAATAATTTTCAAAGGATTTTTGTTCATAAGATTTTAATAACCACAGAAAATTACATTATCTGGTACTTGTATGGATATTGTTATAAAAACAAGAATGTAAAACTACCAAAAGATTTACTAGTAACCTCTATAACCGTTTGTATTCCAATAACAAAACGTTTATTAAGTAAAACAGTTGTAAGCTATGTATTTTTAGATGCATGAAACTGAATATATTTACACGGAAATCAAAACATTTTCTATGTGACAATCAAAATGCTATTAATGTAGAGCATGGAGTATTTGATCTACTTTCTACTATTGGCTTACTATTATAAATTTGTTCAGGTGGAATAAAATGTATATTTGACCAAATTAGTGTAAAAAATCTAAGGTTTATATTTATGTTGACACTTGAACGACAAAAATACCTACGAGTAAAAAACGAGCAACTTCAAATGTACAACTAAATTAGAAAATATATCAAATAGATAAACAGAAGAGATATAAAATATAGATTATTTTCAACTGTATATTACAAAATAGACAATTTTTTGGTAAAAATGTAAAATACTCCCGTCGCAGCAGACCTGCGTACTCAGCGAATTTCCAAATCAATAATTTAATGATAATATATATATATATATATATATATTTATATATATATATATATATATTATATATAGTTTATATATATATATATATATATATATATATATATATATAGTCTGATCATGAGACCTACGGTAATAGCTTCTTCCCTATGGGAAATTCGCTAAAAAATAAAAAGTTAAAAATAAATATCGATTTCAGAAGAGTATATTAAAAGGTACTGGGAGGTGATATATATATTCAATATATTCATTGTAACCAGTTGTTAGGGGAAACATAGGGGAAGGTAAAAAATCTTACATTGCCAGTTACAAAAAAGGCCTAACATTCTATTTAGATATATAAAACGTTATACCCACTGCTTTACGCAAACACACGTTCGTAGTAACAAACTTAAACAAGTTTGAAAATTTAAAACCTCGACAAATCAGCAACCTAATAAAATATTTATAATTTCAATATGTATGTCTTGGCCTTTGGTCTATATTAAAATTAAATTGTTCGTCTTTGTGTTGAACAGAATAGTAAATGGTCAGGTCACTTGGGTGGCAAGAATTGCCGGTAATCTAATCTAATCTATCTACACTGTTGTTCAAACATCCTCGACGAGATGCCAATATGTTGCTGATTATAGTCGCTCTTCCATTGCGGTAATGGGCCTCAACAATACATCACGGTGATGAATGGCTGGTGTCCAGAACCATTACTTACCTCGCCAAAGACCTAGACAGCAGTTGTGACATGTTGCTGCATTCGGTTAATGTCTTAACAAACTCAGTTTCCGCCGACACACTGCACACTGCACACTGCACACAGACCAAGACTCTTTCAAACATGTATGAGACCATTCATTGCAAAATTTCCAGGCGTAGTTTGTAGATATTTTTACATACCTGTAGGGTGAGATTAATTCTAATGTCTAAACGCAGTACGTTGTCTGAATGTTTTTATAAATAGTTGCTTAACGTCCAGAACACTCATCTCAGCAAATAGAGCATCCTAAGGGTAACGACACCTTCCTAGGGCAGCTTTAATTATAGCCTTTTGCGTGACCACAATTGGCTGCAAATTGCCACTGTATGCACCGCCCCAGGCTATCATCCCACCCTCAATGAGTGACTGCACATAAGCATAGTAAGCAATTCTGATTTCATTTATATCAAGTACCTGGTGAAGCTGGAAAAAAACAAATATAAATTTTCTCAATTTAGAATTTAGATAGGAAACGTGATCTGTCCATGAAAGTTTAGAGTCAATGATTATGCCTAAATATTTGTACTTTTGAACTCTATCAATCAGAGGACAGTCATAAATATTGTTTTCTTGTGTGTCACACGAATGTATTTTTAGTTCATTGTTAGGCGTGTCTCCACTGGCTCTAAAAGAAATTGGCATGAATTTAGTTTTATCTATATTGAGTGTTAAAACATTTTGGTCAAACCATTTTTTAATTTTAGCCACTCCCCTTTCAGCAATCGCAAAAGCTGTATCCCAATTTTTCCCCTCAAACATAACCAAATACATAACCAATACATAACCAAAACATAACCAATAATATCATCTGCAGATAGGTAAATTTCCCCATAACATCTAATTTTACAAAATTATTTATATAAATTAGAAATAATAAAGGGCCCAGCGTGCTTCCTTGAATAACCCCATAATCGACTGATTTTAAACTTCCCTTACCTCCATTTATCGAGACAAACTGCTTTCTATCATGAAAATATTATTTAAACCATTGCAATACCAATCCTTTGACATCAACCAATTCGAGCTTTTTAAATAGCATACACCTGTCTATAGAATCAAAGGCTTTAGCTAGATAAAAAATACTAATAATACCCGGTTCCCCCTACTTATTGCTAAATTAATATCTTTACTTACTTCAAACAAAGCATCCGAAATATTGATTTTTTTCTTAAACCCAATCTGCCGTATCCACGGCCTAGTTTTTAATAGCTGTTTTTGTTCTGTTTAGTACGTGTAAAATGATCTAGAAATAATTAAAAAGGTTTACTACGGTATCCAGCGCTAATATTTAATATTATTTTACACTATCAATAACCAACCTTACCAACTTAACTCCAATGAGCGCTGTATGTCAGCAATATCCCGTTTATTATGATGAAATGCAACATGTATACATACATACGTGTATACGACACAGCGCTCTGTGGAGTTAGTTTAGGTTGTTTTTTGATGGTATAAAATATTATTAACGAGATAAAAATGTCAATACATTATCTTGTATTATGCAAAGCTCTTTTGTTTGAAAAAATTGCTCTGCTCTCTGTTTATTTCTACATTCATCCGCGAGACGCAAGAAGTTCGTTGTCGTGTCGTCAACCAGACTGGCCGCTGTGTCGTCTGTGTGGTCCTGTTATCGCAAACCGATGAGACTTTCTACAATCCTGTAGGCCTAGATAAAACCCGAACTAATCACTCCTAAAAATACTCATGACGACATTTTTTCCTGTTTACTATATCGCAATCAGTGGTGAACTAGCGGAATCAGCCAAAAAAGTAGTGGTGGTGAACTAACGGAAAAGATCCGTTTTCATATTTGATTATCCTTAAAATTTTGTGAAATATACAAAACTATGAATAACAAAAATACATATGCCTATAAATCCGAAATCCGGAACCTCAAACCAGAGTTCAAAATTGGACTTCACTTGTACTAACTTCTAAAATAGAACCTTAAAGAAACATAAGTTAGGTATTTGCAAATGTTAAACTGTAGGTCACTTCGTTGCCATCGGCTGTTGGGCTATTAATTAACAGTCCTGTCTAAGGAACATGTCAGCCTTAGTCAGTAACAGGACTACAAGGTCGTGCCACAATCATCTTACGTTCAATCCTTATTCATACTTGACGTGAAATACCTAATTTGTGTTATGGTCGTTACTTCAATACTCTAATCTAAACAATATTGTACCCCTACCAGTGGCCTATAAAAAGCCACTTCATTTGGGGCTTCTCTAGGTTTTAATAGTACTTCAATTTCTGATACCGTCCATTGACACGGGTCAGCTTCAGGTTTTAAGTTGCCTTAATAAGACAAAGCAAAAGTACTGACATCAGGAGAGTGTTGTAAATCATAAGTATTGCAATTGACTATATAATAACATACTCACGTCAGCTCAATGGTATAGCGGAACGTGCGATTAGGACTCTAATGTAAAAAACAAGAGCACTACCGTAGTATTTAACTCTGAGTTACGTATAATATATGTGTGGAGGAGTTGGTTCTATCTTCAGCTTATTTGCTCAATAGAAGAAGTCCAACAGAAGCTATAATACCAGCAGAAATGGTATGGTAAAGGACTAAACCCTGAAAATCTCTTAGGTTTTTTGGCTATATTCCATATTCTTAAGTTTTAGGACACCTAAAAACGTTAGAAAAGTTGAAGTAAACAGGTTATTTTTGTCAGCTACGCTCAAATACAAATTCATGATATGGGACCCACTAAAAAGTATTTTTGTTGAAAGAGACGTGGATTTCAAGATAATTACTAAAACATCTGCTAATGAATGTTAATGTTCAAAGCCGGATGAGACAGTCATTGTAAGTGAAGAAGAGGTGTATGTATTGTAAAATCAGTGTTACTCAAGGAAGATGAGAATAAATATATAATTTTGTTTGCTTAATCCTTCAAGGGCCTTATTATTATCATAATCGTAACTATATTAGTATAAGGTACAAAAATGTTATATGAATTATATGTTCAGAATTGATGTAGTTATAGTAAAAATCTCCACCATATCGTTCTAATAATTTTGTTATATACTGTTGTGAATAATATAGCGTTGTAGTGACTTAAAAAAACTTTAAAATATGGAGCGGTGAAATATACACGTTTACTCACTGATTGCATATAACCCACTGGGAAGACAAGTCCCCCCTCCAGTGGATATGCCAATCTTTTTTGTGTCCTGTAAAAATTTTATAAAGTTAATGGGTTTTATGTTATTTTAATAAAAAAAATTAAATGCCGCCATTTTCTAAATATAAAAGCAAATTAAATGATACTTTGTGAATATTTTTATCTTTGGCCAATAAATATGTGTGCAAAGTTTGGTTTCTGTATCTTAGATAGTTCTTAGGTAATTTTTTTTTTATGAGTACTATCACCTCTCGAAGTTTGTCCCCGACTTTAATGAACACCATGTATATATAGTCACCGTAAAAAACCCTTAAAAAACGTAAAAATCCGATTCTCTCAAAAACGGCTCCAACGATTTTGATTAAAATTTGACAGTTTATAGTGCACAGAGTACTAAATAATTTGACACAACCCGCATGTCTGTAAAAATGACGGTTCAAAAGTTATCGGCTTTTAAATCTCAAAAAAATCAAATTTTCAGCAAAAAGAATAAAGTAAAGTATAACTTGACTGGTACCATTGAAACCACCTTATAAAACTAAACAAGTTAGTATTTTGAATTATTTGTCTACGACTAACGGTTCCAGAGAAAAGTTAAATTTACTGTCCACGATAAACGCAGTACGTTGTCTGAAAGCTCCCAATGTTATTCTTAAGGAGAATATTAAAAAATCTATTTCTTCCTTATTTTCCAACCGTTTTCCATGAAACTTGGTATGAAGCGTAAGGTCAATTTACCGAACAAAACCAGCTCAAAAAAGCTTGGAATTACAGGGGGGGTTCCCCCCATACAATTTGAACAATTAATTTAACTTTGTCTCTCTTGTTTTTATTTTTAGAAATTGGATGATTATTTTTGAAACAATAAATTATTAAATGATATTTAGATTAACTTTGTAGTACATGATAGTTTTATTACAGATTGTCTTTTTTAAATTTACTTAAGGGAGAAAGAATGTGTCAGTCCACTGACCATTTATTTGCTTAATTTAATTTTAATTTTAATTCTATCAATTATATATCAGAACTTTTCAACAGTGTTTTTTTTCTTGTGACTATTTTCTTACGATTGGGGCTAGCTTGTCATAAACCTTTATTATGCTTGATGTGATATAAGTCTTCACATCCTCCACATTATTTATTTGTATAGCATGATTCCAATTTATCTTAGCAATATCTGCAACGGCTTGTTCTGGGTTAAATTTGGAGAAATCTCTATACCTTAGAATTTTGTTTTGCTTTTCTTTTAACTGTTTGTGGTCTGTAATCTTAACCCCTCTATTGTCCTTGATGTCTGATGCATTGATAACACCGGTCCTCTCGACCTCCACCGACACAATAATGTGGTCTCTAACAATGTGGCCGAGGAGCCTGTTACTTTAGTTGTTTGAGTAATGACTTGGATCGCATTAATTTCTTTCTTTCAAGAGCTGGTGTAGGTATTTGGCTTCATTACTAGATTTGGAGGGTAAGGCTATGTTAGTATCTCCTACATATATAACACAGTATCTACTTGAACAGCTAGGTCAACAAAGAAAGTGCGAAACAAAGGTTCTAGGAAAGTGTATTCTAGCTCCGTCCGCCGAGCTGATAAGAGCTCCGATTACATCGATCCTGCTGTCTGTCTCGAGCGTGTTTCCACCTGTCCGCCGCACTATCATTGCTAACCTCTTCTGTTTAGTTAATGCGCATATATAGCTTATATTTGTGAAACATGTCTGACTGTGGCATCTGTGGAAGATCTTGTGATGGTGTTGAGAGTTATGAAAATGTTAAGTGCTCTGGGAGTTGTAATAATTTCTTCCACTTTCGTTGTATACAGAATGACGTCGTTGGAACATATCACTAGGCCAAAGACATCCTCTCTCGGAGTTTTAGGGATTCCTCTAACCTCTACATTATTTTTCCTTGAGTACTGCTCAAGAGCTCGAACCCCGCCCTTGAGAGAGGTAACCTCACTGGTTAGGGCGGCATTCGCACTGTGAAGTTGTTCATTTTCTTTCTTGATCGCTGACAGTTCATCTTTAATACCTTTCATCAGGCTTGTGGATTTTGAGCTTGTGGATTTTGTTTTTGAGTTTTAAAAGATTATTATAAGACTTGACTGTACCAAACATACATTAAATGTACACAAAATCTTGCGGATATATCCGGATATATCCTTCAAAAACTCAAGTCAATCAATTATACTCTCCGCAAAACTGGGATCATTACCACACCTTTTGGCCATCTTTCATGCTCAGTAGCTGTTTGACAGCTGACTAAAGCAATATGAGTGTAACAATTCTCAACAACAGCAGATTGTCATCCAAGAACGGTCTAGCTTGGAGAAGAGTGAGAGAGAGGGTGAATGAAAGGAATGAGAGAGACGAACCGGTTATGATGGTGGTAGTTCGAACTAGAAGGATTTAACCTTCTCCCCAATCAAACTACTCAGATCGACTTGCACGCATATTGCCATTCCAGCTCAATTTACTTGAATGGATTCATATATTGACCCAGGACATGCTGCTTAGTAGCGGTTTTTTTAGAAACTACCACAACGTTTAAAAGTGATCAAAGGACATCATTAGCATTATACGTGTTGGTTTTACTATAGGATGAAGTAAAAACTGGACATCATCTGATTATGTCCTGTGTGACTGGATGAAATTGATCGCCAGTTTAACACTTTTTGTATATATTTACCATTTGTATATAATTACAATATAAGTAGTGTTGGAAGACGTGTCTTTTTGATTCATCCTATTTTATTTTTAGGCTTGTTTACAAGTACGGTGGTTGGTCATAGATATTGGCATAATGTGATGGTGGGTTATGATTGTCTGAGATTAATCACAGACACAATGACTAATAAGTATTACTATTGCTATTATTAGATAAAATATTTAGTAATCAATTTAATAGATCATCGCTGTGCACAAGCTACAAAGGCTACCGAGCTAAGCATGCATTCTGTCCACTTACTAATTTAAAAAGTGCGGAACTGCCTAAGAGGCACGCTAAAAATACATAAAATTTCAGATCTGTGGCATGGGTTCAGATTCAGATATCACAAAAAAGTTATTGGCCAGTTATTGGTCATTGGCCAGTTATTGGAACACCACTCTATACTAATCATGCTGAACAAAATGTTGAGGATATACATTTTGTTCTAAATCTAACTGTGAAATCAAAAATAGAGTTTATCACGCTTTATTTGATTACTGTTTTCAGCAATAAACAAACACAACGTATCACAAACACAGTAGAACGTAACCTCAAGACCCAAATGACAGATAAATTAGTGACAGAAAAAGAAAAGTAGCTGCAAACTATATTGGCTATAGAAGGCCAACATAGTTTTTCATGAAGTCCAGAATATCCTAAACAAATTGGTATGCTCAATGATAAAAAAATCGGATCACATAGCTTCAGATTATCTCAAATTAAGCTCCTGCTAGGTCACAATTGATGTGATTGATTGTGATGAGCGCCAAGTGCGAAAATCAGGTTGCACAAAAAAGGCGTTTAACACCAAAGAGGGTTAAATTTCAACTTCTGTCAATAATGAAAAATTATAATAAAGATATTAACATATTAAAATAAGATTATTAAGAATCTGGAAGAGTTGTAAAGGCCATTTATAACATCAGTATAACTTTATTTTCTAAATTATTCACAATACAGAAGGGATATTCAAAGCTAATTACTGTCAACAACACAAGCAAATTTGGACACAAGATAAATATTTAATCTCCAAATTAACAGGATATGCCCTAACCGTTTTGTACAAATATACAATCAACAAAATAAAAATAGAACCAACAAATTATATATTATTTGTAACAATACTGCAATAATCCCTATTTAATTGTGCCACTAACTGTACAATTTACTACCAAGATTTGCTACTTTGAAACTAAAGACAATGCACCACACTCCACCAGACTATTATTAATAGATATATGAGTTTATTAGGAATAAATCATTTTAAAATATATGTACGCATTACACAAAATTAGAGATCTCAATTGGAAATAGTGTTTAAATCATATTTAAATTGTATTTCCATTGAATTTACTGAGCACTTCAATTATTTTGAAAATAATGTAATAATTTTTGCATTACTACTTCTACGCATTCACTAAAAATATAGTTTCAATTATTCAATGAATGAAAGAAAAAATACAGTGGAATGTCACCAAGTAATATATCTGAGATTATAGCACAGCTTAAACTAAATTACTTATGTTTAAAAAAGGCTTTTTTATACTGCAGATGCATTTCATGTGATTTTATTGTACTAAAAAAATTGAACTGATAGAAGTTTTCAATAAATAATATTAGTCCAGTAAATTAAAACTGCAAAGTATAATGAGTCTGCCAATGATGAGCTACTAATTGTATTAGGAGTGGTTATCAATTATTACTATATAATAATATAATTAATCATAATCAATTAGTTTTATAGAACTCTGTTTCGAAAAAAATTGAAAAGTCTAACAAATACAAAGATACAATCAGATGATAGTTTCCAGTATCAAATACAAGATGAAAGTCTGTTTGGGAAGCTTAAAGGTACACTGGAAATCTTGGGTATCTTTGTTTTGAGAATTAGCTTTTTTCGCACAATGCAGTTAACATGTTTACCAAACATTTAGCCACATTTACTGCACTGTAGTTTGCTAAACAACCAATAGAGTGCATGGTGATGTTGCTTTTGCATGTATGCACATCTTGTCGATGTGTGTTTATTTTCATTGTGTTTTAGCAGTAAATAGTGTATATTGTGCGAATGTTTTCAATGTATATGATTTTATTTATATGATTAACTAATATTAACTGAAATGGCTCATCCAGACAAAAAAAATACTTTTTAATACCTCAAAATAGCTTTAAAATCTTCAATAAATAAAAATTAAGCAAATTTCTGTCTTCTGCTTTATTCAAGCTACCAAAATCCAAAAAGAACATTGGGAAAATAAAATTTTGATTTTTTACACTAAATGAGCAGGGACCATGATTTTCAGAAGGGCTTTAAGTGTTAATAAACTGAGCAGTATGACAAAAATATAGTTCATTAACCCCTGTGATTAGCCCTTGCCAGAAGTCAATTCTTGAAACTTGTTCATTTTACAACCCTACTTCGTGCCTGAGTCATAAAACTTGAGCACGTTTGAAAAGTAACCCACGACTTGTTATTGCTCTTTCTAACATTTTTAAATGTTTTATTCAATTTCAAGTACTTTACTTAACTGATAATTTTATAACATAACTTGAAAGAAACAACTTCCACAGGAAAGTGTAAATGTAAATAATTAATATCAACTATGTTTCTTCATAAATATTTCAAGTATTAACTTAGATATTTCAATAATAAGACAAATACATGGTGATATTTAAATATAAAGTTAAATGTAAGTGATATACCTCAGTTAATGCAATAAAATCATGTATAATTAACCCTACAAGTGGTGACCGCCGCATGTCGCAGCGATCAACGCTAGCCGTGGAGTGGCATCGCCGCGATCGATGGCGATCAATGCAATTTAATTACTATTCCGTAACCAGGCAACATAAAAAGGTCATCCCCCCATATGAAATTATTCTGCATTTATTTGTCTATTCATTCGCTATAGTATAACAAATCTAATTTTTTATTTTGGGTGTTTCTGTCGTCTTTTTCTGAGGTATGTCGGCAGACCGCTCACAAAAATACTGCGGTATTATAGTTTACTTTGTTACACACAATAGTTTTTATAACTATAACCATAGTAACAACTGATTTCTTTTTTTAGGAATAAATTTGGAACATTTCGTATATAATAAATTTAGTGAACTTCTCGTTGTTGTTTTTTTTCTTGTAATAAATATGAATTGCAATTTGGAAAAAACTTTGGAAAAAAGTTTGTGGAAAATCAGGAGCAAACAGAAATAGCATCCATGATAAGTAATTTTTATTATGATCATTCTGTAGATAATTTAATCCCGTAAAAAATTAAATGTTATAACATACAATTTAATATTTATTTGTATTTTCTGTCATGTATACAGTATATGTATGTGATTAGTGAAAAATGGGCCTGCCACTCCACAGGTTATACTCAACCATTTGTAGGGTTAAGCAGATGAATTCACACCATACTGTTATACCAGCAATCCGATGTAATCCAGCTACAAAAATTACATTTTAAAATTTAAACCATAAACAAAACAAACTAAGACAATTTTCTATTGATGGGTGATCTTTTGTTTTTACATACTTGAAGGGTTTACAACAAAGGGAGATTACATTTTAAAATATTGGGATGTAGTTGTCGATCTTGGCTCGATGTTTCTGAGCCACACATTCAGCTATCCACACAATGTTGCGACACTCCTGTTCCTTTAGCTTGAGGTACGAGAAGAACACTCCGTAGTGGAACTGCTGGAGGAAAGCATACACGTTCAGATGAACCTGAAAAAAGATAAATCAAAGTCCTGATGATAACATGAATCACACAAGCATAACCAAATTTCATGAATGTGAACGTAATTATAAAGTTGATTGTATTAGGTGTAATTAGGTGTTCAAAAGGAGTTAGTTGAGTTTTAATTGACCTAAGTAATACAAATATGTTTTCCATGTCAGTTAATCATATCAAATACCTACTTACTTTTACTCATTTAATGTTCTTAATTTTTGTTCGAGGTAAAATCCAAGTTATTCTAGCTACCCCCTATTACGTGTCACATTCATTTCTTAAACACACATTCTGAAACACACTTCTGTTTCAGTTAGTTTAAATGCTTTTATTATAAAATCATTTGTAACTTCAGTTTGATCATCTGCTGTCTTTTAGTGTAATAGTGTAATTTTTAGAGGTGTGCGGATAGTGAATTATTTTTTCGGTTCGGATTCGGATCGGATAGCTTAAATTCGGATCGGATCCGGATCGGATAGTTTTCGGATTCGGATACTCGCAATAACAAAGTGAAATCAGACTTATCTAAGAATAAATTAGGAAAAAATCAATAAAATGTTATCAAATTATTAAATGGTACATACAAAATCATAAATTCTTCATAGGATGAACAACAAAACTAAAATGTTTACTTCACTGCATTTTAAAGTACCAGTAACAAATTTTAATATGGCGTAATTCACAAATTAAATCAACAGAAACCTTATAATTCGCCATTAAATGACATCAACTTTCTACTAATTCATCAATTCATTCTACTAATCATCAACTAATTCTCAATTTTATTTCACGATTCAATTATTTTATTTATTACAATGATGAAAATATTTGTATTTACTTCCCTGTCGGAAATAGGTTAGATCATGGATATGTCTAAAGGGAATAATTGTCTCAGTTCATCTAAACAGCTGTTCTTATTATTTTGTATTAAAAATCAATACATAGGTCTGGTAGTTTCTATGAAAACCTGTTACATGTTTTCCATCTTAAAAATCGCCAACACCCCCCCAGAGCTAAGACATTTCCATGTCAAAACAAATCACCATTAACAAAGAATCAAGGTTTGACAGACGACGTTGGCTCGATGCCATCGGCTATCTGCGTATCGGCAAGGGCAGTGACGGTGCAGCTGCTATCAAACAAAGGCCTGTGCGCAGGCGCAGAGTTGGAATATTTGGCAGATAAAATACCCCGATCGGCTGTGTAACAATATTGAAACCCGTGAAATGATGGTACTTCGTCGTAATCTAGTTAGTTATTCATCTTAAAATTATCTAAAAATGTAAAACTAATAACGCTTAAATTCATTTAACAAAGAGAAAATGTAGATTGAAAACAAGTGGAAAATTTGTTGGTTATGTGAACACCGAACGACGAAATAGGCCAAATGTAAATTTGGCAATACTTTATCGTATTGCTCAAACCCGGAGTAGTTGAGAATGTGATAACTAAACAATTGATCGTCTACGTAGACGATCAGAATGAAGTAGTATTATTTTTGCTGGAAACCCCGTCGCAAAACGATCTATTATGATGGTTTGTTACCAATAACATTAAATCAACAATTCAATTCAGTCGTGCATAGCGATGTACTACTTTAGTCATAGTAGGTACCGGTAAAAGTCGTATCATCATATTTATTTATACCGATTAAAACATTATTAAAACTCATTAAAAATAATTAGTTGATACCTCAAGGACGTATAATCCTTAAATATATCCGTGATAAATGTAAAGGAGTACTAATAAGATGTAGTCACAATAGAAGTACGATATTTAGTTATCGTGCACTAAAGGACACAGCAGCGCTGGCATTTTGCCATTATTAGTGTCTACTACGCATTACAAAAACCAGGAAGCCGTAACCTTACTTTGGTTTGGTTGTTGCTACATTCAATTGTTTCATTCACTATTTCATTGTTTATTATCGATTAGTTAATTCAGAATAATGATTTGAAATTGAATTTGAATATCTAAACCAATTAAAACCATTCAAAATCCTGATCTTTCCAAACTTCTAAATATACCATTTAGTGTAATTATAGATATCGCGTCTACCAGTCAACGACATTGTTTTGATGAAAGACTACGTAATAGTCTTTTAAGCAAAAATTATTCCGGCTTCGCGGGTATTAACTCCACGAAAATCTCGTTGTTTTTGTTCAATTGCTGAAATATACAGTCTATCCGAAAATTCGGATATTCATCGGATATTACCGGATATCTAAAATACATTCGGATCGGTTTCGGATATCCGATTTGATCCGAATCCGAACCGAATTTTCGGATATCCGCACACCTCTAGTAATTTTCCATCTAGAATACAATATAGACTTGCCAAAGCTATGCTCCAGCACAGCTGTATAACTGTTTCTGATTGTGACAAAACTCTTTGATGTACCCCAGTACCTAGACTGACAAAGGCAGCTAGAAACCACTGGAGGAGAAGTAATAATATTAGTTTCTGTAAGAGTATACTAATTTTCTGATCGGAAAAAATTTCTAAATAATTCTGTAGAGCCGTAATTACAAGACTGTTTAATACCAATAACACCAAATAATAACACCAATAATACCTTAACCTTATTAAAGTATACGATAACCTCAGGAATAGCATAGCATAATTATTCCATGTAGTTCTTTTACTTTGCTAAAAATTTTTTTGATAATCTAAGGTCCTCCAAAATATCAGAAAAACCTACCTCATGTTCAAAGAACCGATCCTCAAGTGTTTTTTCTCCAGGGTTGTTTCCTGCACCCTCAAACAGAGCACTGTATTCCTGTAACAAAAACAAGGTTTATAAGTAGACGGGACAAAATGCAAAGCAAATTATACATATAGAAGAAAAATTATTTTAAAACAAGTATTTTAAAATGGTTCCAATACTAATTAACCGTGAGTATTGGCAACATGAATGATTTTAAAGTAGTAGTTTGCTAAATTCCCATACAAAATTGTAGGCATTAAAGATTTCTCTACATATCCTTCTTAACAGCTGTTGAAGTAATATTTCTGAACAGTTCCTGCTTTTCCCAAAAGCATGCCAAATCAACGACATTTATTTGGCCTTTTTCGTCGTTCATAACCAAAAAATTACAGAAAATGTTTGTCCTTTTGCTTTTTAAAACTAATACATATTCTAGCGTAAGTAGACCTTTTTCAGTTTTATTCAAATATGTTGTTAATCTCTGTGAAAAAAAACTTCTCTTGTACCTGCATTTTATTTGCTATAAATATTACATCTTTCAGCTAGTTCGATCTTTTTTCCATTTCGAACATGGACCCCGTCCCGAAGGTGAGGGATTAGAGGGGTTTTACTGTAACTGCGTAACCCCAACACAACCTGAACAAATGTTTTCGCACACTTCAGCTGATATATTTTTATTGTTGGGCTGTGATTTTTTTAGTATCACTACTTGTTTGAGCCTTAAAGTACAGAAATACTTGGAGTCAAGTGTTTGTAGAACATTACCATAAATGTCTATTTCATTCTCTAAGACATAGTTTTAAAATTTCAGCAATTCCCTGAAACAACTCCGCTCACCTGGGAGTCTACGCCTGAAGGCGTCGTTCTAAGAGACCCTATGAGCTTTTACTCACCGCATAATATTCAGCAACTTGCTTGACTTGTTCATAGTCATCTGCTCGTGCCAATGCTGCAAGCCCGTCAGGATTCAGCTTACCGCACCGAGGATACAGTTTTGCTCGGTCATCCTTGGTCAACTCAGTGCCAAATGAGTTGATCGTGATGATAATAGCTCTCCTATCAGCTTCAAACTGCCAACATTTCAGATTAACTATGACAAGATATAGCCTACTAGTATGAGATATTTTTTCATTAGCACTTATGATATTTTTCATGAAGTTTTTGCACCACTAATTATCCTTATTTTTATAACACAATCTATAAAAAATGTTTACATCAAAATAACACTATACCTCAACTATTTACGATACATGTTTTATAAATACTAGAATACAAACATTTTGGCAGGAACAAAATATTTTGTCCTTAAAAGTTAAAATATAATCCTCCTAGAGTCAAACATTAATTAATCAACTGTAAGCGCCAGCCATCGACAGAAGCATGATTGTTGCCCACATCTTCTGCTGTTTGATTGTTCTTAATTTGTTGCTATGTGTTTTTCTAAGTGCATGTAGGAAAAATATTTCTACTTAGTTGTAAATAAATTTTTGTCATAGTCACATGCAGCAACAGCTGTTTACGATGTAAATACAATTTTAGTATACATTTTTCAAAGTTCTTTGCAAAGCTACAAACAAATGCCACGTGATTTTTACGAGTGTACCGTATGTATATAAACACTCAAAATACAACTTATAAATATATAATAACCAGGTTTGGCATACTATAAGTGCATATTTTCTTGGTTTTGAGGTGATAGAAATCAGTTTGACGGAATGTGTCTTTCTCCCCCACTCCTCTCAACGGTTTATATTGTGTGTTATATCTTGTTATGAGCTCATTTGTCAATTGAGCTCTTGTCACGAGCTGGGACGGTGGCGACGTCCTGTAATCTAGCTACCTGGAGGTCACGAATTGTGGATAGTTGTAAGCGATGATCAGTGGGTGTAGTGTTCTCTTGTGTGGATTAACGTCCGCACTATTGAATACTATATTAATCCACAAAGACCATCCTAATAATTAGACCAATTTGTAATGTTCGGATTCCATGTTAAACAGTAGGTCCCTTAGTTGCCATCGAATGTTGGGCTATTAATTAACAATCCTGTCTAAGGAACATGTCAGCCTTAGTTAGTAACAAGATTACAAGAGTCTCTTCACAATCATCCTACACTCATTTCTCATTCATACTTGGCTTAAAATACCTACCTGGGTAGGTTGCCATTTCAATAATCTAACCTAATCACTTGTTGCTATGTGCTTGAGAGATTGTTCAGGTTTTTCTTGTTTTTTGCCACTTGCAGTGAAACACTTATTAAAATTAATTATTAAAACTAACATTCAGTAATGGCTATTAGGGACTTATTTTGCTTTCACGGGCATTTTTAACTACAGTGGAACTTGGTTATAACGTCATTGAAGGGACCACACAATTAATGACGCTATATCAGAGTGACGCTATAAAAGAGGTTACATAATTTTAATTTAAAACCGAGGAAAAATAGGGAAACACATTTTTTACATGAAATTACGACATTTAATGAAGGTAATTTGAAATACACCGTAAGTTTATGTTAATGACTGACTGACTACTCTACTATATAAAAAATCGAATTTGAAAATATTGCAATGAAGTTCGGCTTGGTGAATTCAACTGTTGGTTCGATTTTAAAAAAACAAGCCCGAACACACGTCTGCTATCTTACGTCCCTTCTCACACGGTCTTATAACTCACACACCTTTTCTTCAGCAAAACCTTTCTCTTAACACTTGCCATTATTTTTCAATACTGTATTCGTAAATTAAAATAACGAAAAACAAACTGTAAAAGACATACACTGAACTAACGATATCTACACGAACTGTAGGTACGTACGAACGGCATCACAGTGCTTTGATGCGACGTGAGTCACTGACACTGACCTTGATGACCGGCGACAGCGGATATAGGGTAGGGGAGGGGGTTGGGGTGGTTAGCGGTAAGACAGCAATAAAATGCTGTTTCTGAAAATAGAATGTAGATAAACAATAGCCGCAGCCCTCACGTTGCACCACCGACCGAACTTTCTCTATTTAGCTATATGTTGCCTTCATCTCGGCCCGATTTTCTTGACGTTATATACGAGGTTTGAGAATTTACTGACGATATATCCGAGTTTTTTTCCTATGTAAATACATATAGTTTGGCGGGACCTAAAAATAAATGACGTTATATCCGAGTTGACGTTATGACCGAGGCCGCAATAACCGAGTTGCACTGTATTTCCAGTGGATTATTGATTAGGTTTGCTTTATCCACGATTTCAATTACACAATCGCTCAGCAATTCATTACCGCAGATAATCAAAAGTCTTCTGTAGTTTTCATTACATTGAATTTGTAAAACTGAATTTTATTTTCACGATTCTTCTTAGAAAACCAAATACTCTATCAAATTAATGTGATTATTAAATAATTGATACTGTAGCTTCAGCCACATTCAAATTTATGAATAATAATTATGAATAGTTGTAAGATTTGAATAGGGGCCTAATAGGGGCAGTGTACTAAAGCCAAAATCAAATTAATGTTCAAAAGTGCATCAATGTTATGTTCCCTTATTAGATATCTTAGGTATCAAGCTCTCTTAAGAATATAATGTTTGGTAAATTAACACATGTAGGCTCTATCACCTGTCCAACCAAAGTCTCAGATAAGGAAACATAATGTAATGATTATTTAATAAATTAATTGAAAAATAAAAACCATATCGACATGTGATCGACAAATAGTGACACTGACCGCTAATATCTCGCACATGGCATCGGCAGTAGTGCCACCCAACTTCTTGCAGAATTCATAGAAAGCCTCAAGATAGGCTTTGTACAAAGTATTTCGGATGATCTCAATATTCATCTCGTCCAGATCCTGTTCACTGATGCAATCCACAAAGAATGGAGCTGAAAAATGTAGTGACAATATCTGTTAAGATACAATAATTTGTAACTAATTAATTTTATAACTATGAAAGGCTAGAAAAAAAACAAATTTTTTCATCAAAACATAGCCCTTCGGGTGCTATCAACTGTGGTAAGTCGATTTGCAGTCCGCATAAAAGACTATTGTCTTATAATAAGCTGATTCTAAAAATAGACATAGCTCCGCTAATAATTGTCAGAATGTGTTATAATTTATGTGGTATTAATGTAAATTATATCCTATATCTACTAGGCAGTGACAATTAGTTATTGAGTTTGAAAAGTTTAACATAATAATCTTGAAATAATCATCTGTAAACAGTATTGGTTGATCACAGATCAATCTGCATCAGCTGTTTTTTATATATTATTGTTCTGTATTTTATCTTTTTATGGATATTTCTGTCATTATGGATGTCTAATGGATTTTTGTTATGTGTTGTATATCCATACCGTATCTTCAGGCATTTATTTATTTATTTATTATGTACCTACCGAGAGGAGTGTCTACCAAAACAGCATTGTAGAGTTCGGCTGGAGTGGCAGCCACATGTATAGCTTCCATCTGTTCAAAACTTCCCAACGGATGACACTTGGGTATCAGCTCTGAGATAGGCCGTTGGTGCAACGTGCCCGTGATCAACAGAATGATGTTGTCTATCATGTAACTGTACCTGCATACCACAAGCAGTATGTAACCACATCAGATTACTATCACTGAGATTATGGCAACGTGGCAAACGTGTTATTGTTTCTTAACAATAACACGAAACTAAGCTGATGTTAATCATCAGCTGTTACACAATTGTTTTCTTTGTTTATATTTTGGTAACTTTATAAAATCATATGCTAATTTTAAAAATTATGTAAGTAATATTCACACTCCAAATAATCTTAAGGATTAATGTGGAGCAACAAAAAAATTGAAAATCTTAAAATAACATAGTTAATGTTTAGGCCTGTTTGTAAATATAAATTGGCATTCTTGTTTTCGATTAACAAGATGATTAGTTTGGAATTTAGGGGTGTTGGTGAAAGGAGTGTCGTTAAAATATGTAGCCTAAGTTTTTGAATTGATTTTTGGTACATGTAACAATGTTTTTTCACATGACCCCTGTAAAATGTTAGAATAAAAAAGTTTTCTTACACTACAAAAATTTAACTTTTAAGGCTACATTTTTAATATGATAATCTTATAAAATATTTAATTTTTAACCCTCCAATGGTTCATTATTGGACCCCTTGGGGTTCACCTTTTTTGGCACTTTAGATAACTTTTATTAAAAAATTCACATAAAATACTAAAAGTACAGTAACCATAACTTAATTTATACAATTTTATTCTACATTAAATTATCTGTAAGAGAATAATAATATATTTTATCTATTTTGGTTTTGAAGGGTGTATCCACTTGATATTGATAAAAAAATTGTTGTTAAACAATTTCTCAAAGTTCGCTCCCCTCAAAGCACATAAAATAATGTTTTTATTGTAGAACATTTGTAAACAAACTTAGTCCTCATAAGGTTAACATTAGAAATTTAAAACGCTACAAAATGGAAACTAATTAAATTTATGGAAACTGAATATGCCTAAAGCATGACCGGAGCAGAGATGAATCCAAAAAATTAAAGATCATTAAAATTGGTCCAGCTGTTCTCGAGTTATACTGCGTGAAACTAACACGACTTTGTTTTATATATTTAGAGTCAATATCTAACTCCAAACACAAAACAATTAAATGTTCAGTTTTATAGTTTTAACTTTATTTTAGGTACAGAAAAAGAATTTCTTTTAGTGTAAAATAGGACATCTAAAAAGAAAATTTAATTGTCTTCGATATAAAAAAGATTATATTAATATCTGTAAAATTAAATTTTCTATGACCTTTCTTGGCAAACATTACATTTTCATGAAAAACTATGTGCCACTCAAAGGGTTAAAGTATTACAATATTTTTTTAAAATTAAAAACTATTTTTACATTTGAGCAATACTGACGTTATGAAATCAAGGAAAGTGGAGAGAGGCTCAACTGCATGATTGCGAAGATGTTGAAATTCTATGACGAGTTTTTCACGAAGTTTATCATCAATTACAGACACAGCAAGAGGGCTAGGTTCATTGGCCAAAAAGCTGCCATAGTCTGTTCCTTGAAGGTGAAGTTTCAAGTCTGAAACAAATCATTTAACACTGAAAAATCACTTACTAACTTTACATTTTTGTTTGAAGTTCACGATAGCGATGGATTTTTAATTATTTATTTTACAATTAATTGTACTTTTCCTATCGCTTTTGTGTTTTGAACTGCACAACTTTTCTGGAGGTGGAGAAACCCCTCCCATTTTCATGTGATTGCCTAATAATTTACATTAAAAATTGAATTTTCAAGTTACAGATATTAATTATATTATATTGTAAATAATACTATACTTTACCTATCATGCACAACACAAAAAATATCTCATGTTAAAATGTTAAAACATTTTTATGCTAAAAATGCCTACTTTCAATGTTCCTCACAGCAGCAAACCTGCGTACTCTTTCCCATGTTAATCTTAAAGAGAATAGGCAAATAACTCTTATATTAATTGACATATATTGATAAAACTTGTCATATATCATTATGGTTTTTATATTGTTGATTTGGAAATTTGCTGAGTACGCACGTCTGTTCCAATGGGGGAATTGTTTTGTTATGAAAGGTTATGTCAGTAAAATACATTCACTCAACCTGTATATATGTACTTATTACGCTTCATTTTGGTGATGTCCTGACGCCAACAACCTTCAACGACATCAAATCTAGAGCACAGTGAACAGCAAACCACAACCGACGTCCAGATAGAGCAAGAGCAATCGACCCGGTCATGTAAAACTCATGCAGCCAACCGAGCCTTCCACCTTCAGCAGCATTCTAAACCAATTCCCTAACCTATCTCGCCCTAGAGGGACACGCCACGCGGTTAAACACGGTACTCTTCATTACATCAAGACAACTCAGGGACCACCAGTTACCAGTTGCCTACACCGCCTTGCTCAAGATCGCTTACGAATTGCTAAGAGAGAATTTGAGACTATGATAAAGGAAGGAATAGCATGCCGTTCAGACAGACCTTGGTCCTCTCCCCTTCGCAGCCTAAAAACCTAAGAAACTGGACAACTGGTGCCTTTGTGATGACTATGGGGCGCTCAACGTTAGAACAATCCCTATCATTTATCCAGTACAACATATCTATGATTTTGGCCATCATCTCCGTGGCTCAAAGATCTTCTTCACCATCGACCTCGTCAAGGCGTACATTTAAATTCTGGTCAACCCTGCAGACATCGGGAAGACGGCCATAACAACACAATTTGGTCTAATTGAATTCCCTTTTATGTCTTTTGGACTTCGGAATGCCAGGCAGACATTTCAAAGATTTATCGACCAAACACTGACCAGCCTCGATTTTTGTTTTGCCTACATTGACGTTGCGTATCCTAGTATTCTCAAAATCACACGAAGAACATTTCCAGCATCTCCGCGTCCTGCTCAAGCGCCTTGACAACAACAGATTACTCGTAAACGCACAGAAGTGTACCCTCGGGACTGATAAAGTTTCCTTCCTGGGCTATGAAATATCTGCTCAGGGTACAAGGCCCCTTCCAGAATGCATTGCAGACCTCCGTTCCAATGCTAGACTGTCGACAGTGAAAGGCGTAGCCTGTTTCCTTGGCATGATCAATTTCTATAGCCAGTTTGTACCTCGGCCGCGGAATATCAAGCACCCTTCAATACAGCACGATTTGGTCTGTGAGGAGGTCAACCTTTTCCTTGGACACCTGGGTTGGAACTTGCGTTCCAAACCTGCAAGGATAACCTCACCAACGCCATCATGCTCACACACCCCGAACCATCTGCAACTCTCGGTTTGTTCATGGACGCTAGTGCTCATTCAGTAGGTGCTTGCATTCAACAGTTTGTCAACGGAGCTTGGCAGCCACTAGCACTGTTCTCGAGAAAGCTAACTCCTTATGACTTAAGATGGCCAGACTATTAGAGAACTGCACGCCGTCTACCTTGCTATCCAGCATTTCTGACTTATACTTGAGGATCAACACTGCACTATTTTCACCGACTATAAACCACTAAAATTCACATTTCTGCAAGCCTGTTTATATGTACTTGTTACGCTTCAAAACCATAAAAATATAAATGTTCCTATATTATATATTCCTACATTTGCCCGGACAAGTTCGTTAACCAGACATATCGGTCAATGGGAACAGGTAGTTTGGGGGGGTTTTGTACTCAAAAATTGGGTTTTTTGCGTTTTTCATATGTAATTTTAAAAAAGTTTTAGATATTATCTTTCACCATTAGAATCAGCTTAAAAAACTACACAATTTAGTTCCTTAACCCTAGAAGTGGCAAGCTTTTTACTCTTAACTGTAGGCCTAACATTAAAATAATTACTACCTAATATATTCTTGAAATATTAAAGTTTAAACAAAAAAAGCTTAAAACATGCCCCCCCCCTTATAACTACTAACCACAAAAGCAAAACAGGTGTCCACTGCAATCCCAATTAAGCCTACAAATGCCGTCAACTTCCACCCAAGCCGGTCACCGTTTATTTTAGGTGGGCCCTCAACTCCCCTCTACCACACATTTGCAAGCCAAATTAGGACAGCCATGGTCGGAATTCGAACCCTAGCACTTCCGAATGGCTAGAACGTTACGCTCGTCAGCGCAGCGCTTTAGCCGGTTATGCTACCAGTGCATAGGAGTTGAAAGCGCTTACTTGGTTATAAGACCTGCCCGGTGGCAGTCTAGTGCACTACGAGAACAGGTTCGGTTGTTTTCTCCCGAGAGCAACACGGTCACATAGCCGCAAGTGTCTAACAAGTTCACTTAACTCACGACAGATGCCTCCACCTGCCACTTCTTATTGAATATGTAAATGTGTCGTAAATTACGACTTTGCCAGTTCTAGGGTTAAAGTTTTTCTCTATGTCCAACGGTTACCGAGATATAAAAAAATCTAAACACAGTACGTTGTATTTTGAGGCTACAATGTTGATTTTATGGAGGATAATGAAAAATTAATATTTTACTTACTAAACAATATTTTTGTTGGTGATCGTAACTTGGGTTTTTTCTAAGGCGGGTTGTTGGCCCAACGCTAAACCCCCAACCTGGAGGACCAGGTAATTTACTTTACGGGCAGATACTCAGAAGAGGAAAAGAGTCCAAGCTGAAAAAAGTTTTAACACTCAGGAACCCTCTAGGAAGAAGACCCCGTGGGAGACCCAGGCAGAGATGGTGGCAACAGGTTAAAACTGACATGGAGAGACTGGGAGCGACAGAAAGAGATGCTGAGGAACGAAATACGTGGAGACAGTTTGTTGGTGCGGCCAAATGTCAACTTAGATATAGATGGCCCTGGGAGTAAGTAAGTAAGTAACCAATATTTTTGGATTAAACTTCATATTTAGCTTCATGTGGTTAAGGTTTATCCATTTATGCTTAAAAATCATAGTTTATGTATTCATCATGGCAGCAAACCTGCATACTCTTTTTCCTATGTTAATCATATGGAGAACCAGCAAACTCCTTTATTTATGGACAGATGTTGATGAAAGTTGGTATACATGTTAAGAATAAAAATTGTTGGTAGTATAAATGCCTAATCTCAGTGTTCCTCACAGTTTGTTCTCAAACTAAAACCCAAACCATCCATTCACTAACCATAACCACAGTACCCACAACCAAAACCTCATTCAACCCGCAAACAAAACCTTAAAAACCTATCCTTGGCTGAAGAGGACATAGTCCTATAACAGCCGCAGTGGGCCTTCAGCCCACTGAAACCTCACATCCTGTCCTGTCCTTCCTCACAGCATCAAACCTGCACAATCTTCCCATGTTAATTTTGACCAGAACTTGTCATATATTATTATTATTATTATATTATTGATTTAGAAATTCGCAGAGTACACAGGTCAGCTGCGACAGGGGTATTTTAATGGTTTTCATTATACAATGTCACACACTAGTCGAGAACGGTTGGGGCAAATCTTGTGTCTAGATTTGTGACAGCATTTCCTCATTGACCTGTCCCTCTCTCTTCAGCACCGGTAGCAGCGAGCGTACAACTTCAATAGTATTGTGTTCTATCTGGGGACCTTAAATCCCAAGAAATGTTAACTTATCTCCTTTGTTTCAGCTCGTTTAGCAAACAAGAAATTTTGACCCTTTCTCATATTACAATAATATCCCAGGTGCCGTTTGTGGTGAACACACTTCTTGGCAAAGGAGACCCTTCACATTTGTTAGGCTACCGTTGTACACATTTAGAGCTTTGATGGTGCGTTGTTGTTGAGTAAATAAAAACCTGCTCATTTTCTATGACCTTGTGTGTCTTGATACATTGTATTTTGCACACATCTTGAAGACATCAACTCTTACTTTCGTTTTAGAAGGTAACAATTTTTCTTATTATTGAAGGTTTTCTCGAATTCCCTGTTGTTTTATCATTCTTGTGATAATCATGCTTAGCATAACTAAGCGAAAAAATTATTACCTTAACTCAATTACTTTATATAATAAAGTTCATCCAAACTAATAGCGTCAGACAACAACATTCTTGGCCATTCATAACACTTTAGGTCGAGCGGACTACAGTTAACAACAGCCCAAACAACAGCAAACAACACAGACATGCTCAGTCTGTCAAGGCTAACAACACAGTGAGTATGTAGAAGAGATGACAAATGGCAGCTGCCTGTGTGCTGCCCCTTCTAAAACAATACGTAACGGAATGTTAGGAGAAACAAGAACACTGGGCTACAACAACTGTAGCCTGCGTGCCCACTGCAGGATTAATTTTCATAAGGTAGGCCTATTTAGATAATTTTAAACACAAACTGTTAGACTTTGATAACAGCAAGCAATGCTACAAATACCCCAGCATTAAGGTATATTAAGGCCCTATATAACACTGTGGTTGTGCCAATATTTGCCATAATGTCTTGGAGCATAGATTGGATATCGTTCAGATCAAGAGGACCTTACGAGCAGAAGTGGCAGATTTAAAAAATGATAACTAGAGGGCACAGGACTAGGCCTATATAATTTTATGCCCTCGCAGCTGGTACATTAGAACAATTCCCTAAGATCTTAAGAAGAGAGAATGGCTCAATTGAGAAATATACACAAATGTCAAAGTAAAGGCACTAGATTGACATATGACTTTTACATACACAGGAATGAGCAATGGCAAACATAATTTATTTCTTAGTACCTATCATAAACCCATAGAAGCAATTAATTCTTAAACTAAATCTCTAAATCCATGGGGAATCAGTAGTAACTCAAGTGAAATGAAAAAAGCATTTTAATTGTTAGCCAAGTCTTACCTAACAATAATTGGTAAGCCTTAGTCCTTATTAAAGATTGAATGATGAAGATTAATATGTTAAATAAGATTACCTTCAAGGGTTTCACACTGTACCAAGTTCAAATAATCTGCTTGTTTTAAAATACCACATTTGAATCCTCTGCAGAGACCTTCTAAATAGCCTCCGTCAATATTAAACATGCACCCTTGCATCATTTTATCAGATTTATTTTACAAATTTGACTTGAAGAAATACTTTGACACTTCTATTCTAGTAGTACCACAATCCAACCTCACCCAATTCAATCATATGTCATATGATTCCTACGTCACAACCAGTGTTCCCATATTTTAAAATTAACGTACAACTGCTAGGAAATTATCGTACTTCTTCCGAAATTATAGTATTCTACAAGATGGTAAATCCATAGAGGAAAAAAGCCATATTATGAGATAACAGATATGTATTACTCAAACATTTTTACCCAAGACTAATGATAATTTGACATGGATATGTAAACTCTTGTAAATTGTAGCGAAAACAACGTCGTATGGCTATAAGATTAGATATAGAGCAGGAATTCTCATTGGGATTTTTCCGAGAGACAATTTATTTTTAATAAAACTAGCTGACCCGGCGAACTTCGTAACGCCTCACAGTAAACACATGTTAACTTTAAGATTGGCCATGTTCTGAAGTCGAATAGCAATACGACTTCATTGTGAAAGGTTATATATTCTGGGTCGCTGCATAGTGAATAACAATACTGAAACGATAAAACATATTATTATCATTCCCATAAAACAAATAAATCTGAGTGGATTAATTCACAATTTTCAAATCCAA
This sequence comes from Nephotettix cincticeps, assembly GCA_023375725.1. Taxonomy (NCBI): domain Eukaryota; kingdom Metazoa; phylum Arthropoda; class Insecta; order Hemiptera; family Cicadellidae; genus Nephotettix; species Nephotettix cincticeps. Next base: position 42,311,571 of record CM041786.1, on the reverse strand, counting down.
TCCAAACCCAAACGAAACCTAACTGTAATACGGCTTTTATAGGAAAGATATACAACAGCTGATCATCATAATAAACGTAATAATATAAATATTTTAATTATCATATAAACACGTGACTTTAATCAGACAGAAAATAAAAATATAAATACATAATCCCCCAAAACCGTTAACTATTAACGTGGTGAATAAAGCTGTTCATTTTTTACAGTACACATTTACTTCATAGTTTAACATTAATGAATGATTCAGATGGCATTGGATAGTAAAGCATACGGTATTGCTAATGGAAAGTAAAACAATCAGCTGTAGCTAAGAAATCAAATGTTTTCATTGTAGACAATTTGTAAACAAACTTACTCTCCATAAGGTTAACATTAGAAATTTAAAACGCCATAAAATGGAAACTTATCGGGTTTTCGAAAATATTTTTTCACTAAAACCTTCCCGGACACATATAGAGCAACTTCCTAAAATTTCATGGCGATCGGATGAGTAGTTTGGCAACGCATAAAGGACATACATACATACAGACAGACATACATTCAATTTTATATATAGAGATATTCCCCAAGGACGTAAGCATTGACGACTCGAGATCAATTTTTGAAACGTACACATCAGGTGGTATGGAGAATCCCCCAGTAAATGTGGGTTCGGGACCCTCTGGGACAATTTTTCAAAATAAAAGCTTAAAACGCATCTAAAGCTCCGTGATGCACGTTTTACTGTGCTAGAACTGTCCCTAGAATGGCGTTAAACGACTTACAACAAGTAAATATGATTATAAAATTAGTTAATTTTTTAATGGAAATTCTTTTAGTGAATGACTCTCCTTAAAATTTGAAATTCGGAAATCTGTCTTGGCTTTTAAATTGTAAATCAAAATAATTATCAACAGAAAACCAACCTTTATACAAAGTGATTCTAAAACTATTGTGGACCTACGGGATCCAGATTTAGGGCATATCAAGTACATCAAATTTATAAATAATTCAGAGATTTCAATCAAAGGGTTTGAGACATAGTAACGCAATCTATCCGACCATGTCGGTCATGGATGCAGGCAACAAACTATTCAAGTAAGTAAGTATTCAAGTATTATCCCAACTAGTTAGAACATATTGTAAATCAAAATATGTTATAAAGAAATACATATTGGGAAATATTGTAAGTATTGAAAATGAGGAGAGGATGCCTGGTTTAGATTTTTTTACAATGATTTATTACCGGATCAATATACAATATTTTACACAGAATATTTAACAATAATTCGACTTAACTTTAATGATGAAACATCGAGTGGGTTCACCCTTTTTTGAGTCACCCGGGAACATAAGAGAAACATAAATGACACATTTTTTTAACAAAAGAAAGTAAAACTTATTTAAACTATGAATTTATAATTGTGTTGTTAATCTAGATCAAGAAAATCCTGAACGAGTCTAGGCTTTAATCGTCTATTAAGAGTCAGTTGACCAATGTTGAATTGAACTGCCTCAGGCACTTGATCCAATGTATGAATAAAGTTTGTTGAACATTTTTCAATAAAATCTTTCATGGGGCTTACACCAAGTTCTTCGTGAAGATGTTTATTCCTAATAAACCATGGAGCGTTAACAGATTACGGAGAATTTTGTTCTGAAAAATTTTAATTCTTTTTATTTTTGAATCTGAAGCTGATAACCCCCAAACGGGGGAGGCATACATAATTAAAGGTCTTATTACTGATTTATACATAAAAATCGTGCACTCAGGTTTCATGTTGATGTTCTGTTAATAAACGGGAAGAGGGTTGCTAGGCGGGCATAACCTTGAGTCAATTTATTGTTAATATGTAGATTACAAAATTAAGTTTTTTGTCAATCCATACACCAAGTTATTTTAATCCATGATCATCTCTGTTCCAAGGTATAAACGTTCCATATATATGAATTTCATGAAGCTGAAGATACTTTTTCAAAGAAAATATTTTTGTTTCACATTTACTTGGATTAAGGTTATACCGCCACTTAAAAAACCAATCAATCAGAGTGTCAATAGATGTTTGTAATGATTCTGCAGCTATGTCAATATTTGAATTTTGACAGATAACGGCAGTGTCATCCGCATGCAAGTCAAGTCCATCATGCCATACGGTGTCAAATGCTTGTGCGATATCTAGGAAACCAGCAACCGAATGTTGTTTTCTTTCAAACCCACCCACAATTGTTTCAGTTAAGCGCTGAAGTTGATGCACCGTTGAGTGTTTATTCCTGAACCCAAACTGGTGTGAGGGAATAACTTCCGAGCTGTCAACATGACTTATTATCCATTTCAAAATGACTTTTTCAAAAACTTTCGAAATAGTGCATAACAGACTTATTGGCCGATAACTTTATGGAGATTTTTGTGGTTTTCCAAGTTTATGAATAACACTAACTTCAGCATGTTTCCATTTTGATTGAAAGTAGGATTGAGTCAAAATAGAAAGGGCCTTATCTGTAAGGTTTTTTAAAACCAAATTAGGAATGAGATCGTGGCTCGGAATTGTGCGTGGGGCCAGATCTTTAATAATTGATCTCAATTCAGATTTTGTGGCAAATCGAATTGGAGTTCTGCTGACATAAACGTCAAGTTAATGGTTTTTTTGAACACTTTTAACAAATTCAGAATCTAAACTATCATTTGGCTTAAAAGCACATTGAAAATGATCAGCAAATACGTCACACTTTTGAGAGTCACTTTAAAAGACTGAGTTATTTTGAGTCAAGGTAGGGATGAGGGAGCGAGTTCGCAAAAGGCGTTTCGTAGCTTGCCACATATTTGAATCGTTAGGATGAATGTCCGAAACATATTTTTCTATTCTATTTTTCTGTTGTAATTTTCTATTCTGTATTCATCCAATTCACGTTTTACACGCCTAGAAAGTTCATTCATTTTTATTTTGAGGAACGGCAGTCTGAGCCTCTGCCAGCTCCACCGCACTTGGTTTTTCTCATTAATTAGTCTCAATATTATTATTAGTGGTGGCTGAGAGTAAACAGTTTAATTTGTGCCAATAAGGTTGAGAGCTCATCTACTGCTATGTCAATATCAACAGAGAATTTAAATATTCTTAAATTTCTAGTTTATCATCAAGTTCTGAATAAAACACATCATAGTTAGTTTTTCCGTCAATTTAGCGAAGAAAAACAAAATACTTTAAAGTTTGACGACACTTAGAAGATTTCGATTTTGATAACGCTCTTCATGTTAGAGATTATAGTTTTGAAAGGTCTTAACAGTTTAAATACGTAGGAGTGACCATAGACCACAAGAATAGAGAAGAAATATAGATAAATGCCAAAATGTTACTTGGAAATAAATGTTATTGGGCTCTTAAAATATTGCTGAAAAGTAGGCTTCTGTCAATAAAAACCAAAGCAAAACTTTACAAGACTATAATACAACCGATAGTACTCTACGAATCAGAGACCTGGACAATAACAAAGAACCACGAAAAAAAAATTATAGGTTTTGAAAATAAAATTCTCAGAACTATCTATGGTCCCATCAATGAAAATGGTGTGTGGGAACTGAGGGAAATGTACATAGATCTGGACATAACATCCCGAATAAAGAGTAGGAGGCTAAGAGTAGGGGCTGTTCATGTAAGAGAAGAGAAGAAGATATAATGCTGAAAATGGTATTTGAGAATCTACCTCGAGGAGAGCGACCGCTAGGACGATCCAGGCTAAGATGGCAGGACCAGGTGCGAGGAGATGCAAGAAAGCTGAAAGCAGAGGCGGATTGGATGGCAGACAGGGAAAGATGGAGACTTGTTTGTGAGGCCAAAAACCTACAGAGGTTTGAGTGGCCACAGAGGTAAGGTATATGAGAAGTTTCATCAATATCTTTTGATAAATTTGAGAGTTAGTTATTTGCCTATTCTCCATAAGATTAACATGGGAGAGAGTATGCAGTTTTGCTGGTGTGAGGAACACTGAAAGTAGGTATTTCTAGCATAAACAGTTTTTATTTTAACCATTTATAACAAGTTTCATCAACATCCGTCCATAAATAAAGGAGTGTACCTATTCTCTATATGATTAACAAATAAAACCCCCGTCGCAGCAGACCTGCGTACTCAGCGAATTTCCAAATCAATAATATATGACAAGTTTAAAAAAAATCTGTCCATAAACATGAGAATTATTTGCCTATTCTCCATAAGATTAACATGGGAAAGAGTGTGCAGGTTAGCAGCTGTGAGGAACACTGAAAGTAGTCATTTATACCATAAATAATTTTTATTTTAACCAATTATACCAAGTTTCATCAACATCTGTCCATAAATAAAGGAGTTTGCCTATTCCCTATATGATTAATATGGGAAAAGAGTATGCAGGTTTGCTGCCAGGATTAACACATAAACTATGATTTTTAAGCATAAAAGGATAGTTCTCAACCACATGAAGCTAAATATCAAGTTTTATCCAAAAATATTGATTAATATGGGAAATATTAATTTTTCCCTATTTTCCATAAGATTAACATTGGAGCCCCACAATACAACGTACTGTGTTTAGATTTTTTAATATCTCGGTAACCGTTGGAGATAGAGAAAAACTTTAAGGAACTTAATTGTGTAGTTTTTTAAGCTAATTCCAATGGTGAAATATAAAATTAGAAATTTTTAAAAATTACATGTGAAAAACGCAAAAAACCCCATTTTGGGGTACAAAACCCCCCCAAACTACCCGTTCCCATTGACCGATATGTCTGGTTTACGAACTCATCCGAGCATTTGTAGGAATACACGTCTCTACCAAATTTGGTCTCGATCGGACCATTTTTACGAGAGTTATCGTGCTAACAGACACATATATATACATATATATATATATATATATATATATATAAAAATTTTAACGACTATTGTTTTTGGACTCTGGGCACCTAAAGAAGAAAAAATAACATGGTCCCGGGCTTAAGTCTCACCATGAGACCTACGGTAATAGCTTCTTCCCTATGGGAAATTCGCTAAAAAAGGAAAAAGCGTATGCAGGTTAGCTGCCATGATAAACACATAAACAACGATTTTTAAACATAAATGGATGGATCTCAATCACATGAAGCTAAATATAAAATTTCATCCAAAATACAACGTACTGCTGTGTTTAAATTTTTTGATATCCCGGTAACCGTTGGAGATAGAGCAAAACTTCAAAGAAACAAATTATGTAGTTAGTTTTTTAAGCTAACTCTAATGGTGAAATATAAAATTAAAAAAATACATATAAACAAAACATAAAAACAATATATAATTTTCTTAGTTAAAAATTACCCGTTCCAAATTTATCGATATGTCTGGATTACGAACTCGTCCGAGCCGTATATTACCAAATTTGGTCTTGATTGTACCATTTTTACGAGAGTTATTGTGTTCATAGACATACACACACACACACATATATATATAACATTTTTAACGACTATTGCTTTCGGCCTCTGGGCACTTAAAAACGAAATAATAACATGGTCCCGGGCTTAAGTCTTGCCATGAGACATACGATAATAGCTTCCTCCCGATGGAAAATTCGCTAAAATAAAAAAAGTTTACTATAAAAATGCCTACTTTAAGTGTTCTTCATAGCAGCTAAACTGCATACTCTTTCCCATTATGGAGAATAGACAAATTCTCTTTATTTACTACGGATACACCTGTTATTAGCGATTTTCCCATAGGGAAGAAGCTAGTAGGTCTCATGGTAAGACTTAAGCCGAGGACTATGTTATTTTTTCGTTTTCAGGTGCCCAGATGCCAAAAACAATAAACGTTAAAAATTTTTAAAATTTATTTTTTTAACGTTAGGAAAACAATATTTTCTCTAAAAGAACAGGGCTCAAAAATACACGTTATAACTTTTGGCGTCCTTTACTAATACAACCAATCGGGCTGCAAATTTACCAAAAGTTCCAGAACTTAACGGAAAACAAGAAATATCAGCTTTTGTATACCCTTTCAGATGATTATTTTATGTAAAATTAAAGAAATGTAAGATAACACAATTTTTATGGAAAATTTAAGGTCGAAAAAAGATTACATTTTATTTGATGTAAAAAACTTAGTTTTTTAACAACTATAAGAAAACATAATCTGAAGAGAAATTACAGAAATGAACATTTTCAGATTTTTTTACTTTTTAAATCTTTTTACTTCCGTTTTTATTTAGTTTTACAAATAATTTATTTTAGCTTTTAATAAGATACTAAGATTGGCAACACTGGAGAATTCAGAAAACCACCGGAAGCCAGCTGTTGAAACTCATTGTGGTCTAATTATTCTTTTTTAATGAAAAAGTGTTGATAAAACTACCAGATTCTACCATTTTTACTAACAGTAAGTATACTGATATGCACTTTATGGATTTTGTAATGGGAGTTCAAGAGCGGCTGTAATTGAGTACAGCAGAAGATTTCCTAATAGGCGTGTCCCTAATAGGCAACTATTTACGGATATTAATAATTGACTTACAGAAACAGGATATTTTGTTCAGGAATCAGCCTGGCGGAATAAATCAAATCCCAGGATGTTGAAGAAAACATCATAGAATCAGTTCAGCAAAGCCCAGGTACTAGTGTGAGAAAACTTTCAGGTCACTTTCAGCGCTTAATGTCTTCTACAAAAGTATGGGAAATATTAAAGAAAGAAAATTACTACCCTTATCATGTACAGAAAGTGCGATAATGTTATGAGATCACAGTTTTGTAGGGGTGGGTTTCACAAAACCGAGTTTTCACTACGCCGAGTAAGGCTAAAAATCTAATAAAAATCAAAATTTCACTACGCCGAGGTTTCACAAAACCGAGTATGTTATAAAATTCAACTGTTTCACTAAACCGAGTTTCACAAAACCGAGTAAGGGGCTGGGTACCGTCCGCTCTAGAAGTGAGTTCGCACCAAGAGCACGTCGGCCGGCAGGCCAACAACACGCAGTATCATGCGCTTTGAAGCCATTCACTGCCTGAAATCTTTGTAAATGACATTATTGATCTAATAATTTAAGCTACTTTATACTGTTTAATATATTATACAAAAATAAAATTGTCCATGGATGAATGTTAAAAAGAAAATTATAGAAAACAAGCTATGGCTTGCTTCTAAAGTGTTGTTAATTTCAATTAGACTCAAATTTTTATAACGTTCACAGTTATCTGTATGGCCTATTTTTTGGCTGTGAGGAAAGTCTTCCCAAAGATGAGACAGGTATTTTTCAAATAATTCCTTAGCAGAATTAAATTTCCAACAAATTACTATCATGCATTCCTTGAAAAACCTCAAAAAGGCTGCCAAACATTGTCTTAAAATAAGAAATTCGTAAAACCCCATTTTCAATGTATTTATTACGGAAATCATGTTTTATTACTTTTTCACCATAAATCCTAAAAAACGTCAAACTTTCACATTTTTTGGCAAATCTACAGGATGAAAGCATTCTAATGACATATTAATCAATGAAATTGGTCCAGCGCAAGCCTAGATTTAGTTGTACAAATTTTAACAAAAAAATTTCAGACTCAGTATTTCTTCAACGCAAAGAAATTTGTTGTATCTTTAGTTTTTTGTACATAACTTTTATATGGTGAGGAAATCGACCAAAGTGAATGGTGATTTTCTGATAGAGAATTAATCAAATGTATTTCTTATTTAAAACATGTTTTTTTTACTTTTTCACCATAAATACTAAAAAACCTCAAACTTTAATATTTTTTGGAAAATCTACATGAATGAAACCTTCCAACAACGCATTAATTATTAAAATCGGTCTTGTAGAACTCTAGATTTAGTTGTACAAAAATATCTTTAATTCAATATTTTTTCAACACGAAGAAATCGGTAGTAGCTTTGGTTTTTTGTAAATAACTTTTAAACGGAGAGGAAATCGACCAAAATGGATGGTGATTTTATGAAAGAGAATTAAATTTCCAACAAATTACTCTTATACATTCCTTGAGAAACCTAAAAAAGGCTGCCAAACATTGCCTTAAAATAATAAATTCATAAAACCCCATTTTCAATGTATTTCTTATGGAAAAAATGATTTTTAACTTTTTCACCATAAATACTAAAAAACATCAAACATTCATATTTTTTGGCAAATCTACAGGGTGAAAGCTTTCTAATGACATATTAATCAATGAAATTGGTCCAGGGGAACTCTAGATTTAGTTGTACAAAAATTTTTAAGACTGAATTATTATAAGAATAGATAGTAAACGAAAATAATTGTATACTCCAAAGCAGAAAAAAATTAGATTTTTTATAAGAACGATTTTTTTATTCAGAACAATTCAGTTTTTTCTTGCCTGTAAAAAATAGAACTTATCACAATAACAAGCTTTAAGTTATTGATAAAAGAAAATTTTCTGGAGATTACTATTCTCTGGAGATGATTGTATGCTCCAAAGCAGGCCCCTGTATACCCTGAATTTTAATCAATATTTTAAAAAAGGGTACTGCGTTTCAAATGTTTAGGAACTTGGTAACAATTAAAATATATTAATATATTAACGTCGAATAGCACTTGAAACAACATAGGATTTGTATTTAATACATTTTTGGGATCTTATGGTTTTAAAGAATCATAAAACTCTAAAAATTATTTTAATTCACAACATTTTATTAACTAAATGTATTAACTATTATTAACTTATCTTTATTAACTAAAATATAAACTATTAACTAGGTATTTATTATTAAATCTTCAATATAAATTATGTGTCACGCGTTATGTTCACTAGGACAGCGAGTGCCTGCAAAGCACGTAATACTGCACGCTATACAGGCTTCTACAGTCACTTCTAGAGCGGGCGGTACCCAGCCCCTTACTCGATTTAGTGAAACAGTTGAATTTTATAACGTTCTCGGTTTTGTAAAACCTCGGCGTAGTGAAATTTCGATATTTATTAGATTTTTAGCCTTACTCGGCGTAGTGAAAACTCGGGTTTGTGAAACGCTCCCTTTTGTAGATGGGTGGCAAGAAATCATCAGCCTACTAAGTTAATACTGTTTACAGACGAAGTTTAATTTACTAGGAATGGTGTTAATAATTGCAAAAACATTCATATTTGGGCCAAAGAAAACCCACTCGGTACAGTAGAGACACATACATGTTCAACAAAGAGTCTCAGTAAATGTTTGGTGCGGTCTACTCAATGACAGGCTGATTGGACTTTTCAATTTAGATGGGTCACAAAATGAACACCATCCTATTTACGGTTTCTACAATATATTCCTCCAGAGCTTCTTAAAGATATCCTCCTTCAAATTAGGCGAAATATGTATTATCAAAATGATGGAGACCCCACATAGAACACGTAACGTGGTACAGTGTTTACATGACCACTTCGTCCCAAACATTATTGCTTACCATGTACCAGTGCATTGTAGCCACCCACGTCACCAGACCTGAACTCTATGGATTTCTTCCTGTGGGGTCACATGAAGACAGAGGTGTATAAGACAAAACCACGAACAAGAGAGGAGCTGTTTAGAAGGATCATGAATGTCGCACAGAAAATAAAATGCAATCCCAACATGGTACAAGCAGCAAGATCTTCCCTGTTGAAGCGGGCCAGACTTTGCCGTGGTCAAGATAGATGGCACTTCGAAAACTACCAAAAATAGTGTATAATATTTATAAATAATTTTATGGGTCATGTTTCTTCAGATAATGTTTTCTTAGTTGTTAAAAAATTAAGTTTTTTTATATAAAATAAAATGTAATCTATTTCGACCTTAAATTTTCCATAAAAATTGTGTTAACTTACATTTTTTAAATTTTACATAAAATAATCACCTGAAAAGGTATACAAAATCTGATATTTTATTGTTTTCCATTAAATTCTGCAACTTTTGGTAAAGTTGTAACCCAATTTCTTGATTGGTTGTATTAGTAAAGGACGTCAAAGGTTATAACGTATATTTTTGTGCCCCGTTCTTTTAGGAAAAACTTTGTTTTAAACAGATTTTTCTCAGCAATACTCATTTTTTTGTACAAAAAAGCAATTAAATCTCATTCTCATTTAAATTTAATATTCTATCCATCTATTGAAGTTTTGTCAAAATATTTGATCAATTTTGAATTCCAGAGGTAAAAATGTACATTAGATACACAAACAAAATAAAAAATCACATTTTTAACCATAACTATGAAACATAACATTTTTCCTTGTTTTAACCCAGAGAACATATTTCCGGAGTTTGTCAGGGTTGCTGGGAAACACCCTGTATATGGAAGTTTTGTCAAAATATTTTATCAATTTTGCATTCCAGAGGTAGAAATGTAAATTAGATCCACAAAAACTAAAAATCACATTTTTAACCATAGCTATAAAACAAACTATACGTTTACGAAACATTTTTCCTTGTTTTAACCCAAGGAACATATTGCCGGAGTTTGTAAGGGTTGCCAAGAAACACCTTGTATATGTGTCTGTGAACACGATAGATAACTCTTGTGAAAATGGTCTGATCGAGACCAAATTTGGTAGCCATGTGTTCCTACATTTTCTCGGACGAGTTCCTAATACAGACATATCGGTCAATGGGAACAGGTAGTTTGGGGGGATTTTGTACTCAAAAATTGGGTTTTTTGCATTTTTCATACGTAATTAAATATTTTTCAATTTTATCTTTCACCATTAGAACCAGCTTGAAAAACTACACAATTTATGTCTTTGCTTAAACTTATTTAAGTTTTGCTCTATCTCCAACGGTTACCGCGATATTAAAAAATCTAAACACAGTACATTGTATTTTGGGGCTCCAATTTTAATCTTATGGAGGGTAAGGAAAAATTTATATTTAACTTATCAATCTATATTCTTGGATGAAACTTGATATTTAGCTTCATGTGGTTGAGATCCATCCATTTATTCCTAAAATCATAGTTTATGTATTTATCATGGCAGCTAACCTGTATACTCTTTTCCCATGTTAATCATATGGAGAATAGGTAAACTGAGTTTACCTATTCTCCAGGAGTTTACTAAACTCCTTTATTTATGGGCAGATGTTGATGGAACTTGACGTACCGTATATTATTATTATATTATTAATTTGTAAATTTGCTGAGTACGTGAACAATAAATAATAATTAATAAATGTATTTCACTACTAAAAGCTATCTAAAACACAAAAATAAACACTGTTAACAAACTTGTTGTACAACAATGGCAGACAGCAGCACGACGATAGACGATGTCTTTTAGGAAAAAATAATATTGCATTAAAGTTGCCTGCAAACAGAGTAAGACACTGATAAACTCAAAGACAAAAAATTGATATTTTAGAATCATAGCCTCCCAATGATATACATATTGTAATGTCTTTCACTTAGTTTTGATTTAATACAATAGATGAAACCAGTACACAACAGTCGGCAAAAACATTGCTGGAAAATTGTAGAAATGACCCTATTGGTAAAAATATCACTGATGAATGCTGCTAGGGTTAACTCCGTCCAAGATGAGAAGAGATGTGGAAACGAAAGGAGTGTAAATAAGGAGTAACGGAAGGAGTATGTGGAGGAATAGAAGAAGATAGAGAGGCATAGTGAAAACCGAGAGATAACCATAACAGAGGAAAATATATATGTATATATGGTATAAGTATAAGGAAATATGAGGAAAGATAATGTAAGTCAAGGATTTATCAAACACAAGAAAATTATTTTTAATGTCGTTTAACAATGTGAGAGACAAAAATAGATTTAAGATAACATTTGAGTCTAGTATCTGTAATGATCAGGCTTGAATGGGCCCTCCTGAGGAATTCCGAGGTAGGAAGCTTGTTCTACTGACAGTTTGGTCAACTTTACACCAAGATGGTCCAAGTGTAAAGCAGCCACCTCCTCATCCAGCTGAAAACCAATATAAGCAGTTGTATAAGTTATGGAATGACAATCTGAACTTCGTCATCGGAATAAGTTATTGTGCATGTTGTTCAGTTGATAAACACAATTCGTATAGGCTAACAGTGATTAGGCATGTGCTAGAATGTTGGAAACTACTGTTTTTTTATGTACAGATTTTAAGATGTTGGTTTTGAGAAACAGCTATTAAGGCAGACAAAATTTCCACCTTTCGATTTTTTAACATATTTTGAAAAAGCATGATTATAAAATCAATATTAACAGACGAGCGACCACTGTTATAAATATTCAAATTAATTCCTATTCAAATTCAGAACATGAATTAAAAATCCAAACAAATGACAAAACGTTCGAAATGTGAAATATACAAAAAAGAAACTAACTTGATTAGCTAATGCGCACATCCATGTCAAGTAATTACATTGAGACCTAATCTGTAGTCCCTTAGATGCCATTGACTGTTGAGCTATTAATTAAGTCGCTGCTAAGGAACATGTCAGCTTTCGTCAGTAACAAGACTCCCAAGATTGTGCAACAATCATCTTACAATAATTTCTCATTCATACTTGACTTAAAATAGTTGAGTAGGTGGCTATATCAAAAAGGTAAGTAAAGATTACAAAAAGGTAACTAAGCAAGTTAAAAAATGATTTTACATAAAGACTTTAGACTAATTTTCTGTGGCTTTCAGCCATTTATATTGTGTATTACATTAAGAGTTTAGACACTATGCGCCTTCTTTTACTCAGTTTCTATTAGAACAATGTTAAATTTAAATAATAATTGCTATGATGATTTCTATCATAAAATCTTGTTCTTGTTGTCTTTTGAAAGAGGTGTTATAATATTTTAATATTTAGCAATCTGCAACAGATATTTTACCTTCTTAGGCAGCATGTGAACTCCGAGTGGGTACTTGTCAGACTTGGTCCACAGCTCTATTTGTGCCAAAACCTGGTTGGTGAAGGAGTTGCTCATAACAAAGGAAGGGTGTCCCATCGCACAGCCGAGGTTGACTAGACGTCCTTCAGCCAGCACAATTACATGTCGGCCATTACTGAGTGTATACCTGTCCACCTGTGAAATCATACTCGACTTTAGACAACTAATTACTTTATCATATATTTTCATTTTAAAATTTCAAAAACAATAATAATCGCTAATCCAAATGAAACCCTGATTGGCACTTGATATTCAAAGTACAAAAACTGGGAACAGCTAAATGAAACTGTCACACTGCAGATAATAATATAAACACCCCTTAGTGAAATTTGGTCTTTTTTATAGGAGCCATAAAAGTATGGCTTTGTGCCTGCAGTAGCACATAATTAAACCAAAAGAGGCAGCAGCCAGTTTAGAGATTTAGATAGACCTCGTCAAAGAAAATTTGGCTACCTCAACATTACCAATTTTAAGTAACTCTACATTAAAAGAACAGGATATTATTTCTTTGCTTAGTTTCAACTTTCCAATATATCTTACTTAAGTTAACTATGCCTAAGTCCAAACAGTTGGTCTAATGAGGATAGTTTCCTTAGCCACGGAGGATGAGGTAAATGCTCAATAAATAGTGATGTACTACTTCAACCTAGCTGCCCTGGCAAGGTAATAAGTAGAGGTGTGCGGATATCCGAAAATTCGGTTCGGATTCGGATCGGATATCCGAAACCGATCCGAATGTATTTAAGATGGATATCTTAAATACATTCGGATATTTATCGGATCGGATCATCTGATCCGATCCGATAAATATCCAAATTTTCGGATAGACTGTATAATACAGCAATTTGAACAAAAACGAGATTTTCGTCGAGTTAATACCCGCGAAGCTGGAATAATTTTTGATTAAACCTTGATAAGACGACGAAATTACGTAGTCTTTCATCAAAACAATGTCGTTGACTGGTAGACGCGATACACTTATAGCGATTCGAATGACGAATGCAGATGACGAAATTACGCAATTCATATCCAATCGGAATGTAAGAACGTCATTGGGCGGTCCAAGGATGCGGTATGATTATTCGATTCTTCAACTACGCATTTAAGTAACCGTAAGTTCAACACGATATTGCATTTTGAAATACAAAGCATAGCGTCATCGATAGTTGCACCGAGTATCAGATTGCGGTTTGATATTGTTCCATATAAAATTTCATTTCGGCTACGAAAAAACTTGAATTGTTGATTTAATGTTACTGGTAACAAACCATCATAATAACTCGTTTTGCGACAGGGTTTCCGGCAAAAATAATACTACTTCATTCTGATCGTCTACGTAGACGATCAATTGTTTAGTTATCGCATTCTCAACTACTCCGGGTTTGAGCAATACGATAAAGTGTTGCCAAATTTACATTTGGCCTATTTCGTCGTTCAGTGTTCACATAACCAACAAATTTTCCACTTGTTTTCAATCTACATTTTATCTTTGTTAAATGAATTTAAGCGTTATTAGTTTTACATTTTTAGATAATTTTAAGATGAATAACTAACTAGATTACGACGAGGTACCATAATTTCACGGGTTTCAATATTGTTACACAGCCGATCGGGGTATTTTATCTGCCAAATATTCCAACTCTGCGCCTGCGCACAGGCCTTTGTTTGATAGCAGCTGCTATCAAACGATCTGCCGATACGCAGATAGCCGATGGCATCGAGCCAACGGCGTCTGTCAAATCTTAATTCTTTGTGAATGGTGATTTGTTTTTATCATTGTAATAAATAAAATAATTGAATCGTGAAATAAAATTGAGAATTAGTTGATTATTAGTAGAATGAATTGATGAATTAGTAGAAAGTTGATGTCATTTAATGGCGAATTATAAGGTTTCTGTTGATTTAATTTGTGAATTACGCCATATTAAAATTTGTTACTGGTAATTGTTATTTTGTAAATTTGTATTTATTGATGGAATAAACTTATTATTATTATTAATTTTAAATGCAGTGAAGTAACAATTTTAGTTTTGTTGTTCATCCTATGAAGATTTTATGATTTTTTTATGTAAGCTTACCATTTAATAATTTTGATAACATTTTATTGATTTGTTCCTAATTTATTCTTAGATAAGTCTGATTTCACTTTTTTATTGCGAGTATCCGAATCCGAAAACTATCCGATCCGAACCCAAACTATCCGATCCGGATCCGATCCGAATCTGAGCTATCCGATCCGAAAAAATAATTCACTATCCGCACACCTCTAGTAATAAGGTAAGAATTAACACACAGGACCTTTCCCATCTACCTCACCCGTCTGGCCCGTCTTTAACCTTTTCCCTGGGTTAGCTTGATCATAAGAGATTTTCCTTCCTTCCATCGGTAAGTATAAAATTAACGTACGTACTAAATAAAGTAACTAATACAAGTACTAAATAAAGTAACTAAAACAAGTACTAATAAAGTAACGTACTAACGTACGTAGTAATAGACGTGCAGTTTGGCACAATCTATGACTCTTAAGATTTTCTTTCTTTTCTATGATTTTTGTTGGTAAAATCAAAATATTTCAAAATTACACAACTAAAAAAAATATTTTAAAATTTAACATAGACTAAATTCCGTACAACAGATCATTGTTAAATAAACTTATTTTTAGATGGTTGATATTCATGTTTTTAAAACTTAAAAGTTACTGTAGAACTTTTTACATTTAAATTCTTGGTTTTTTCAATGTTCATAAAAATGTTGTATCATTACTAAAATTTCTGACTGGCAAGCACAAGTCACAAGTCATGATGGCGAACCTGAGGTTTTATGTTGATCTTCTCTTTGGCATTTTTCTCCAACCATGAGACATCAATTTCACAATCAAAATGTCCGATGTTACAGATAATTGATTCATCTCTCATGGAAAGGAAGTGTTTCTCTGTAATAATGTTTTTGCATCCCGTCGTCGTTACAAAGATCTGACCCTCCTTAGCTGCCTCATCCATTGTTGTTACCTGCAAATTAATACTTTAATGAACTTGCTGTAAGTATTGGATAATAAATGTAAATAACAATACATTAAAACTTACTAAATACAAACTATTTAAGTAAATTCGAAAGCGGAAGATAAATTAATTATGAATCAGTAGGATTTGTAACCTAGGTCTTGAGAAAACTACCGGCATCTGAGAACAGATGAAAAAATATTGGTAGGAATGATCTATTTTTGCGAGTATTGGAATCTGAGATATCCGATGCAAATTAAACCAGAAAAAAATCACTATTTGTACACTTCTAATTGTAAATATTTGGCATTTGAAGTATGTATTAGCTTACGACGCCTGAAATTAAAGGTCGGCACAGCTTTATTTTCGGAACAAACTTGTTACAGTACAAGCCCGATTTAATATTTTTAAGGTTTTAAATTATCCTTTAATTTTTATTTTTGTAAATTATTAACTAACCATTTTTATAGGATGCCAAGGGTATTTCAATTTACTTTTCTGATAATAGAATAAGAATGAATAGTGTAAGAAAATTGTGTATATATCTCATATTTCATTGTGTATCAATTTTAACTTTTTACAAATTTCCAATAAGAAAATAAGCTGTTATTGTACTTTAGATGGTATGTTTTCACATATTCCGCTCAGTTTTTGCAAGCATCGAGTATCAAAGTCTGATAAATATTTGATCCTGAGGAGTCCCACTTAAAGACTTACCTCTAAATTACAAAATCAGATTTTTTTCAACTGTGACGAATTTGTACCAAAAACAAAAGTACAAAACTTTTTACTGTACCGACATGGAAATTGTTTGTACCACAGACACCAACATGAAATATGATATGGCATATCTCACCTCATACCCCTCCATGGAGGCTTGAAGGGCATTAATGGGATCAATTTCAGTCACAATGACTCGTCCACCGAATGCTCTCAAACTCTGCGCACAGCCCTTGCCAACATCTCCGTAGCCCGCAACCACACACACCTTCCCAGCCAACATTATATCAGTTGCTCGCTTGATGCCATCTATCAGCGACTCTCGGCATCCGTAGAGGTTGTCGAACTTACTCTGAAATCCCAACTTAACTTTATATTCTGATGTAGACTGATTTTTAATGTGAGAAAAGATACAAGTATAGCTAGAGTGAAATGCCTATTAACTTTCTTCCTGACACATGCTTTCATTCATTCATTCAGATATCTTTTTTTAATTATATTATATATATATTTTTTATATTTTTATTATATTATTATATTTTTTATTATATATATATATATATATTATTCATCATACACAAATACAATATATATGAATGCCGTCACAATAGCCTACATCTATGAAAAAGACTAAAACTAATTAAAATATTTAAAATATAAAATAGTTTTAAAACATCAACATTAAAATATTTATAGTACAAATTATTTACAAGTAAAACATAAACATTCAAATATTTAAAATATAAATGTATTAAACAAAAGAAAAAAAAACATCAACAATTAAACTTTTTAACGACTTTGTAATATTCACCAAAGGAGTAAATGGGGTGTTCGATTAAAAATGTGAACAAATCTCTTTTGAACCTGCCTCCTTCAGAATGTTTTATGAAAGGAGGCAGACAGTTAAAAAACTTTGTACCTGCATATAAGGGTTGTCTTGAAAAAAGTTCTGTCCTATGTTTTCCAATTATATAATTTTCCTGATTTCTTGTGTTATATGCATGCTGATCCTTTGATTTAGAAATTTTTAGTTTATTTTTATTCATGTATAGAATAGTTTGATAAATGTACATATTATAAACGGTTAAGATTTTGAGTTCTCAAAGTTCTTAAGTTCTTTCACAAATCATTTCATGTGATCATTAATTAATAAATTCAATACATTATTTCCTAAAGACAGCTGGGTTCTACATCTAATTAACAGAAAGCAGACAGTAAACACTTATCTTTGTTTTGAGTTATGTTTAATTTAGTTCTCAGTAGTACAGTGCATTCATCAGAAATAGTCTAACTTCAGCATCACCATGATTTTAGCGAATTTCCCATAGGGAAGAAGCTGTTACCGTAGGTCTCATGGCAAGACTTAAGCCTGGGACCATGTTTTTCATTTTTAGGTGCCCAGAGACCAACAACAATAATCATATATATATATATATATTATTTAAAAATTAACAATTTAGGGCTACTTTTAGCAATATAATAAATAATAAAACAATTAGTACCCTTTTTTCATTCTTTAATGGCCTATAAAGAATGAAGTCGAACACTTTTAGTTTGTCGACCATTTTTATAAGAGTTATCGTGTTCACAGATATATATATATAATTATATGTACATGGTGTTTATTAAAGTCGGGGACAAACTTCGAGGGGTGACAGTAGGCTACTCATCAAAATAAACAAAAAATTTCCTATAAATATATGTCAAATAAACGGTACCAGTGAACTGACACATACTTTCTCCCTTAAGTAAGTTCAAGAAAGACAATCGGTAATGAAACTATCATGTTCTTCAAAGTTCATCTAAATAAATACCATTTAATAATTTATTGTTTCATAAATAATCATCCCATTTCTGAAAATAAAATCAAGAGAGACAAAGTTAAATTAACTGTTCGAACTGTGTGGGGGGAAACACCACCCCCCCCCCAACAGTAATACCAAGCTTTTTTGAGTTGGTTCTGTTGGGTGATTTGACCTTACGCTTCATACTAAGTTTCATGGAAAACGGTTAAAAAATAAGGAAGAAATTGATATTTTAATATTCTCCATAAGAATAACATTGGACGCTTACATACGAAGAAGAATAACAAGAAGAATAACATCAGACAACGTACTGCGTTTATCTTGGACAGTAAATTTAACTTTTCTCTGGAACCGTTAGTCGAAGACAAATAATTCAAAATACTAATTTGTTTAGTTTTTTAAGCGGGTTTCAATGGTGCCAGTCAAATTGTAATTTACTTTTAATGTTTTTGCTGAAAATTTAAAAATTAGATTTTTTTGACATTTAAAAGCCCATAACTTTTGAACCGTCATTTTTACAGACATGCGGGTGGTGTCAAATTATTTATTACTCTGGGCACTATAAACTATCAAATTTTAATCAAAATCGTTAGAGCCGTTTTTGAGAAATTTGGATTTTTCACGGTTTTTAAGGGTTTTTAGGGGTGAACTACCCTTAAAAAACAAAAATTCAAAAAAATGAAAAAAACGCCTGGAGATACGGTGACTATATATATACATGCCAAATTTCATCTAAATCGGACCAACGGGGTAGGCTGTGGCACTGTACACATCCAGACACACACACACACACACACACACAGACACACGGACGGACAGACATCACGTCAAAACCCACTTTTTTGGATTCAGGGGACCCCAAAACGGATATATCCACCCTCAACTCAAATTCGAAAATTTTGACGAAAACAATACTTTCTCCATATACTATGTATAAGGGGAGAAAGTAAAAATCCTTCGTTTAGCTGGTAGCTGCCATTTTGTATTTTATACAAAAACGTTATATATCAAGAATTATTTAAGATTATTAATTAACATATTTAACTACTAAAACCTACATATATAAAACACAAAGATAAACACTGTAAACAAACTTGCATAACAATAGTAGACGGTAGCTGACGACAGACGATAACAGACACCTTTTAGGAAAATATAATATTGCATCAAAATTGTCTGCAAACAGACACTGATAAACTCAAAGACACATAAATCGTTTAGAATCTTAGCCTTCCAATGACATAAATATTGCAAGTTTTTAACTTAGTTTTGTTTTAATATAATAGTTGAAACCAGTACACGACTGTCGGGAAACATTTTGCAAGAAAATTTTTGCAAACACCCTGTCGGTAAAAATATTACCGACAAAGTATAAAAGCGACGCTTTTGGGGTTAAACTCAACTAGATCTTTTTGAAAGTCTATGATAAGAATAGTAATTTGAATATTAAAATTAATTAAAATATTAAATTTTTTGCTAGTTCGAAACTTAGGGTACTTTGACAGGGACAGAGCCAAAATGTCAAAGAGCATGGTCACGATATTTTTTCACAAAAATATAGCCGATCAATGCCATATTTACCAGAACTAGATGTTTTGTTTTTTAGAACACCCAAACTTTTTAACACATACCTTTCACCCCTCCTCTACCTATTACAATGCCCTGATTTGACCATGTTTGTTGACCAGCAGGTCGTGTGTTTGAGTAGTAAGTCACGAAATCATCGGTCATAAAGTTAGCTTAGATAGTTTTGTCAAACTAAGCTGTGCTGTTTCTGTGTAAATTAGTGGTCTGCGGTGCACCGAAAAAATCAGTACGGTACAGTCCAAGCCTTGTACCCAACTTCCTATAAATATATGAATTTCTTCTTTTCTTCGTTTTCTTAACTGTACTTGTAACTGTACAGTACAAGAATTTTTTCGGTACAAGTTCGGTACGGTACAAATAAGTTAAAATTAAGTCACTATCCAGTTATACTATTCCAGTGGTATCCAGTAGGTTGCCATCATATATAACTATGGAACATCTTACAACTATGTAAAAGTAAAAGTTTTCCATAAGAAATACATTGAAAATGGGGTACTAATTTCTTATTTTAAGGCAATGTTTGGCAGCCTTTTTGAGGTTTCTCAAGGAATACCTAAAAGTAATTTGTTGGAAATTTAATTCTCTTTCAGAAAATCACCATCCACTTTGGTCAATTTCCTCTCCGTTTAAAAGTTATTTACAAAAAACCAAAGCAACTATCGATTTCTTTGTGTTGAAAAAATATTGAATTAAAGATATTTTTGTTCAACTTTGTACATCTAAATCTAGAATTCTACTAGACCGATTTTAATCATTAATGCGTTGTTGGAAAGCTTCATTCATGTAGATTTGTCAAAAAATATGAAAGTTTGATGTTTTTTAGTATTTATGGTAAAAAGTTTTTGCTGTCTTTTTTGAGTTTCTCAAAAGATTCAAAATAGTAATTTGTAGGAAATTTATTTCTTTTTCAGAAAATCACCATCCACTTTAGTAGATTTCCTGACCGTTTAAAAGTTATGTACAAAAAACCAAACCTACCACCAATTTAATTGCGTTGAAAAAATACTGGGTTAGAGATAAATTTGTTCAACTTTGTACTACTAAATGTAGAGTTATACTAGACCGATTTTAATTGAATTGAAATTGAACTGAATTGATGTGTAGTAGGCAAACTTCATCCATGTTGATTTTCAGTAAATGTGAAATTTTTACTATTTTAAGAGTTATAGAGAAAAAGTAAAAAAAACATTTACATCTTTAAAACAGTTAATTGGGTTTGACGTGAGTTGACATGGAGATAAAAAAAATGAAAATAAAACACAACAAAATAGTGTGACTAAAAAATCACTCAAAGAGGATGCAACTTCTTCAACCTGCAAACGTGGTCGTCCAGTAAATCATAAAAAAAACATTAACTGGCAGACGTGAGTCAAAAGATAATCGGTAAAGGGGAAAAAGGATAGTGACGTAAATAAAGTTTTACAACCCATCATTTCAGTGCCTGAGGCCTTAAAAGTTATAAACAATGAGAACGAAATAAAATTACACCCATGTGGCAGTCTTAGTGAGGTTTGTAAATTTTGTGGTGCTAAACACTTTGTCGGAGAACGGCCTGCTGATAAAATGTCTTCTAAATGCTGTTCAAAAGAAAAAGTTATATTAGAACGGATTCAAAATGCATTATTAATTGAACAGCTAATGACTAACAATTTTTATTCCGATAACTTTATGTCCAATATTCGTTCTATTAACAGCTCGCTATCTTTTGCTTCTATGGGAGCGCAAATAGTTTCTCCTTCAAGTCATGGACCTTATTGTTTTAGAATTAATGGCGCTATTTATCATTGTGCTGGTACATTACATCCTGAAAATGGAGAGCAGCTTAATATGCTCATCTGTATATACTTGATCCTGATGAGGCTACAGCTGAAAGAATGAAAATCAAAGAAAACTCTGGAAGCAATGCACATTTACTACAAATATTCAATCATATTCATATTCAAATATTACAAATATCATTCATGTCAATGTATAATCCATTTGCAGAAGCATGTAAAATGATGTATGAAGTAGAGCAAGAATGCATGCATGACTCATTAATGAATAACACTATTTCATCTTATGTGACAATGGCTATCATTCAGGACCGAAAAACTGATGAAAGAAGATATAACTCTGCAAAATGTAATATGGTTGCTGTTACTTTCGAGAACATGGATGGCGAACCACCTCTGCTCCGTGATTTACTGATTCATTGTCGTCCTAACAACACAATCAATAAGAGAAGAACTCAGAGAATTAGCATTTAGGACCCAAATTTGGAACCAATGGTATATCCTATATTCTTCCCATATGGCGATCAAAGTTGAGGAATTAACATTCCATTGAAAGATAAGCCATCATGTCTCCAAAAATATTAAAAATAAAGCTTCAAATCCAAGAACCAGAGTCACTCATTTGCAATGTTATCAATATCGACTTTCTGTACGTGATGAATTTAATCCTTTATTGAATGGAGGAAAACTCACACAACAATATATTGTTGATGTCTACACCGAAATTGAGGCAAATAGATTATATTTTATTCAACAGAATCAATCTCAACTGAGAATTGAACAGTACAAAGATTTAATGGACCAGATTTGTTTGTCAGAAGACAATGAACTATTTCTCCCTGGAAAGCCATTCATTTTGCCATCAACATTTCAAGGAAGTCCACGAAATATGATGCAAAACTACCAAGACGCTACGTCAATAGTGAGGAACTATGGTAAACCTGATATTTTTATTACAATGACCTGTAATCCTAAATGGGAAGAAATAATACAAAATTTAAATAGATATTCTGTTGAAAATCGACCAGATTTAGTTTATAGAGTTTTCCAATTGAAACTAACAGAACTTATGGATGACATAAACAAAATACCCCCTTCGCAGCAGACCTGTGTACTCAGCGAATTTCCAAATCAATAATATAATAATAATATATGAGTTTTATAAAAATCTGTCCATAAACATGAGAATTATTTGCCTTTTCTCCATAAGATTAACATGGGAAAGAGTGTGCAGGTTTGCTGTTTTGAGGAACACTGAAAGTAGGCTTTTCTACCACAAGCAATTTTTATTTTTAACATTTATACCAACTTTCATCAACATCTGTCCATAAAAAAAAGAACCTATTCCCTATATGATTAACATGGGAAAAGAATATGCAGGTTTGCTGCCATGATAAACACATAAACTATGATTTTTAAGCATAAACGGGTGGGTATCAACAACATGAACGTAAATACCAAGTTCAATCCAAAAATATTTATTGATATGGGAAATATTAATTTTACCTTATCCTCCATAAGATTAACATTGGAGCCCCAAAATACAACGTACTGTGTTTAGATTTTTTAATATCTCGGTAACCGTTGGAGATACAGAAAAACTTTGGGAAACTTAATTGAGCAGTTTTTTAAGCTGATTCTAATAGTGAAAGATTTAATTTTTAATTTTTAAAAATTACATGGGAAAAATGCAAAAACCCCATTTTTGGGGTACAAAACCCCCCCAAACTACCCCTTCCGATTGACCGATATGTCTGGATTACGAACTCGTACAACCAAATGTAGAAATACACATTTCTACCGAATTTGGACTTGATCAGACCATGTTTACGAGTGTGTTCACAGACACATATATATAAATTTTAACGACTATTGTTTTTGGTCTCTGGGCACCTAAAGAAGAAAAAATAACATGGTCCCGGGCTTAAGTCTCGCCATGAGACCAACGGTAATAGCTTCTTCCCTATGGGAAATTCGCTAAAACATGTATTTGGCATAGCAGTAGGCAATATACATGTAATTGAGTTTCAAAAAAGGGGACTACCCCATGCTCACATCCTACTGATTTTAAAAGAACAAGATACTCCAAAATTACCAGAACACATAGACCAAATTGTATCAGCTGAATTGCCAGATAAAGACACATATCCTAATTTACATGCAGCTGTTACAAAACACATGATTCATGGACCCTGTGGTGAGTGTAATTTTAACTCGCCGTGTATGAAGGAAAATAAATGTACTAAGAACTATCCTAAATCCTTTCAAAATGAAACTTTAGCTAACAAAGATGGATACCCTCTATATCGCCAAAGAAATAATGGTAATGATGTGTCTGTGAGAAATAAATTAATGCATGGGTGGTTCCTTATAATCCATATCTTTTGTTAAAATACAGCTGTCATATCAATGTAGAAGTTTGCGCTACAATCAAAAGTGTGAAATATCTTTTTAAATATGTGTATAAAGGGCATGATTGTGCAAATGTACGTATCACAGAAAGGAACTCAAATTCTGATGAAATACAATACCCCCGTCGCAGCAGATCTGCGTACTCAGCGAATTTCCAAATCAATAATATAATAATAATATATGACAAGTCTGTCCATAAACATGAGAATTATTTGCCTATTCTCTAAGATTAACATGGGGAAGAGTGTGCTGTGAGGACCACTGAAAGTGGTCATTTCTACCATAAATAATTTTTATCTTAATATTTATACCAACTTTCATCAACATCTGTCCATAAATAAAGGAGTTTGCCTATTCCCTATATGATTAATATGGGAAAAGAGTATACAGGTTTGCTGCCATGATAAACACATAAACTATGATTTTTAAGCATAAACGGGTGGATATACCTCAACCACATGAAGCTAAATATTAAGTTTTATCCAAAAATATAGATTAATATGGGAAATATTAATTTTTCCCTATCCTCCATAAGATTAACATTGGAGCCTTACAATACAACGTACAGTAGAACCTCGCTAATCCGTCACCTGCGGGACCGGGGGTATGGTCGGAACAACAAAAAGGTCGGACTATCAGAGGAACTTGTATATTAACATAAAAACAAACTTAAACTGTATTTTGAAAAAAGAATATTGCATCAAGATTTTATAAAAAGCTACTGTACTGATGAACGCTACAGAAAGCATAAAAAAATTAAATAAATAAATTATTTAATAACAATATCGTACAAAAAGTGTCCATTATGTACTTACAGAGTATGCTGTAGTGACGAGAAAGCATAACACTACAATACTGTTCAATACTGTACGTGGCCTAGGTACAGTTGCTGCATCATGTAGCCTAGACGTTACGCTATACACACTATGCATTACTGTATGAATATAAAAAAGAATATAAAACACAGTTCAGGAATGTTTTGCAGTAGGGTCAAATATATTGTAAAACACTGTATGTACTGCATTAAACACTTAATCTACAAATGAATAATCCAAACACAATAATTGTTTTAAAGAAATCACAAAACATTTACATGTTAAAATTCACTGTCTAATACTGTGCAGTATTGTATTTAATTTTGTTCCGGTTGAAAAAATTATGCGATATTCTTCTGCTTGGCAGACGACAACCTCGCCTTTGCTGCAGCATTCGTCCATTTTCGAACCCACAAAATGCTACTCTGACTGAAATACACACCCGCGATGTCACCTGTCGATGCGTCATCGACAGGTTTCAACTTGAACGGAGTTACGAAGTAAACAAATGCTGTAAATTTCCGCTAGCATGGTCGGACTAAGCGAGGAGAATGCCGCCGAGGACGAATTAGCGGGAGTCTGTTGTACCGACGGGCACGGTCGGACCAACCGAGGAGTCGGACCATCGGAGGTCGGACTATTGAGGTTCTACTGTACTGTGTTTAGATTTTTTAATATTTCGGTAACCGTTGGAGATAGAGAAAAACTTTAAGGAACTAAATTGTGTAGTTTTTTAAGCTGATTCTAATGGTGAAAGGTAAAATTGAAATTTTTTTTAATTACATATGAAAAAAGCAAAAAACCCAATTTTTGAGTACAAAACCTTTTGTATTTGCATTTGTAGGAATACATGTCTCTACCAAATTTGGTCTTGATCGGACCATTTTTACGAGAGTTATCGTGTTCACAGACACATATACATGTACTAGCTTACTCGTCGCGCATTGCTGCGATGTACGTAACAAATTTATTAGAATAAGGATCGTTTGCAAATATTAAACATAATATAATTATTACTTTTTTTTAATTCCAGGGTTTTTATGCCTAGTCATGTATAAGAAATGCATTAAACTCATAAAAATTTGAAACAGATCATACCTTACCCTGTTCACCTCATTTGCCATCTTATAACCTGGTAAACACACACTCTCGCATGCATGCATGCATGCCAGTGTATAGTATGTTAATAAATTAATATATGTAGATTGTAACTTAAATTAAAAATAATAAAACACTTTTTTCCAAAGTGATAATTTAGTATACTGCCATGCATTTCATTATTCTAAGGCTTTTTTGTACACAATATATTTTGTTTGTCCATTTGGGGCGTACACATATAAGTTAGATGGTTTTCCCACACGGGAACATGCAACATATAACTGTCTATGTGCGAAACATGGGTTTTCAAGGTCTGGTCCACAAACTTGTAGCGATTGTCCTTGCGACTTGTTTATCGTCAGAAGAAAAAATAACGTGGTCCCGGGCTTAAGTCTCGCCATGAGACCTAAGGTAATAGCTTCTTCCCTAAGGAAAATTCGCTAAAAGCACTTAGATAGTAGATATGTGAGTGCACCAGAAGCCATGTGGTGAATACTTGGAAATTACATGCACAAACAATTGCAAACTTGGGATAAAACTTTAGCCGAAGCAATCAAATTCAGCATGCCTGAACATTTAAGGGACTTATTCTCATATATTCTAATATTTGCTTCCCCATTTAATGCTAAGGTATTATTTGAAAAATACCTGTCTCATCTTTAAGAAGACTTTGCACGCAGCTACAAAATAGGCCATACAGATAACTGTGAACGTTGTAAACATTTGAGTCAAATTGAAATTAACAACACTTTAGAAGCAAGCCATATAGCTCTTGCCTTAAATACAATCGCCCAATGCCAGCAAATGATGTCCTACCAATCAACCATACTGATATCTATGATCATGAGTTAGAGAAAGAAAAAAGCAAAGAAATGATAAATGATTTGAATACTGAACAAAGTCAGTGTTATGACAATATAATTGCATCAGTAAATCATGAAGTCCCGGAGACATGTTTTATTTATGGACGGGCCAGGAGGCACAGGAAAAACTTATTTGTATAAGACTATTCTGTGTACAGTGTGTGGTGAAAAAAACACTGCATTACCTATTGCGTCTACTGGAATTGCTGCAAACTTATTGGAAGGAGGTAAAACATATTTTAACCAATTCAAGTTAGTACCTCCTTTGAATGAAACATCTGTATCAAATATAAGACTGAATTCTCTCGAAGCCACCATCATCAGATCAGCAAAAATCACAATTTGGGATGAAGCAACTATGGCACCAGGAATTGCTTTGACTGCTATTCACAAAGTACTAAAAGAAATAATGAACAACCAGAATTCTTTCTTAATAATTGCAGAGGTTTTAACTGGATCTTCAGCAGGTGAAATTGTGTTCATTCCAAGGATTGATTTAGCACAGACAGACACAGATTTGCCATTTGTTTTGAAAAGACGACAATTCCCTATAAAATTAGCATTAGCTATAACCATAAATTTAGCACAAGGCCAGACTTTGGAGAAAATTGGTGTCTACCTACCAGCACCAGTGTTTAGCCACAGACAATTATATGTTGCACTGTCTAGGATAAAAAGGTTTGATGATATTAAAATTAAAAATCATCCCTAGCAAAGATCAAGGGAGATTGTTAAATAACTGTGATAAAGTATCTACAAAGAATGCTGTATATAAAGAAATATTGTAAATAAATATGTAACGGTATGATTGTATGTTTTTAAATTTTTTTATCTAATAGAAAGTAATTTTCTTTTTTAAATACATTTTCGATATTGAAAATGAATATTTTTTTTTATTTCACCAGAAATAGCATACATGCACCCTGTTTCTAGAGACTGTTATATTTAACCGCAACGGGCTCTGTTTCTAGTTTTAGTCTAAAGAGCCCTTTGACATTTTATGAAAGTGTTTGATTTAATTTGAACAATGATTGTAAATTGGTTGAATTAAAAATAATAAACCAGGACAATATAAAACATATTCTAATGAACCCTTGGCTAAGGGTATTGACTCAATATATTTTCTGTATTTTTTGTTCTGCAATAAAATACATTATAGTTTTTTTATTTTGTTTGTTCATCCTCAGTTTCGTATAGACTTGAGAAGATTATTTCCCCTTATTAATTACTTACAACATAATTATAATGTTTAATTAATTATTAATATGTTTAATGTGATATGTTTTTTTAAAGAATGGATTTAAAAAAAATCATAATACAGTTTGAAAATTAGTACAGTAAAATATATCTTCTGACATTGTATATCTTTTTTTAAATCCTTTTTCAATATTTTCACTAATTAAGTTCTGGAAAATACTTATGAATAAAAGAATGAGCTCGGTCAATGTTACTAGCGGCATTATTCTTGTGTACCGTACCATACCAAATTTGTACCGAGAACCGAGGTACAACAATTTGTACCCTTACCGTACCGACCTCATAATTTCATGTACCGCAGACCCCTAGTGTAAATGTTGGCCAAAAAAATATAAACTTTTGACAGTCTTAGTTCTGGGGGATGTTGGAAATTTACATGGTCAAAATTTGAAACAGTGTCATAATTTGATTAGATTAGATTATTGAAATGAAGATGATACCACAAGGTAGGTATTTTAAGCCAAGTATGAATGAGGATTGAGTGTAAGATGACTGTGGTGCGATCTTGTAGTCTTGTTACTGACTAAGGCTGACATATTCCTTAGTCAGGACTGTTAATTAATAGCCCAACAGCCAATGGCAACTAAGGGACGTACAGTTTAAAGTGGAATCCAAACCAATGCCTCTGAATTGGTCTAATTATGAGGATGGTAATTGCGGATTAACGTAGTATTCAATAGTGCAGACGTTGGTTAGTGACATCATAGGTTATAAGAACAGCTGAAAACAAGAAGATGAACTGAAAACATTCGCTTTAGACATATCCATTATCAAACCTATTTCCTACAGGGAAGTAAATACAAACATTTTACTTGATATCTCTTGATGATACATGAAATTAGACAACACTGCAGCTAATTAAAATCCAATAAGTTGTTTATAAATGAACACTAATATATGTTATCTTTAAACAATTGCAGCATTTGAAATTAAGATTGTAAAAAAAATATGTTAAAAACTGTGTTTGAGATTTTTACTATAAAACCTTGGGACAATAACCAATTAATTAAAGTCAATACATCAACCATTAGGGTACTTGCAAGCAATTATTAATATACCAGGATATAAGCTTATGCAATTTTGTCCTTAAATAGATAAATAAAACTGAATATTTTGTAAATATGCCAAGAAAACTAAATTACCATTCATTCTATTTGAAACTACAGTAGGCCCTACTCAAAAGTGACATTACCACCACAAAAGTCACAGTTAGTATTTAAACCTTATCAACATGATAATAGTTGAGAATATACTGCATACAAAGCAGGATGGCCACAGTTCAAGGGTGATTATTTTGACATGTTATATTTCTGGTTGACACAGTTTATCACATCAATAAAGTGGCTTAATTTCACAAACCTTGGTAACAGAGTCATTAACATTGATGGCTGGTACTTTGAGGGTCTGATTTTTGAGCATCTTGTAGAGATTGTGTACTCCAGTAGTGGTCTCCTCGGATATGCCCTTGATCCCTGGCAGATATTGAGGGTATTTTGTGTGAACAAGGTTCGTCAAGTCTCCCCCGTCATCCAGGATCAAGTTCAGTGGCTAAAAGTAAAAGAAAGTTTGAGTAAAACTTATAATCTTGTTGTTTATAATTTTTTTAAATATGAACTATTAGTATGCAGTTTTTTAGTGGTTTAAACTGTATGTGTGTGGTGAGAAATAATAACTTATAAAACTGGACAGTAAATAATCAAAACAAAAACATTACAATGTACAAAAACATATGATCAGCTGATTATAAATTAACTAATGATTCACAACATTGTCTTTGTGTATGCCGTTTATATAAGAGGCTACTAAAAAATATGAACTGATAATGTTGTAAAAAGTGAAATATGCTAATAATAATAAAAACGTGTCATTATGAAACCAATGACTTGATTACAATAAAGGTATTTGTTATTATTACAGATTACCTCTTAAATATAATATATTACTGTACCGTAACATATTTCATTTGGATAAATAGTAAGTAACATATCAATAGTGGTCCGCACATCAAAACTATTTCATACCTAAACTTTTAATAATATAAAAATAAAAAATACTTAATATGTAAATATTATAAAATTAAATATAAAAAATAAAATGTAAAACAATTTAGAACTGTTGCGCTGATTTTTAAGCTTTATATTAGTAGGCCTATAAAACTTACAATTGCCTAAACAAAAATAACCACACAAATAAGAAAATTTACAAAATCGCTCTCACCGGCCTGTAACGTTTTTTGGCTGATATCGCAGAGTAAAAGGGTTAATAAATTTATCTAAAGGAGTTAAAACTATTATTAATACCACTTCCATAATATTTTCCTTAGTTACTATTTTTGAAACTAAAGCTATAACCTCCACTTCCCCCATTGACCTTTAATCTATTTTGATGCATGGTACTTTTTTAAATACTGGGTTTAATCGTCTACTTACCTGGCCATCAGGGAAAACTATAGTTTGGTCAATACACCAGATATATTCTTCATCGGTTTCACCCTTCCAAGCATAGACTGGTACTCCAGTTTTGGCGATAGCTGCAGCAGCATGGTCCTGTGTACTGAATATGTTACAGCTTGACCACTGGACCTGCGAAATGCACAGTTAATTATGCAATCAGGCCTATTACAGGTAAATAAATATCTGAGCACAAACAATGTCTTATTAACCCTTTAAGTGCCGTGGCACTCAAAGGGTTCTCATGGTTCATGATTCTCACGCATAAAGTTCGGTAGCGTTTTTCTTGAAAATGTAATGTTTGCCACGTAAGGTCATAGAAAATTTAATTTTAAATATATAATTGTAATTTTTTGTAAATTGTAGACAGTTAAGTTTTCTTTTTAAATGTTACTCTACAAAAAAATTCTTTTACTGAACCTAAAATGAAGTCCAAACTATAAAAGTGAAAAAATTTTATTTCTTAACATCAATAAGGATATATAAAAAACAATGTGACAAAAATTCTAGCTGTAAGAAACAAATAAGTGTTGAAAAACAAAATCATATGTTGCGGGCAATGGACTGCCTTTCACGTATTGATACGTGCAGCCAATGTATCTTTTTTGCATAGTCTTTTTTGCATAGAACATGCGGGTTATAGATCGCCCGCTCGGACCTAAAAGGGTTAGTATATATACCACATTATACATCTACAAATTTAAAAAAGTGCACAAACCAGATAAAGGTCGGTCAGTACTAAAACATTAAAAAAAACAGATTCCCCAGAAATTTTTGAAGGATCTCCTCTGTATTAACACCAATATTCAATTACCACTAAATCGCAAACAATGAGCAAAACTCCTAAAATTCAATGTAAAAATTAGAAAATTCCAGTCTACATGCTCAATAAATAATACTTGCAATAAAAACAAATTTTGAAAAATTGTGTCGGTTACCCCCCAGAGCTAAGACATCCATGTCAAAAGCTTAGTATTACCAGGGGTGGAGATTATCCCCCCTAAAATTTTAACAATTAGTTTAATTTTCTTTCTCTTGTTGTTATTTTCAGATATCTACAGACATGCATTTATTTAACACATATTTCACTGAGCAACCCTGTGTGTAATTATACAAGTAAACAGTGGCAATGTATAAAATATTGCAATACTTCCTACCCCACATTAATTTTTTTATTCATTTTATATAACCAGCTAAGTGGACTGAACTGTATTCAGTATTCAGACAATAAGATATTTAAACACATTTTGCCTAGCATACATTTTTGAGATTATGATAACTGTATGAGTATTTGTCTTTATTATCGCGTGTCCCACTATCTCTTGTGGCCTCTAGATAACTCATAACATTTGATTGGCATCTATTATACTGAATTAAATTATATTTTTCAATACAAGATTTGATCAAGATTTTACCAATTCATATTAATGTAATATTTGATTTTTTGTCACATCTTTTTTTGTTCACCTATTGTATTATCATACCATATTAAATTTACAATTTTCTATGTGCAATCAATTAAAAATAACAAAGATAATATATAGTCTCAAGCTAAAGTTACAATGTACTTAAGAGCTTTCTTAAAATTAAAGCAAAAACTAATTTCCAGATCATTACTAATGATTATTTGATATGATTATTTCTTTTATTTATCTTCAGGCAACTTTGAACTGCACAACTTTCATTCATTGCATGCAATGTGTTCATTGTTTGTTATTGTGAATAAAATTTCTAAACAAAGATCCAATTCTAAAGTTGAGTTAACTGTTATCCTGTCCAAGGAAAACTTTCTACATTGATTATCTATTAATAAATATTTTAACTAAGGAATGTATAATTTTGAAATATAGAACTAACCTCAGCACCGAGCTCCAAGAGAGTTTCAATGAGCACAGCAGTTTGCACAGTCATATGAAGGCAACCAGCAATCCGTGCACCTTTCAATACCTTCTGCGGCCCATATTTAGCACGCAGAGCCATCAGTCCAGGCATCTCTTTCTCAGCCAACATGATCTCTTTTCGACCCCATTCTGCCAGATTAATATCAGCTAAAAACAAATCAAGGATAAGATACACTCAACAGCATTGTGTAACAATTAAATGAATATTCAATAGCATAGGGTATAACTTACTGTCAAATGAAAATACACTAAAAGTTGCTAATTTAATATCTTTTGCAATTATTACAATTTTTTAATTAACAATGACTTATTATGCCTACAAAACAATTACATATTTTCACATTTATAAAATATTTTTGTTTGGTAGCCCGGCTATACTCAATGCTATTGAATATTTCTCTAAAAAAAAGAAGAAAGAAGAAGGAAGAGAGAAAAAATGACGATTCCCCTGTCTCTGAGGACTGCGGAGAAGACAGCGATGGTAAATGGTCTATGCTCTAGTTTAAACTTAGTTTAAGTTAACCATATTTAGTGAAAGCGTTTATTAGACTCATTAATAAATCAAAGCAGTATAATTAGCCTATGTATACTCTTAAATTCCATTAAAAACTAGCCCAACTGCTGAGAACTAATAATCTATATCTATAACAGAGGATGGTGGAATATTTGCGAATTTCCCATTGGTAAGAAGCTATTACCATAGGTCTCATGGCAAGACTTAAGCCCGGGACCATGTTATTTTTTCGTTTTTAGGTGCCCTGAGGCCAAAACAATAGTCGTTAAAATTGTTATATATATATGTCTGTGAACACGATAACTCTCGCAAAAAGCGATTGAGACCAAATTTGGTAGAGACGTGTATTCCTACATTTGCTCGGACAAGTTCGCTAACCAGACTTATCGGTCAATGGGAACGAGTGTTTTGGGGGGGGGTTTAGTACTCCAAAATTGGGTTTTTTGCGATTTTCATATGGAATTTAAAAATTAATTAATTTTATCTTTCATCATCAGAATCAGCTTAAAAAACTACACAATTTAGTTCCTTAAAGTTTTTCTCTATCTCCAACAGTTGCCGAGATATAAAAAAATCTTAACACAGTTGGGCTCCTATGTTAATCTTATGAAGGATAAAGAAAAATTAATATTTCACTTATCAATCAATATTCTTGGATTAAACTTTATATTCAGCTTCACATAGCTGATATCTATCCATTTATGCTTAAAAATCATTGTTTATGTGTTTAACATGGCAGCTAACCTGCATACTCTTTTCCCATGTTAATCATATAGAGAATAGGCTAACTCCTGTATTTATGGACAGATATTTATGAAACTTAGTATAATGTTCAAAATAAAAATTGTTTATTATTTGTCGACAAATATTGATAAAACTAGTCATTATATCATTATTATTAGTACTGTATTATATTATTGATTTGGAAATTCGCAGAGAACGCAGGTCTGCTGAGACGGGGGTATTTTTGGATACATGTTAACTTACATAATATATTTGTATATTTTAAGTTCATGCGCTCGGACACCGTTGGATGATTTGCCATGAAAAGTGGTACACTTACAGTTTACATTTGAAGTGTTTACACTTTTACTTGTTCGGGTGATTTTTATTTGCTATTACTGGTATTAACCCTTTTTGCCTAAGTAATTAAAATATGTGGTGAAACATAAAAATAAAAAAATAAATAATTAAGCCTAAAAAAGCTAATATTGGTAAAAGAACTATAATGCTTGATGTCTTTAAGCTCTTAGAGCTGCTGAAATTTGGAGAGACAGAAGCACGCTTGGAAGCTGTCCAAATAAGGGCATGGTCTTCAAGAGATGCAGAAACGCTGACGAAATGCTGAAACATTTGCAGAGCGAAATGCTCGACATAAAATTGAATATTGTTACCTGAGAATACGAGTCAATCTCAAAAAAGCTGAGTTCAATTATGATAACACCGTTAATTATAATATGCATACGGCCCAGAAAACAAGGCTCACCAAAAACCTTTACATTTATACTCCTATTAAGAAGACCAAAAATATTGTTTACAAACCCACTTAATAAATGCTATCATTTAATAAATAATGTTTTTTTATAATTCTTTTTATTGCTTTATTTTGGTATGTCAATGAAAAATGAAAGGCGAGACAACATCCACCGGGTTCAACTAACTCAATATAATATAGTAGTTATAATAATAGACATTGAATGTTGAAGAACGAACATTAGGTGATTATATAAAATGAATACTGAACTAGGTATCCAAGAAAGTAGATCATTAGTATACCAACCAACCTTACCTTATCAACCTATTAGCCCAATAATTTGTAACTAATTAAAATTATTATTTACCTTTTTGGTAGCATAAGGTGTCAATCATTGTTTTCTCATTGACACCTTAGGCTACCAAAAAGGTAAATAATAATTTGAATTAGTTAAATAGGTGTTGAGGCTAATTTCTACAATTTGTAACTCTCTCAATTAATTGATATCAAATAATTAGATCCCACGCTGCACACTGGCATGAGGGGAGTTAATTTCTACTGTTATTCTTATTCTATATTCTGTTACCTACTCATCGGTTTGTTTGATCAATTACCAAGTATAATTGTGTGTATTCAAATGTAAACAAGCAAAATCCAAACAGTTAGTTGTAAAATGTTAAATTCTTTGGCTACCACGACCGATTAAAGATGATATGCAGTTGGTTAGAGTTATTGACCAGTATCTTCGGTCATCAACGTAAGATTAAATGGTAAACCATCAAATATCCAACACATCCACTGGAACTAACATCCACTTTGTTTAGATACTGGAATAGCCATAACATTTTTGAGGCGATTTGAAAGTTAATACCGGTAGTTTAAAATTAGGTAGATTTCTATTAATCATTATGCTAGGTAAAAAGACTACACGATAATAAATAGTGATAAGATAATAATATTACACTCTGAATACAACCATTGTGTTAGAGTAATATGTAAATAAAGGCTTTGGCTTTAGGATGTGTATGTAATAAATATTTTTTTTTAAATAGCATGAAACATATTTAGTAAAACATTTTTAGAAACTGAAATGTCTAAAGATAACTGTGCAAGTTAAAGGAATGGTAAATTTTCAAAATATTTTGTTTTAAAAGAAAACTCAGATCGTTTTGCGTAAATACCAACAAAAATTTGTGAAATTTTTTTAAGATCTACCACCTATAACGATAGATTAGATAAACTAATCGGCTTAAGTATGTAGGCCGACCTAAATGAGTCAGATCGTACCGGCTTCCAAGACTCATTAATAGCGCAGAGGACTACCATTTGCATGGTCCCATATTCGATTCCCATATAGGGCACGGACCTCTAATTACAAGTTTAAGCAAATTTGTAAACAAAATTTTCAAGTTTAACCAAGTCAAGCTTCAGTTTTTTATATATAGGCCACGGTAACATTCTATTTCTCTTGATTGTATAAATTTATCTAATAGATAAAGGTATAAAGGTTCTGTTTAAAGAATATTTTCTTCGTACAGGCTCATACATTATACCAAGCTATATTTGGTCACCAGTAATTATTAATCATCAAAAAAGTAGCCTAGTTAAAACTTAAAAGATAGATTTTCATAAAAAATACATAAACTAGGCCTATTTATTGTTTATATTCTCTCTGTCAATTTTTCACAGTTATTGGAACATATTCATAATTTAGAGCCCAATAAGGTAGGCTAATATTTTTTTTGAAAGACAATATTAACCTTTCAATTGCTTTAGTAATGTGACACAAAGACGATAACAATTGATAAATATAGAAAAAATAAATATGATGAAATTGAATGAAAGCTTTTGATCATGATTATGATCACTCTACACTTACGTAATTGTTTGCTTGAAATTAGTATTCCAGAAGTACCACACACCAGATGAACTATAGTCATAATAATCGGTTATGCATCTTAGAAGTCACTGACTTTTCGAACATTATATAATTCAAAAAGTAACATTCCACGAAATAAGTAGAAAAATCTTCCATATTTGGATTAGATTTCGTATCCTAATATAGATCTAGGGATTAGCTATTTCAAAAGAGGCGCCTGAGACCCACATGGTCTCCCTGTTTAATATACCTAACCAAAATAAGTACCGGTAATGTATAAGAAGTCATCTTACCAACTTTAAATTGAGGTTTGTTTGGCATACTCCCAGTTTATCTTCAACGATGTAACTGTATCAATTATATTACTTAAAATAGCGGTTTCTCCCGAAGTCACCAACACCTTCTAACAAAAATCGGCGATACAGTACTGTACAGAACTGTACACGAGCTCGAGACCGGCTGCTAAGCCCCACTCCCACTACAAAGTATTAACACTACCGACCACTACAAAGAGTAAGGTAGGAGGAAACCGGTACAATTTCGTCTGCCAGTCAGTGTTGCTGTATTGGTCAGTGTCGACACCAACTATCATAGAGGGTGGTCTAAATTACCGTATCTGAGGCAAAATTGTAGTACTTTTAAGTTTTCAAATTAAGTTAAAAAGTAAAATATAAGTACCTGGTGACCGAGCTTTGCTCGGATAGAATAGCACATGTATTTTACAAGTTAATTAGCAAAGTTATAACAAATTTACTGCTCAATGAAAACATTTATGTGGTTGAAATAAAACCGTTTTCATACCACTTAATTAATATGGCATAAATACTGAACAAAAATTTAGCTCTCGGGTAGGGATCGATCACGCGACCTTCCGTACGTGAAATTTGAGCACTACTACCTGAGCTACGGTGTCGGCCAAGTTTGCGTAGTCGTTTAAGAGTTTTTGCCCAACCTCAATTGTTTTAGCTAATCTTATACTGAATTTATATGTCCATACAGTTTGTTATTATTATCTTGTGATCAACTGATTTTGCTAGAAAAGGAATGAGGATTGAAAAGCAAAAGAGAAATTTAATTTACACCAGTTACTTGGTTTGTTACAGTGACTTCAAGCAATAGAATGAATACGTTTTCTTTCAAAACACAAAAGATTTTTGAAATAATTTTCTCTGCTTTTATTTCGCACAGTTATTTTACCCTTTACTTTTTACAAATTGTTTAGTAATTTGATAATTTTTCATTTATTACATACATAAAATAAATATTAATGCAAAACCTCTATTCACATATTGTTTGCCACCATCTTCAATCAACAACTGTCAAACGGTTATAAACAGATGTTTTGATTTGTTCTGTTTACATTTGATTCTCCATAAGCGTAATGTTAAATTTTTAGATTTTAAACCTAATATTACAAGAAAACAAGAATTTTCCTGGACATTAGACCTATCTAGAACTTATTTTCTACTCAGAAATTAGTTATTTCCAAATTTTAAGAAAATCCTTAGTGCAGTTTTCGAGATCCGAGTGCAAATTCGAACCGCGTTGTGCCAGCTGAACTTCGCTTCTTAGTCACGGTCGCTCCGCGGTGGCGCATGGGCCCTGTGTTCTAACATTACAAGTGCATTTTCTCGATTATCCGTGGACGGATTCCGTTCACTAAAGTACCGTTCGATTTGAAATTAAAATTTCAATCTTTTTTGTATCTTGTAAAAATTTTATTAAGTCAATGGGTTTTGTGTTATTTTAATTAAAAGATTTTTAACCGCCACCATTTTGAAAATATAAAAGAAAATTAAATGATACTTCTCTATATTCTTCTCTTTGACCCATAAATATGTGTGAAAAATTTGGTTTCTGTATCTTAAATAGTTCTTTATATATATAACGTTTTTTGTAAAAAATACAAAATGGCGGCTAGCGGCTAAGCGAAGGATTTTTCGACAAATGTTTATAGGTAATTTTTTATATTTTTATGAGTACTTTAGCCCCTCGAAGTTTATCCCCGACTTAACCTTGCTCGTATTATAGTATTGGATGGATACATAGTAACATATTTTATGAATAATTTTTAACACATACAGTATTCAAATTTCACAAAACTGCTCTGAAAATAACTTGTTCCGTCAATTCATGAGTCCAACATGAGTCATAGTTGGAAGTTACAACCTTTAACTTTCTCCTAAACAATAATGAGGATGACCAGAGTGTGGAAATAGAGGTAGCAGTGGGACCACAACTACCCGATAAAACTTTGGGGGAACGGGAGCCTTGACTTCCATCTTAACGATGGAAGAATAGAATCAATGTGTCCGTTTGACTGGGACGGTGGCGTCGTCATGTAATTCAGCTACTTGGAGGTCTCGAATTGTGAATAGTTAGTGAATAGTTAATTGTGAATAGTTAGCTGGTTGATCACGATCTATCGATTTTGTGGTAATTCAGGGAAGTACTCTTGGCCCGGTTCTATTTCTTATATACATTGATAATGTCACAAAGCTAACTCTAATGGGAAAATTATTTTATTTGCAGACGATACACTAATCTTTCAGAAAGGAAAGAACTGGTATACGAGGTTCAATCTAAAGCTAATAATGATCATGGGTTTAAAAAGGTGGTTTGATCAGAATGTTCTTTCCTTAAATGTGTCAAAAGAAATTCATGCCAATATCTTTAAGAAATAATGTTGACTATGATCTACAGAATCTTATCAAACATTCATGTGGTAACAATCATAATATATATTGCTCTTATGGGGGATGAATGCAGGCACCATTGTTTTCAAATTACCGCAAATGTGAGAAAAAGTATTTTCACATACGCTGCAACCATATTTTACCAATTTACAACATAATAGAAACAACTAATTAATATACATCCACATATTACATAAAGACACAAATTTAGAATTGTCTGAATGAATACAGACATTCTTTCCCATATTTTTAATTTTAGAACATATGTTTTTTTATTTTGATCATGTGGGAGTTTACTAACACGGTATATAAAAATTGTGCTCTATAATAATAGTTGAAATATTCAAGTACTCGTATAAACATCTTGATAATCTAAATTAAAAGGTAAATTTTAGTCAAACATCTATTTTTTCAACATAAATAAACTAGGCCATCTACCATCTGTAAAAAAATGCACCCACTAAGTTATTGGATTCCTCCACGTACAGCCTAGGATCACATCACACAAAAGACACAAGAGGAATTGATTCAATATAAATGCAATTACTTTATGTGAAACAAAGTGAAACAGGTAGATATGTATTTCAACTTCATGAAAATTCAGTTACTAAATCATTCAAATGTACGTACCAAAATATTAATGAAGTTGTAACTTTATTGCTTACACCTCTTTGCCTTGCATATAATTTTAAAAATCAATTAATTCACCCTCAATTGAAAACTACTTCTTGCTAGAAATTTGTGCTATAGAAGATTTGGTTTGGGAGCAGGGTTTGCCTGATACTTGGAACATTTCGATAAAACACTCGAATGACTAGGGTTCATGAATTTGTATTACAGTCAAAACTGTCAAATACATTTTCATGCATCAGGTATTAAATAGACTGCATCAAAGTAACAAAGGACGAAAAACCAACTTAAAATGTGTTTGTCATTCAGATATATGTGGTAGAAATCCTTTTCACTTAAGTTTTCTTGATATAAATCTTTACTTTAGGCTAACTAGTATTCATGAATATCAGAAAAATCCAAGAAGAAAAGGAAATTGTCGATGTCCATCCAGTTGTTCTTCTGTCTTCAGGTAGTGTAGAATGATATACATTGCTTATTGAAATAACTGTTTTGGGAAATTTTCATGAAACATTATAACTGTTATATTGTAAAATATGAAATCAATGCAAGTTGAGACCATACAATACTTTTGAAGATGTTTTCTACTGTACCAGTGTTATAATAGAAATGTGTAGATATAACTTCCTTATGGACAGCAAAATTGTCCAAGCAAAGAGAAGAAACCACAAACTATACACAACTCTGGTGAATTTATCTTGCCATGCATTTTATATCAAGTCTGAGATTAAACCCGTACTGTCTTTGGCTATAGGTTTCAATGGAGCTATGTATCCTCCATTGTCATATATATAGTGCCAGAGGGACCTTTAAGCCTGTAAGTGGTACTAAGGGAATGGAAGAAGGGGAAGTATATCTCCATGGAGAATCATTTGTATTAGCTTCCTTCCACGTGTAAGGAAACCAACCAACATTGTAATCATATTCCTCTTTTGAGCTTAAATTCCAAGAAGGAATGCAGCACTAGTATTTTTCAAAAATACATTTCTACAGTTTCCTGGTTTTACTCTCAGTTGTCTAATAGAAGGAAGCCCAAACATTTTCCATGTAAAATCAGAAGTCAAGTATTTTGGTTCAGGGCTATGATTTATACTCAGAGGTCTACCATTGTACCAAACTGTACAGTACAGTGTTTGCAGAAATGTAGTCTCTACACACATGTTCACTTGATTTGTGTTATGGGCTTCAAAGAATCCTATATTTCCAAAAAGAATAAAATGATAAGCTTAGCAAAATGGCTAGTATTTATTTCAAATTGAGAACTGTGTACGGTAGCTAATCTATGTACTACTTGATAAACAAATATAAATAAATACGAAGAAAACCAATAAAATATGGATGTAAATCCAGTTATGATACCTTTCACATTTTGTAAGAATCCTAAATCTGATATCTTCTGTTATAGGGGAATACATGGAATGATATCTGTTTTTATGCACATCATTTATTTTTCTTTCAGCATTACCTTGAGGAAGTGAATTCAATATATCTTTGTGGGATAGTTGGTAA
This sequence comes from Nephotettix cincticeps, assembly GCA_023375725.1. Taxonomy (NCBI): domain Eukaryota; kingdom Metazoa; phylum Arthropoda; class Insecta; order Hemiptera; family Cicadellidae; genus Nephotettix; species Nephotettix cincticeps. The sequence continues at coordinate 42,270,348 of CM041786.1, read as the reverse complement.
CTAGTCAATGTGACCAGAAAATTAAATTTAGATGTCAGAACAACAGCAATACTGATACAATACTATGATCATTGTTAAGGGAGATACACAAAATGTACCGTATCTGATGAAAATGAGATGAAGGCTGAAGTAACCCATTGCTTACTTGTGACCAGACCCATTTTCAATCCATAAAGCATAATCAAATATGTACATATTAATATTATTATCATACAAGTAAGCCAGGTTAATATCAACCAAAATGTTTTTATCTTCACCATTGGATCCCCATTAGCTAATGTTGCAGGAGCTAATGGTATTGAGTTCAAAACCTTTTTGGCTGTTTTTGTGATTATATCATTTTTTATTCCTTGTTTGGCCTGAACTGCCCTTGTATGATGCAATTGATTGTAAAAGTAGTCTTCATGCTGGCTTCCTCTGAGGAAAAGAAATCTTGAACTCGTTTGATATGTGACTTCAACACTTTTATCAAACTTAAAAGAAACTATTGCACCAATTGTAGCGGAAACAATTAGAGTAATAATGCTTACAAAAACTCCTTCCATCTTATATTATAAGAAAAACCATAAGGCATTTCATTAGGCTCTATATAAAACATAATACTACACAGAATAAATCATAAAGGAACTCATAGAAACATTGAGCAATTGAATTCTGGTAACAGCACCTCGTGGGGGTTTTGTGAAAACTCCTGTAAATGTCTGTTTTGACTTCAATCCACTAATAAAATTGGTAAAAAATAACCTACTAGGGCTAAAAATGCAGTGGGTGTGGCTGGCAATATAACTGCCTCAGGATAATATTTGCAACTTAACTCTAACCATTGATCAGCTATAAATATTGTTTCTATTTTTTCTTCTGATTCAGAAACAAATATTTCACTACAGTACTAACTTGGAAGAAACCCAGAATTATCATGCCAAATATAAATTTGTTGAAGAAGACCAAGTTGCTTTGAAGAGAAAAGTAGAAACCAACAATCTGATTCCCTAGTTAGAACTTTATGAAATGGACTCTTCAATATGAGCTCTGCTTGATCCTACCTTATACCTTCCAGTCGTATTCCTACTTTTGCACTTGAACCAGCCAAAAAACGTGAGCTTTTGCAAACAGCTAATAGAAATGCATATTTACCTCCAGGAAAATTTTCTCAAAGACAATTATATAATTAAATTATATTAGATACTAATATTACTTTTATATAATAGTAAAATAAAATAGATCAATATTGTACCCATTTTACCTGCCTATATTTTATATTCAGCTACTTGGAGGTCATGAATTGTGTATAGTTGTGAGAGATGGTCGGTGAGTGTAGTGTTTTCTTATGTGTTTTAACGTTCACACTATTGAAGAATGTCATTCTTGAAGAATGAAGAAATTGAAGAATTGAAGAATGTCAATACTACATTAATCCGCAAAAAAACCATCCTCATGATTAGACCAATTCGTAATTTAGAGGCCTTGGTTCGGATTTCACGTTAAACTGTAGGTCCATTAGTTGCCATAGGCTGTTGGGCTATTAATTAACAGTCCTGTCTAAGGAACATGTCAGCCTTAGTCAGTAACAAGACTACAAGATCGCGCCACAATCATCCTACACTCAATCCTCTCATTCATACTTGGCTTAAAATACTATATTGTAGTATGGTTGCTATTTCAATGATCAAATCTAATATTGAAAAAGAATAAACTAAATAATTTAAAGATAAACAGTGATTTTGGATGAATTGTATACAATTTTTTGGTGTGTACTGACAGAGAATTTTTTATTTATTCAATTGAATTATTTCATTATTCTATTGAAACTAAACATTTAAAATCGTAATTGGGTCCTTTTGAGAATTTTACTTTATTCAACCCATTCATGATTAGAGCCAACAATTTGTCAACAATTATTTTTGGATATTTTTAGAAGAGTTTTGAAAAATAATAGCTATAAAGTAGTGTTTGTTGGAAACAAACAATATTTCACTTATGAAATCTAAAACAAGTACACTATGTTAATATACTATCGTGGATAAAATAAATACTGATAACGACTCTTTGACACTGATGCAGCATTGGGCTATGGGAGTATAGATTACCAGATTACCATTTGAAATGGCGACCTACCCAGGTAGGTATGTTAAGCCAAGTATGAATAAGAAATGATTGTGGGATGATTGTTGCGCGATCTTGTAGTCTTGTTACTGACTAAGGCTGACATGTTCCTTAGACAGGACTGTTAATTAATAGCCCAACAGTCGATGGCAACTAAGGGACCTACAGTTTAATGTGGAATCCGAACCACGACCTCTGAATTACGAACTGGTCTAATTATGAGGATGGTATTTGCGGATTAACGCAGTATTCAATAGTGCGGACGTTAACCCACACAAGAGAACACTACACCCACCGACCATCGCTCACAACTATCCACAATTTGTGACCTCCAAGTAGCTGGATTACAGGATGTCGCCACCATCCCAGTCTCAATATATCAATCTCTTCATCCAGCACAGACTCTGCGCGGCACTGAAATTCCCACCGGACTCCCCAATGCCGCACATGCGGCGGCCAAGCCGGACGACTGGCAGGACAGGACAGGATGTGAAGTTTCAGTGGGCTAAGGGCCGACTGCAGCTGTTATAGGACTATGTCCTCTTCAGCCAAGGTTAGGTTTTGTGGTTTTTGGTTAGGTTGAATGAGGTTTTGGTTGCAGGTACTTTGGTTATGGTTGGTGTATGGACAGTTTTGGTTTGAATACAAAGACCAGAGCTAAGCCGAGAGCAGGTTGCTCTCGACCGGACGAGTGTCTGGCTTTGTTTGTTGTGTTGGGAGGAACAGGATTTGGGATGCATTTGTTTATTTATTTATTATCTGCAGGCTTGGGTAGAAGGAGATGGAGTCAAAGACTTTTGTTCCAACTATAAGGTTTAAGAGTGGAGTGCATCAGCCTACAGATGACAATATTGAAAAAAATTAATATTTACAAAAACATTGTGCCTTAATACATTGTCAAATATAACATGAAATAATTTGAAATATTTAGGATTTTAATTGGCGCAAAGGGAACCATTCCAGAATTGGTCCGAGAATATTGAAGGAAATTTTAGCTGGATGGAAAGGTTTTTAACATTATAGCTTCAACAGAAGTCAAATAGTCCATTAGAATAGTAAAAATCATTTAAACAACAATTCAAATTAATTATAAAATTACATGTATTTCCTAAATATTATTCGTCATGCAGGCATTTTACAATGTGTAAAAAGATGTTAATTAAATTAATCAATAATAACATTGCTTGTTTATAATGAATGTTAAAAAAACTTTGACAGCTTTGTGCTTAATGGTCATATCCAGATCCGCCCACACAACACACGAGGACAAAATAGAATTAATAGACCTTTCACTAAGATACGTTCATCATTTGAAGCCAAAAGAGTTATTTATTTAATTATACATAGCTGGTTAACAGGCCACTTTACAGCCTAAATGAATATTTTCTCTTGGATTTTGAATCATTAAAGTTATAATTAGTTCATTTACCATGCACAGTGTTGCTTGTTACGATTTTAGAGAAATGTCTGTCTGTATGAACTATTTTATTTATGTTAATAATTTATTTGCTTATTTATATTAATTTTATTTGCTTATGTCACGATTGGGTAGCCATAGGGGCGTAGCTATGATTTAATAATATAAACTCAATAATGACATTTAAATTCTCTTTTAATAAATACGAATTTAAATATAGAAAATATAAGTTCAAGATAGTATAGTTCAATTGAAATAAAATAAAAAACTAATTAAATAAATTTAAATAATTGAATATAGAAAATATTAGTTCAATATAGTACAGTTCAATTGAATTTGTTAAATGATAATTAAATAAATTCAAATAATTAAATATAGAAAATATTAGTTCAATATAATGCAGTTCAATTGAATTAAATAAATGGCTCACAAGCTCCTAACAATAAACAATATCTACATGTTTTATTATTTAATTTATTAATTTTTATTTTATTAACAAATTTATTAATTTATATTTATGATAACACGAATTCCCAAATAAATTTATTATTAATTAATTTAGAATAACTATCAAACAGTCACGTACCGCAATCAATAAATAGTTTAAATAGTTTTCAAAAATAAGCTTTAAAACTATGAATTTAAAAGATTATACAAATTAAAGAGATTGCCTTACCACGGAATTCGGCGGCCAAGATGTTCCCCCGTGAGTCGCCTGGGGCTCCGTCTCTGACTCTGTGTAACCAGGCCTCAGTGCTCACGCAGGTAAAAATCGCTGAGACCATCCAAATTCAATGGTCAGAACGAGTAACTAGGTTCCCTGTCATCATAAATGATTCTACGTGCCAATTTCCCAACACTGGTATGTGGATTGTGAAATCCAAGTACCAGGTTTTATATCTGTAGGTGAAACCCAAATTTTTGAAAATAATTCTAAGAAGGTGACTATCGCCACACCACCCCTGCCTGGTTTGACATGGTCCCCATGTCAATTAAAGGAGCTTGTGTGCCTGCAGATAATAATTTTGAAGTGTATCATAACTTTATTAGATAGATGTTGGATGTTGTTGAGATGGGTGTTGACTGTTTGTTCATTTTGTGTGAACGTAGGCAGTACTGAGTCCATGGCTGTGGAGCAACACCATTGAAAGAAGTCTCCGCTGGGGTCCACCGCCCTCTTTAAATGTTGGTTGTAGTCCTCCGGGTCGTTGGGTCCGATTACTGATTTCTTTTAATTTAATAATATATATATATATGTGTGTGTGTGGGGGGGGGGATTTTGTAACCCCGAAAATGTTTTTTTGCGTTTTTCCATGTTATTTTTCAAATTTTATCTTTTACCATTAAAATCAGCTCAAAAAATTTAGTTAAAGTTTTTTTCTATCTCCAACAGTTACCGACATATTAAATAACTTCTTGATTAGCATTATACTTGTTGGTTTTACTATAGAATAAAGTAAAAACGTTGTATTTAAAATAGTTTAAATAGCAACACTATTTTAAATAATGTTGGAAGACGTTAGTTTTTACTTTATCCTACCGAGATATTAAAAATTTAAACACAGTACATTTTATTATAGGAGCTTCAATGCTAATCTTATGGAGGATAAGAAAAAATTAATACATCCCTTACTAATCAACAATTTTGGATGGAACTTTGTATTTAGCTTCAAGTGGTTGGGATCCATACATTTATGCTAAAAAAGCATAGTTCATGTGTTTCTCACAGCAGCAAACCTGCATACTCTTTCCCATGTTAATCTTATGGAAAATAGGCAAACTCCTATATTTATGTCCAGATTATGATAAAACTTGGTATATGGTCAGTATGAAAATAGTTTGTGGTAAAAAATGCCTAATTTTACTGTTCTTCAAAGCAGCAAACCTGCATACTCTTTCCCATGTTAATGTTACGGAGAATAGGCAAATAATTTATCAACAGGTATTGATTGATCAATGTTGTCACATGTAGTGTCACTTGTACTATTATTGTCACATTATTGATTTTTGGAAATTCGCTCAGTACACAGGTCTGCTGTGACAGGGGGGTATATGTATTTTAGTTTGTACTCCATCTTTTTATAGTTTTAGTTTGTCTTAGCTTTTTTATGATAAAACTGTAATCATTTGTATGTATTATGTATCGTTTTTTACTGGATCAATAAAGATTTCATTTCATTTGATATACAATGCTATATGGTCACAATTTAGTTTGTTCAAAAAAAATTTTCTTAAACAGAATACATTTTGTTATAAATTTAAGCTTAATATAAATAAATTAAATTTTTAATGTAAGGCTTATTGTGTTTTATGATGAAGCTTATGTGCTTATTGATTTATGTAATCAAAAATAATTACTAAATCAATGGAAATCAACAGAGTGTGCTAGTGCGCTGTGGTCTGCTTGTACTAATTATTGTCCTTATCTTCAAATTACAATTTCTAAAATACCAGCTGATAACAATAGCAAAGTGTATATGAATAAGACAAATGTAATATAAATACAATACATTTTAGGTTAAAAAAATTACTATAATCACTTAATTTATGACAAATTAATTTTTAACTAATTATGAAGTACTTAGAAACTGTGTCATTATATTTTATAATTATTTTTTTGTCTTTTGTATGTAGTGAAAAGTCTTGTGAGAGAAATGACGATTGTTCTGAACAATCTCATAAAAGGCTTTGTTCAGTCTGTGTTGGACAACAGGGTTCTTTAAAGTGCTTATATCCATTCTCAGATATATATGCATCCAGTGAGATTCATCGACAATGTAATTTGATTAAAAAATGCAAATTCAATCCTTGTGAAAATAATGGAACCTGTACAATCAGTATAGGAGTGGGGTATGTTTGTTTGTGTATAAAATCGTACTATGGACAAAATTGTGAATTCAAATACCATAGAAACTTACTTCCCTTTACAGTGAATGGTGGATATAAATTTCAAATTATTGGTGAATTAAGGGGTTCAACTAAATACAAAAACCAAATTACTTTTTCTAGCTCCTATGCTGCCCAGGGAGAAGTTCTGCAATTTGTTGTACATACAAATGAAGGATATTTTGATGTGGCTAAGCAGGAAAAGCATCAGGGAAATACAAAATATGAAGCTTCTGTTATTTATCCATTTAAAGAATATCAAGATGGTGAAAACTTTTTATATATAAGAGACACTGTAATTGGTTATCTGACAACCCTACATATCAGTGGCTTCAATCGTATGGCAGAATTTTTCAGAAATTCCTTTAAAATTTTTGTATCTTATGAAAATGTAAGATTGAATTGCATGCCTGCTATAAGACTCAAGAATTGTGGATCGGATTTTGACTCAGCAGCTCCTTTTGTTAAGAAATCTGAAATCATATTAAGAGTTGAAACACATGTTCTTCCTAGAGGGAATTTGAGAGAAAAAAATTATCCTCTTCCAATCTGTGATCCTAAAAAAGTTAAAATTGAATTGACCTGGGATGTATTTTTAGTTGAGACCAACAATGACTCGTTTGATAAAAGATTATCAGTAATGTCAAAAATAACTCATGATGACCATTTAATTAGGTTTAAGCCTTTTGATTTAGAGTTTGGCTTATATTGGGTTTCTTTAGAGGCAACAATTGTTCAAGCCAAACAAAAATCACAGAGTACTGCCTATGGTTTCTTCAAGATTAGTAGTTTACCTTTACGACCTGTCATAGAAAAGGGGTTCAAGAGAACCATAAGGTCCAGGGAAGAGCGTTGGGTCATGAGCGCCAAGAATTCAGAAGATCCTAATGGCCCTCCTGATAAGAAAATAGCTGATTCTCTAATGACAATGTGGAGCTGCACCAGTAATCTACCTAGATATTTAACAAAAAACATTTGTAAGCCAATTATATTAAGAAGTACGGAGCCTTATGTTATACCTGCAATATTAACTCCAGAAAAGGGAACTTTTAAATTTACTTTGGAGATTTGGAGTACATTGTATGAGAAATGTGTTTCTAAATATTGCTATGAAGCAAAAAAACATAGATTTGCACACCAATTTGTAGTGGTTGATATACAAAAAAATTCTGTAGCCTATCTAAGGTTAGATTGTATACAAAATTGCTTACAGACCGTTACTTACAGAAAGTTTATTGCTAAAGCAAAACTAATGAATATAGAAAACCAGCATAACATTGTATATAACTGGACATATGGTGTAACAGGAAACAATAGTTCAATTAATACTTATAACTCACCCCCTAGAACACCATCTTATATACTTGACCTACCAGATAACTCTCTACAACCTGGTTTAAATTATACTGTTAGCGTAAGTACAGAATTTGGTGATAATAAATTCTCTAATTCATATTCATTTGAAACGTATTCTATAAATTACTCTGGAGATTGTAAAGTTGTACCGGATGAAGGAATAAAAGGAGAAAGTTATTTTGATATATATTGTGATAGAGTAGAAGGAACAGCGTTCAAGTATGAATTTAGTGATTTAACACCTGACCAAGCTGTGGAGGGGTGTCAGTTGATTGGGAGAATTCTTGATGTTTCATACAATGGAGAACTAAGACATGTAAAGCTAACAAGGGGAATCGTTTCTATTTGTATAACCTATTATGGATATTACGCTTCAAAAAATGTTACTGTAAAACTTGTGGAATTAACAAACCCACAGAATTACATAAAAAATTATATTAATAATTTACAATTTTACATTAGATTTGGAGTAAATTTAAGAACTTTGCAATATATATCTCTGATTTCGGATATTTATTCAAAAAGTTCAGGTGGGATGGATTTGTTTTACACATTACTCCAAGGAATAAATCAGATCCCAATTCAAGGTTTTTCCGTTTTTAAAGTACATATGGCTACACTGCATAATGTTCTGTCTAAAATGCAGAAATTGGAATTGTTCTTTACTGATATCAGCATGATGATTTTAAGTAAACAGAATATTTACAAAATGTCCAAATATTTCAATGATCATAAAGAAAATTTTTTACATCGAGAAATATTAGAAATATCACGTGCAACATTAAATAACCTTCAGCTTGTTTCAAAACTAGAAGTAGAATTACCATCAAAATTTTCTTTTGATAGTTTGGATACTAAGTCTCTCTATGAGTTATCAAAAAGCTTCTCAAATGTAGAAAATACATTAGAAAATATAAAAAAAACTGTCAATTATATTCAAATCCCAGGAATGAATCCTTTAGCAATAAAATCAGTTAACAATTCTATATCTGCTATTTTTTTCAAAGATGATCCGGTCTACAATTATACATTACAAAATATGTTGAATTCATATCCAGATAGTCCTATTGATGTAACGGCTGACTTACAAAATGCTTTAGAAAAGTCAATACCCTGGGAAGGCAGTCTAACAAGTTGCATGATTGAAATGGAAGATAACATTATTAATAATTTTGATAAAGTCTCATCATCAAATTTACTTTTTTTGTCATTGGGTAAATTTGGAACAGATCCTGAAACCTATCAGTCTATAGCAGCAGATATTCAAATGGTTAGAATACCAATTGAAACAAAAATGATTATTAATAGCCCAGAGGCTAAACAAATTGAGGAAGGAGAAGTCACTCAACTGGATCCAATTGTAGGAGAGGAACAGTTAGATTTACTCATAAAAACGTTTCGCTTTGATCCTGAACCAAGTAGCTTGATAGCAATAACATTCTTATATCCCGCCTCTAATAGTTCATTCAGGGTTCTTATAATGAAAGACTACAGACCCTCTTATGAAATGATTTTGTCTAAACACAAAAAAATCAATGAAAAAAATTACACATATTCTTTTAGTTGCTCTGGTTCCGATGAGGAAGGAAGATCATTTTACTATATGGCAATTTTACCCGGACCTGAAGTATCTGTGAACAAAAGTGTTTGGTTTTCTTTTGTCATAAACAATACAGTTTGTAAAAGTTGGTCTAGAGTAAAGTGGAGCTCTGCAGGGTGTGATGTCAGTGATAAGACTAGCGGAAACAAAGTTCACTGTCTGTGCACTCATCTATCAATATTTAAAGCTATAAGCCCCTATCTTCCAAATACAATCGACCCCTTCACAGATGCTAAACTATTTTTAACTGTATTTGACAATCCACTTGTTGTATGTATTATGCTTACATTTTTAATTTTATATTTAATTCTCTCAATATGGGCATACAGAATGGGTAAAATTGATCGGTTCTATGGGAGTATAGTTGTCTTAGAAGATAATTTTCCTGGAGATAAATATGCATATCTATTAGCTGTTTGCACAAGTTCACGTTTTTTGGCTGGTTCAAGTGCAAATGTAGGAATACGACTGGAAGGTGAGGGAGGATCCAGCCGAGCTCATATATTGAAGAGTCCATTTCATAAAGTTCTAACTAGGGATTCAGATTGTTGGTTTCTACTTTTCTCTCCAAAGCAACTTGGTCTTCTTCAACAAATTCATATTTGGCATGATAATTCTGGGTTTCTTCCAAGTTGGTACTGTAGTGAAATACATGTTTACGATTTAGAAGAAAGAATAGAAACAATATTTATAGTTGATCAATGGTTAGAGTTAAGTTGCAAATATTATCCTGAGGCAGTTATATTGCCAGCCACACCCAGTGACATTTTGAGCCCTAGTAGGTTATTTTTTACCAATTTTATTAGTGGATTGAAGTCAAAACAGACATTTACAGGAGTTTTCACAAAACACCCACGAGGTGCTGTTACCAGAATTCAATTGCTCAATGTTTCTATGAGTTCCTTTATGATTTCTCTCTTATGTAGTATTATGTTTTATAGAGTGCCTAATGAAATGCCTGATGATTTTTCTTATAATATAAGAAAGAAGGAAGTTTTTGTAAGCATTATTACTCTAATTGTTTCCGCTACAATTGGTGCAATAGTTTCTTTTGAGTTTGATAAAAGTGTCGAAGTCACATATCACAAGAGTTCAAGATCTCTTTTCCTCAGAGGAAGCCAGCATGAAGACTACTTTTACAATCAATTGCGTCATTCAAGGGCAGTTCAGGCCAAACAAGGAATAAAAAATGATATAATTACAAAAACAGTTAAAAAGGTTTTGAACCCAATACCATTAGCTCCTGCAACATTAGCTAATGGGGATCCAGTGGTGAAGATAAAAACATTTTGGTTAATATTAGCCTGGCTTACTTGTATGATAATAATATTAATATGTACATATTTGATTATGCTTTATGGATTGAAAATGGGTCTGGTCACAAGTAAGCAATGGGTTACTTCAGCCTTCTTCTCATTTGCATCAGATACATTTTGTGTATCTCCCTTAACAATGATCAGTGTTGCTGTTGTTCTGACATCTAAATTTAATTTTCTGGTCACATTGACTAATTACCAATTATCCCACAAAGATATATTGAATTCACTTCCTCAAAGTAATGATGAAAGACAGATAAATGATGCGTATAAAAACAGATATCATCCCATGTATTCCCCTATAACAGAAGATAACAGATTTAAGATTCTTACAAAACGTGAAAGGTATCATAACTGGATTGACATTCTTAATTTTTTGGTTTTCTTAGTATTTTTTATTGTTGTTTATCAAGTAGTACATAGATTACATAGTTCTCAATATCAAATAAATAGTCACTTGGCTAAGTTTATCATTTTACATCGGTTTGGAAACATAGGATTCTTTGAAGCCCACAACACAAATCAAGTGAACATGTATATAGAGACTACATTTCTACAAGCACTGTACTGTACAGGTTGGTACAATGGTAGACCTCTGAGTATAAATCATAGCCCGGAACCAAAATACTGGACTTCTGATTTTACATGGAAAATGTTTGGGCTTCCTTCTATTAGACAACTGAGAGTAAAACCAGGAAACTGTAGAAATGTATTTTTGAAAAATACTAGTCTCTGTATTCCTTCTTGGAATTTAAGCTCAAAAGATGAAGATGATTACAATGTTGGTTGGTTTCCTTACACGTGGAAGGAAGCTAATACAGATGATTCTCCATGGAGATATACTTTCCCTTCTTCCTACTGGCTTAGTACCACTTACAGGCTTATCGGTCCCTCCGGCACTATATATGACAATGGAGGATACATAGCTCCACTGAAACCTACAGCCAAAGACAGTATGGGTTTAATCTCAGACTTGATACAAAATGCATGGCAAGATCAATTCACCAGAGTTGTGTTTATGGAACTAACACTTAGCCACTCCAACTCACGAATGTTGAGCAAAATAACTCTCATCACAGAGTTCTTGGTGTCAGGTGCTACACTTAAATTAGTTGATGTTCATTCTAATGTTGATTGTAAATCGTTCAATCTTTGGAAATTTATCTTTACAGTTATTATTCTTATAATCTTTTTTCAGATATGCTATAAAATCAATAGAGATGGCTTATTGTGTACTTTTAAAAGCAAGAGAAACCTGGTTTTGATTATAATTATAGTGTTTGGGTCCACTACTGTAGCTATGACCTTTGTGAACTATCTCATGTGTGAATGGTATGATTTTGATAAAAGGTACCAATTCAGTTTTACAGAGAGTTTTGATTATGATTCCTTTCTTTTTCAACATCAAGTTCTTGTAGGATTTTATAGTCTCATTTTCTTTGCTTCAATGTGCTGTGTTGTTGGACTATACAAAGGAGGAAAAGAAATAAATACATATTACAGCATAATGGCCTTATCTTGGAAAGCAATCTTATGTCTACATCTTGTTCTGCTTTTATATTTTCTTTGTTTTTATTCAGTATTTTTAAAAATTAATATGATGGTATTTGACAGTTTCTTAAAGACAATATTGTACCAAACAGCAATGATTCCTCCTAAGATTGGACTCTTAAGAAACCTGATATTGGCTTTTATCTATGGGAAAATCATACTAATAACTGTCATTAAGCAATTTTTCTTTATAGTGTTTGTTCATTTCAAAGGAACTACCCAAGGTAACGAGATACATTTGCAATATTTTAGCTTTGAAAACTTTTTATATAATGAAATGAAGATGTTATTGAAAAGTGAAAAATAAAACATTGTATGGAATTGCTGTGTTTCAATGCTATCATATATTATGTGTATTAGGCCTACTTAGTACAAACTGGTATCCTTGAAGCAGTCCATCTTATTATTTATTATCAAATATGTGTTAATTGGCGAATTTCCTATGGAAAAGTGAGTTATTCATATGACCCACATGGTGACAGTTAAGCCCTAGACCACGATAGAAGTTCATCCCCCTGAACACTATTTGCGGGGTCATTAAAACTATATATACGAGTACGTATACAGGTATATATATATATATATATAAAAGCATATTTATGTGTCACTACGATAACTGCCGCAATTATTGTAGATCTGATTATAATAAAATTTGGTGGAGTTGTTCCTTTCTGTGATATCTTGGATGAGTTCGTTGGGCAACGCAATCGGACTACATTAACTACACTTTGCAGGGGGTTTTGTACCTGAAAAATGGGTTCTTACATTTTTTTATGTAAGCCCTATAATTTTTGAAAACCCTCAACCTTTCTTTTTACCATTGGATTCGACTCAAAAAGAAAAACAATTTAGTATTTTGAATCATGACTCTAGGTTAATTGGTTTCTGAGATATTTAAAACGGTAAACACAGTACCTTGTATAATGTTAATCTTTTGGAGAATAGCTAAAAAGCAATAAGTCATTCATTTATTTAAATAATCTTTCAAAATTTGACATGAAAGTCAATCTAGTTCATTTGTATTAATAAATCCATAAAACCCCCAAATTTAATGCTTCTTACAGCAGCAACCCTACGTATTCATTTTAATTCTTACAGATAATAGACAAATTGGTATAACTAACTCATCCCTTATTTATTGACATAATTTGATAAAATGTTGTATGTGTTTTTACTTAGTGAAGAGCCTCAATATAAGCACATTACCAACCGGGCTGAAGCTAGCTCTCGAAACTGTCGAATCTAGTCTAAGGGGTAGTTTTGGGGGCAGTGGCGGCTTGTGAGTGAAATGCTAGGGGGGCGCACACCGGGGGTCTTGGGGTTATGGATTACCCCCTAGGAGAGGGGGGGTCCGGGTGTTCTCTCTGCGGCAAATTTTTGAAAATATTGTGTATTTTACTGACTTTTTAAAGCAATCTATGTATTAAAAACCTTTATTTGTTGCGATATTTTGTGAATAAAGACTTAAATACCTAATTTAACATTTTAGGGAAACAGGGAACATTATAGGGAATAGGCAAACTCCTTTATTTATGGACAGATGGTGATGAAAGTTGGTTTCTTAAGTTAAAAATACAAATTTTAGATGGTATAAATGCCTTCATTTCAGAGTTCCTCACAGCAGCTAACCTGCACACTCTTTCTCATGTTAATCTTATGGAGAATAGGCAAATAATTCTTATGTTTATGGAGAGATTTTTATAAAACTTGTCATATATTATTATTATATTATTGATTTGGAAATTCGCTGAGTACGCAAGTCTGCTGCGACAGGGGTATTTTGTAAAATGATCTGTCATTATAAGCTAAGAAATGTGTCGACACTTATTTTCAAAATAAACACATGCCTATATATTTAATGAATATATAACTTATTTACATGTCACCAAGTTATCATTTAATTATATTAATCTATATAAATAAAATTAGAGTTTTGTCCGTACATTGCTCAGAATCATTAATTTTTTAGTTATTTTTACTTTTCGTGCGTTCAAGAAGCCGAAACAGGTCTTATCTCAATTTTTGTCTGTTTGTCTGTGACGCTCTAGAAGGCATTTTACGCTGCCTTCTCCGAAAAAACTGGAGAACTGAATACAATGAAACTTATTTAATGTATTCTCTAAATTCCAGAGAAGGTTTATAAATGCTTGAAATCGCCCGCCGCTCCTTGAAAAGTAAATAACGAGCATTTAAAAACCCACTTTTACGCGATATTACTCACATTTTGATTCAGTTTTCAATGAATAACCTACTGATAGTAATCAGCTGTCTTTTTAGTTTGAAGATTTAATAGAAATAAAAACAAAGGGGCCGGACCCTGTTTGGCTCACCCAAAATGCGGTAAGAGAAATAAGTTGCATTAAAAGTACTGTTGTAATTGCAAATGCAAGTGGCTATAGTACGTCCATAGGCCACTTTTACATTTCATTTCATAGAAGCATATCTAATAGCCCTAAGTAGGTTCTAAAATAAAACAAAGCCTAGTTTTTTCCTACCAATCCTCACCTGTTTTTCTCATCTAAATGTGAGTGAATTGTGGCTTTGCTCGCTAAATCGTCTTTAACACATTGAGTGCGGGAAATGGTTAACATTGCATCGCTAGAATGTGATATTGAGCACAAAGCAAAAACATCAAAGCACAGAAAGGCCGCCACGGAAGAGGGCAATATGGAGAAAGAACAATTAATTTTGTTAAAAAAATATTTATGTGGCTATGTAAAAAATGTTTAATCAAGTGCTTGATAAAAGTCTGATAGCTCAAAATTTGTTGAGGCACTGTAATAGTATGTTTCTCAACTTGAGTCGCAGGTCTTGGTCAGTTGCTCCACAGTAGATGTGGGTTGAGTTGTCATCTATCTGGATTATAGTGTCGTGTTCTTGCTGCAACAAATAAGGCTAACATCACTCGACCATTCATCACTGAAGAATCTTATTTAACAGCTGTTTAGAGAAGAACTTTAGATTTCCTTGAGATATATCTCTGATCTAACCTATTTCTCACAGGGAAGTAACTACTGTAAAATATTTAATAATTTTATTTTAGACTTTCATGTTTCTAGCACTTAAATTAAAAATTTCAAGGGTTGACTTGAAAGTTTCAGTTTTAATAAGTTTTATATACCACGTGCAGCAAGTCAAAGTACCGCGTAGGCTGTTGAGCGTCATTGATTATCTCTTGAGTTATTATTTATTATCTCTCAGTTTCTCTCTTTGAATTACAACTTTTATGATTGGATAGGAAGAAGAGAAACTATTGATTGGCCTGCTAGATTCCCAGACCAAACTCCATACTGTTTTAGTATGAGGCGTTTGTTGAAAGAATACATGTTTTCGGTAGAGGTCTGTAGGTAGTGATTTTTACTGTCAGGTCGGCTTTGGGAAGGGTAGTAGATTATTAAACATAAATTTTTTGGTCGGGTTCGGGTATCATAAGCTAAAAGAAAATTCAGGTCGGGTTCGTGTATGCAAGTAGAAAAAAAATTGGGTCGGGTTCGGGTATTACAAGTTAAAATTCGGGTTGGGTTTGGGTATTGTACGCCTAAAATTCAGGTTGGCTTTGGATTGTATTAGAAAGCTATTAATTCACTATTTATTCACATCACTACATCCTATTTATGACCAAAATAACCTAGCAACAATAACAAATCAAGCAGACGACAGTGACATTGCGAATCAACAGGTGAATTAATGCCTTACTTCTAACTATCTCTATCGTTTTGGTTGTAAATACAAACAGCTGAAATTACTAAATATATTGTCCACAACGTCCTGAAAGTGCCAAAGAGTCGAAAAAATTTGATACATTGTCGAGGGAGGCAGCTCATACGGGATCGATACTTGTGTGTGACTTATACAGGAAACCGCACTGCAGATGGCTTTTGGCTCACATACGGTGTACGTCAAAACCGCGTAGAAGGGTTAAACACATATATATGTACTCTGTTTGGTTATTAACCCCAACTGTTTTATCCATTTAATTAATTATATATCATTATAATTTAATGTTGCACAACAATAACAGTCGACAGTGGACACTTAGTCTGTCCGCTGTCATATTTAGGAAAAATAGTATTGCAATCCATCATCCATCAATGATCTGTATTTTTATGAACATACAACAAATGGTAATTAATGTATTTCACCACTGAAACTTTGTTGCACAATAATAACAGAAAACAAACAAAGACAAAGAATTAATTACGAATCCACGATCAGGCGGCGGCAGACGACATGGCAACAAAAGTATTTTCGCGATACAATTATACCTGCAAAATGGTAGTGCCGGCTTTTAAAGTAAATTTATATAACCAGATTATTATAAATTACTGATCAGAGAACACACTTTTTATTAAACTATCATTGTTTAAAAGTTCCCATCACATTATATCATCAAGTTAGCAAATTCATTAACAGATAGACAAAAATGACACTATGTCAAGTAGGCTACTTGGTATCTTTGGTATCGTTAAGTAAGCGCTTTAGTAAGCGCTTTCTACTCCTAGGCACTGAGTGGCCAAACCGGCAAACGCCCTACGCTGACAAGCGTAACGTTCTAGCCATTCGGAAGTGCTAGGGTTTGAATCCCGACCATGAGCAATCCCAATTTGGCTTGCAAATGTGTGGTATAGCGGAGTGGGGGGCACACCTTAAATAAACGGTGACCGGCTTGGGTTGACGGCATTTGTAGGCTTAATTGGGATTGCAGTGGACACCTGTTTTGCTTTTGTGGTTAGTGGTTATAAGGGGGGGGGAATGTTTTATGCTTTTTTTGTTTAAACTTTGATATTTCATGAATATATTAGTAATTATTTTTATGTTAGAGTTAAGAGTAAAAAGCTTGCCACTTCAAGGGTTAATATTTTAATATTACAGTGGAACCCCTCAAATCTAAACATGTTCTCGGGAAATCAAAAAAAATTGCTGGAAATTAAAAAAAAATTAATCACATAAACTTATTTTTCAAGGTTTAACAAAGTCAGGGTTTTCGCTTAAAGTCTGTTATCTTTAACTGTTGAAATGAAGAAAATCTTCACACGACCGTAATTCCAAGCCACATCGGTTGTTATAGATAAGCACTTATGAGCAGGTAAACGCTCACTAAACTAGACACAGACAGTAGAAAGACACGTTACGCATCCCTGTTAGTAAGGGTAGGGGGAGAATGGTTTATTTTTAGCACAGGCTCGACCCGCCAAGGTCGTCTTGTACCCATGATGAACTTATTGAGTCACGCACAGCCTGTATAACCCGTCGGTTATACGTCGGTTATAACCCGACGAAATAAGTGCGTAGTATTTATTTCCCTGGAAGAACAGGCTTCAGTCCCAATTAGTTCGGATTTGAAGGGTTCCACTAATGAGGAAATACAGAACATATTGTTAAAAAAATAAAAGTTATTTATTTCCTTTATTCAATTATATCCTTAACTTTTTTAAATTTTATTTGAGTGAAATCCCGAAAGAGCGAGATCATTACGGCAAATCACAGTTCTGTATTGGTCATATAACATCGTCAACAGGGGGTCAGAGGAAAAATAAAGAATCAATAGAAAGAATCATGAATCACATTTTAAAAGGTTTTCACAGTGATTGAAAAACCACAGGTATTCCCATCACTATTTGAAACATGACTGATACAAGCCTCATACTGGTACGACAATTTTGTTGCGTCAAAAGGAGGAACGGTTCCCTGATCGCGTAAGCTGCTATACGTGGATACAATAATAAGCCGGGAATGCACAATAATTTAGAGCCGGCAGGGAGGTGGCTGGTTGCCTGATTTCCCTGAAGTCCTGGTGAAATTGTTTTATTTTAAACTAGCCAAAGTACCCGTTCTTCGCACGGGCTAAAAAGGCTGAAAGGTGTAGGCTCTACTGATACATTTAAGGTATTGTTAATTAATTCTTCATTGTTTACAAAATGACAAAACAGGAGTGTCTACAACATTTCAAAGTAACATATGTCAAATATTGGGAGAGGATAAGGATTAATGTAATTGAGACAGTCATCGGAAAAAAACTGAAAATCTACCATTCCGCCATTTCAAATAATTCACTAATTTCGATCCAGCAGTTTATCTGAAAAATCAACTTTATTTCTTCTTCTTCCTGAACTGTCAAAATATAGTGCAAACGGATGTTGTCATTAGAAAATGTAAACATTGAAACTTAGGACGTTCACAGGGCGTAGTCCGAGAGGATTTTAAGGAAATGAGTATGCCTATGTGTTGCATAAGTTTAAGATCTACCTTTGCCTAAAATTTCAAACCGGTCGGTTCAGTATTTTTCGCATTCACTTGCCACAACAAACCCACAAACAAACATACAGAAACCACCTCTTCTTTATAATATTATAGATGATCATTCACCAACACGCTATGAGTCAGTCTTACGATCATTATTTGCCGTACATCTGGGCAGTGTTGTAATTCTATATTACTTGAAGAGTATAAAGCTTTTAACGGTCGGGTTTTATTCAATGTTTTCGGCAGGATATGTTCCATAGTTATATTTGATGGCTACCTAGACTGGATAGTGACTTAATTTTTCCTTATTTGTACCGTACCGAACTTGTACAGAAAAAATTCTGGTACCGTACAAGGCTGGAACTGTACCGTACCGATTTTTTCAGTGCACCGCAGACCCCTAGTATCGTATCGTAGTTTTAAATCTGATTCAGAAAAATAGTCCATTATATCGAAATATTGTAACCAATTATTTGTATGAAAACAGAAGCATAAATGGGCTTATTATTTTCACCACTAATCCCGTTAATAATTTTCAGGGAAAATGAATATACTAGTTTTGTTGCCGAAAAGTTCATTTCACGGAATAATATAATGAACAGTATTCTGATAATCGGTATCGACAACGACATTCAATATCGTATTAAAGTTCATCAGTAACTTAAATAAGAATAATTACCAGGTATGTAGCAACCTTAAATAGACCACTGACATTCTTGCATTATTTTAAAAAGGATACGAATGTCATTTCTGATAATCGGTATCGACGACAACAGCTAATATCGTATTAAAGTTTATCATTAACTAAAATAAGAATAATTACGAGGTATGATACAACCTTGAACTGACCAATGACGTTCTTGTTTTATTTTAAATAAAAAGGATACAAATTTACGTCATTCGTCGTCTACCTTTTTGTGTTCGAGCAAAGATATTTCGTATTGACAATGTAATCTGAAACGTAAAGTTTGATTGTCATTAGTCATTTTTATATGGTCTATAAGTAATTTTGGATATTTATTGATTTCTACTGGGTACTTGTTAATTTTGTTTTGGAGCCGGATATCCGATAACTTTGTAATATTAGTTTATGACGTATTTTTCCCCCTGTAGAAAAATATCGACAAAATAATTTATTTATTGCACGGACGACTCAGCCTACAATGGCAGGGATACCCCAGAGTTTGTTTTAGCAGTAATCAGGGGCTGCACTAGAACAACGATAAATTTGGGTCCGGCTCAGACAATCATTGAAAGATGAATAAAATATAAAATGCTATACTAGAGCCGCCTCATCATTGTCAGACCCGGGGTAAATTAAAGATAGTGTGCGCGTCACGGGCCCCGTATCTTACCCGGGGTATTTTAAAGTTAGTCTACGCGTCACGCGTTGTCCGAAATGTAGGACGGCACGTGGCGTCGTCACTTGAGACGTGCCCACAGGAAAGCTCGTAGGGGCCTATCAGCAGGACGCACCCAGATCGACCATCAATCCAATGAATAATCTGATAAATTAATTTAGAAATATCTGGTCTCTCTACACCAGCCACCAAGATATATTTCCTTGAATCGAACTACCAAATTATTGTTATGTTCACTGGGTCGACCGGGTCTACACGGATCATCCGCACGAACGTGTCTAGTGCCTGTCTAGACCCGCCAATCTTGCCAGAACTCGTACGCTACCAGTAATTAATAATTATAATGTGCTGACTTAAATATCCACAATATAATCTACAAGCACTTCTTATAATTACGGTACTTTATTATTGTACGAGTTGGCCTAAATAAACGACTCTCAAACTCCTCAAAGAGCGCCTAATGGCAGGTCTTCACAGGTGAGCAATGCTAGTCATTTTAAGAAATTAATAATTAAATAGCTTAAATATTTTGAGAAAATATTTGGCGAAACTCACCCAAGAGTGGATCTCTCATCCAACTCTAATCGACAAGGCACTTTACTCTCACTTTCGATACACTTTCACTATCGACACACTATGTCACAGAAAACTAACTTCCACGATATTTGCCACGCCACGACCGAAGCTCGAATGCCTACTCTCCAGGACCTTCCACCCAAGCTTCACAGTCTTGATAAGCCGGGTCAACGGTCAACGGTGGCAGGTGATATCGCCACGGCCTACCGTTCGCCGCTCGCAGCGACGACGAAATCATGTCATCTTTACCCCCCAACTAAAACGTCTCGTTACAAGTTTTTATTTACGCGGCTACGACAATAAATTGAAAGTGAACATAATTTTGAGTCGGCAGGGTGATGATTGGTTTCCTTATCCGAGTTTCATCAAAACAAGGACGACTGTATCTTACGTCATTGTGACGAGGAAAACGGACATAATTCTTTCTTTCGCCGTTCATCGTCGGCGGAGCAACGAACGTTTGGAATTGAAGAATCGGAATCGACAGGACGATCATTTTCGATTCCAGCGCTGAGAATCGGTGGAATTGAGAATCAATGTTTAGAATCGACCCAACCCTAACTTACAGTAAAAATTACTTTGAAATTTTATATCTCGAATGAGAACATCTGTTTTCTATAATGTTGCGTGAACGTGGCGAGTCAGAGGTTTTGGACAAAATGTTATTACCCAAGGTCTCGGGTTAATTTCAATGTCATCTTGGGTATTTTGTACAACCCGATGCCTTTCGGGTAGGAGGTACCCACCCGCCCCAACATCTAATAAAAGCCCGCCTGACCACTCGGGTTCACACAATTATCCGAATTTTCGGGTACCCGCAGACCTCTTTTCGGAGAAACCTTAAAATTTAGCACATTTAAAAGAATTAATAACAAAACATTTTGATATTTTATTTACACAACTGTGCAACAAAGTTGTAAATCAGGGTTGAAAAGGTGCTACAAACGTGATGAATAGTGATGTTAGTCACCTAGAGCAACCTCTATAACCGGTACAAAATAATTCTGATATAGTTATGCTTAAGAGTAGCTACAGTTTAACTGCATTTTTAGTGCACTAACTAAAAATATTTTTTTACATTTAAAAGAAAAAAAAACAACCTGTTGTTAATTAGGCCATGCTGGTCTACTGTTACTGTGTCACACATACCAGATGGATGATGAAGCCAGTCCTGCGTGGTTCCACTTTGGCATCTGTGATACCCTCCTGGTTGAGACGTTGCACAAACTGGTCCATCTCTAGAGGTCCGTACTCATACTTGAGGTTTCTCATTGGCTCTCCAGAGCTGCGAAGCTTAGTGCCAGAACTGCTTGTCGCCTCCTCCTCCCCTTTCAGTGACTACGATGAAAAATAAAAAACAATAGTTCTATCCTTATTCAAAAGGATTATGTTTAAGGATGGGTTTAATTATGATACTTAATACAGTAAAACCTAACTAACTCGACAGTCCTTGCAACTAGACAGTCCTTGTAACTCGACTGTCAATAGCTGACAGAACGTCAGCTATCAGAAATCTTACAGTACTTGAGCGTTCAACTTTTCAAAGCCACGGAAAAGCTGAAACAAGCCGAGATGGACAGCTGATCTATTGCCTGCCTTTAGATTGTCTCAAGGTCAAAAATCCAGGAATAATTTGGGCTAGGATAGCTCCTACTGTTTGATTACTCGCGGAATGTTGCATCATTGAAAGAAAAACAATTATCAAGTTGGCATATTTTAACCTTTTGACTGCCAAAGTCCAATATATCGGACGCCCGTTTGAAATGACTTTCTACTTTGTTGACTTAATGTAAGTTAATATAGACTTAGATAAATATTTTAATTTTGTTTTTTTCTTATAAATAACAATTTTTTTTTTAAAAATCTGTACCTATTTATATATAAGACGAATCATACGAATGTCAGTAAAAAATAAGGTTTTGACATGAGCAGACCTCCACTAATTGGTAAAAAGAGGACTTAACTGTTTTCTCTATCCTTTGATGTCAAATCAAGAGAGAGAGAGAGAGAGAGAGAGAGAGAGAGAGAGAGAGAGAGAGAGAGAGAGAGAGAGACTACACCACGAAAAAATGTTATCCTTGTTTAGGCGGCTTTGATGTCATTTTAAGTGCTTCACCTCACCGCTATGTGCATTGCCCAATGTGTCGTGGGGTGAATAGGGATCGCAACATAGCCACCAACATATTCCTGAAAGACACCGGCAAGTGGATATACCAAAAAATCAGTCAGACACCTTTTCCAAAAGTCCCTTTATCATCGTATGGAGGTGGCACTGGCTCTCTGACATAAGTTTGAGAGTCATATCCCTGAGAAGGTCAGTCTGGTACTCAAAGGGTTAAGAACATGTAATTTTCATTCGTGACAATTTGTCATTTCGTCAAAGGCTGTTGACTCAGAGTGTAACAAAACTCATATACGTATTGTACTGTAATAAATGTATATCTGAAACTCGAGCCTGTATTTTATTAAATTATTAAAACCCATGAAAAATTGCAATGTTCTGGATAATTCGACAACCCCATAACTTGACAACCTCTGGGTCCACAAAGTGTTGAGTTAGTGAGGTTCTACTGTACCTTCAATTTCAGTAATATCATTGAGTCTTTGCACTGAGTACTGAACATGAAAAACGCATGTTTTAAGATCGTTGCAAAAGAAAACCCGCAAAGATATTCCTGGCTTTCCCGACAAAAATTTAAGCTGTCAACAAATATCTCACAAACAATAATCTACCGATTTAGCAAGCCATCCCTATTTACCTCTATCAATCTAGTTTCAGCCTTAAAGTAATAAATGTTCTATATTTATCATGCAAAAATGTACATTTCTGACAATGACAGCTTAACAAATTAAACCTTCTCAGATTATAAGGCTTTAAATAACTAAAAAATAATATTATGAACTGAACATCACACACTATGTAACATTGCATACAAGGATTAAACAAATTATTATAAAATGTTCAACAAAATAATAAGAAATTAAACAAGAAATCTGACATTTCATTACAGACAATAACAAATGTAGCTTGCAACAGTACCACAAAAATATAGTTTGGTGATTTTAGAAATTTATAAAAAATATGTTAAAATGAATAAAAAAGTTTGTAAATGATTACAGTAATGAACTTATATAATGTTATTGTTTACAACCCTACAGGACGAGCCTCAGGTACAGGGCGGGTAGCAGATAGCAACGCTCCATCAGATATGGTGGATAGCTGTAAATAAGGGGTAACTAGAATAAGCAGTCCCGGACCGAGGCGGCAGCACCAGAGGGCTTGGGAGGGTGATCTGTGGCGGGATCACACTCAGCAAGTCCACATTAGCCCAATGACACTGCTGTGTCATGGCGAGGAAGTGCTGCCATAAAATAAGCACTGCCCGTACTGGCTTGTATAAAAGGATTTGGGTATCCAAAGGCTAAGAGACTCTGATAACATCGAGGCCAGACCAAGGTGTTGAAGCTGAGGTGGAAGCAATTGTTCTAATTGAAGAGCACTCTGATCAAAAACCCCTGGTTCTCCAGGTTGGGGGTTGGTCGCAAGGCTGACGACCTTGTTCCAGAAAAACATCCTGTTCAGAAAGACCAACAACAAGCCTCGGAAAAGGACGGATACCAAGGAATAAGACCCAAGCTTCATTTTAAGGATTTGAAATTTGGATCATGGAATGTTCGGACTTAAGCTATACCAGGAAAATTTGATCTATCCATGGATGAATTAGATAGTTAGTTACCATTTAGATTTAGTAGGTCTCCATGAGATAAAATGGCCATTTAATGGCAAGTTGAACTCAAAGAGTTATACCTTTTACTGCAATGGTTGTGATGAAGGCAGTCACTATGCAGGTGTAGGAATTACTATTAGAAAACATTAATGGATTCTGTAATAAATAACCTTTGAACCAGTAAATGAAAGACTTTGCTATGTAAGGCTGGAAAAAAACATATCAGTAGTTTGCTTCTATGTACATTCAGAGGATGCAGATGATGAGATGAAAGACCTATCTACGATAATCTGGACCAGCTGATGACAAGCATCCCAGACTATGATGGCAAAATCCTATTAAATTATGCAAATGCAAAAATAGGAAATGAGTCAGGCTTAAGACAGTATGCAGGAGGTAATGGTTTACATGCCACAACAAACTAAAATGAAATGAGACTCATCAGCTTTGTAAGATCAAAAATTCTTAAAATCAATTCAAAGATATTCCCAAGAAAAAATATCCACAAGGTCACATGGGTTTCCCCAAACAACTCATGAAAAATCAAATTGACCATGTTTTGATCGACGATAGACATAAAAGCTTGCAAAACTAATGCAAAAAAACTATTGCAAAGACTCTTATTAAATAAGCTAGAAAAGTAGGCTTAGAAGTTAGCAAAGAAAAAACAAAATGCCTTATAGTTTGATGACACTTAGAAGATTTTGATTTGGATAACGCTCTTCAAGTTAAAGATTATAGTTTTGAAAGGACTAAAGAGTTTTAATACTTAGGAGACCATAGGCCACAAGAATAAAGAAGAAATAGAGATAAATACCAAACTGTTATTTGGAAATAAATGTTATTGAGCTCTTATAATATTGCTGAAAAGTAGACTTCTGTCAAGAAAAACCAAAGCAAAACTTTACAAGACTATAATACAACTGATAGTACTGTACGGATCAGAGACCTGGACAATAACAAAGAACCAAAAAGAGAAAATTATAATTTTTGAAAATAAAATTCTCAAAACTATCTGTGGTCCCATCAATGAAAATGGTGAGTGGAGAATTAAAACAAATAAAGAACTGAGGGAAATGTACACAGATCCAGACATAATATCCCAAATAAAGAGTAGGGGGCTAGGGATGTTGAGGAAAGCGACCGCTAGGAAGACCCAGGCTAAGATGGCAGAACCAGGTGCGAGGAGATGTAAGAAAGCTGAGAGCAGAGGCGGATTGGATGGAAGATATGGAAAGGTGGAGACTGGTTGGCGAGGCCAAAAACCTACTGAGGTTTGAGTGGTCATATAGGTATAGGCAGGTATCGTTTACAACATATTTCTAATAAAATGATACATATCGTTTTAGTCATGAAATAATAACAAGGAATACTAAATTCTTTAACTAAATTCTAAATTCTTTTACAAAAATATTTTGTAAAAGAATTACACATATATTTGCACAAGCTTTATATAATTGTGTTGATTGGAAAATACCCCCGTCGCAGTAGACCTGCGTACTCAGCGAATTTCCAAATCAATAATATAATAATAATAATATATGACAAGTTTTATAAAAATTTATCCATAAACATGAGAATTATTTGTCTATTCTCCATAAGATTAACATGGGAAAGAGTGTGTAGGGTTGCTGCTGTGAGGAACATTGAAAGTAGGCATTTCTACCATAAACAATTGTTATTTTTAACATTTATACTAACTTTCATCAACATCTGTCTATAAATAAAGGAGATTGCCTATTCCCTATATGATTAACATGGGAAAAGAGTATGCAGGTTTGCTGCCATGATAAACACATAAACTATGATTTTTAAGCATAAACGGGTGGGTATCAACAACATGAAGGTAAGTACCAAGTTTAATATAAAAATATTGATTTATATTGGAAATATCAATTTTTCCTTATCCTCAACGTACTGTGTTTAGATTTTTAATATCTCGGTAACCGTTGGAGATAGAGAAAAAATTAAAGAAACTTAATTGTGCAGTTTTTAAGCTGATTGTAATGGTGAAAGATAAAATTTGTAATTTTTAAAAATTACATGGGAAAAATGCAAAAAACCCAATTTTGGGGTACAAAACACCCCCAAACTACCCCTTCCCATTGACCGATATGTCTGGATTACGAACTTGTCTGAGCAATTGTAGGAATACACGTTTATACCAAATTTGGTCTCGATCGGACCAATCGAGATTATATATACATATATATATATATATAAATTTTAATGACTATTGTTTTTGGTCTCTGGGCACCTAAAGAAGAAAAAATAACATAGTCCCGGGCTTAAGTCTCACCATGAGACCTACGGTAATAGCTCCTTCCCTATGGCAAAATTGGCTAAAAAGTAAAAAACGATAGGCCTAAATATAAACTTCATGGATCATAGGCAAATAAAAAATCAATGGCTCAGGATTTCTAAAATCTATATTTTGTAGCAACTTTTATTTACTTTTTGAAAATAAATTTAGTCTACTGAAATAATACAATAACTTTCAAAAACAATTAAATATGTATGCACTATTCAAAATATTCACATACAATGCAACAGATGCAAAGGCACTATTTTACACTTTTTAGCAGGCTGCCAACACAATATAACTGAATAAATTTAGTATGAACAGGCAGCCTTCATTGTTGGCTTTACTGTGACACATAAAATAAATCAGTCTGTTTAGCCCAAGTGTAGATATATTAAAAATACTGAAACAGTCACATTATGGCCCGATGGCATTCTCAAAAGACAAGCATCAGCCATAAGTGACCAATCAACAGTTCCAGGGTTAAAATTTAATCCATTGTTTCGAGAAAACAACCGGCTCTGTTCGACGACTAATGTAACCCATCAGGCAGTGACATCTATCAAGAACTTTGTAAACTGCAACTGAAACTTTGTGTTGCCCCCTATGATTGAAACTTGGAAATATTTCACAGAGTTCAATACTTTTCCGCTAGAGTATGTTTTATAGCGGAGATCACTGACGAGTGAAACGTCGAGACCTATCAGAAGTGCTAGGGTTTGAATCCTGACCATGAACAATCCCAATTTGGCTTGCAAATGTGTGGTATAGAAGGGGGAGGGCCCACCTTAAATAAACGGTGACCAGCTTGGGTGGAAGTTGACGGCAAAATAGGGATTGCAGTGGGGGCACATATTTTGCTTTTATTTTTTTTCAAGAGACGGACACCGTCCGTCTTTGGACCCTAATGGGTTAAAATAAATCATTATCAAACAATTGTTCAAGAAACATAAAAAATGAACTAAATATTTTAACCTGTGAGGGGTGCGTCAAAAAAGTTACGTCTGGGGTCCACGGTGGAATCCACCGTGCCCGGCGAAGCTTACAGAAGTGCTATGAACATGTGTTTTCATTGAAGAAACATTACATATTCAAATATTATAGCATTGTAGGTAGGGTAGTATCTCTGTTTGTTGATATATTATATAGGTTTTTGTAAAAAATGTATCCTTAAAACGAGCCTGCCTTCTCTAAATCAAAAAATGTATAAGTTTACATTGGAATAGTCAACATTATTATTTATATACATTTTTAGGTAAATGCAAATAAATAAATAAAAATCTTATTGAAAAAAATTAGTAATATTAATGAGTAAATACGAAAATTATGTACTGATGTAATGAGTAAAGTCTTTTAGTCGTCGTTGTCCTTGCTAGCAGGAGGTTGGTCTTCTGCACAAGTAACTCCAATGAAAATTGCATGCTCACTGCATGTCACAGGTGTTGTACGTTTTCTTAATATTTCAATTCTTTTTCTACAAAAAAAATTGTGTCCAGACTCCTGTCAACGGGCGACACAGAGGGTTTGTCAACAAAATGTCCTCGTCTAATCGCTTCATAGGTTTGCTTCCTTGCGGTTATTTTCTTTTTAAACACTATATAATAAATTGTGAGGTGTTTCCTCCTCTCTGAGATCTATATCAGCATGCAAAAACTGGATGAAACCAAAATCTTAGCAACGTCATGAGTCGCGCACTGTGGAATCCACCGGTATGCCGTAAACACACTCCAGTCAAATAGTGACGCGCATGAAAGAGGTGAAGTATAGTCAAGTGATCAGTGTACAAGTCTATTTGAAGGTATACAAAGTTAGGAAGCTCGCGACTTTGATTTTCCAAAGATATTAAACAGAAACCGACGACCCGGTGGAAAAGACAGCGACGCGACCCTCCATGGGTTAATATAAATAAAAATATTTGGGATGGGTGGGGCATGATTTGAGGAGAGAACGAGGATCACTATTAAGGTAAATAGGAGAAGGGCAGCCGAATGGGGGAACGCACAAGAGAAGATTGTGGAACAGTGTGAAAAAAGACATCACAAGAGCAGGAGCAGCAATTGATGACGCACAGGGCAGGGAGAGATGGCGAGCAGTTGTTGGAGAGGCCAAATCCCTACTTGGGTCTCAATGGCCATGGCCATGGAGAAAGAGTAGAGTAAGTGAAGGAGAGAAAATGAATATTATTAATTTATGTTTGTTACATTCAATCTTTGACATGAGATCAATAATTAATATAAATTAAGGCTATTTACGAAATGAATCCAAATATGACTCGTAATGGGAATCACAATTAATTGATTCCCATTATGAGGATATCATTACCTTCAGAATATATCTGTTATCCTTGACATGCAGTTTGACAGTGAGACTGCAGACCCCGACACCGTTCTTGCCCTCAACGGGTATCAACTCCTTGGCTAGGTCAGGGTCCAGTTGAACCTGTGCCTTGACACATCTTACAGGCAACTTCAACACGTCCCCTCGCTTGACAGATAGAATTACTGGTGCTGTGACTAGCTTGCGATCACCCTGTGACAATATAACTTTATCAAAATAAACATTTAAACCCTACAAGTGGTAAGATCTTTACTTTTAACTGAAACATAAAAATAATTACTTATATTTTCTTGAAATATTAAGTATGAACAAAAAAAACATAAAAATGCCCCCCCCCCTTATAACCACTAACCACAAAAGCAAAATACCCCCGTCGCAGCAGACCTGCGTACTCAGCGAATTTCCAAATCAATAATATAATAATAATAATATATGACAAGTTTTATAAAAATATGTCCATAAACATGAGAATTATTTGCCTATTCTTCAGAAGATTAACATAGGAAAGAGTATGCAGATTAGCTGCTGTGAGGAACACTGAAAGAAGTCATTTTTACCATGGATAATTTTTATCTTAACATTTATACCATCTTTCATCAACATCTGTCCATAAATAAAGGAGTTTGCCTATTCCCTATATGATTAATATGGGAAAAGAGTATGCAGGTTTGCTGCCATGATAAACACATAAACAATGATTTTTAAGCATAAATGGATAGATCTCAACCAAATGAAGCTAAATATCAAGTTTTATCCAAAAATATTGATTAGTATGGGAAATATTAGTTTTTCCCTATTCTCCATAAGATTAACATTGGAGCCCCACAATACAACGTACTGTGTTTAGATTTTTTAATATCTCGGTAACCGTTGTAGATAGAAAAAAACTTTAAGGAACTTAATTGTGTAGTTTTTTAAGCTGATTCCAATGGTGAAATATAAAAATTTTTAGAATAGAAATTTTTAAAAATTACATGTGAAAAACGCAAAAAACCCCATTTTGTCCGATATGTCTGGTTTACGAACTCGTCCAAACATTTGTAGGAATACACGTCTCTACCAAATTTGGTCTCGATCGGACCATTTTTACGAGAGTTATCGTGTTACCAGACACACACACACATATATATATACAGGGTGTTCATTAAAGTTGGGGACAAACTTCAAGGGGTGATAGTACTCATCAAAATAAACAAAAAATTTCCTATAAACATATGTCGAAAAATCCTTTGTTTAGGCACTAGCCGCCATTTTGTATTTTATACAAAAAACGTTATATATGAAGAACGATTTAAGATACAAAAACCAAACTTTGCACACATATTTATTCTTCAAAGAGAAAAATATTTTCGTAGTATCATTCAGTTTTCTTTTATATTTTGAAAATGGCGGCGGTTAAAAATATTTTAATTAAAATAACAAAAAACCCATTAACTTTATAAAATTTTTACAAGATACAAAAAAGATTGGAATTTTAATTTCAAATCGAACGGTACTTTGGTGAACGAAATCCGTCCACGGATAACCGAGAAAATGCAGGTTTAATGTTACATTACGGGGCCCACGCGCCACCGCGGCGCGGCCGTGGCAAAGAAGCCGCGTTGTGCCAGCTGAACTCCGCTTCTTAGCCACGGCCGCTCCGCGGTGGCGCAGGGCCCCTGTATTCTAACATTAAAAGTGCATTTTCTCGGTTATCCGTGGACGGATTTCGTTCACCACAGTACCGTTCGATTGAAATTAAAATTCCAATCTTCTTTGTATTCATATTTGTATTGTATAGTTTTGAAAGCAGGCATCATACCCACTCAGCCACCCAGCCAGTACTAAATGCTGGGTGGTTTAAAACTATATGTGTTTACAATTTCAAATGAGCAATAAAACAGAGTAACTTTTAGGGGTCTGCGGTACAGGAAAATAGAAATTTTTAAAAATTACATGTGAAAAACGCAAAAAAACCCCATTATGTCCGATATGTCTGGTTTACGAACTCGTCCAAACATTTGTAGGAATACACGTCTCTACCAAATTTGGTCTCGATCGGACCATTTTTACGAGAGTTATCGTGTTACCAGACACACACACACACATATATACAGGGTGTTCATTAAAGTTGGGGACAAACTTCAAGGTGTAGTACTCATCAAAATAAACAAAAAATTTCCTATAAACATATGTCGAAAAATCCTTTGTTTAGGCACTAGCCGCCATTTTGTATTTTATAAAAAAAACGTTATATATGAAGAACGATTTAAGATACAAAAACCAAACTTTGCACACATATTTATTCTTCAAAGAGAAAAATATTTTCGTAGTATCATTCAGTTTTCTTTCATATTTTCAAAATGGCGGCAATTAAAATTATTTTAATTAAAATAACAAAAAACCCATTAACTTAATAACATTTTTACAAGACATGAAAAAGATTGCAATTTTAAATTTCAAATCAAAAGGTATTTTGGTGAACGAAATCCGTCCACGGATAACAGAGAAAATGCAGGTTTAATGTTACATTACTAGGCCCACGCGCCACCGCGGCGCGGCCATGGCAAAGAAGCCGCGTTGTGCCAGCTGAACTCCGCTTCTTAGCCACGGCCGCTCCGCGGTGGCGCAGGGCCCCTGTATTCTAACATTAAAAGTGCATTTTCTCGGTTATCCGTGGACGGATTTCGTTCACCACAGTACCGTTCGATTGAAATTAAAATTCCAATCTTTTTTGTATTCGGTAAAAATTTTATAAAGTTAATGGATTTTTTGTTATTTTAATTAGAATACTTTTAACCACCGCCATTTTGAAGATATGAAAGCAAATTAAATGATACTTTAAAAATATTTGGTCCTATACACTGGCCACCAAGGTCACCAGATCATACGCCATTGGACTTCTGCATATGGGGATGGATGAAAGATCATGTTTACGAGGTCAAAGTAAATTCCCGTGAGGCGTTACTTGATCGAATTAATGAAGCCTTTGTGCAGTTAAAGGAGAGCCCCGTAGAACTACGAAAAGCAACAAGAGCAATTCTTAAACGAGCAGAAAGATGCATTGAAGTTAATGGCAACATTTTTGAGCATTTACTGTAATTTTATTGCATAACTTTACATTACAGTTTTCAATAAAACTTCCTTTAATCGATTATCTGTTCACTTTCTGTATACTTTAATCATACCGTTTTGTTTAGAATTAAATTTTCTACAAGTTTTGTTCTGAAATTTGATCAGTTTATTGGTAAAATAACAAAGCGATTGCTGGCCAAATGTAAAAATTGTGTTTTTTTACTCAATGTTTTTGCATTTTACACTGGATTACTCAAAAACTACTCATCTTACAGTTCTGGGACCTGTTCTAATCAATTTTTCAGGTAAAAAAACCATAAGAAACAATGGCATTTGCCCCTAAATTTAACTTCCCAGAATTTCAGAGAGTCTTCATTTACTCAGCGGAACTGAAATCCAGGCGAAATCTTTAACCCTGTATAACTCGCTAACGAAACATTTCCGGACCTATGTTTATATAAGTTTTTTTCATTATTTTTACATATAGAATGAGCTCTCAAAGTTACCGCATATCCTCGTGAATCACCCTGTATATATACAGGGTGTTCATTAAAGTTGGGGACAAACTTCAAGGGGTGATAGTACTCATCAAAATAAACAAAAAATTTCCTATAAACATATGTCGAAAAATCCTTTGTTTAGGCACTAGCCGCCATTTTGTATTTTATACAAAAAACGTTATATATGAAGAACGATTTAAGATAAAAAAACCAAACTTTGCACATATATTTATTCTTCAAAGAGAAAAATATTTTCGTAGTATCATTCAGTTTTCTTTTACATTTTGAAAATGGCGGCGGTTAAAAATATTTTAATTAAAATAACAAAAAACCCATTAACTTTATAAAATTTTTACAAGATACAAAAAAGATTGGAATTTTAATTTCAAATCGAACGGTACTTTGGTGAACGAAATCCGTCCACGGATAACCGAGAAAATGCAGGTTTAATGTTACATTACGGGGCCCACGCGCCACCGCGGCGCGGCCGTGGCAAAGAAGCCGCGTTGTGCCAGCTGAACTCCGCTTCTTAGCCACGGCCGCTCCGCGGTGGCGCAGGGCCCCTGTATTCTAACATTAAAAGTGCATTTTCTCGGTTATCCGTGGACGGATTTCGTTCACCACAGTACCGTTCGATTGAAATTAAAATTCCAATCTTCTTTGTATTCATATTTGTATTGTATAGTTTTGAAAGCAGGCATCATACCCACTCAGCCACCCAGCCAGTACTAAATGCTGGGTGGTTTAAAACTATATGTGTTTACAATTTCAAATGAGCAATAAAACAGAGTAACTTTTAGGGGTCTGCGGTACAGGAAATTATGAGGTCGGTACGGTACGGTACGGTACAAATTGTTGTACCTCGGTTCTCGGTACAAATTCGGTACGGTACGGTACACGAGAATAATGCCGCTAGTAACATTGACTGATCTCATCCTTTTATTCATAAGTATTTTCCAGAACTTAATTAGTGAAAACATTGAGAAAGGAGTTTAAAAAAAGATATACAATGTCAAAAGAAATATTTTACTGTACTAATTTTCAAACTGTAATATGATTTTTAAATCCATTCTTTAAAAAACATATCACATTAAACATATTAATAATTATTTAAACATTATAATTTATGTTTTAACTAATTAATAAGAGGAAATAATCTTCTCAAGTCTATATGAAACTAAGGATGAACAAACAAAATAAAAAACTATAATGTATTTTATTGCAGAACAAAAAATACAGAAAATATACTGAGTCAATACCCCCTAGCCAAGACCTATGTTTTATATTGTCCTGGTTTATTATTTTTAATTCAACCAATCACAATAATTGTTCAAATTAAATCAAACATTTTCATAAAATGTCAAAGGGCTCTTTAGACTAAAATAGTTATTTTAGTATAAAGTGGTTAATATTTTAAAATTACAGTGGAACCCCTCATACCTGAACATGTTCTCGGGAAATCAAAAAAAAGAAATACCTGGAAATTAAAAAAAAATTTAATCACATAAGCTTATTTTTCAAGGTTTAACAAAGTCAGGGGTTTTCGCTTAAAGTCTGTTATCTTTAACCATTGAATTTACATACTTCGTAATTATAAAATCAATGCTTTAACTGTTGAAATGAAGAAAATCTTCACACGACCGTAATTCCAAGCCACGTCGGTTGTTATAGATACGCAATTATCAGCAGGTAAACGCTCACTAAACTAGACACAGACAGTAGACAGGCGCGATACGCATCCCTGTTAGTAAGGGTAGGGGGAGAATGGTTTATTTTTAGCACAGGCTCGACCCGCCAAGGTCACTGCCCTTATGAACGCACAGCCTGTATAACCCGTCGGTTATCGCGCGAATACAGTGACGAAATAAGTGCGTAGTATTTATTTCCCTGGAAGAACAGGCTTCAGTTCGGATTTGAGGGGTTCCACTAATGAGGAAATACAGAACATATTGTTAAAAAAATAAAAGTTATTTATTTCCTTTATTCAATTATATCCTTAACATTATGATTTTTTATTTTATTTGAGTGAAAATCCCGAAAGAGCGAGATCAATACGGCAAATCACAGTTCTGTATTGGTCATTTAACATCGTCAACAGGCTGTCAGAGGAAAAAGAACGAATCAATTTAAAGAATCATGAATCACAGTTTAAAAGGTTTTCACTGTGATTGAAAAATCACAGGTATTCCCATCGCTATTTGAAACACGACTAATACGAGCCTCATACTGGTACGACTATTTTGTTGCGTCAAAAGGAGGAACGGTTCCCTGATCGCGTAAGCTGCTACACGTGGATACGATAATAAGCCGGGAATGCACAATAATTTAGAGCCGGCAGGGAGATGGCTGGTTGCCCGATTTTCCTGAAGTCCTGGTGAAATTGTTTTATTTTAAATGATCATTCACCAACACGCTATGAGTCAGTCTTACGTTCAGTATTTGTCGTACATCTGGGCAGTGTTGTAATTCTATATTACTTGTAGAGTATAAAGCCTTTAACGGTCGGGTTTTATTCAATGTTTTCGGCAGGAGATGTTCCATAGTTATATTTGATGGCAACCTAGACTGGATAGTGACTTAATTTTTCCTTATTTGTACCGTACCGAACTTGTACCGAAAAAATTCTTGTACCGTACCGAGGTTCGGTACAAGGCTGGAACCGTACCGTACCGATTTTTTCGGTGCACCGCAGACCCCTAGTAACTTTACAGATATTGGTACTGTAGGCTTACTGACCACGATCTGCTCCTTGCTGATGACCAGGTCCAATCGCAGTGGATAGTTGACGGGTGGCTGGGTGTAACACTCCGGCAACACCAGATGTTGAGGTTTCAACTCTCGTATAAGCTTGTTGGCCTGGCTGTAGTTAAGACTCGTGTCAATGGGACAGTGAAGAGCCTTCATGGCCACGGGCTGGAACGGAGCAAGCGCCTCAAGGTATGCAAAGTCCGGTTCTGTAGGGAGAACAAAAAATACAGCAATTATGTGTTGGACTTTTGTGAAAAGCTCCATGTAAGTTTTGCATGTCTTTCATTAGATAATTCTGTGATTATATTTGTACATAGCACATTTTTTGGGGTCGTACATAACTAGAACATGAATATTTCTAGTCACTGTTACACTACCAGAGGAAAGGAGACCAACCTTGTCAATTTCATATATTCTTGTATGACATTTGTCACAGAAATAACCATGAAGGTAAATTGGTTGATTGCTCAACCGTTTCCATTTCCCTAACATCCTAATTTACTACAGAAGGGATAAAATTTTATTCTCCCTGATGACAAAATAGTGATTCTTCTGACTATCTATATTCTTAGGTACAGCCTGATTAGGTAATTTAATCGTGTTGCAGATTATACTGGTTCACTAATTATTTTTAGTTATACAGTATTCTTTATCAACATGATGAAATAAAAAAAACTTCTTCATAATAACCTTACACACCAGTAAAGATAATGGTGTGTTGGGGGTTAGAAGCCCACATCTCCACAAAGTGTACTGCATCTCCGAATCTCAGACTGGGGTGACCGCAGAACACAACACATGGCTGGAACACAGAAAGTGAGCATCAGATGTCAAATCATTATGTTAATCATCTAAAGTCAATACCAATACCAGTCAGTGAATAAACAGAAAAAGTATTGAAATGAAACTGATGAATGATCAAAAATAAAATCAAATGCTCTTTGGTTCTTTTATATCAATAAAACACAACAGGACAACAATTTCAACAAAATTAATTTCAGGAAAAACAAAATCATTATGGAAAAATCTATAGAAAATTTTATTTCTTAAAATCACCACTATTCCCTGGCCCTGACTCAGACTTGATTAGTAAATTTAAATTTAAAAATTATGAGAAGGAGAAGAGCAATTTTTGTAATCAGTACTTTAAAAAGATTGAAATCATTTATTAATTCTACATATAAAGATTAGTACCTGGTGACCGAGCTTTGCTTGTATAAAATAAGACATGTATTATAAAAATTAATTAGAAAATTTAAAACACATTTATTACTCAATGAAAACATTTATGTGGTTGAATAAAACCGATTTAATACACCATAATTAATATAGCACTGAACAGGAAGTATCGCACCTAGTGGGTGGAACTCGCGACCTCTAGTTCTAGAGGCTGCCACGCTTCCACTCGGTTACGGCATCAGTCAATTGAGCGACGCCGTTTAACGTCTTTTAGCCAACCTCAATTCTTTTAGCCGATCATTTACTGTTTAATTATCCATACAGTTATTATTAGCCTGTGATCAACTGATTTTGTTAGAAATGGAATGAGGATTGAAAAGCAAAAGATAAATTTATTTTACATCAATTATTAATAGGTTTGCTACAGTGGCTTCAAGCAATACAACAAATACGTTTTCTATCAAAACACAGAAGATTTTGGAAATACTTTTTTCTGCTTTTATTTCGCACAGTTATGTTACCCTTAAGTTTTTACAAATTGTTTAGTAACCTGATAATTTTACATTTATTACATATATAAAATAAATATTTATGAAAAACCTCTATTCACATATTGTTCCCCGCCATCTTCAATCAAGAACTGTCAAACGGTTATAAACAGATGTTTTGGTTTGTATTGTTTACATTTGATTCACCATAAGCGTATTCCTTAGTGCCGTTTTCGAGATCCGTGTGCAAATATACATATATATATATATATATATATTCGCCCCAGGCCCCCTTATAGATGTCAGCAGAATCGCTTAGTTTTTAGAATAATTTTTTGTAAAAATTTTCAAATATATTCCTGTTGTTAGTGTCGTAGAGATCAGTTATGTTATAAAATTGGTGGGCGTTGAGCAAAATTGGTGGACGTTGAGTACGAATGCTACATAAATGCCTGCTCCGACCATGTGAGGTTGGTAGCAATAAATGAATGGATTATCTGAGTTGTCGTAATACAATTGTAATATAAGTGATTGTTGTAGGGAGGTATAAATTTGTAGATTTTCTGGTAATTGTAGATATTATATCTAATTCCATGTACTTAAAGCCATCCAGAGCTTAAGGAAAATCAATTAAATTTCGCATATTTAATAAGTTTTCATTTCTTCATTAAAATTCTTGTAAAATTGTTACGTTTTCTTCTTAAGGGTGATTAAAGTGAGGTTTTAACGAAATATTAGCGCTCTATGTACTATTATAATGTAATATGGTAATAATTAAAAAAAATAAAAAACCTTTTCTAGGAATGAAGGGAATGAGTTACGATAAAAAGTCATATTAACAAAGATATAGATCTTCAATAATCCGTATGGTACGGTACTCTCAGTCTTTGAGAACATCTCTTTCAAGAAATATATAAAAGACCTAAAAATATTTATTATTTTTTTAAGTCATAAAAAGTTAAAAACTAAGTTATCTGCACTATATTCTACATAAATAGATTAATACAACAGATCGTCTGAAAGTCACATACGAAAACCTTGGTTATAACTTGACCAGAACCGGCATTTTCTTACTAATTACGGAAAATAGCTAACATTTTCAAAATGATATATAAGTTGCAACATTATTACGTATTCTCACTTATGGTTATAAAATGAAGGTGCATGTAAAATATTAACCCTCAATTTACTATAATAACGCAACAAGAAATAAAAATTTGCCTGAAAAAGGAATTTTCATAAAATGTAACGTTATCTAGGGGTG
Source organism: Nephotettix cincticeps (assembly GCA_023375725.1). Classification (NCBI taxonomy): domain Eukaryota; kingdom Metazoa; phylum Arthropoda; class Insecta; order Hemiptera; family Cicadellidae; genus Nephotettix; species Nephotettix cincticeps. Next base: position 42,232,339 of record CM041786.1, on the reverse strand, counting down.
AAAGGGTCAAAATACGAGAAAAATTCATATTCTACTCAGAGAAACTATTTGACACACACATAAAGAGATTATAATCAACAGGTCGTCTGAAAGTCACATAAAAAAACATTGTCTATAAATTGATCCAGAACCTGCATTTTCATACTATTCTCGGAACTTGGGAAAATCAACTAATTTTCCGATATATGAAATTTTTTCATTTTTCAATTAATTATTATATAATATTATTTTGTTTTCCTTTTAAGGGTGATAAAAGGAAGGTGTGTATCAAATATAAAAGCTCTTATTTAGATTTTTATTGCGGACATTTTCCATCACGATTTTATGTAAAACAAAGTTTCACGACGTTTCGGGATCTGCAATCTGATCCCGTCCTCAGATAAACTAATATCTAAAACATAGCACAATTAACATATAATCCGGACCAAACCGGTATAAAGCTGAAAACATAAAAGTTTAAAGCAGTCAAAAAACTTACAAACAAACCATTCACTAAACATTACACACAAAAGAAACCAAAACACGTCCTCTCGTCACGGAGACTCAAAGACAACTGAAAGGAGTGGGCGTGTCCCACCGGAACCGGAAACAAAATGGCCGCCGCAAAAAACCTGAAATCCAGGTGAAAAATGTCTAACAGGTTTATTTATTATTATTTTTATTCAATGCATATCCTTCCTAATGTACATGAAAAATTGCAGTACAAAGTTAACTTTACAGAGCAAAAAACACATTATTTTTTCAATTTTATACTTAAAACAAAAATCTAATACCCCTACGAGCTTTACTACGAGTTAGCATACCATGAGAATTTTGTTTCGGATTTGTATGACTATCATTTACAGATATTCTATTTTCTCTATCCTTAAGTTCTTTTCTAAGAATTGGCAGCCACAATGGCCGGATCTCAACTGAAGATTGACTAATAGGTTGGTCTGCTAGTTTCATGTAAGAGGCTTCAATTAGTTTTCTTTTGAAAAAGTGAGATTCCCGATGTATTATCTTAGCTTCTTCGAAATTCATTTGGTGATTTTCAGACCAGCAATGGTGGGCAATTTTTGACTTTTCAACTAAGCCCTTTCTCGTATTTTCTCTATGTTCCTTTATTCTAACGTTTAATGGTCTTTTTGTCTCGCCATAGTACGGCCTAGAACAATTATTGCAGTTTATTCTGTAAATACAGTTTTTTGATTCCTGAGTGCCATTTTTTGGTTTGGTTTTAACGAGACTTTGTCTAAGTGTATTCTGAGTTGTAAATGCAGTTCTTATTTTGAATTTCCTAGCTACTCTCCTGATTTTTTCCGACAATCCCGGCACATAAGGAATTGACATGGGAACGAATTTTTCTGTATCAGCAACATTCTGTTTAACTCTATGATTTTTACTCTTTCTGATGATGGATTGGGGGTATCCATTACTAAGCAAATCTGTTTCTATTTTATTTAATTCGGCAATCAGCCCATCTTGGTTTGAGCAAATGCTCTTAGCTCTGTCAAATAAGGAGAAAGCAACCCCTTCTTTGACAGTGTCTTTTTTCTAAAAACAGATGTCCTAAGCAAATTTCTATGTTTTTCAACGCACACATCCAAAAAAGCCAATTTGTTTCGGGCTTCCTCTTCCATTGTAAGACGAATGGAAGGGGATATGCTATTTAAGTGGTCTAAAAATTCCTTTAACTTATCGTCTCCATGATTGTTTGATGGTTCGTGGTTTTCCCTCATGGAGACGATAAGTTAAAGGAATTTATATATATATATATATATATATACCATTTTTATTACCATTTTTATATATATTAGAATATATTAGAGATACAAACCTTGCTCGTATCGTAGTATTGGAATATTCTTCCTAATTCATACAAAATAATGATAAGCAGATTATCCAAAGATTTACTTAAGTACATGAACATAAAGAAACTCCTAAAATAATTAGAAATAATAATTGGTTTCAACTGTATGATGATGAGATCATGACATGGCGGGACAAGAATTTAATTGTTTCTAACAATTGTCTTGCAGTAAATCCTGCTGTTAGTCATATTGTAAAAATAGAAAATGATCTACAGAAAAAAATGAAAAAATGAAATTACTACAGAACACCTTTGATGGATTTGCATTGAAAAAATACAAGTACTGTATTAACAGTAGAATTTCAGAATCAAAGGATAATGGATGTCACTGGTCACTGTTATTAAATGTTGTAATTAAATCAACTCTAAAGTTTTATTACATAGATTCCTTGTAACCACATAATCATTAAAATGTGAACATGTTAGCTAAAATATTTAGCCAGTATCTTACTGGAAATACTGAAATAATCATTGAAGAAGTGAAATGTTATAGACAGAGGAATTATACAGAATGTGGCGCACATGTTATACATAACTCGGAAATAGTTTCAAATTGTTTGATTGAAAATGAAGTTATTTATAACAACAAAAGATTTACTTCCAGTTTTTTGTTTCAAACATTTTAGATATTGGTCAATTCCAATTTTTTTCTATTCCGATGCAGATTTTTTAAAATCGATTCCCGATTCTTGATTCCGATTCCAACAATTCCAGGCATTGGTTGTCCCGCCACCAATGAATGCAACGCTTTAACTCTAGAAGTGTCTAATATATTTTCTTCAGTGTCACCAGATTTGTAGGATTTTGCAAGCCTTTAAAAAGAAATCTTTACAGATTCTAGAACTACTGAAAACATTAAGATATTTTATTTTGTTCCGTACTAAAATGAGGCTCTTGAGTAGCCACCTATAAACTCATAGTTGTCAAGTTTTGTGTTCACCAGTTTCTCTTTTTGTTGGCCATGTTCTGACAGTATAACAATGGTTGGATCAATCTGGTTTAGTTCATGGTTTAGTCTGTTTAGTTTGGTTTCGAGGCTGTCTATGTTTTGATGAAACAGTGTTATTCCTTTGCTTTTGTCTTTTTTCTTGGCTAAGTCTTGATTTAGGTGATGCTTTTTAGTTTGGGCAGTGGTTCTAAAAAAAGAGGTAGCTTATGATACTCCATCCAATGTCCGTTCCTGTGTTTCGGCTTCAGTGACGTCGGCTTTTTGCATTACATTATTTATCTTCAAGAAGTTGTCCAAGAAGGACTCATATGTCTCCTTGTCTTTCAGTTTCTTATCTGTCATTGGAGGTCCAGGAGTAACTGTAAATTTTGGGTACTTCTTCTCTAAGCTAGGTTTAGGATTTTTCATTTGCGAAAAGGTAGACGTAGGTCTATCATCATTTGACGATAACATTTTCCTGAGTTTTTGGACACCGTGGCATTTGTTTGTGGCATAGGCTTAGAGGTTTTGAGCCTACCTTGACTCATTTCAATGTCTATAATTCTAAGTTCTAGTTCCAGGTTTTTTTGCTTTAGGTAGTTAGAGAGATGTTCAGTAGTTTGAGAGTCAGTTAAGTCTGTATGTGTCGAGTTTATTAGGCCTTTCTCACAGTAGGTTATGTTAGGTTTGTTTTCCTCACACTGCTGTATTTGTTTTTGTAGAGTCTGCAGGTTATTCTCCAGCTTTTTTATTTTAAGTTCTTACTTACTTACTAATATACTTTTCTGTAGACGAATAATTGTTGACCAGTTTAAATCCAAAGGTAAATATGATGTTTATGAAGATGTCACTGCTACCGAAATAAATGGGTGGAAAAAAGTGAAGTGTCATAGTAATTATTGACAGAAAAAAGGTCAAGGCATTATAGTTGATCCAACTATAAGGTTTGAGAGTGGAATGGATCAGCCTACAGATGACAATATTGAAAAACATCAATATTTAAAGAAAATACTGTTCCTTACTCCATTGACAAATATAACATAGAAGAATTTGAAATATTTGGGATTTTAATTGGCGCAAGAGGAACCATTCCAGAATTGGTCCAAGAATTTTGGAGGAAATTTAAGCTGGATGGAAAGGTTTTTAACATTATAGCTTCAACAGCGGACAAATACTCCATTAGGAGTATTTGACATTAGATATTTTTGACATTTTTGTATTTGTAATTAGACCTGTTATTATCTAAGCGACCTACAGTTTATTGTTGGATACGAACAAAATTTTACCTCTGAATTACCAAGTGGTCTAATTGTGTGGTGTTGTAATGGTGATTAGAAATAAAAACATCAATGTTCACAGAGAAGTTCAATCAGCTTTGTTTATTCTAAAGAACTTTTGCGTGTAACTAAATTTAATAGTTTATACAAACCTAGGTTTAGTTAAAATAATTAAAGCAGCATAGCTGTGATTTGATAATTGATTTTTAGTTGGTCTTAGTGAAAGTTTGCCAAAATGATAGTTCTTCAAAACCTTTATACATTGTCAAACAAATATGGTAAATATTTTGTATTTTTTGAAAACAAAAAAAGGAAAAGCAATGGTTATTTTGTACAATAATGTTTTTCCAAAACTGTAAGCTGAACCCTGCATGAAGTATTCAATAATGGACATATCAATCCACGCCATTTACATCTATGAAGCAAGAATTTAAGATACCTGTCGGAAGTCAGTGCTGAAGCCTTCATCATAAATGTGTTTGAAATGTTTCAGTCTACCAGACTTGATCAGCTGTGCATGAGGGAACGGTTCTTCTGGTAAATATACTTTATTCTGTTTAGCTTGTGACAACCTAAAAAAACCATCCACAACTAATATCAAACTTGTGTAATGTTGAAAATAAATACTTACAAAATATAATATTATGAAAGAATTAAAGGCAAAACTTAATAAAAATGTTATAATGTTGATTAGAAATAAAAACATCTATGTTCACACGAGAAGTTCAATCGACTTTGTTTTTCCTAAAGAACTTTGGTGTATGACTAAATTTAATAATTTATACAAACCTAGGTTTAGTTAAAATAATTAAAGCAGCAGAGATGTGATTTGATAATTGATTCAGAGTAGCTCTCTGGACAAATGCATACCGTACTAGCGTCATTGCTTGGGTCAAGACAAACTCATTTCACCATAAGAGCATGTTTATTGTTCTGGTTCATATTGTCTAGTTTCTGGTCTCTCAGTTTGTGTGTTTTTTAGCGAATTTCCCATAGGGAAGAAGCTATTACCGTAGGTCTCATGGCAAGAGTTAAGCCCGAGACCATGTTATTTTTTCTTCTTTAGGTGCCCAGAGTCCAAAAACAACAGTCGTTAAAATTTATATATATATATATATATATATGTATATATATATGTATATATATATATATATGTGTGTCTGTGAACACGATAACTCTCGTAAAAATGGTCCGATCGAGACCAAATTTGGTAGAGACGTGTATTCCTACAAGTGCTCGGACAAGTTCGTAAACCAGATATATCGGTCAATGGGAACGGATAGTTTGGGGGGGTTTTGTACCCCAAAATGGGGTTTTTTGCGTTTTTCACATGTAATTTTTAAAGGTTTATGATTTTATATTTCACCGTTAGAATCAGCTTGAAAAACTACACAATTAAGTTCCTTAAAGTTTTTCTCTATCTCCAACGGTTACTGAGATATTAAAAAATCTAAACACAGTACGTTGTATTGTGGGGCTCTAATGTTAATCTTATGGAGGATAGGGAAAAATTAATATTTCACTTATCAATGTATATTTTTTTATGAAACTTCATATTTAGCTTCATGTGGTTGAGGTTCATCTATTTATGCTTAAAAATCATAGTTTATGTGTTTATCATGGCAGCAAACCTGCATACTCTTTTCCCATGTTAATCATATAGGGAATAGGCAAACTCCTTTATTTATGGACAGATGTTGATGAAAGTTGGTATAAATGTTAAGATAAAAATTATTTATGGTAGAAATGCCTAATTTCAGTGTTCCTCACAGCAGCAAACCTGCACACTCTTTCCCATGTTAAGCTTATGGAGAATAGGCAAATAATTCTCACGTTTATTGACAGATTTTTATAAAACTTGTCAAATATTATTATTATATAATTGATTTGGAAATTCGCTGAGTACGCAGGTCTGCTGCGACGGGGGTATTTAAATATTCAAATCTTTAATAAGTATAAACTAAATTCAATCAAACTTGGGTCAAATGGTAAAGCTTATTAAGACTATTAAAACACTATTGAGAAAATATATTTTATATTATAAATATGACAGAAATTTGTAAATTTCTAACTTATTGTCATTGACCTTCTTTTTACAAAGGAATAGACATGGTCAATATACAAATAATAATTAATTTAAGGTTGTCTAACATAAACAAATAATAGACTTAGCAGATTATTAAAATTCAATATTTATATTAGTTTTCAGAAATTCTTGTATGTTATAAAAAGTATTGTCAATCAACCACTTAAATATTTTTTATTTGAATACCTTGAAGAAAACAATTCTGGCTGAATCAGGCAATTTATTAAAAAAGCATATGCAATTTAGATTATGGCTAGTACTGGACTTTGTAAGTCTGTGACATAGTATATCTAGTTGTAGTTTACTTCTTGTGTTATAAAAATTATAGTCTTGTCTAATATTAAAATCATGTAAGTTAATTTTAGTATACTGCAGTACTTGATAAATGTAAAGATTAGTTAGAGTCATAATTTTAAGTCTAACAAAAAGAGGTCTGCAGTGCTCCACAGGACCCGATCCACAAATAGTGTGAATTACTATTTTCTGTAAAATAAGAATTTTAGTTGAATAGGGTGAATGCCCCCACAGCAATAGTCCATAGGATATATGGGACTGAAAAAAGAAAAGTATGCAATTCTTAAATTATCAAAAGAAACAAAGTCTTTTAGCTTCCAGATCAGGTAATTGACGCGAGAAATTTTTTTACAAGTATTGTCTATGTGTTCTTGCCAATTTAATTTAGAATCTATGCAAAAACCAAGTAATTTAACAGAGTCTTTTTCAATATCATTGGAGAGTCCAGTTAGAATATTTTGTGTTTTATCTTTATTCCATTTAAGTTTTTTAGCTGAAAACCAAACAGAAGCTCGATTTATGGCTTGGTTGGTAATTGAATTAAGAGTGTGAGTATTTTTGTGAGCTGCAATTAGGGTAGTGTCATCTGCATAAATTACAGAGTCAACCCCAACATTTCGTGTTAAGTCATTAATACATATTAAAAATAGGAATGGTCCAAGGTCCGAGCCCTGAGGTACACCCGAGACAACCTCCCTTAAACCAGACTGTATCTCTCCAACCGAAACATAGTGCATTCTATTAAGTAGATAAGATTGAATGAAACCAATCTGTGGACCATTAATACCATAAAATTTAAGTTTATTGAGTAGAATTTTGTGAGGGACACAATCAAAAGTCTTAGTTAGGTCAAACAATGTGAGAGAAACAATTTCTTTATCCTCGAAAGCATTTAGTGTTTTATTAATAACTTTTCGAACTGCTGAAGTGGTTGACTTTCCTTCCCGGAACCCAAATTGTGATTCTGTCAATAAATTGTTATTTAAAAAGTATTCGTTTAGCTGTTCATAAACCACAGATTCAACAATTTTGGAAAATATAGGAACAATTGATATTGACCTGTAGTTTTGAGCCAGAAGTTTATTTCTTTTCTTAAAAACCGGTATTACCTTAGCAATTTTGAGAGAGTCAGGAAAATGGCCAATTTTTAAGGTTTTATTTATGCAAAAAGCCAACGGTTTACTTATCAAATGAACACTCTGTTTTAGAACATAATTTGAAAGCCAATAGAAATCCAAGGTTTTGGAATTTGATAATTTGGAAACCATTTTAATTATATCATTGGGAGATACCTCCCTCCAATTAAAATTCAAAGTTCTACTTGGTCTTCCTAATAGATCAAATGCAGATTTATTTACAACGTCAATGCTGCTTTCAAGCTCCCTAACAGTATCAATAAATAAAGTAATTATTCAACATTTCGGCATCCAAGTCAACAGACTTAGTACACATTGGTGAGTTTTCATGGTTAATAACCTCCCAGGCAGCTTTGCATCTATTGGGGGCCAATTCAATGTATTTCTCAAAAGCCTTCTTTTTTGCCAATTTGAGCTCAGAATTGAAAACCTTCTTACAGTCCAAATAAATCCTATAAACGTTTTGAGTGTTTTCACAATTGTTAAGAAGTAAATTCTTATAAATTGAGAAAATGGCCAACATGTCTTCTCTTAAAGTTTTCAACTTATTATCATACCAATTCAGTTTACCCTTTTTGGATTTAGATTTATTTTTTTGCTACTAACTAAAGGAGAACTAAAATGCCACAAGTGGAGATATTTCTTAAGGAATTCATCAATAAGTTGTTCATTATTAACATTGTTACTAGTATGATCATCAGCCATGTTCCACCCTTCAGACTTTAAACTCTCCAAAAAACGTGTTATGGCATTTTCATCTTGCATTCTTACATTTTATATTATATAATCATTTGGTATCCCTTTATCTTTGCGATGAAAAAATTTTAAAAAACACCCCATGATCAGCAAAACATCCACAAATTTAAGTCAACTTGATACATATCTGAAGAAAAATTAACAATCACATTATCCAAACAAGCATTACCACGTGTTGGTCTATTGTTAGTACATACCAAATTAAGACTATGTAACAAATTATAGAATTCCTTTGACGATCTACCCCTCCCTATGCTCATTTCAATATTAAAACGGTATTTTTAAACATTAAAACATGTTTCATACCATAAGGACATTTTCATAAGTTTTCATTTTCAAACCAACACAATAAACTTTCTGGACATTACAATAATCAATGAACAATGAAAACATACTTTTAAAATCTTTAGAAAGCCAGTCGCAACAAATTGTAAAATCCCAGCCAATTCCTACCACCTGTGGCAGCAAAAGATGTCAACATTTCACACAATGATACATAGACTTGTCAACATCTCCATGAAAAAATCAAATTTTAATGAAGAAAAAGACACCATAAAATACCTTGCTATTAAAAATGGTTACAAACCCACCCTAATCGACAATATGATGAGGTAGAAATTAAAAAGTATTAAAGAAAACAAATAACAACCTGTAAACCAGCAATATGAAAACAAACTAGATCCAACATATACATGTTTACCATACAACACAAAATTTAACAGAGCAATATGTAAAACATTTAATAAAATTAACTACAGAATAAGCTTCAAAACAAGAAATAACACCCTTGACCTTATCACAAAAAAAATAAACAGAACCACTGACACTACCAATAATTTTGACAAATCAGGAATATACCAAATAAACTGCCCACAATGTGACATGTTTTATATTGGACAAACCGGCCAAACATTCACAATCAGATACAAAGAACATGTACAAGCTTTTAATTCAAAAAACTACACAAGCATGAAATCAAATATAGCTGAACACATGATAAAGAACCATCACAATTTTTAAAAGTTTGCAAGAAGACTTTGATATAATTGAATTTGGAACAAAGAACACTAAATTAGACGTAAAAGACGAATTAAATATTTACAAAAACTACAAAACACAACCCAAAAGATTGATTGATAAAATGCAAACACATACAAAAAATATTATACTTGAAAAAAATCATACAACTACACCCCAAGACTACATGAAAATCAGCTGCTGATAAAGATATCAAAAATTTATTTAATAATAATTTTAATATATTAGGTTAAGTGAACTTATTAAAATGTCCTTATGGTACAAAACATGTCACTATAATAAATTTAAAAAAGGGTACTAACTGTATTTTTTTAATGTTTTTAAAGTTAGTAACAATTGTAATAGTAGCCCTCCTTGCCTTAAACAAGAAGATAAATAATAATATTATGTGTCAAGTTTTATTAATATCTGTCGATAAATATACGAGTTAGTTAATAGCCTATTCTCCATAAGATTAACATGGGAAAGAGTATGCATGTTTGCTGCTGTGAGGAACACTGAAAGTAGGCATTTATAGCATAAATAATTTTTATTTTGACAATTTATACCAACTTTCATCAACATCTGTCAATAAATAAAGGAGTTTTTCTATTTTCTTTATGATTAACATGGGAAAAGAGTATGCGGGTTAGCTGCTGTGAGGAACACTGAAAGTAGGAATTTCTAGCATAAACAATTTTTATTTTGACCGTGTATACCAAGTTTCATCAACATCTGTTCATAAATAAAGGAGTTAAGGTAAACTCCTTCAGTCATAGAGGGAATAGGTATTCCCTATATGATTAATATGGGAAAAGAGTATGCAGGTTAGCTGACATGATAAAAACATAAACTATGATTTTTAAGCATAGATGGATGGATCTCAACAACATGAAGCGAATGAACTCATAGAATTATTCTTAATGTATTTCTCTCTAATACTATTGATACAAAATCATATATTCCGCAACAACCATTTGTTCGACTGGAACTGATTTTATTTTTTATTGTGTCTGTAAACATGATAACTCTTGTAATAAACAGTATCAGTGAACTGACACATACTTTCTCATGTAAGTAAATTTAAAAACGACAATCTGTAATAAAAATATCATATTCTTTGGAGTTTATCTAAATGTCATTTAATAGTTTATTGTTTCAAGAAAAATCATCCAATTTCTGAAAAAAACAATAAGAGAAACAATGCTTGCTCATAACCGCACCGCGGCCTGCACTGCGGGACGCACGGCACACGTTATTAGACAGCTGACTAGCGAAGTACGCGGACGTACAATGTACGTCATTAGACAGGAATGGGTTTATTTTGAGTTAGACTAGGATTTTAAATTTTCAAGACCAAATCAGCAATTTCCTGACTTTTTCCCGACATAATAAAATTCCCGACTTTTCCCGACCGGTAGACACTCTGTATCAATGTTTTAGTCTTCTTATTAAAGTTTTTGCAGCCTATGTTCTGGTGGAATGCATGGACGACTTTACTCTCTGCAATGTTGTTGCCGTTGCTGTTACTTATCTGGCAAAGTTCGATGTCCTATGAATATGAAAGAATTATAATTTAATTCCTTCCTTTTCCATGTGAGAGGTAGCCGAGGCGACAGAAACATAATAGGCCCATGGGCGGCAAATTTGTACAGCCAGCCCTGACTGTATCATGGTTGAGTTTACAGTTCAGCATATAAAGGGATATTTTAATAACTTATCCCTGACATATTCTGGGTATAAATGTAAGCCAAAAACAAACAGAAAGGAACACACCACTCAGCAAGAATGTTGGAGTAGGCAATAGACGTGTCAGCCACGGGGGAGATGAAGAACATCGGGGTGTTAGCCAAGTTCACGTTGTCAAGATGGGTGGAGAGACATTCAAAGAGGTCGTAGACGGTGCCGGACACATAACATGGTATCAGCACGCTACCATTGTTGCGAATTGTAGAGGCTGCAACAACACAGTACAGGATATTTATATTCTTAAAAATCTTAAGGATGCTGGTAAAATGATGTACCAACACAAAGTAAATTAAACAAAGGGACCGAGTAAAGCCTTAACTCAGTCTACTAGGGAATAAGAGAAATAAGGCTATGCTGTATATATATGTATGTATCCTGATGTTTGTAGAAATGAGTCAAATGACTTAATATAATTATTTAACTGGTTTGATAGGATAAATGAAATGAAATATTAAAATGAAAAGTTTTGCAAATTTCAGTTTAATTAATATATAAACGTTTTCAAGCCAGTGGGAGAATATAAATGAAAGAACAATAAACAATAATAAACAGTGACTATAAATATTTTGACATGTAATTTGTCTTGACAGTAAATTTAATATATTGAATATATGATTTGGTACATTTTATAATAAATATAAAGGTTTATACATGTAATTCTTAATGATGTTTTCAATTGAGTTGAATCGTTTTGTATCAATTTATCTCGAATTTAGACCGGATGGAGATTTCGATTTTAGAACCAACTGGTGTGCCAATTCAGAATTCCTCAAAATTATTTAGTTCCTTTTTGCATTTTGATGTGATTTAATTTTGTGAAGGGCCTTAAGCTCATAGCAGCCTTCAAAATGTTGGTTGTGCTAAGAAGCATGATTATAAATAGGTTTCCTTTAGTTTGTGTGTCCCTGCGGCATTGACACAATTGACATGATTGTTATGCGTTCCGAAATTGGGAATCCATGCAATTTTTAATTATTATTTTTTCATTAAAAAATATTGTCCAAGGTTAATCATAATAGGCATAGCCATTTATATTGTATACTAAAGGCATTTCCGCCATCATTGTAATGACATTGTACTATTTCCGGTTTCATTGAATAAACATTGTATTTTAAAAATAAACAACAAGAGTTTTATCTGAATACGCCCTTAGCATAAGAAAAGGAATATTAGATTAAAATTAAAAAATTCATTAAAAAATAGAAATACTTTATTTTTATATTGTGCTGTGGCTGTGTCTAACAACTGTCATACAGTTTGTTTATATTTTTAAATCATATGTTTTTTATCTTTGTTGACTTTGTTTACATTTTGAACTATTCATTCCTTTTTGTTATTAATAAACCTTCTGATGTTCCGCATTTAGTTATTATTATTAATTATCATTACACGCACCACAAATTGGTGACCCCGACGTGATCCGAAGTCAATTTGTGAAAATGTCAAACACAGAAGAAAACGTCAGTGATCCAGATCTTCATCTCTCGAAAATAACGATCAAGATCCCACCCTTTTGGCGTAAGAACGTTCGAGTTTGGCTACGTCAGGTTGACGCCCAATTCATCACGAAAGGTATCAAACAGGAACAAACTAAGTATTATTATGTACTAGGTAACCTTGATACTGATGTGGCCGAATTAATTTCTGATTTTATTGAGAAACCTCTAAGCAAAACACCTTACCAAGATCTTTGTAACCGGCTAATCTTAGAGTTTGAAGAATCGGACAGTAGAAAATTTGCAAAACTAATTGACGAACTGGAACTGGGCTCAAATAAACCTTCTCAACTTCTTAGGGAAATGCGTACTCTGGCGGGTACACAAGTTCAAGACGACTTCTTAAAAACCCTATTTTTGAAACGTCTTCCACTTCACGTTAGCTCGATATTAATATCGAGTTCCGACTCTCTAGACAAATTATCTATTATGGCTGATAAAATAATGGAGTATTCCCCTATCCATTCTCAGCAGGTTCACGTATTAGGAGACAACGAATCAACTAGCGCACAACCCGATAGGTTATCTCGTTTGGAGACGCAAATATCCGAGTTAGCCAATCAAATTTCGTCTTTGCGCTCCAAATCAAGATCTAGTTCTCAATCACGCCAGTTTCGAAAACATGATGCAACCAAACTATGAAGGACCATTCAAAGTTGTATCAAGAGGTGACAAATTCTTCACTATATTGTTACCCAAAGGCGAAGATTCTGTTTCTATTGATCGGTTGAAACCAGCCTTTACATTACAAAACCATTTTCAAGCTAAACATGAGTCAGACTACCCATTAAATAATCTACCTAAAACGTTTACATCCCCAGTCAACCCAACCAACACCAAAATTAAACCAACCTACAAACAACAACGAGGTGAACAACCTGCGGACAGTTCTGGACATCAACCTGTTCTTCTTGACACGCCCCCTGAGAGGAAGACCCGCTTTGGAATGTTTAAGACTACCTAATAAATATACCTCTTAACATCACGTTGTCACTGGGAGGGGAGTATGTGGCTGTGTCTAACAACTGTCATACAGTTTGTTTATATTTTTAAATCATATGTTTTTTATCTTTGTTGACTTTGTTTACATTTTGAACTATTCATTCCTTTTTGTTATTAATAAACCTTCTGATGTTCCGCATTTAGTTATTATTATTAATTATCATTACACGCACCACAGTGCGACCTTCGGGCGGTCCTAGGCCTGGCTAGCCTAGATTATGTAAACAAACACACAACTACTGAAGGTGGTTCAAACTGAAGGATATTTACTTTAACTGGGTTTCCATTGCTGTGACAACGCTTTAACAGCAATATATATTTAACTAACAAGGTTTATTTAACACACTTTTTTAAATTTGTTTAAGTATTTAACATACTTGATACTTCGCAACACTGACATAACCTCAAACGCATGTTGACGAAACATGACAGCAGACGACAAGTGACAGGTGTCCTTCTCCAGCAGACGTTTTCCTGGAGAAGAAGAAGAAAATTTCCAGATGGCTACTTTTTTTGGTAACCTTTCAAGAAGCCGTGCGACCGGAAATGTGGGCCCCGATTTTTGTTCTATCAGGAACGGTGGCCAAGGTGTGTGATAAGCCTAAGACTGGCCCTTGTTGGTGATCCATCGAGGAGTGTGTGCTGTTTTTTGCTATTTCGTTCACCCTGCATTTCCCCTTGATCCAGTGACGACTTGATAGTCAGATAGCGTGGCAGGATTTTACGATTCGATACGTACATTTAGTTAAGTTGAGGGAATTAAACTTTATTTTATTTATTATTTAAAGTTGTGTTAAGGACCGGCCTTTGAGCCGCACCTCACCAGTTGCTAGTAACCAAGCCCGTGCGTGCTTGGTGACGATTAACAATTAATTTTCGAAATAAGTTTTACTTGATTAAGAGCTTTTGATTGTTTTTGATAAGTTATTATTATTTCTTTTTTCTTAGTTAGTTTTAATTACCAGCGTTAGGTTCCTGGGTCAACCCGGTTGTTGGACCAGTTTCATCAGGAGCGTAGCTGGTCAGGAAACAACACGTGGTGTTAAGTTAACAATTTTCTTTTTGCTTTATTTATAATTTCATCTTTTTATTTAGTTACAGACAAGACCAATCTCCTTTGACTTTTGTAAGTGAATGCTAACCCACGCCCAAGGGTGAATCTCTTTTTTTTCTTACTTTAATTTCAGTTAGTAGGATAAGGCTGGATACTACTGTAAGATTTAAGTTTCGACCCTGGATTTAACCTGGCAAACTAGCCGAGTGATTCCCAGGCAGTAATCGAACCGTAGCGTGATTTTCCCACGTACTTCGTAGTGGTAACAGACTAGGAAAATTGTATTCACTCGTGGGAAATTTGCGTTACACATTTATATAATTTTTGCATAATTGTGCCCCCTGTAATGAATAAATTTGTGTAAATTAAATTGATTTTCTTTATTACATTTACGAATCCCATTCTAAGACCAATACAGTTAGGGCTCTAGATCATAACAAATTACAACTGAATTAATTATCATCTTTGTTCACAGCTTGGCATGAGGTGACTTACCAACAGTCATACAGAGTTCGCCCAACATGCTGTCCGGGTTGGCGATGGGTGTCTGAGTGAGGGCAGTCAGAATGAGTGCATTGCTATGCTTCAGCGATGCTTGGTCCATCGGTCTGAACAAACACAATTTTAACTTTAACAATTTATGTTCAGAATTTGAAAAGTTGTATGCTAATGTTGACATTTGAGACTGTAATGTAGTAGTCGGATACCTGGGGTGAGTGGTTAGGGTGGAGGATCCACTGACATAAGTGATCTTCTCATGGTCGGAGGCGATCACCCAGTTGCTGCTGCCCAGACAGTAGCCTGAACTGACAGGTGTCACTCTCAGGGATCCATAGACGTCCTTGCGACAGAAACCAAGATTATATATCAGTAAAAGTGTGGTTTATAAATGGACATTTTAGACAGATTGCGGGTAAATTTAAACTGAACAGAGCTACCAGGTTAACTTTTTTTTTTGAGATTAGAATTCAAAACAATCAAGTAATTAACATGTTATGGAACTTTTTTGTCTAATACAGTAAAGACTGGTTCATACAAACCCAAATCATCTAGATGCTGGTTTATCCGGAACAGGTAAACAAAAAAAGTTCAATTGCAAGTTACACCTTGAGTACCTTCCAAATTTCAGAAACAAGCACAGTATAGTACTCGCTGTTGGCGAAATGTATCATTAATGATTGCGTTGATTGATTATGAACGCATATCCCTAATAAGTTTTAATTTTCATTTTGTGTGGTTTTTTTCTTACCTTAACTAAAAAAAAGTACTGCTTTGTTTTTTTCAAAACTGTGTTACGATTTTACTTTCTCCCTTATACATTGTAAACTATGGAGAAAGTATCGTTTTCATCAACATTCTTAAAATTTGAGTTGAGAGTGGACATATGCGTTTTGGAGTCCCCTGAATACAATAAAGATTACATTCTGACAATTAATTTAATTTTGTTTCTCTTGTTATTTTCAAAAATTGGATGATTATTTTTGAAACAATATACTATCAAATGATATTTAGATACAATTTTAAATTTAGATAAACTTTAAATAATACGATATTTTTTATTATAGATCATCGTTTTTAAATTTACTTAAGGAAGAAAGTATGTATCAGTCCACTGATACCGTTTATTTGTTTTTAATCACATTCAAAACTTTTTAACAGGTAAAACACCTGCAATATTTTCTGGTTATTCGCTATACTTCAGTTTTATGCAGTTTGCAGCACTAATATTGCAGTGCTATTCACGATCGTATATATGACATAGGCATCTATATCCTGTGATATATTCAGATTATCCGGATTTTCGGCTATCCTGATTCAGACTCTGCCACATTAATCCAGTTAAACCATACTGTACTATATTTCATAAAAATCCATTAAAACCAACTAAAAGTCTGACTAACTTTTAGTTGGTTTTAATGGATTTATTGAATATCAGTTTGATCGTTAGGTTTAAATACCCCCGTCGCAGCAGACCTGCGTACTCAGCGAATTTCCAAATCAATAACATAATAATAATAATGTATGACTAGTTTGATCATTATCTGTCAATAAATATGAGTATTATTTGCCTACTCTCCATAGATTAACATGGCAAAGAGTATGCAGGTTTGCTGCTGTGAGGAACGCTGAAAGTAGGTGTTTCTAGCGTAAACAATTAATTTTTTGAGCATTTATATAAACTTTCATCAACATCTGTCCATAAATAAAGGAGTTTGCCTATTCCCTATATGATTAATATGGGAAAAGAGTATGCAGGTTTGCTGCCATGATAAACACATAAACTATGATTTTTAAGCATAAATGGATAGACCTTAACCACATGAAGCTAAATATTAAGTTTTATGCAAAAATATTGATTAATATGGGAAATATTATTTTTTCCCTATCCTCCATAAGATTAACATTGGAGCCCCACAATACAACGTACTGTGTTTAGATTTTTTAATATCTCGGTAACCGTTGGAGATAGAGAAAAACTTTAAGGAACTTAATTGTTTAGTTTTTTAAGCTGATTCCAATGGTGAAATATAAAATTATAAATCTTTAGAAATTAAATGTGAAAAACGTAAAAACCCCATTTTGGGGTACAAAACCCCCCCAAACTACCCGTTACCATTGACCGATATGTCTGGTTTACGAACTCGTCCGAGCATTTGTAGGAACACACGTCTCTACCAAATTTGGTCTCGATCGGACCATTTTTACGAGAGTTATGGGCACCTAAAGAAGAAAAAATAACATGGTCCCGGCCTTAAGTCTCGCCATGAGACCTACGGTAATAGCTTCTTCCCTATGGGAAATTCGCTAAAACCTAAACAAAGAAAACAGATCTGTGTCAATGTTGTCACTGACAGTATGATATTTGAGATACACCTATTATTCTGATATTAACAAACTTATTATAAACTTTGTCTCACAACTCATTATATTACTAAATAATATAAAAAATTATAAATAAAATATTACTTTTGATCATTTATAGCTGTGAAAAATGTTTGATTACTTTCAAGACTCGCCCAACAACCCAATATCATCCTCGTTTTTGTAGAATTATTGTTTATAGTTTATTTATCAGGTAAGGATACTATGGGTATGCTGCAGTACACTGAACAATTTTGTATGGTACAGTTCTGCGCTCATTGCCGATGTCTGTAAAGCTTTATTTACGGGACAAATTAGGTTTATAACAACCCAGAGCTAATACAAAATACAATAAATATATTGAATATTTGATCAAATAGTTTTAGCCTTCCGCTTAACATCAAGGTTACGGCTATCGTCGTCGATAGCGACGTCAAAGCTGTGTGGTCTGCTTCTGATGACTCATGATATAATCTATAAAATATGAAATAAAACAATGGAGAGGTAGGATAACCTCAAAGTAGGGTACAAAAAGATACACCGGGATCAAATAATCAAATAGTCAAGTATGGTTTTGAGGAAATGGTGAGCAAAGTGATCTTGGATCTACTCAACTCTCATACTCTAGGGACAAATTCAGAGTCAATATAACCTAATAGTCGAGTAGGGTGGTGAGAAAAGGGTGATTATAGATTTGAGTTTCTTCCTATCACCTAATTGGATAATTTTCAACTTTACCATAGTTAACTTTCCCGATGACCAAAGTACAAGACTTGGTATCATAACGGCATGAGGGTACCAACCATTTTCTGGTCATATCCCAGGACCTGTATGCGTGCCAGGCTGCGTTGGACCTGAGCGAGGCTGTACAACTGCTGCCAGTTGCGGGGTTTGTTGCTCGCTTCACACAAGGGCGGTGGCATCAGGTGCAGGAAATCTTTCCAATGACTGGCTAATGAAGCCTTTGGGCTCTGTTCAATGTACTGAACCAACTCTTCCAGATACAATCTGTAAAAGAAGAATGAATTTTGACTAAATAAATAATGGTGTTAAGAGCTAGTAAAAAACAGTTAATCATTCTATGTGACACGTAAAAAACCAATGTGATGAACCCTGTTTCCTTAGTACAGAAAATAGTAATAGTAAAAATAAACTAAATGAAATTTGTTAATTGAATTGTTAGTAAATTGAAAACTAAATATTTTACTATTTATATGACATTACTTCAGTAGACCTCAAGAATATTGACCTAACTTCTTCTATCGCATGTAGAACAAGAATGAATAAGATGATAGGGGACCTGTTATATAAGCTAGCTAAAGAAACTGACGAATAATATAATAGCACATCTTTAGAATATTTTATAATTATAATTTTCTTAGTTCATTCTTTGTTAAAAAAAACTTACTTGGGTATATCTTATACCCAAGTAAGCGCTTTAAACTCCTATGTACGGTGGATGTATTGGTTAAAGCGCTACACTGACGAGAGAAACGTTCTAGCCATTCAGAAGTGCTAGGGATCGAATCTAGACCATGAGCAATCCCAATTTGGCTTGCGAATGTGTGGTATAGTGGATTGGAGGGCCCATCTTAAATAAACGGTGGCTGGCTTGGATGGAAGTTGACGGTATTTGTAGGCTCAATTGGAATTGCAGTGGACCCTGTGTTGCTTTTGTGGTTAGTGGTTATAAGGCGGGGTCACGTTACATGCTTTTTTTGTTTATACTTAATATTTTAAGATATATATTATTTAGAGAATGTTACAGTTTAAGGGGAAAATACTTGCCAGTTCTAGGATTAAAGTGCAAGTAATTATTACTCAAAACTCAAATTCGTGAATATACAATAATTTTTCCAATTAAACCTCAAATTACAATTATTTTATAAACCTTCTGTAGTGTAAGACTAAATTACTTACGCAAATTCTGTCAGACAGCTCAAATACAGTTTAGAATATGTTTTTGGTGCTATAACACCCTTGTTAGCTTTAGATACTTGTAAAATTGTTTAGTTGGAGAGGTCCGAAACATGATCAAAATATTGAATTTTATTTGAGCTGTCTGACAGTTAATTTACATAAGACTTACATTACATCCAACAGCTCAGGGGCTAAAAATATGGATTTTATTTGAACTTCTTTGTCTGAAAACCTTTTATGTTTATTCCAGACTGTTGTAAGGTTTATATTCTATAGCGCATAAGTTTAAAAAAACCCCTCTCCCTCTTCATCATAGAGGATACTTCACTTAAACTTTGAAGTATATCAGATTAGGTTATGTAACAATTCTAGGGGTTTCCTTCTTAATAATTCATGAGTTTACCCATTCCAGAAAAACCTTTTTTGCTAAAATTTGATTTGAAAAGAAGCACTTAAGATGCACAGTTCCATGTGTCCTCTCCCTGAAGCATCACTCCGAAGATGTTATCTAGGGAGTTCATTACAATGATCACAGGAAAAAGAGAAACACACATTGGTGGTCACATTGATTATTACATGTTAGGCTTGGAACCGTGCAACAGATAGAACATACTCAAAAGGCACCTCGAAACATGGGAATACTAGACTGATTCCAACAAAAGTGATACAGCCCAGACCTTAGCTCCATACAGAAAGTTTCAACGTATCTTATAAACTTTATGCTGTATATGTACACTATATATATATATATATATATATATATATATGTATTTTAAGGATAAGACATTCAAAACCTGGTCAAATTACATTTCACACATGCTAGCAATAAGTTAACCATTATGTGTGTGCTATAGAGATAAGTTCTTTAAACTTAGTTAAATATTTAATTAACATATCAATTTAAAATTTCATCCATTAATTTGGGAATAACACTACTTTAGATGGATAAAAGAGCGATAGATTGAATAAATCACATGAAGGTGACAATATAAACCAACTTTGACTTGTGGTTTCATACCCCTTCATTGTGAGTTAAATAAAATTAAAGGCAATGAGATTAGTAAGTCAGAAGACGCTCATGATCTGAAAATAATCTTTTGCCTGAAAGTTTGGACCAGACGCATTTAACCTAAGGTGTTCTAAGCGTTTGTTTGAGAACTTCATGACTTCAATCAACCAAAACCATTTAATTATTCCAGATATAAATTTTTATATATCTGGAATAGTATAGTATATATTATATCTCTAACAACTTTACCTGCCAATCTGTAGTGTAGGCTCAGTACAATACACAATTCCATCAAAACCTGTTCCCTCAGTGATGAAAGGAAGAGCCAACATGGACATGTAATTGGATATCAAGATCACATCTATCTGAGAATAATCCACCACCTTTGCTAACGGAGGACAAAACTCTGGGGCCGAGTCCACAAATACTCGGCCATTGCATTCCTTCAGCTCCTGCCAATAAACATCACAGGATAAAAGATTATAACATTCCTATTTTTCCCCTACATGCAATATTATTATTTTTTATAAAGTTTGGCAATAATTATTATATATTGTATTATATTGTCTGTGTTAACTATTATCATTGTATAAAGAAAACTTATAGGTAAAGACACTTTTCCTATATATATATTTGAGTTGGTAAATGAGGGCTACTATTAATATTAAATAATTATTCATAACTTAGTACCCTTTTTTTTGTGTGAGACATTATTTTGTTTAAATAATTATTAATAAGAACATGTTCTTATTAATACACCACTTGATAATGGACTGAGTTCTGAAACATGTTGTGAATTTTTTTAAATAAATTAATGTCTCACACAAAAAAAGGGTACTCAAGTTAAGAATAATTATTTAATATATATATATATATATATGTATGTATGTATGTATAGATACATATATCCCTGTCTTATTTTGCCTTTATTTTTGGAGTGTGAAACAGACAAAGCAATGAAACTTTACACACTGATAGCCATACAAATGGACAAAGTGGTAACTAATGGTCAATAATTAATCATCATTTGAGGTAATTTCAAACCTCAATTGTCAACCTACTGACATTATTCTTGATTCACCCATGGTAAAACAACACCTCTTCATTTATGTTAACAAGCAGAGCACAATGTTTAATGGTGCCACCAATGTAAAAGGACACTGCCTACTGCCTATGGATGCCCACGTCTTGTTAGATCTTTTAGCGAATTTCCCATAGGGAAGAAGCTATTACCGTAGGTCTCATGATAAGAGGTGCCCAGGGTCCAAAAACAGTAGTCGTTAAAATTTATATATATATATATGTGTCTGTTAGCACGATAACTCTCGTAAAAATGGTCCGATCAAGACCAAATTTGGTAGAGACGTGTATTCCTACAAATGCTCGGACGAGTTCATAAACCAGACATATCGGTCAATGGGAACGGGTAGTTTGGGGGGTTTTGTACCCCAAAATGGGGTTTTTTTGCGTTTTTCACATGTAATTTTTAAAAATTTCTAATTTTATATTTCACCATTGGAATCAGCTTAAAAAACTACACAATTAAGTTCCTTAAAGTTTTTCTGTATCTCCAACGGTTACCGAGATATTAAAAAATCTAAACACAGTATGTTGTATTGTGTGGCTCCAATGTTAATCTTATGGAGGATAGGGAAAAATTAATATTTTCCATATGAATCAATATTTTTGGATAAAACTTGATATTTAGCTTCATGTGGTTGAGATCTATCCATTTATGCTTAAAAATCATAGTTTACGTGTTTATCATGGCAGCAAACCTGCATACTCTTTTCCCATATTAATCATATAGGGAATAGGCAAACTCCTTTATTTATGGACAGATGTTGATGAAAGTTGGTATAAATGTTAAGATAAAAATTATTCATGGTAGAAATGACTTCTTTCAGTGTTCCTCACTGCAGCTAACCTGCACACTCTTTCCTATGTTAATCTTATGGAGGATAGGCAAATAATTCTCATGTTTATGGACATATTTTTATAAAACTTGTCATATATTAAATTATTGATTTGGAAATTCGCTGAGTACGCAGGTCTGCTGCGACGGGGGTATTTAAGTTAATCATCAATGGATGGATCTCAACCACATAAAACTAAATACCAAGTTTCATCCAATAATATTCATTAGTAGGCCTAAGTAATAGGCCTATATTAATTTTCCCTTATCCTCTATATGATTAACATTACAAGCTGGAACGTACTTTTCTACAAACTTTGGTCTCAATCGGACTATTTTTTCGAGAGTTATCGTGTTAATATATATATATATCACAATTTTAAAGACCATTGTTTTTTTGGTCTAGATGTTTTTTTTTGTGTACTGTTCAGGCCTTTTACTCAATAATCATTGGAAGATGCGATTTTACCAAAGTAAAAAGTACCAAAAATACAACACTACTAGGGTACTTACTCCTTCCAAGTCCGGGTCAGCATTCTCTCTAGGCATCCATGTGGGCAGGTTGCTAAGGCGAACGCTGTGTACAAGTGGCAACGGTAGGAAGTTGAGTGCTGTGTGTGCGGACAGGCCACAGTCCAGCATCAAGGTGATACCCTTGAAGGTCAATACGTAACATGGCTTGTTGGGGTGACTGCTCAAGCAGTACTACAACAATTATGAACAATTCATTACACATAAAAGTAATATTAGTGAAAATATGGGAATTTAATAAGGAACACTAAAATCTACTGTTTTACAATTCATATTTACTAGATCTCAACCTTAGGAGAGGTTTTTACAACCAACCATTGCAGCAATATCCATAATATAAGCCAAATTACCAACTTACAGTGCTCTGTGGAGTTAAGTTAGGTGTTATGATAGTAGTAAATATATAAAAATGCTTTTATCAATATCAATAGCCAATTTAAACTTAATCTACAGCACACTGAAGGATGGCAATGTTGTGTAGGCCTATATTATGTTTCTGCGCAACCATGTGAATACCACAATTTCATAATCTGCAGATTCTGCAACACTTGCCAGCCTGTAGAGGAAACCATACTATTTCTGAAGTTCCTTGCAAATTCTCTAAACTTTCAGTTTTACTCTGCCTTAACCCCGGTTCTACCAATCTCCTAAAAGTAAATTCTGTGGTTTCAGTGTCATACTTTCATTAAAAAATGTTGGAAAAACAATTTTTTACAGGAAAAGTCTACTTTTAATGTAATAAGGCCTAAGGAGTGAAAGATATGCATTAAAATTTGATCTATTTCAGACATAAAGGCTATTAATCTTTTTTTTAACAAAATTAAATGCATAGACAAGTAAATTTCGGTTTAATACAATTTGTATTTTGTCAAGAGCTGCTTTTGATCTAGGCCCACAAGCTTTCAGAGAGAACGAGAACGTGATGTTTTCCGAAAGCACATATCTTATGTTGCCCCACTAGTTTGGTGGCAGAGTGTTGTGGTTATTGTTGCATTATCAGTAATAGTTTTTGTGTTGTGCATGATATATATATATATATATATTTTGTATTATGGGCAACATGATATAATTAATATACATAGCTTTAAACATCATTAATTTTTTTAATGTTAATTATTAGATAATTCACTTAAAAACATGAGGAGTTTCTCCACCTGCACAAACATTGTGTAGTTAAAAACACAGATGTGTTGGAAGAGTCCAATAAAATATATAGAACAAAATTGAATGCTTTACTACTATCTAATACGCTATTTAAATCTAAAGCAGAGTTTTCTTATTACTTATTTTAAAGTTTTACAGAAATTTTGAATAGCCCTTGGTTTTTATTAAATTATTTGTCTTTACAAAAATATCATCTGGGTGTTATTATTCCAAAATTACAAATAATCTGCTTTAAAATTCTTAAGATCTAGATTTGTCAGTCAAGGGTAATCCATTGAAAAGCCTCAACTTAATGCCCTTAAGGATATGCCCTGATCTTGTTTCATCTAACCTAACCTGAGGAAGATTCTGCAGTTTATAGTTTTAAAGTTATGTATCTCTTTATTAAGTATGTATTAGGATATATTCCAATAAAGTAAACAATAGATTATGTATGCTAAGGTTCATCTCAGTGGGTACAGTGAGCTATCTTTCAGCAATACACATTATTCCGATGATTTTTTGTAACAAATGAACTTCATTAATTTTAGAACTTTTACGTTAAATCAGGCCATATACACTTTTTCCTAAATTAATGAAATTCCTAGCATATGGTGGGCTATGAGAGTATTTGTTATAAAATGCTTGGACCTAGTTCGTTAACTATATTAACACCATACAGGAACTTACTAATCTCATGGCAGGTCTTTACAATGTTAGTTCCTGTAATTAATATTTACTAATGGTTGGTAAGATAAATAAGCAAACCATATTTACAGTACATCATGTAAATATGGCCGGCCGGCAAATGACAGTAGAAACTAGGACATAACCTTCAACTCGCGTTTACGGATCACGAAAAGCCAAATAGTAATTTTTTCTTGTTTTGTTTATTGAGCAGGCTTAGGTTTATTGAAATTTGAAAATGGAAGTACAGTACCTGTATTGCAGTGATGCCAGTAAGATTAGACAGAATCGCCCAGAAAGTTAAATTGAAATCCTCAGAGTCGTTGAAGGATATTTTCCTGTTACAGTATTAACAAACACCGTTTGAAAATTCTCAGCATATTAGCTTTAATATCATTGTCATAATATATATATATATATATATATATATATATATATATATATATGATGTACTCATAATACTGCACGCTACACAGGCTTCTACAGTTACTTCTAGAGCGGACTGAACTAGGCGCCTTACTCGGTTGTGAAACCTCGGTGTAGTGAAACAGTTGATTTTGATAACATCGTAATCACATTCAGCGTAATGAATTTCTATGTTTATAGGATTTTTAGCCTTACTCGGCGTAGTTAAAACTCGGTGTTGTGAAACGCTCCCATGGCTAACAAGCGCAGTTCAATTGGCGCAAAGCGGTTTCTTCGCCACAGCCACGCCGCGGGAGAGCGTGGGCTCTGTAATCTAACAGGGCCTTTTCATTTAATTAATACATAAACGTTTTCAAGTAAAAGAGAGAATGGAAATTAATGAATAACAAACATTAATAAACATTTTTACATGTGATTGTTTTGCCAGTAAACCTTCAATATTGAACATATGATTTGATAAATATATATATATATATATATATATATATATATATATATATAAATGTATGGATGTCCTTTATGCGTTGCCAAACTACCATAGATAAATCCATTCCTCTCTGAAACTACTCATCCAATCACCATGAAATTTGAGGAAGTTGCTTGCTATATGTGTCCAAGAAGATTTTAGTGAATTTTTTTTCGAAAACTCCGTAAGTTTCCAATTTAATGGCGTTTTAAATGTCTAATGTCTAAGGAAATATTTTCAGTTCATCTAAACAATTGTTGTTCTTATGTTTCAAATTTTGGTCTTTCAAATTGCTAACACCCCATCACCCCCAGAGCTAAGACATATTTATGTCAAAACATAAGTTTACATTTGATTCATTAACGTCATTTTATTCGTTTATCTTCCCTACCGCATGTCTTATACTAAGCGTGTTTTAAAGTGCGGTTACTAGCATCTCTATATATAAAATTGAATGTATGTATGTCTGCATGTGTCCTTTATGCGTTGCCAAACTACTCATCCGATCGCCATGAAATTTTAGGAAGTTGCTCTACATGTGTCCGTGAAGGTTCTGGAGAAAAAATACTTTCGAAAACCCCATAAGTTTCCATTTTATGGCGTTTTAAATATCTAATGTTAACCTTATGGAGAGTAAGTTTGTTTACAAAATGTCTACAATGAAAATATTTGATTTCTTAGCTACAGCTGATTGGTTTACTTTCCATTAGCAATGTGCTTTACTATCTAATGCCATCTGAATCATTCATTAATGTTAAACTATGAAGTAAATGTGTACTGTAAAAAATAAACAGCTTTATTCACCACGTTAATAGTTTACGGTTTTGGGGGATTATGTATTTATATTTTCATTTTCTGTCTGATTAAAATCACGTGTTTATATGATAATTAAAATGTTTACAATATTACGTTTATTATAATAATCAGCTGTTGTATATGTTTCCTATAAAAGCCGTATTACAGTTAGATTTAGTTTGGATTTTGATTCGATTTGAAAATTGTGAATTAATCCACTCAGATTTATTTGTTTTATAGGAATGTTATTAATATGTCTTATCGTTTCAGTATTGTTATTCTCTATGCCGCGATCCAGAATATATAACCTTTCACAATGAAGCCGTATTGCTATTCGACATCAGAACATGGCTAAACTTAAAATAACACGTGTTTACTTATTAAATTAACAAATAGTTGGACTTTTCCAACGCGTATTGTGTTTAAAATCTACACAACGTTTCGAGAGTTGGATGAACTACTCCCGTTTTCAAGTGCCTAACAATATTTACATTTGTATAAACAAAAGGTTATTTCTACATGTAAAAAAGAAACCGGTCAAAAAACACAACAAAAAATATAACTATAGAAAAATTTGTAAACAAAACACTATACTTAGCCTATTCTGTACATTCGGAAAATTGCAAACGAACGACCTGTTTACTGTGAGGCGTTACGAAGTTCCCGGGTCAGCTAGTAGATGATAAAAGATAGGTTAAAAATTACACGTTGGTAGCTTGTATATGGTTTAAAGTTAGTTCACTACAATTTACTTTAAGCTTTCATACCTTTAAAGTGCAGGTTCCTTGGTCTTGGACTTCGGTGCAAGAGGTGATGGGTTCGATCCCCGGGATAGCCCTAAAATTTAGATGGGAATTCCATTAAAGAATAGTGTTTTTCTACAGCTGCATAAATTTTGCTGAGCCTGCTAATGGCAAAATAGAAAAAAAGATAGACGACATAACCTCAATTCATTCTCAGTGCCTATATATTAGGTGTCTATGTACTACATTACGACTACGAATGTTCCGATTTTTATGCGTTGTTAATATAATTGCTATTCAAAGTATAAAGACATCTTCAATTCGTTTATTTTAATCATTATGGTCCAAGCAGTTCCGGAAACCATTGATTTTCCAAAAGAAGAGGAAAAAATCCTACAACTTTGGAAACAGTTGGATGCATTTAAAGAGTGTCTGAAACAGTCTAAAGGAAAACCAAGGTAGGCTTTGGATGATTAACTTCAACATCAATTTTGCTTAAAAAATATTACTCTCTTCAAAAATGATTTGTGTTTAAAATGCTGGAAATGCCAACTACCCTAGTTCTGGTCATATTTTTCTGCAGGAAGCCAATTAATTATGAAAACTCTGAATTGGGACTTGACTTAGGATCCCTAACAACCCTACCCTAGGTTGTGGTCACACAACCTCTCCACCACATCTCTCCAACTACTAATACCCCAAACAACAGTTCCCCGAGTTTCAGGTCGATATATTACAAACTCCATGTTTTGTAGAAACTTTAAATGAAAAGGGAGAGCTGCCCTCAACAATGAGGTTGTTGAGTTTGGATGATTGAAAAGTCCGCTTTATCTGGATCCAAATCATCCAGATTCCGGCTTACCCAGATTAGGTTTCAAAAAAATTAACCCTCACCACACCAATGACCTACATTTCAGGCCATGAGAGTCTCCCCACTTACTCCTAAAATATAAGTAGTTTCATGGTCTACAGCTCCAGCGGCCCACATTGCAGGCCATGGCAGAATTACGCTTCAGCTCTGACATTTATTACTCATCATGGTTGCCGGTACTATGATTTACTTTTGTCAACTGCTATATTACTACAAATCTGAATGCCCTATTTAAAACGTCAATTTAGTTTAGGTAATGGTCTACTTTAAACAGTCCCAGAGGAGGTAAGCTAAAAAAGGCACAAGTGTGAAGCTAACACACCACTAATGTGGTAGATTAAATTTAAAATTTGTTTGTAAGGTTAAGGACTAAAAAAGGTCTATCTTTCAGTAACACTTAGTGTGCAGTCAAATTGGTGTTCCCGTTTCCAAGAAGTGACAAACAAGGAGTTAGTCTTTCCTTGTAGTTTCTTTACCATTTATTTATCTTATCACCTATACTGTCAGATAGCTCCACAAAAATTGGCAGTGGTCAGTAGATCCTCAAAGCTCTCAGTACAGCAGTGGAATGTGTCCCAGAGGCCGTCGTGGCAGTAGTTGCTGACAAGGTAAGGCCTACAGTCTTTAGCTATAGGTCTCTGGACTAATTCCAGCTTAACCTCTGGTCGCGAGTTTCACTGCGCGCAGATTGTCCTCATTTATCCAATTAGACTCGAAGTCGCGTCATTTCACTTTCTCTAGCTACCAAGGTGGTGTCATCGGTGAATAGTAGTGTTTTACTGTTCAGAGTTAGGTCATTCACCATTATAGTGAAGACAAGCAGGTCAAGCACTGATCCTTGTGGTACTCCGTGTTCCATGCTCCTAAGTTTAGAGGAGGCTCCTTCCAGCGAGACAATCTGTTTGCAGTCAGCCAGGTACAACGTATAGTTTTTAGGACTGCACCGTCAATCCCATATTTCTGCAATTTTAACAGAACAATGTGATGTGATACCACATCAAAAGCCTTATTCAAGTCACAAAGACAGATATTTTTATGCTTTCAGACGAATACATACACACACACATACACACAACACACACACAACACATATATATATATATAAAAGAAAAAAACATACCATATATAAAACAAACCATATATATACAGGGTGTTCATTAAAGTCGGGGACAAACTTCGAGGGGTGATAGTACTCATCAAAATAAACGAAAAATTACCTACAACCATTAGTAGAAAAATCCTTCGTTTAGCCACTAGCCGCCATTTTGTATTTTTTACAAAAAACGTTATATATCAAGAACTATTTAAAATACAGAAACCAAACTTTGCACACATATTTATTGCTCAAAGAGACAAATACAGTGGAACTTGGTTATAACGTCATTGAAGGGACCACACAATTAATAACGCTATATCCGAGTGATGCTCTAAAAGAGGTTACATAATTTTAATTTAAAATCGAGGAAAAATAGGGAAACACATTTTTTACATGAAATTACGACATTTAATTAAGGTAATTTGAAATACACCGTAAGTTTATGTTTATGACTTACTGACTACTCAACTATATAAAAAATATTGCAATGAAGTTCGGCTTGGTGAATTTAACTGTTGGTTCCATTTTAAAAAACAAGCCCGAACACACGTCTGCTATCTTACGTCCCTCCTCACACGCTCTTATAACTCACACCTTTTCTTCAGCAAAACCTTCCTCTTAACACTTGCCATTACTTTTCAATACTGTATTCGTAAATTAAAATAACGAAAAACAAACTGTAAAAGACATACACTGAACTAATGATATCTACACGAACTGTAGGTACGTACGAACGGCATCACAGTGCTTTGATGCGACGTGAGTCACTGACACTGACCTTGATGACCGGCGACAGCGGATATAGGGTATGGTAGGGGGTTGGGGTGGTTAGCGGTAAGACAGCAATAAAATGCCGTTTCTAAAAATAGAATGTAGCTAAACAATAGCCGTAGCCCTCACGTTGCACCACCGACCGAACTTTCTCTATTTAGCTATATGTTGCCTTCATCTCGGCCCGATTTTCTTGACGTTATATACGAGGTTTGAGAATTTACTGACGATATATCCGAGGTTTTTTCCTATGTAAATACATATAGTTTGGCGGGACCTAAAAATAAATGACGTTATATCCGAGTTGACGTTATGGCCGAGGCCGCAATAACCGAGTTGCACTGACAGTATAACGTTTTTAGTAAAAAATACAAAATGGCGGCTAGTGGCTAAACGAAGGATTTTTCGACAAATGGTTGTAGGTGATTTTTTGTTTATTTTGATGAGTACTATCACCTCTTGAAGTTTGTTCCCGACTTTAATGAACACCCTGTATATATATATATATATATATATATATATATATATATATATATATATATATGTATAGTTTTGCTTAACAGTGGTCCTCAACATAGGTACAGGCACAACAGTTTGGTTAGAGTCTAAACTAGACCTAATAGGTTCAATCTCCTCACCAGGCTAAGATGCATACTTAGATGTTATGGGACAGGTGTGTCCTCCCTTTTTTGAATAAAAGACTTTTCACAAGTGTGTTCAAAAACACACTTGTGAAAAGTCTTTTATTTACAGATGGGCTCGGCCATTTGACTCAAAAGCCAAATGGCCGAGCCCATCTGTTTATCCTTTTTTTATCAAAATCCGTCGATAGTCGGAAGCTTGCGAAAAATGGAGCTATCAGGAATCTGGAGTGTTAGGGCTAGTTTTTAATAAGGCCTTTTGCATGGTAAGGGTTAATAACAGTTAAAATGTGAGTTTTGCTTGGCACCTTCAAAATTTCAGATGCAACCACAGTACTTGCTATTCACAGCAAGTAATGCATAACATATAAACGCACATTTCTTATGTTACGTCTTTTTGCCGAGTGGAACACTACTGACGAGAGTATGTCAGGTGCTATTATTTGGGGAATATTACGTAAAAAATAATCAGAAAATAAAATAAATCACAATTGCGTATTTAGATTAAAAAACTTCAACAAGAAATTAGTTTTCATTTTGAATTAGATTGTTTTATTACTGAAATGAAACTAATAAGAAGTACTTTGTTTTTTTGCTAGACTTGATTATAATTTTTAATTCCCAATCAAATTAAAAACCTTTTGACATGTTTGAACATTGCAATATTTAGCACCATTCACGATCGTTGTCTGTGTGGCGTGGACGTCTAATATCCTGTTATATTTTCAGATTATCTAGATTTTCAGCTATCCAGATTCTCATTCTGCCACATTGATTTGGATTTTTCTGTACTTACTTAACCTATTCACAAACATGGAACAAATTGCCAACTTAAATAAACGACTTCAATATTGAGCAAAACCCTTAAAATAATGTAGGCTCCTTTTTAATTTTTCACGTTTTACTGATAATGATATCGATAAATGTATATTTTCCTTAAACATGCTTAAACAATAATGTACTATAAGCCGTGAATGGTCATGGTTTGGAATGTTATGGTATCGAGGGACACTGGTGGTCCACTACATGCTTCATTTTGACCAGTTTTAAATACAGGTGGCCCTCTGTGCTCAGTCCTTCAGAGAGATATGCGTGGGGGTGTAACACTTTGTTACGTTAAAATGGTAATTGAATGGGATTTTTTAAGGATATCACTTGCAACACTTAGGCCTACATTTATTTTGTAAATTAATACTAATATTTAAAGAATAATTCTATATTTTTGTAAAAATAATTCCAGGTTTAAGGACATGGTCAGGGGTCCAGTCCCAATTAATCCAGATTATCGACACTCAACTGTTTAAACTAAAAATAATTTTTAACCCTATGTTAAGTTCTGTTGGCATTTTTAGGTATTCCTTTTACGATGGTCCACCTTTTGCTACGGGACTTCCTCATTATGGCCACATCCTTGCAGGAGCCATTAAGGATGTTGTCACAAGATATGCCCATCAGAGTGGTTTCCATGTTGAGAGAAGATTTGGGTGGGATTGTCATGGTCTACCAGTTGTAAGTGTTAAGGCTTTAGGCATTAATAAAACCTCATTAGGTGATTATAAAACAAGTTTATTAATGGACATGATTGAAGATACCACACACCACGTTTTACATCATTAGTTCACGACACAATATAATCAGACTAACCTCCTTTTTGTATAGAAAGACTTTTCTGTTTTAGGAAAAGAATAACATAACAGCCTTTGGCAAAAGTAACTTAAAACATACTAACATATAATGTGGACTACGTATATAACACACCCCTCTCGATTAATATTTTTTAAACTCTGACAAAAATGTTAATCAATATTAAAAAATAAATCAAACCGAAGTAAATAAAGTTATCAATTGTTTAACAACTAAAAATAATTATTTTGATCTAAACAATACAGTACCTGAACATTATATAGTTGGGCTAACAAATAGTTAGGTTAACTGGCTGGGTGGTGTAGTGGTTATAATACCCGCCTTCAAAACTGAAGGTCGCCGGATCGAATCCCGCAAGGGTCGAATCTGGACCCAGTCGCCATTTGTCATTGGGCTACTAATTAATGATGCTTCCTAACAACAGGTCGACGTTAGGTAGTAACAAGACCGGGGTTTGGACCGTTCCCCATCAAAACGTTAAAAGTGCCACTGGCGTAGAAATACACAAAATAAAAAAAAATAACATTTGAAATCATTTCTTACTTTAGCCTAGGCATACAAAGAATTTAAAGTTTGCATAGTATAATTTCAAAATTGAATGATTGCCTAAATAGGTATACTGTAACTCATTTGATTATTTTAAACTTTTAAATGGACTGATTTGATTATTTTAAACTTTTAATGGGCTGATTTGATTATTTTAAACTTTTAAATGGACGGCTACAATAACATATACTTTTATCTAAATAATAATAACTATCAAAACATATAGGCTAGCATATAAAGAGTCTTAATAGGTCTATTGAAATAAAAAATCAGTCTAACTCAGAAAACAAATTTAACCTTTAACTTTCATTACAGCATTTTGCAACTGAATAAATTTTTCTTTACCCAAAGCTTTTGTGAGCATATCAGCAAGATTATTATGTGTATTTACATAAGTTACATCGATAATGCCTTTTTGAAAAAGATCTTTGATAAAATGTGCTCTGATATCTAAGCGTTTTCCTCTCTAGGAAGGTTTTCACAAGTGAAACTGCACTAGAATTATCAACACTAAGACAGGTCTTTGGTTTCACACTTTTATTAAACACTGACACTATTCCAATTAGGTTGACTAATTCTTGACATCTGCTGACGCAGAGCGCTATAAAGCCGCTGGTACTTTTTCTGGATTTGATATCTCCTCCCTACCAATCAGCATCTGAATATCCCTGAAGATCAAGAGTTGTTCAATGGTTTTAGTCTACTTGACTTGATACAATTTTCACTTCCATAGATCTCTATACCAAGGAAACATGTAGCATCTCCCAAATTTGTATCTTTGAATCCTTACACAGATGAGAAATTAAACTGTCAATAATTTCCCTATCACCAGTTATCAAGGCATCATCAACAAAATTTCCCAGATTTTCCTGGTGTACCACCAGGAAAATCCAGGAAAAACAAACCAACTGGCTTATGGGAGAAGATGTGAAGATGTACCAACAATACCTCATGTAGAAAGAAATATCCAGGCCAAGTATTTAGGAGTCCTAGTAGATGAAGGTCTTACCTGGTCACAGCATATAGATAACCTCCTTCCTAAACTCAATTCATAATTTTATGTGATTAAATGTACAAAATCCAATAGCAACCTTTCTACTGCAAAAATAGCCTTCCATTCTCGGTTTGAAACACATCTCAGGTACGGCCTCATTGTTTGGGGAGGAACTTCGGCAAGAAATCTTCAGAGAGTTTTTACACTGCAAAAGAGGGCTGTAAGAGCCTTAGCTGAGCTAAATTTCAGAGAAGCTTTCAAGACTCTGAAGATTATGACATTAGTAGATCTCTATATAAAAGAAGTCATCCTGTATGCCAATGGAAAAACGTTTACACAAAATAGATAGTTCCATGGATGCAACACTCGACAGTCGACATGGTACAAGATACTGTCTCCCAGCACAACATCTCACCCTATATGAAAAGAAACTCTCCTACATGGGTATGAAGCTGCATAACCTACTGCCAGAAGAATTGAGATGCCAGACCGGGAGAAGAATGAAGACTGCTCAAACAGAATGGCTGATCAACAATCCATTCTATACATTGACCGAGTTTATGGAAAGAAGACAATAAACATTTTTTTAACCATCCAGCAGACACCATTTCAATACTTGATGTATTTTAAAAATAAAGCATATTTGTATTTATTTGTAAAAAAGTGAATAGATTCCTCTTGCACTGTAAAGACAATAATCATATTTCGATCTTGATAATCCAAACTTTTCAACTGTTTCATTTATTGTGTCATTTTAGTACTTTGGTGATACTCGCTATCCATATAATGCGTGCTTCAGTTTATAAACTTCACTTCCATTGTTTACACCTTCTGGTTTTTTTATTTAGAAGTACAATTTAAGAAGGCTGCTGGTATATCGATCTACTTTAAAGGCCAATTATTGTTAACTGCTTGTAACAATAAAATCCTCAATGTTGGAATTCTGCAAACAGGAGCAAAAGTTAGTTCATCGTTCATTGTAGGAAACCTTTGGCCACTTAACGAGCCTTTTTAGTTCCATCTCATTTAAAGGTGAACACCCATTTCAGGTCAATGGCCTTTACCAGGCGGTAATGTTGCTGATTCCCAAGTACCAAGTTCTTGGTGAGAATTGAGTTCTGTCTCTACAGCTTGCTTCCATTCTTCACCTGTCATAGCCTCTTCATAAGTTTCAGGTTGAGAGCAACTTGTCAATATACAATAAGCATTATATACATCATACTCTTGTAAATAAACAGGTTTCCTTTTTTCTCGAGTTGGTCTGTTGAATTTTCTCAGATCATACAGTGATTTTGGTGGAGAAATCTCTTCTGGATCATCAGACTCTAATGCTTCGTCTTCTTCTTCAACTGTGGAACTTTGTTTCACAGGTTTTTGTGATTTCTTCATCAGACTCTTGTTAAACCCTTCTATTTTATCTTCTGACTTCTAAAGGTCAATTTTATTTGACTAAAATACATTTCATTTTCAATGAATAGTACATCTCGTGATGAAACTATTTTTCTTTCTTCTGGATTTCATAATCTGTATCCCCCACCACGTGGCGTAGGGGTTGGCGATCCCACCGCCCAGTGGCGCTGTCACTGCAATCAGCCTCCCTGACTCTCTACTCTCCTCTTGAGCAGGGTCTTTTCTATCTACCCACGTTTCTTCTCCCCTCCAATGCGTGGATAGACTGTCTTCATCTATCTGCACAAACCCATTCTCTTCTTCTTCTCCCACCTTCTCCCCTGCTTTTCCGCTTTGTTTCAGGCCAACTCAAGGTGTCACGTGGACCGTGCCGAGGAGTGGATGGCACCAGGCCTTATATATGGTGTCTAGAACGGTACCTGCAGGATACCGGGCGACCTCCTGCAGTAAGTAGCCTTACCTGGACATGCGGGGCTCTGTTCAGGCGGACGGATATTTCCCTAGCTAGAGGGAAGAGAAGGAAGCCAGAGGGAAAGCCTGGACCGTTCATCCGGGATGCTGACAGGCTAAGGAAATGCTTGGAGTGCATAATATAAGAAGGTCTGAGACCATGATCAGGCTCAAGAAAAACGATTTAAGGATACTGACAGGATTTCTAACCAGACACTGTAGGCTCAGGGGTCATCTGAGCAAGATGGGCATTGTCCAAGAGGGTGAATGCCGCTTCTGCCAATCTGGGGAGGAAACACCTAGACACCTATTGGCTGAGTGTGACGCGATAGGTCAGAAGAGAGCCAGAAGCTTGGGAACACACCAGGTGGCGGTCGAGGATTTTCCAAAGTTAGAACCCCTCGTTATACTAAACTTTATTAAGGCATTAGGACTAGAGGGGGTTCTCTAGGCAAGAACTAGAGACTAGTCTGGGGGGCACAATAGATCTCATAGGTCGCGGTGCAATCTTTCCCCTAGATTTTATCAAGTATCAAGTATCCCCCACCACAATATCCGATCATAACTCCAAATTTTGATCAGGGATCAAGTTGATTACCTTTAGGTACTCAAGTATACCATACTTTACAGCCAAAAACTTTTAAGTTTTGACTTAAAACACTTAACTGAAAACATACTAACATATAATGTGGACTATATGACAATAGGGTTTCCACTATTTTATAATCACTCACTTAAACCTTTTTGTGAGTCAGATGGAAAATGATTACAGCATAATATCCGCTGGATATAAAAAGATGGAAATTGGGAGACAAGTTGTTTAAAGGATTTATGTAGGCCTAATGTTAATTATTAATGAAGATTTTGGTATTACAAAACACACAACTGGATTCAATATAAAAAATAATAACATTATAAATAAGAAACAATGCAATTTAGGATGTGAGCGTAATACAAACCTAATCTTCCAAACAAATTAGGTGGGACTAATAAATTAATATGATCAAAATGCAATGAATGGTAACACTGGCTGTAAATTATCCCTTGTTCACCTGCTTCGCTTATTGTGCAAGCGACATTCCTTGCCTGACTTTTCAACTTGAAAAAAAAGAAAAGAAGGGGATCTTTTATCTCGTTTTCCAATGAGAAAAGAGGGGAGGGGATGAAGAAAAAGAAAAGTGAAGAAAATAGTATATTATTTTTAGACTTTCTGATACACTTTCATTGAAATGATAGTACATTTATTGCAGGAGCTCTATCTGTTTCTTTTTCTCCACGACAATGATGTAACATCACTGCAGAAGCTTTCCTGAAAATTTTGAGTTGTTCTTCTTCACAACCTACAAACATCATTGCTGATACTTTAAAACGGTTTAAAAAATATGCGTTTGTTGCACCAGTTTAGGCGCTCCTGGATAATCAAGAATTAACCATAGTTCACAAGCTGCAAGTGTAATTCACAGACCAAGCCCCAGAAAGATATGCAATCCTGACAAAAGGGGGTGTCTGTCAGTACAGTTGAGTGGTTCTATTTCAATGCAAGGGTGAATTTCATTCTGACCATTTTGTTTTCATCACATGTTATTTATGGCAGGGTGACAAAGTAGTTTTAGAACCTGCATTTAAAACTGCAGGTTGCCGTATTGAATCCCGCAAAGGTCAAATCTGGACCCAGTTGCCATTGCATCATTGGCCTATTAATTAATAATGCTTCCTAATAAAAGGTTGACTAGGTAATAACAAGATCAGGGTTTGGATGGTTTTCATCAAAATTTTAAAAAATGACAAAAGGTGTAGAAAGACACACAGGTTATGTATTTGGTATTAAAAAGGTGTTGCCTTTGAAGTTTATAGTTGTATTAATATCATTTCAGCGACGAATCCATTTTTTACATTGTAATATTGTAAATGTGAGTAGTCCTAACTCCTAACCACATGCGCCAGCGGTTCTTTAGCCGCTACACGCAGGTGAGCTTTGTACTCACCCTCTAAAACAACCTAATTTGAGTTTAAATACTTTTTTAATATTGATAAAACTTTTTTCATTAAAGTATAATTAGAAATGAGTTATTAAAAAGAGAATAATAATAAATAAATGAGTTAAAAATCTTTAACCTCAAAATCTTCAAAATCATCTTAATCAACATAATATTCCTCTCCTTGTTGTCCTTGTTCGCCATGGCAGGTCACGCAGTATGTTTTCCACAGAAAGAGTTTCTGCACACAACACAGCGACTCTTAATTTTCCAATTTTCTCTTAATTAACCAGTCCGTCTGGCCTTTTTAAGTAGGTACACCCTGTAATGTTTTGGACAATCCATAATCAAGTATAGTCATGTTAACTAATAAGGGTGAGCACTGCTGCGTTCACCCGATTTTATTCACAAGTTAAAAGTTTTTTCTTTTTAATTTAATATTTTTTATTCATTATTCAAATAAACCACTTTTTGTAATTTACAGGAGTTTGAAATTGATAAAAATCTTGGTATCAAAGGTCCAGCTGATGTTGCCAAAATGGGAATTACAGCCTACAACAATGAGTGTCGCAAAATAGTCATGAGATATGCATCAGAATGGGAAACAATTGTGTCAAGAATTGGAAGATGGATAGGTAACTAAAGTGTTTTCACTGGAAATTGGTCCAAACAAATCTATGTTTACAAGCTATTTTCACATACATACATATGTGATAACATATGTATGTATGCTTGTAAATGTGTTATTTAAGGTATCATAAACTATTAATTTTTATTTTTTGGAACCATTGAATAACAAAAAGCTACTTATTATCAAACCATAAAATATTTTAGTTGGTTTTGATTTTGTCTCGTTTTGTTACTATTTGCAACAATATCTTGTTTGGTCAGAGAATTGCATCAGTTTGTACTTAATTAAGCATTAGTTTGTCAATCTGAATTTGACTGCCTTCCTAAGTTACAGACAGATAATTTTATACCTGACTGATTGTTCAATAGCTGGCTTTGTTGGTTGGAAAATTAAAATTGCTGACTTGAGGAAAAAGGTGAAAACATACTTTCTTGCTTCTGAGTCTGTTCTTTATTTTGTTTTTTTAAGAATAGAAAAATTAATACGTACCTAATTACAAATATGCCACAAAGTAATCCAAATACTATAGTATAAATACACTCTGACTCTGACAAATAATATGTAGGCCCTACCAAGTCCAATTTCCTAATGCCAGCTATATATTTACTCTATCTCTGCACAATTATTTAATGTTTATTAAATCCTTGTACAGATTATCGACTTAAATTATCAAAAATATCTACAATGTAATTGATAAAAATAAATATTTCCAGTTCATGCATATACCACAATGCTTAAACATTTAAAAGCATAGCACAAAGCTATATAGCTGAAATTGAGCACTGTTATTCTAGAAGTATGCCGGTACATGAGACAAGGGCTCATTGTGGTATTTGTCCAAACTATTAGTGTCTACAAAAAAATGGACCTTAGTTAAAAACATGCCTTGTAATATCCAAAAGGTTTAATTTTCAGATTTTGAGAATGACTACAAGACTCTTTATCCTTCATTCATGGAGAGTGTATGGTGGGTGTTCTCTGAGCTGTGGAACAAGGGCCTAGTCTACCGCGGTGTTAAGGTCATGCCTTACTCGACAGCTTGCAATACTCCACTGTCCAATTTTGAATCAGGCCAGAATTATAAGGAAGTTGTTGACCCTGCAGGTAAGTTTTAATTAGGTATGAATATAAAAGATTTGCTTTTCTATTTATAAATTTGTACATTTATTTACAATATACAATTTGTAAATTTAGTACAGAATAAGTATAAACTGTATACTCTAAAGGGTTGAATTTGAAGGAAAAATACTCAAACCCTGGTAAAAAATATCAGAGCGAGCGAACCGAAAACTGACACCACTATGTTATAACATAGTCACTTATCAACACCCTGACCAAAAATAGTCCTCTTCCGGCAAGAGCTGGGCTGACAATAGCAGTTTTAGTTGCTAGGCGACGAAAGGGCACCAGCGACCGCACAGTGTCTGGGTACTGGCTCAGAGCGGACGCTGGTGACAGTGCTGCAGTGAATGTGTTAATCTGGTCTTTATCTAGGTAAACGAAACAATCTCGGGGTAAAGTAGAAAAAGAAAAATTTGTAAGAAAAGACACAGTCAAAAAAATAAATTTTTACTTAACCCTAGAAGTGGCAAGCTTTTTACTCTTAACTGTAACATAAAAATAATTACTAATATCTTCTTGAAATATCAAAGTCTAAACAAAAAAAGCTTAAAAAATGCCCCCCCCTTATAACCACTAACCACAAAAGCAAAACATGTGTCCACTGCAATCCCAATTAAGCCTACAAATGCCGTCAACTTCCACCCAAGCCGGTCACCGTTTATTTTAAGGTGGGCCCTCCACTCCGCTATACCACACATTTGCAAGCCAAATTGGGATTGCTCATGGTCGGGATTCGAACCCTAGCACTTCCGAATGGCTAGAACATTACGCTCGTCAGCGTAGCGCGTTAGCCAGGTCGGCTATCAGTGCCTAGGAGAAGAAAGCGCTTACTTGGTTATAGACCTGCCCGGAGGCAGGCTCGTGTACTACGAGAGCAGTTTCGGTTGTTGGCCCCCAGAGAGAAACACGGTCGCGTAGGCGATAGTGTCTAACAAGTACACTAAACTGACGACAGATGCCTCCACCTGCCAATTCTTATTGAATATGTAAATGCGTCGTAAATTACGACTTTGCCATTTCTAGGGTTAATGAAACCCATAAAAAGGTG
Source organism: Nephotettix cincticeps (assembly GCA_023375725.1). NCBI lineage: Eukaryota > Metazoa > Arthropoda > Insecta > Hemiptera > Cicadellidae > Nephotettix > Nephotettix cincticeps. Next base: position 42,191,995 of record CM041786.1, on the reverse strand, counting down.
CTTAGAAGAGAATTTTCCAATCATTAGTGTCACTCTAATTTTTCTTATTTTAGAAAAAGGTCTATTGATTACCCAAAGATAGTTTTGAAGCAAGTAAAGTTTGTACAGATAATTTTTAAGAAATTTCAATGGTAAACGTTATGTTATTTAAAAAACTACTGCATAAATTTTCTGACACATTCTGTAAACCAAAGTTTCAAGACGTTTTAGGATCTGGAATCTTATCCTGCCCTCAAATGAGCCTAAAAAAAGAACATAATAAGATTTGTATATTTAATCCGTATTAAATTTCAAGCTCATTTTTAAGCTGTATTTTTGTTTTCAGCTCTATACCAGTTAGGCCTGTGCCTGTGCCTAATTGGTATAAAGCTGAAAAATATTAAAAATTTCATTGCAGCCTTGACTAATCTTATTATGCACTATCTAAACTTGTTATGCAGGTTATCAAGGATCAGATTATAGATCCTGAAATATTGTGAAAAAGTGTTTTACTAATCATTATGGAAGATATTCTCAATAATAGTTTAAATAACATATACGAGGCATGTTTTTTAAGTAAGTACCGTTTTGGAATTAAAAAAAGACGTGCAAAGATATCGCAATAATTTTATTTTTACATGAAAGCCTGTACCTTAATCTACTTTTCTACATAATTTCCGTGAATATTGAGACACTTGTCATAACGTGGCACCAGTTTTTGAATACCCTCCTCATAAAATTCTGCCGCCTGACTTGTTAACCACTGTATCACAAATGCTTTGACTTCGTTATCGTCTTGAAGACGCTGACCGCCCAGGTGTTTCTTCAAGTGCAGGAACAAATGGTAGTCGCTGGGCGCCAGATCAGGGCTGTATGGAGGATGATCTAGAGTTTCCCATTGAAAAGATTTGATGAGATCTTTAGTGCGATTAGCCACATGAGGACGGGCATTGTCATGCAGCAAAACGATACCCTTACTCAACTTGCCACGTCTTTTGTTCTGGATTGCACGACGCAGATTTTTCAATGTCTCACAATAAGACGCTGCATTGATTGTCTCATTACGATGCAGAAACTCCACTAGCAATACTCCTTTTCTGTCCCAAAAAACTGTGCACATGATTTTCCGGGCAGAAATTGTTTGCTTAAACTTCACTTTTTTGGGTGATGATGAATGTCGCCATTCCATGGATTGTTGTTTCGATTCTGGTGTAACGTAGGCCACCCATGTTTCGTCACCAGTAACAATTTGGTCTAAAAAATCTTCACCTTCCTTGTGGTACCGCTCAAGGAACGTCAATGCACTGCCTAAACGTTGGGTTTTGTGCAAATCCGTCAACATTTTTGGAACCCAACGTGAACACAATTTCCGGTAATTCAAGTTCTCGGTCACAATGCGATACAAAACACTACGAGAATATTGAGGAAAGCAGTCGCACAATGATGAAATTGTAAAGCGTCTGTTTTCTCTAACCTTTTCGTCCACTTTCTGCACCAAATCTTCATTAACGACCGAAGGACGCCCACTCCGTTCTTCATCATGCACATTTGTGCGGCCATCTTTAAATGCTCTCACCCATTTCCTTACCATTCCATCACTCATAATGTTTTGTCCGTAAACTTCGCAGATCTCACGATGAATATCGATCGGTTTTACGCCTTTAGCACTGAGAAATCGTATAACAGCCCGTACTTCACAAGCGGCGGGACTCACGATTGTCGGAGGCATCTTAAACACTCAGTAAACAACGTATAAAATGAAGAATCAGACTGTAATGGCGTCAGTGCGTAGACAAGAGATGTAGGTAACTAGCGCGCATGTGCGGAACGCCGACCGTAGCGCTGCGGCGGCGGAATCGCAAAACGGTACTTACTTAAAAAACATGCCTCGTACTTACCATTAGCAACATTGACTTTCAAACAGGAACAGGAGTAAACGTTCCTGTAATGTTGCAATGTTGCAGTGGTTGTGAGTTTTCCCCTGATGGACGATCCACAGACTGCCATGATCGCTTGGACAACCACTCCGTGGACTCTGCCCAGCAACTTGGCTCTGTGTGTCAATCCTGAACTCATCTATGTCAAGGTCAAAGGTGAGAGAACAGAATCAACTTTTTTTAGATAAGAAGAAACCAAGATAGTGTTTCAGTAGATACTTAAGGAATGTGAAAGTTTGATTGTTGTAAATGTCATTTTATCCGGATAAATTTATAAATTAGACATTTTATTTAAAAAATCTAATCTTTTAACTTAATGTAAAATTCAACATCTATTGATCCTACAACTATTGGGTGTTTTAACCTTAACAGAATGATAAAATTATTAAATAACTACTTTTAACCCTTTGAGTGCTGAATGTCTCGTTCCGAGACGCGCCATTACTGTAGCTTGAGTGCCAAGCGTCTCAGATCGAGACGGTCATGCCCGTGCAAGTGCGCCAAAAGTAGGGGTCTGCGGTACAGGAAATTATGAGGTCGGTACGGTACGGTACGGTACAAATTGTTGTACCTCGGTTCTCGGTACAAATTCGGTACGGTACGGTACACGAGCATAATGCCGCTAGTAACATTGACTGATCTCATCTTTTCATTCATAAGTATTTTCCAGAACTTATTTAGTGAAAACATAGGAAAAGGAGTTTAAAAAAGATAAACAATGTCAGAAGAAATATTTTACTGTACTAATTTTCAAACTGTAATATGATTTTTTTAATCCATTCTGTAAAAAATATATCACATTAAACATAATAATAATTATTTAAACATTATAATATATGTTGTAACAAATTAATAAGGGGTAATAATCTTCTCAAGTAGTCCAGGAAATGAAGCTCGAAAAAAGGTAAAACCTCACAATTTTTTCGTCCTGCATGGATTGACTTGAAATTTTAACAGAAGATAGGTGATAGCCCAAGGATCAAAATCTATATTGAACCGAAGGGCGCTAAAGCCTTGGGGGTGGTTTCCACCCCATCTCGGGGGTGGGAATTTTTTGTCACATTTCAACCACAGGAATCGATTTAAAAAGTGATTCTAAGCAAAAAATGTTCTATACTTTTTTTTGTAAAATCAATATTCTTGAAGTTATTCGCGATTGAAAGTAACACTTTTCAGAGAAAAAAATCGACGTTTTTGATCGGTTTTTTGCGGATAACTAAAAAATTACACATTTTATCAAAAAATTTGTAGAAAACAAAATTGTAGCTATTAAAAAACAAACAAAACGCTTATTTTATAATTTTTCTACGACCAATAGGAACCGAGATACGACCTATCCATAATTAGGTTTTATTTTCAAATGCAAAGACTGATAGATTCAAAGTCAAATACCGGAAAAATAATGCTTTTTTCGTAGAAAATTCCTGTAGCATCAAAATTGACTGAGTTATGACAAAAATAAAGTCAATACCAAGTTTTTTATAAAAAAAAATCGGTAAAAACAACCCCCTAACTACCCCCCTAATCAAAATTGATCATTACCCTCGTGCAATTCTCTTTGTATATGTATGATTAATATGTCCAAGAAGTTTGACCAAATTAAAATTTATAGTTTTCGAAAAATCAAGGCTTAACGTCAAAAGTGATTTTTCACATTTTTGTATTTTTTACCCTTTCATTCAAAATAACTCTGAAAATATTAGAGGTACAAGCAAAGTTAAAAAACGAAATTGTAGCTTTTTTTATGAAAAAAATTTTCCTGTAAGTAAATTTTTTGTACAGTGAAAATTTGGCAAGATATAGCCATTTAAAATGTGTATTTACGCACGAGCACCACCCATTTTTTTACTTTAAGCCTTGATTTTTCGAAAACTATAAATTTTAAGTTGGTAAGCAAGAAAGAATGACTTGAAACAATCACGAATCTCAGTATAAAAGGTTTTCACAGTGATTGTAATATCACAGGTAATCCCATCTCTATTTGAAACACGACAAATACGAGCTTCATATTGGTACGACTATTTTGTTGCATCAAAAGAAGGAACGGTTCCCTGATCGCATAAGCTGCTATACGTGGATACGATGATAAACTGCGATTGCACAATAATTTAGAGCCGGCAGGGAGATGGCTGGTTGCCTGTTTTCCTGGTGAGGCTGTTTTAAATGATCATTCACTAACACGCTATGAGTCAGTCTTACGTTCAGTATTTGCCGTACATCTGGGCAGTGTTGTTATTCTATATCACAGTACTTGAGGAATATAAAGCCTTTAACGGTCGGGTTTTATTCAATGTTTTCGGCGGGAGTTGTTCCACAGTTATATTTGATGGCAACCTAGACTGGATAGTAACTTAATTTTCACTTCTTTGTACCGTACCAAACTTGTACCAAAAAAATTCTTGTACCGTACCGAGGTTCGGTACAAGACTGGAACCGTACCGTACCGATTTTTTCGGTGCACCGCAGACCCCTAGCAAAAAGCCACATGGCTGACACGCTGTAGGAACACTGTTCCGCCCCTTTGTGTAATGCCCGTGCGAGAAATGCCAGTGTCTTGCTCCAAGACTCTCAGAAAATCACTGTTTATAATATGTAGCAGTTATTGTAACTGGCTTAAATCACACCAAAAGCTTCAGAAAGTAATGGGCTTTATTTTTATGTGTCTATGGAACAAAAACAGAACAAAGAAATGTTAATAAATAAAATTTTTATAATTGTTTTACTAAATAATTGCGTTTAATGGGAAAAAGGGCTGGCATTTTTAGCAAATCCACCGTACCTAGGGATGGCAATTCTTGTGCATCTCGAATCGAGAAGCTTGGCACTTAAAGGGTTAATAATTAATATTAAAAAAAAACACATAATGGGCTACCCCTTAACCATACAATAGTAAAAGAAGCAAAACAGGTATCAAACTGCAATCTCAATTAAGCCTATAAATGTTGTCAACTTCCAACCAAGCCGGTCACTGTTTATTTTGGGTGGCCCCTCCAACTCTTAACCACATATTTGCAAGCCAAATTGGGAATCCTCTCGGTGGGGAATTGAAACTATTTGGCTTAAATATTTCACTCGTCAGCAACACACCTTAGACCACTACATCTAGTACCACCATTTGGAAATGTGTTGAAGTGGCTATAAAGCAGTTAGCTCTAGTGGCAAAACAGCAAACTCCATGAGTTAGTTCCAAAATTAGATCACAGGGGGCGGTGAGGTGGCTGTATGGCACGGCGACTTAAAAGTTAACTAAAATTGAAGACAGATGCTACTACCTGCTTGATATTATACCACCGGTTTGGTCACCAGTTGTTTGGATTTACTAGTTTAATGTATTTAAATATCAATTTATTAAAACTATAGGATTTTCCTAATATAAATGAGCTACTTTTGAGTTTACCAAAATATTACAAAACTCAAATCAGAGCCAAAACATTAGTATAATTATACATAACTCCAAAATTTAAATTAGGTTTTATTGATGAATATAAATGGATTTGAAATTAAATTTAATAAATATTTTCAGATTTATCCAACTGTAAAATATATATCATGATGGAAGCACGGCTACAAACACTTTTCAAAAATGAAGATGAATATAAAATTATTGAAAAATTTTTGGGGAAAACTCTAGCTGGAAAAAAATACAAACCGATATTTCCTTATTATGCTCATGTAAGTTGTGTTAAATATGTTAGTTAGTTACTGAAATGGCAGTCAATGGCATATCTGAGGGACTTACAGTTTAACATGGAGGCAGAACCACTGCCTCTCAATTACGAACTGGTCTGATTATGAGCATGGTATTTGCTGATGGACTTAGTATTCTCTGGTGCGGACATTAATCCACACCAGAGAATATCCCATCGACTGACCATCGCTCATAATTTATTATGTGAGTTGAATGTAAGAATCTTCTTGGCGTGCAGTCAAGCAGATACTATTGTGCTTGGTCAAAACTTTGAACATGTGCCATGATGAGGAATTCATATATTGGAATATTAAAGTAATTAAGGCCTAAGAAAACAAAAACCTGTAATCCATCCTTATGCAGACCTAGTTTAGTTTTCATTCTTATCCTTCTCTTTATGTTGATCAAGTGAGATGTAACACTTACGTTATTTTATAATTATATATTTTTTTCCTATAAGATTCTATTGACACCATTTCTTTTAATCTTTAGAATAATTTGCTTGGCCGAAACTCTAAACATGACATATACTTCTCATCCGATTCAAAAGGCCTTATTTTTTTATTAAGTATTGAATGTCGTCTAAGTATTATTTTTAATTTTTGTCAACTATGTGACCAATATGGGCCAAAGTTAGGTTTTGTTTGGTCTGAAGATTCATTACCGAAACACATTGACTTTAAATAGGACTGCGAGAACCCTAAGGCAGACACAAGGTATTTAATTAATTAGCATTTATAATCAATAACTTTTTTGGCAGATTTTGAAATAATAATTACTAAAATTTATAATCATATGAGTGATTATAATGTATAAACATCTTAATGACCTAATTAATAGGCTTATTAAAGATGAGAGTAAAAATAAGTTCTTTCCTGCATAGTTTTGAGCTCTGTTTTTGACTTGAGTTGCGGTGGTGAGCTTTATATCCAGCATATTCCATAAAACACTGCCAAAGCTGCTTCATGCTAAAGGCAGATTAAAATGTCGGGTTTGCAATATGAGCATTACTATTAGTTTATCCTCAGTTTTAAATATCACTTTTAAGTTTTGAATGATTTTCTACACAGCTGAAGCAAGCATTCCGTGTGCTCTGCGACGGGTATGTCACAGAAGAGTCAGGTACCGGGGTCGTCCATCAGGCTCCGTACTTTGGAGAAGACGACTACAGGGTTTGTCTAGCCAACGGAGTGATCACAAGGGACCAGGAGATCATCTGTCCTGTGGACGAGAGTGGGTGTTTCACTCTGCCTGTCACAGACTTTAACGGTCTCTACGTCAAGGTATTTAAACAAGATCACTGGAAGAGTCTGGTATTATTAGTATGAATGTGACTCTTCATGTCTGTATTTTTTGGTAAGGAAGTTAACAACCTTGAGGAAGCTTAAGGTTTTATAGTTTTCAAAAATAATTTTTATAGCTTTTACACCTGTTAGGCTTCTTTATTGCAAAAGTCTATGGGTCAGGGGGTTCAGGTCTGGACTGGTCATGTGATTCTGACCCTTGTGCCCTGGGTTGAGATTGGATGGGCTAAAATATAATGGTTAGTTTTTATGGGTTTTAACTTTTACCTATATCTTAATTTCAATATCAAACCAGTTAAAAATGAATGGAGAAAAATATGATACATCAATTTACTTTAATATCCAGTTTAGCCTATCAAATAGCCTAATCAATTCATTGTGTGCCAATGAAGGTAATCATCAGATTACCTTCATTGGCACACAAAAGGAAAATATTAGGCTACTTAACAAAGTAGCCTAATATTTTCCTGATGTACCATCTCTAGGAAAAGTTTGTTTTTTGTAAAACTCGTTTGAAAAAAGCAAATAAATGGAACACCTATAAGGAATTTACAACTTGCTCTTTCTGAAAGTAATCTAAGACAATAAATATTTATATAACATTACTGTCTTCTTAAACTGTCTTTCAAATAAGGTTTAGTACCAAAAATAACAATTCAGTAGAGAATTAAGGAAGAAATGGATTTTCAGTATACCCTATTATGTTAACATCATGCTTACTGTAAACCTTACTGTTACCATGGACAATCAATTTAACTTTACTCTGCAAGCATTTTTCGTATACTAACCATTCAAAATATTAATAAAAAATTATAGCTGTTTGAATGGTTTCGAGTTGGAAAATAAAAATAGTTACATGCCTATGACTATGTACCATGATTAATTAATTTTGAGATGTCATTTTTACTGACATAGTATTGAATGTTTGAAATGAAAAATGTCTTTGAATATGATTGTTTATTACAGATTGCCGTTTTTAAATTTACTTAAAGAAGAAAGTGTGTGTCAGTCCACTGATACTGTTTATTTGTATATTCTTACATGTACAATTAGAATAATATTAGGGAATAAAATTTAAAAAAAATAACCAATTACAGTAATAACTAAGAAAGTTATAGCACTTTTTACAAAACTAAGCATTTAGGTTATACTTTACTTTTACTTTTAACTGAAATGGCGACCTACCCAGGTAGGTATTTTAAGCCAAGTATGAATGAGGAATGAATGTAGGATGATTGTGGCGCGATCTTGTAGTCTTGTTACTGACTAAGGCTAACATGTTCCTTAGGCAGGACTGTTAATTAATAGCCCAACAGCCGATGGCAACTAATGGACCTACAGTTTAACGTGGAATCAGAACCACGGCCTCTGAATTACGAATTGGTCTAATTATGAGGATAATCTTCATGGATTAATGCAGTATTCAATAGTGCGGACGTTAATCCACACAAGAGAACACCACAACCACCGACCATCTATCACTACTATCCAAAATATATTTCCCCGTGGGAATCTTCGCTGGTCTATTCATAAGTTGGCTGGGGTTTAAAGAATTAAGAGAAAATTCATTAGCAGCTGTGGCGTCGGCAGAGAGCTTTTCACCAGAAATAGTAACAAATCGGTCACCATGACGGGTTTTCTACCGATCAATCCAGCCTTCACTTGCAGCAAATTCAGTTTCAGATTCCAGGTTAAGTTTAGACTTTTTTTATGTTTTGCGAATCTTCAGAGCGTTTTCTCCGTCGACTGTGGATTTAATGTCTTGCCAATTCTTCCTCCAATCCAATCCTTAGTTGCCATCGGCTGCTGAGCTATTGATTAACAGTTCTGTCTAAGGAACATGTCAGCCTTAGTCAGTAATAAGACTACAAGATCGTGCCACAATCATCTTACACTCAATCCTCATTCATACTTGGCTTAAAATACCTACAAGGTAGGTATTTTAAGCCAGACCTACCTGGTCTATCAGTGACTAGTCGGTCTAGGCTCGAGAGCTTGACCGTGGTCGGACTAACTGGAGTGACAGACCGTTCAAGGTCGGCTTAGACAGGTTCTACTATTAATAGTTTTGCTTTTTTGAAGAATTCATCATCATGTCACAGTTGTTGAAGTGAATAAGAATGAGTCTTCACAAGCATCACCTTAACATTTACAGGGAGGTACCTAGAAAACGCTTCAGACTATGAATGTATATGACTTGATATGTAGCTCCATGGGGTCTGTCAGTAGTGATTTTGGAGTTAGAGGATTAATCAGTTGTACATTTGAAGTGACATAAACATAATAAGAGTCTATGTATTCTGCTGTCTTTTAGTTTTAAAGGAATTATTATAAAATTTTAATCATACCAAAGATTATTGTTAAAGAGTTGGCTTTAATTTAAATTATTTATTCTTATCTTTATACAACTTTAATATTACAATTTGTAGTATTTAAATTGATTTCTTAAAAATATAATATTGAAATATTAAACATATTAAGTAATACCATACTTCCTAACCAAAGAGACCTGCGATAGGTTGGTGCTATGCATAAATTTACACTTGATATCAGGCTTTTAAGGCTGTATATATATACATATATATTTATATATATAAACGAAGAAATATATATACAGTAAACCCTCTCATATCCGGACCCTCCGGTATCCGGACGTGATTTTGAAAGAATGAAAAAATTTAAAATTACTCTAGGAGGTCAGTGTTTGTTAAACCAGTAGTCGCGAACGATGTTTGTAGGCCGGTTAGTAGCGCGCCGATCGCTGAACGCTGGGTTAAAGTATGTCCGCGGTAATGTTCAAAAGCGGAATAGGGAAAAGATGAGTCACCCTAGTCTCTTAGTCTCTAGCGTGCCTCTCTAAGTGCCTTAGTCTCTAGCGCTACTGTTTGTATTCTGTGCTATCTGGTGCAAGGTCACTGACTTTCAAAACAATAAACCTCCCCTCCCCACCTGTCCCTACCCACCCCAATAGCCAAGCCAACGCATCACATGTACTGTAGTGACAACACCTGCCTCCGTGGTCAGTGTCGCCTTTGCTTTGCTTCAGTGACCTTGTCTTTCTTGTAACGGTTCGTTTTAGTTTCGGGTAGGAATAAATTATTATGACCGGAAAAAGAAAAAGGGTTGTCATTACGATGGAGGAAAAATTGTATTACTCTAGTACTGTATTACGTGATTTTTTGAGTTTTGATATTATTAAAGTAGTTTTATTTATTTCATATCCGGATGTTTTATCTCCCTCTCATATCCGGATTTTTTGCTATCCGGATCGGCCGTCGCCACATTAGTCCGGATATGTGAGGGTTTACTGTATATATATATATTGATTAAAGTGAACATAATTCTGATTCCAGATTTGTTTGTTATCCGGTGTTAATCTTCATGCGTTAAAACTTAATAGTCAACAATAATGATATCCTAGTGAATTCAGATGACCTCAATCAATTGGATTACTTAGCTAACTCAGGCAATCTAAACCTTTTTTTAATAATGTGTATGAGTGATTCAGAGGCTACTCAAGCTGATATGATGCTCTATTGTTGATTTATTATAATGTGACAGATCAAAAGGATAGAAAATTCAAAGGAAAACCCAATATGAACAAATAATAACTCAATTAGTTTCCAAAACTGATGTTTGCCTTGAAATACAAGGTGCGGCAAAAATACTGACCCATTTTCTTCCGCGCACCGCTCAGCGGGAACGTCTGGGGGAAGTGGGAATAGCATTGTTGCAAAGCCAACATAATGCCATTTTAGTCGCCATGGAGCTGAAATCGCCTATGCAAAGGGCGTTTTGTTATTGAAACATATATGAAAAGTGGTGATTCAACCATCGCTACCCAGCGGCAGTTTCGTGCAAACTTTCAATTAGGTCAAAAACAGTTAGGAGAAAATGCATTGTCATGAGAAGAATTTGGTTCCAACAGTTTGGAGCAACTGCACACACAACCAATGCTGAGTTGGGATTCTTACAACGGAGGTTTTGTGGGAGAGTAATCTCACGTTTTGGCCCGCAGGCTCCCCTGATCTGGGCGTCTGTGACTATAGTCAGGCTACTTAAATTCTAGAGTGTACAAAAGTAAGCCTCGCACATTGTGAAACTAAAAGAGACCATAATGCCAGAGACCGATCTAAAAGAGACCATGAGAGATTGCCATCCTCACCCCAGAAATGCCAAGCAAGGTATTTGACAGTTTTGGTACGAGATTGGAAGAATGCTTATTCAAACAAGGACACCATTTGATGGGTGTAATTTTCGAAACCTAAACTGGTAAATTTTGATGTTATTATGTAGTTTTTTGTTCATGCAATTAATAAAAGTCTGTAATAACCAATTAAACCTATTGTACTCATGATCATCTTTGAGTTATTCGTAATTTCAATTTTGTTGGTTTTCTTGCCACACCCTGTATATTTGTTAGTTCTAATGTTTTCCCCATCATAAATGGTTGTAGGAGGCTGACAAAGAAATAATCAAGAAATTGAAGGCAGAAGATCGTGTTGTAAACGCTGGCTCGGTGAAGCACAGTTACCCATTCTGTTGGCGGTCCGAGACACCACTGATCTACAAAGCTGTGCCATCGTGGTTCATACGAGTTGAGCAGATGAGTGAACACCTCATAAAAGCCAACGGTGACACTTATTGGTATGTGTTTCTACAACAATATTAACTGCTAAAAATAATTTAAATCGCTTCATGAAATAAATATTAATATGTAAAATTCTAAGTTTGTCTCATCATATTAGCATATTTATAAAGTTTAACATCATATAAAAACCTGGCTACCTAGAATGATAAGAACATTTTAAACCTTTAACAGCAGATTTGTATCAGACCATCAGAAGGTTTATTTACTAAAAAAGGAAAGGTTGATGCTGGATGTCAGTTCATAGACTGTAGCTAATAGTTTTTTATTTAATTAAGAGTAAGTAGGTCTAATAAAAAAAGGATTGTTTATGGAAGTTAAAATTAACAGACACAAGACATCTTCGCTGTGTCTGATGTGATGTGATTTGATGTGTGGGGTGCTTATGTGGGTGTATTGCCTGCCTTATAAACTAAAGGTCTTTGTCAATTGGGCTATTAATCCTAGCAAATGAATAATCTGGTCTGTGTCAATAGCAAAGTTGAAGGTCATCACGCTCACCATATACCTCATATACACCTTTAAAATACCCTCTAAGTTTTTGGATCAATGCCTTACAAATTAATGAACATAAATGTGAACATGATAACTAACTTATTATTTAGATTTTTACTGCGGACATTTTCCATCACGATTTTATGTAAATCAAATTTTCACGACGTTTCGGGATCTGGAATCTGATCCCGTTCGTCAGGTGAACTAATATCTAAAACATAGCACAATTAATTAACATATAATCCGGACCAAACCGGTATAAAGCTGAAAACATAAATGTTTAAAGCAGTCAAAAAAAACTTACAAACAAACCATTCACTAAACATTACACACAAAAGAAACCAAACACTGTTTGCTTTGACAACTGTTGACTCAAAGACAACTGTTGTCTTTGAGTCTCCGTGACGAGCGGACGTGTTTGGTTTCTTTTGTGTGTAATGTTTAGTGAATGGTTTGTTTGTAAGTTTTTTTGACTGCTTTAAACTTTTGTTTTCAGCTATATACCGGTACCGGTTTGGTCCGGATTATATGTTAATTAATTGTGCTATGTTTTAGATATTAGTTCACCTAAGGACGGGATCAGATTCCAGATCCCGAAACGTCGTGAAACTTTGTTTTACATAAAATCGTGATGGAAAATGTCCGCAGTAAAAATCTAAGTAATAGAATATAACACCTCACCAATAATTTCAAACCAAAAAGAATAACAAGTTTTATAAGTGGTTGATACAAACAATAAAACACATACATACATATAAAAAAAATATATTAATAAGATATTATTATTAAAAATCCTAATTTTTGTTAAAGTCAATAATTCTAATCCCAAATTATTACAACTTTTTCAAATCCTTCTCTAAGATCGCCGCTAGCTGCCATTTTGTATTTTTACAAAAAAAACATTATAACATGAAACTAGACGAAAACAAAACCACCACCATGCACCAAGATAACAAATAATTTTTTATAGCAATACTATGATTCTTTGTCTCAAAAATAGTCTGAGGACAGGTGAACGTCGTTTTTGCACAAATCTTGTTCACTTATACACAATATAGATTTGCCTGTAAAAACTTAATTATAAAATATTATTCAATTAATATTTTAACATGTTTTTTTATATAAAATTCTAGGGACCAAGACAAAACTTCGAAATAAGAGTTTGAATTACAGAAGTTCGAATTTTCCAAGTTCCAGTAATATCAATACACCACCACCAATAAATTTCACGGGTTGTTGTATCCTTGATACAACACATAAAATACATACATCTACATCCTATATTATATTTTTATATATATCTTTTCGGTTGTTCATTAAAGTCGGGGACAAACTTCTAGGGATGATAGTACTCATCAAAATAAACAAAAAATTACCTATAAACATATGTCGAAAAATCCTTCGTTTAGCCGCTAGCCGCCATTTTGTATTTTATACAAAAAACATTATATATCAAGAACTATTTAAGATACAAAAACCAAACTTTGCACACATGTTTATGGGCCAAGGAGAATAATTTTCTCAAAGTATCATGAACTTTGCCTTTATATTTTCAAAATGGCGGCGGTTGAAAATCTTTTAATTTAAATAGCAAAAACCCTTTACCTTTATACAATTTTTACAAGACATAAAAAAGATTGCAATTTTAATTTTAAATCGAATGGTACTTTGATGAACGAAATCCGCCCACGGATAAGCGAGAAAACGCACTTTTAATGTTACATTACAGGAACCACACGCCACCGCGGCGCGGCCGTGGTGAAGAATTAATTGTTGTGCCAGCCGCTTTTTTGCCACGCCCGCGCCGCGGCGGCGCATGGGCTCTGTAAGCTAACTTTAAAAGTGCATTTTCTCGCTTATCCGTGGACGGGTTTCGTTCGTTAAAAAACCGTTCGGTTTGAAATTAAAATTGCAATCTTTTTTATTTCTTGTCAAAATTCTATAAAGTTAATGGTTTTTTTATTATTTAAATTATAAGATTTTTAACCGCCGCCATTTTGAAAATATATTAGCAAACTAAATGATACCTGAGGAATATTTTCCTCTTTGGCTAATAAATATTTTTGCAAAGTTTGGTTTCTGTATCTTAACCCTCGAACTGATGACCGTCGTAAATTACGACGGTCAACACCACTTGTGAAGTGATAGCGTCGTAATTTACGACTGTCATTTTTAGAACGCTATAGCGCCTTACCATTTGAACTAACATCAAAATAAATTGTACCAATTGATTCCCCGTTTATTTATGCATATAAATATATCAACTTTTCTATTCATATCATGATTTTTTTATGGTAAAATTTACTGGCTAAAATATCCAAACGCCAAGCGCTGTAATACGCCGGTGCCACTAGCGACGACTCGTAGCAACTACATCTTTGTCTTTGTTTGTTGGTGAAAGTTTAACCAAACAAGGCTGATCCTTGTTGTTCGGATGATATTCGAAATCTATTAGACGATGATAGTTTATTAGATGATATTTCAGAACCAGACAGTGACATTTCTGCACTAGATATACCCGACGACGTTTCGATTGAAGATATTTCATCAGGAAGTGATGATGACTGTAAGCCAACTTTACCGGACTTTGAAGATAGGCCCAATTCAACTGAAAGTGATGGTAGTGTTAGTGATTCTGATGTTCCCCTTATACAGAGAATTCCATCAAATGTTTGGGTCCGTGTCTTCCCCCCAGAAACAGAGTTCAACGCTGAAGATAAATTTCTTGTGAGGAGACCAGGTATTCAAAACTGCCCTCCCAGAAACTCTAGCCCTGTTCAATACTTTTACCTTTTTTTACAGAGTACATTTGGAATTTATTGGTGAGGGAAACAAATGTATATTTGCTAGTAATGAAATTACAAAAAAAACGAGATTCAGGAAACATGAGAAGAACTTCTAGGCTGACAAAGTAGAAGGATGTCACGGTAAATGAAATGAAGAAGTTTGTTGCTATTATGTTGAATATGGGTATTATTAGGGAAAAAAATATTGTTGATTACTGGAGTAGAAAAGCCACGAGGTACATTCCGTGGTTTTCTAAAGTAATGTCTTGTAACAGATTTCAATTGATATCTTCAATGTTTCACCTCAGTTCATCCCTAGCATTACCTCGCAACCACCCAGACTATGATCCTTGGCATAAGATCAGAATATTTTATGATTTTATAAATAACAAACTAAAGAACTTTTTTGTACCCTACCAAAATTTATCAATTGATGAATCTCTTATAGGGATGAAAAACCGTTGCACTTTTATAACTTACATGCCAAACAAAAAACATGCTAGGTATGGGATCAAAAAGTTTGAACTCTGCGATAGTAAAACCAGTTACATAATGAACGTATCATTGTACAGTGGAAAAGATTTTCTTGCTTGAGGAGATCACCCCTTCACTGAGAAAGTTGTCCTAAATGAGCTAGAAAAATGTCATTTATTGAACAAATGGTACCATGTTTTTACAATTTTTAGACAATTTTTACACCAAATTACCACTGGCCCGTAACCTATTTAAGAAAAAAACTTTTATCTCTGGTACCGTAAATAAAAGAACCAAGGGACTTTCAAAAGATGTAGTCAATGCCAAGCTAGGGGTACAGGAAAGTATTTACTACAGACAAGGCAACACTCTCTTGGTAGGCTACAAGCAAAAGAAAACCCGAAAACCTGTTTACCTATTGACCACAGGTTGTCATGCCGAAGATAAACAAACAACCAGCAGAAGTGGACTTCTTGCAATGAAACCTGTTGTGATAAACAAATACAACTTGCAAATGGGTGGTGTAGATTGTAGTGACAAAAGCATATACCATCTTTCTTGCACTAGGCCTACAAAAAAATACTGGAAGAAGATTTTCTTCAATTTTTTGGACATTGCCGTGTTTGATGCTTGGGTGTTGTACTCAAACAACACAGACAATCCAATGAAGAGAGATGATTTTGTGGATAGCATAGTGGATAGTTTGGCAAGTGAAGAAGCTACTGAAGCAGTTGTAATGCCCTACCGAATGGATGAAAGTGTCCAATAATTAACAGTCCTGTCTAAGGAACATGTCAGCCTTAGTCAGTAACAAGACTACAAGATCGCGCCACAATCATCTTACAATCAACTCTCATTCATACTTGGCTTAAAATACCTACCTTGTGGTATGGTCGCCATTTCAATAATCTAATCTAATCTAATCTAATCATAAACTCTAAACACCATAAACCATAAACAAACTAAAACCATAAACATTTACCTGGTCGCAAGGAAAGGGTATGTGTAATTTGCGCTACTGACCCTGCGATAAAAAGAAAAAGGAGTTTCTACTGGTGCCCTGGCTGTAACTGTGGTATACACCCTACCTGCTACCACAAATTGGACCACTTCTGTAGGCCTACCCACAAAGGAAGGAAAAGGAAGTCTCCAGACAGTGACTCCGACTAGTGTACTTGTCCATTACGTGTGTACATAGTTTTCGTTTTTTTGCCATATCTTTTTTACAATCCATTTTTTAACATATTAGTATTTAACTTTTTTTATTCATAACTAAATTGTGTACATTTTTACATTTTAACTTTTAGTGATTTTTTAAATAGTTTTTAAGGGCAGACTAACAAAGTGAAAAATTAATTTTTGAAAAAAACTTTTTTTGTGTTACAAGAGGATTATTCCCAATCCAACACAAGGTATCTATGGCATGTGTGCTATTTTCTTATTCTGCATGTTTATCTGAATAAAATGATATATAATACATTGTACTTGGTTTACTTTATATATTTTTCATGGTTTTTAGAAAAGTTCCATACACGAAGCATGGAAATGGCTTATCACTGAGGAATTTTTAATCATCAGTTCTAGGGTTAAACAGTTGTTGATATATAACGTTTTTTGTATAAAATACAAAATGGCGGCTAGTGCCTAAACAAAGGATTTTTCGACATATGTTCATAGTAAATTTTTTGTTTATTTTGATGAGTACTATCACCCCTTGAAGTTTGTCCCCGACTTTAATGAACACCCTGTATATATATATATATATATATATATAAATTAGAAATAATTATGTATTCATCACTATATTTCGCTTTCCGCGTCTTCAGGTGACAATAAAAAAGTATAAAAATTAAAAATTAACTTAACATAACACAGAAATAAAAATAAAAATGTAGATATAAACAATAATAATTCTGCTCCAGCTGGTTATTACTCTTATCTTAAATTAAGGCCATGAGGAACTTTTGATTTCAAAACAATTTGGTGTGCTTGTTCCATGTATCTTAATTCTTGTGTAGTGGAATTTTATGGAACTGGTGTATTGGTTTGACTTGGTATAATTTTTCGAAACTTTCCTTGTGTTCATTTGCATGTTTTACTAGTGTTTGTTCTATTTTGTTGTGTTTGTAAGCAAATCTATGTCCTGTAATCCTTTTCTTAGTGTGTTAATTGTGGAATCAATGTATTCTTCAGGGCATTTGTTACATTTAATTTGGTAAAATTAAATTCCTCATAGCCTTAATTTAAGATAAGAGTGATAACCAGCTGGAGCAGAATTATTATTGTTTATATCTACATTTTTATTTTTATTTCTGTGTTATGTTAAGTTAATTTTTAATTTTTATACTTTTTTATTGTCACCTGAAGACGCGGAAAGCGAAATATAGTGATGAATACATAATTATTTCTAATTTTTAGAAATATATAGCCAAAGGCATTCTATCTTCAACCAACTCTTGAAAGAGTATATATATATATATATATCTTTAAACACATGTTGTCATTCAATAATCAAAATTTTATAAAGACCTGGAAGGCAAAACTATCTGATCATTAATAAGAGATTTGGGATTTAAAAATTTACTCTTAGGTTTTACCCAAATGAATTTGTACTGGAAGTAAAGCTGTACTGTACTGGTGCTGGTACAGAGCTTAGAACTGTACTGAACCTAATTCTCTGTGCACTGTAGGCCCCACCAAAAACTAATATAATGTAACAGTTAATTAAATTAGTATTTTAAGACCTAATTATAGTGTAATCGTTATGAAAAAATAATCATGACTGTTGACATTGATAACTAAATTGAATAGCTATTTTTGAACCTTTTGTTCGGGCTCAGGGTGCCAGACTTCGTGAAAGAAAAAAGGTTTGGGAACTGGTTGCGGGATGCACGAGATTGGGCAGTGAGCCGCAATCGTTACTGGGGCACTCCGATACCATTATGGGTGTCTGAGGATTGGCAGGAAGTGGTGTGCGTGTCGTCCATAGCACAGCTGCAACAGCTGACAGGTCAGCCTGTGTCTGACCTCCACCGTGACAGGTAGAGTGACAAGGACCCTTATTGGCTATTTACTTCTGTCATCATTTCACTAGTTTTTTCAACTTTTCAAGTGTTTTGCCATACGTGATACGCCGTGATCCCTAATCTCATCGCCGTATTTTGGCATATTGCTTACATCCAGGGATGTCGCGGCAGATGCTGCTATGAAGCAGGTTACAACTACTTAGACTCGGATGGATACTGCAGTACATTGTAGATGGAATGAGCTACACTGAACACCAAAATAAAAATTATTCTATGGCATTTTTGCTGTCTCTATTGACTAGCAAAAACTGTTCCCTAGTTGCTTATTTATTTATTTGTTACATGAAAGCTTTTTCAAACTAATTATTGTTTGTTATACGCATGTATTATATTATTTATCAGTGAAATACATTCTAAAATTGTATTTTGAGTTGTTGTGAAAATGTTATTATTAGTTTCAACTGTTGGAGTGTTTTCATACTTAATATATTATGGTATACAAATTTATGTTTCAAATAACTATTTTTACAAAATGTTCAAAATGAATCTGGAAGTTTTGGTTGTATCGAATTAACATTGATGATTTAGTGTTGTTATCTACTACTGCTCTTTTTCAATTGGAAAGAAACTTAAAATGATTTTTATTTCGTAACAGTCGTAAACTAAAAGAGGATTTACTGCTTGTTTAATACATTCAAGAATTGAAATATATTTTTTTGTGAAGAAAATAAAGTAATTACCTGTTGTGATTTTTATCAGCACTGTGTGTTAAACAGCATTGACGACCTGACCATTCCATCTGTGAGACCTGGCCAACCCCCTCTGCGCAGAGTGCCAGAGGTGTTTGATTGTTGGTTTGAGAGTGGCTCCATGCCGTACGCCCAGCTGCACTATCCTTTTGAGAACAAGAAAGACTTTGATGATAGGTTCCCTGCCGACTTTATTGCCGAAGGCATTGACCAGACCCGTGGATGGTAAGTCACTGTACAAGTGTTAGGCACAGTAAATTATCTATTATTATCATACAGATGTTATGGGTTTCTGTTAAACATTTACCTACTGTAATTATTTACAAATTATTGTGCAATGTTCTTTGTTATGTTTCATATTAAAAAACTAATTTTTATTAATTATTTGTTTGGAATTTATTCTTAATTGAGGATTTACAATTTAAATTATTTAAATAAATAAATAAATATGATATGGAGGGTAGGTACTTATCCCAACCCACCGTAAAATATTCTGAGGGTTGTTCACAATTGATGCATTGTGTTAAGAAAGAGACCAGTCACATATTGCCATACTTCAAGTCGATAACAGGAGCGAAACTAAGTATGGGAGAGAGGTGAGGACAGGCTTAGTCAGCTGACCCTACAAAGTGGAGGGTTAGACCTGTCCTTCCTTTGATCTCATAGCTGGGCTTCAAGCCCAATTCACTAAAACTTTGTACTCTTGCAGTAAACATACCTATTAGGGAACAAATCAGGTTTACTTATTTAAACGGATGTTAAAAAGTAAGAATATGAGGTATCTTGTCAAAAGACCCCTCACAAGAGTTACAGATAACTCAGAGAGTGCAATTGATAGTTATTTAATTAAACATATTAAATTATCTAACATGGAAATAGGTCTGATTACATTTTTATCCGACCACTATGGTCAGCTATTAAAATTAAAGTTTAAATCAACAATAAAACCTGAAAATTTTACTATAAATAAAGAATTGCGTAAATTGTAGAGATATGCGGATAGTGAATTATTTTTTCGGATCCGATTCGGATCAAATAGCTCAAGTTCGGATCGGATAATTTGGGTTCGGATCGGATAGTTTTCGGATTGGCATACTTGCAATAACAAAGTGGAATCACACTTATCTAAGAATAAATTAGGAAAAATCAATAAAACTTTATCTATTAAATGGTACATAAAAAATCATAAATAGGATGAACAACAAAACTAAAATTTTTACTTCACTGCATTTAAAAGTAACAAATTTTAATATGGTGTAATTCACCAATTAAATGAACAGAAATCTTATTATTCACCATTAAATTGCATTAACTTTCTACTAATTCATCAATTCATTCTACTAATCATCAACTAATTCTCAATTTTATTTCATGATTCTACTATTTTATTTATTACAATGATAAAAACAAATACCATTAACAAAAAAACCAAGATTTGACAGACAACGTTGGCTCGATGCCATAGGCTATCTGTGTATTGGCAGGGATATGCCATATTTCTGTACATGTGACAAAGTCACCGATATTGTTCTGTCACTGATATATCGATGACAAGGAACTAGAAAAAGCAGTGACAGCGCAGCTGCTATCAAACAAAGGCCTGTGCGCAGGCGCAGAGTTGGAATATCGGGCAGATAAAATACCCCGATCGGCTGTGTAACAATATTGATACCCGTGAAATTATGGTACTCGTCGTAATCTAGTCAGTTATTCATCTTAAAATTATCTAAAAATGTAAAACTAATAACGCTTAAATTCATTTAACAAAGAGAAAATGTAGAATGAAAACAAGTGGAAAATTTGTTGGTTATGTGAACACTGAAAGACGAAATAGGCCAAATGTAAATTTGGCAACACTTTATTGTATTGCTCAAACCCAAGGGAGTATTTAAGAATGTGATAACGAAACATTTGATCGTCTGAGTAGACGATAAAAATGAAGTAGTATTATTTTTGCTAGAAATACCGTCGCAAAACAAGCTATTATGGTGGTTTTTTAACAATAACATTAAATCAACAATTCAAGTTTTTTCGTGGCCGAAATCATATTTTATACGGAATAATATCAAACTTCAATCTGATACTCGGTGCAACTATCAATGACGCTATGCTCTGTATTTCAAAATGCAATATCGTGTTGACGATTACGGTAACTTAAATGCGTAGTTGAAGAATCAACTACGCGTCATACCGCATGCTCGGACCGCCCAATGACGTTCTTACATTCCGATTGGATATGAATTTCGTCATCTGCTTCAACATTTTCGTTGGATCAAAGATGTTCCGTATTCCCGACTTCTCAAACGGAAAGTTTTGCTTTCGGGTTTAATGCTCATTTTATACGGTCTATCCGAAAGTTCAGATATTTATTGGACTTTACCGGATACTTTTTTTGCAATCGGATCAGAGCCGGATATCCGATCTGATCTGAAACCAATCCAACTTTTCAGATATCCACACCCCTCTAGTAAATTGTCATCTGAAAACTTAAATTTTTTTTCAAAATTACTTTTCAACTTCCAGCGAAACATGGATTGATGTCTACAATGCATTGGTAGAAACAAAATATAATATTTTTTTGAAATCTTTGCTTTTCATTTTGATTAGATTTTTCAAAAATTATTGGTCACAAAAAGAAACAAAAATGTACATGGATATCTAAAGATTTAAAAGCTAAACAAAAAAATATAATTCAGTTAACAAAGAAATATTGCAGCAGGAAGAATTGTAGTTTAAAAAATCATTTACATCAAGGAAAGACCATTTTTAAAAAGAACTGAATAAATCTAAATACAAATATTTTCAAAATAAAATTGAAAAAACTGTCTGGCATTTAATCAACTCTGAAGTTGTGGAGAATGACAAGAAACCTCTAAAAACATAAATTTAAAAATTCAGAAACAGTTTTAAGCTAAAGAAACAATGCTGAATTGTATAATGATTATTTTAATAACATTGACAAAGATTTAAACTTGAATATTAAATATTATTATTGAAATTGAGGAGACTAATTTAACTGATACATTTGTTTTAGCAAGGCCACGATTTGAACTGAGACCTATTGGAAAAAGGAGGTGGAAATCATAATTTAATCTTTGAAAAATAAACATTCCAGTGGGCACAACGAAATTCCCGTGGCTGTAATCAAAGCAGTAAAAACCAAATTTAGTAAAATTCAGTCGTCTAATAAATTCTTCATTTTTATCAGGAATTATAAAATTTATAAAAAAATGACGCTGAAAATATATCTAATTATCACCCTATTTCTGTACTTCCTTCAGTTTCTTAAGTATATGAAAAGGCAGCCTATTAACAATTAATTATCTTTAAAAAATTTTATATTTTAGATAAAAATCAGCATGGATTTTTAATGGAAGATCAGTTGTCAGTGCTGTGATTTCATTTATTGAATCGGTAGATAAAGGAAATTATACAGTTGGAATATTCATGGACCTTTCTAAAGCGTTTGACAGCGTAAAACATAGTAAATACTTGAAAAAATTGCATCATTGGAATATATAACAGAGCTCTCAATTGGTTTTCTTCCTACTTGAGAAATAGATCTCAGTATGTAGAAATTACCCATTTGACAGAAAATGATAGAATTTTAAAACTATCATCAAACTATCAGACAATCAAGTTTGGCATACCCCAAGGCTCAATTGTAGGACTTAAGCTTTTTTTGTGTTATCATAGAGGCACAGAAGACACCTTAACCTATTAGCAAAATTCTCAGCGCCAAAAACCAGGAGATGGACATAAATTTAGTTCAATCAACCCACCAGTACATAAGAACTTAAGAAAAAGAAATGCAATTTTCAACCTCATAAATTAAAACATTTCGAAAGAAACCCTCATGCAGTAAACATTTACATAGTAAACATTATGTGCCCGAAAACATGAAAAAAGAACATAATATGTCAAAGTTTAAAAAAAATTGTTAAAAGATTATATAATAAACTTGGTCGTTTATTCATTGGGTGAACTCCTACAAACAGGGGTTGCAAACAAATTGTAAATAATAGATGCAATTTTAATTTATATTTTTTTATGTTTAAGTTTTATTTGTAGTACCTTTAATTTTCTGTATATTTATGACACTATTCACTGTACCACCCTTGTACATGAGTAATGAATAAAGAAGTTTGACTATGACTTAGAATACAGCTATACTGTACCTCATAATGTTTACTGCCTCTGATTGAGATACCTTTTTTTAACACATACAATATTGGTATGCATACTGGTATAGACTAACTACAATCCCATTAGGAATTCAACTGCTTAAATGGCACTCTTTATGATTTTATATTTTCATACTAATGTTTTACTATTAACTTTAAGGTTCTACACTCTACTGGTAATATCAACTGCCTTGTTCAAGAAAGCTCCGTTCAAAAATCTCATCGCTAATGGTCTCGTGTTGGCCTCTGATGGTCAGAAGATGTCCAAGAGGAAAAAGAACTATCCAGATCCAATGGAGGTATATAATTATGAGCATGTAAAAAAAATTGTAAACTATAATGTTGAACACTAATGGGAAAGTATTTGAGATCAACGGGACCACATTCTGAGTGCCATGACCACTAGAATTGCAAAGCACAAATAAATGTGTTGCTTATACCCTTCTCTTGATGTAATAAGTAGGGGTCTGCGGTGTACCGAAAAAATCGGTACGGTACGGTTCTAAGCCTTGTACCAAACCTAGGTACGGTACAAGAATTTTTTTGGTACAGTACAAATAAGTAAAAATTAAGTCACTATCCAGTCTAGGTTGCCATCAAATAAAACTATGGAACATCTCCTGCCGAAAACATTGAATAAAACCTGACCGTTTAAGGCTTAATACTCTACAAGTAATACAATTACAACACTGAGACTGACTCATAGCGTGTAAGTGAATGATCATTTAAAACAATTTCACAAGGACTTCAGGAAAATCAGGCAACCAGCCATCTCCCTGTCGGCTCTAAATTATTGTGCATTTGCAGCTTATTATCGTATCCTTGTATAGCAGCTTACGAGATCAGGGAACCATTCCTCCTTTTGATGCAACAAAATAGTCGTACCAGTATGAAGCTCGTATTAGTCGTGTTTCAAATAGTGATACCTTTGATTTTTCAATCACAGTGAAAACCTTTTAAACTGTAATTTGTGATTCTTTCAATTGATTTGTTCTTTTTCCTATGACAGCCTTTTGACGATGTTATATGACCAATACACAACTGTGATTTGCCGTAGTGATCTCGCTCTTTCGGGATTTTCAATCAAAAAAATAAAATATCATAATGTTAAGGATATAACTAAATAAATGAAATAAATAAATTGTTTTTTTTTAACGATATGTTCTGGATTTCCTCTTTAGTGGAACCCCTCAAATCCGAACTGATTGGGACTGAAGCCTTTTCTTCCCGGGAAATAATATTACATAATTATTTCGTCATTGTATTCGCGCGGTAAGCGACGGGAGACATGGTGATTGGGGTTATACAGGCTGTGCGTGAATCGATAAATTTATAAAGGCAGTGAGTGACCTTAGCGGGTAGTCGAGCATGTGCTAAAAATAAATCACTCTCACCCTACCCCCACCCTTACTGGGATGCGTATCGCGTCTGTCTACTGTCTGTGTCCAGTTTAGTGAGCGTTTACCTGTTGATAAGTACGTATCGCTTACAACCGACGTGGCTTGGAATTACTTTAGAGTGAAGATTTTCTTCACTTCAACAGTTAAAGATAACAGACTTTAAGCGAAAAACCCTGACTTTGTTAAACCTTGAAAAATAAGTTTATGTCATTAAATTTGTTTAATTTCCAGCTATTTCTTTTTTTGATTTCCCGAGAACATGTTCAGATTTGAGGGGTTCCACGGTAATATTATTTCATTATACTACATTATACTAAATATTAACATTATACTAAAAAAACTATTTTCGTCTAAATAGCCCTTTGACATTTTATGAAAGTGTTTGATTTAATTTGAACAATGATTGTGATTGGTTGAATTAAAAATAATAAACCAGGACAATATAAAACATAGGTCTAATGAACCTTTGGCTAAGTGTATTGACTCAGTATATTTTCTGTATTTTTTTGTTCTGCAATAAAATACATTATAGTTTTTTATTTTGTTTGTTTATCCTTAGTTTCATATAGACTTGAGAAGATTATTTTCCCTTATTAATTAGTTACAACATAAATTATAATGTTTAAATCGTTATTAATATGTTAAATGTGATGTTTTTTTTTTTAAGAATGGACTAAAAATAATCATGTTCCAGTTTGAAAATTAGTACAGTGAAATATTTCTTCTGACATTGTATGTATTTTTTAAACTCCTTTCTCTATGTTTTCACTAATTAAGTTCTGGAAAATACTAGAGGTGTGCGGATATCCGAAAATTCGGTTCGGATTCGGATCGGATCGGATATACGAAACCAATCCAAATGTATTTAAGATATCCGATCCGATCCGATAAATATCCAAATTTTCGGATAGACTGTATAATACAGCAATTTGAACAAAAACAACGAGATTTTCGTCGAGTTAATACCCACGAAGCTGGAATAATTTTTGCTTAAACCTTGATAAGACGACGGAATTACGTAGTCTTTCATCAAAACAATGTCGTTGACTGGTAGACGCGATACACTTATAGCGATTCGAATGACGAATGACGAACGCAGATGACGAAATTACGCAATTCATTTCCAATCGGAATGTAAGAACGTCATTGGGAGGTCCGAGGATGCGGTATGATTATTCGATTCTTCAACTACGCATTTAAGTAACCGTAAGTTCAACACGATATTGCATTTTGAAATACAAAGCATAGCGTCATCGATAGTTGCACCGAGTATCAGATTGCGGTTTGATATTGTTCCATATAAAATTTCATTTCGGCTACGAAAAAACTTGAATTGTTGATTTAATGTTACTGGTAACAAACCATCATAATAACTCGTTTTGCGACGGGGTTTCCGGCAAAAATAATACTACTTCATTCTGATCGTCTACTCAGACGATCAATTGTTTAGTTATCGCATTTCAACTACTCCGGGTTTGAGCAATACGATAAAGTGTTGCCAAATTTACATTTGGCCTATTTCGTCGTTCAGTGTTCACATAACCAACAAATTTTCCACTTGTTTTTAATCTACATTTTATCTTTGTTAAATTAATTTAAGCGTTATTAGTTTTACATTTTTAGATAATATTAAGATGAATAACTAATTAGATTACGACGAGGTACCATAATTTCACGGGTTTCAATATTGTTACACAGCCGATCGGGGTATTTTATCTGCCAAATATTCCAACTCTGCGCCTGCGCACAGGCCTTTGTTTGATAGCAGCTGCACTGTCGACTGTCACTGCCCTTGCCGATACGCAGATAGCCGATGGCATCGAGCCAACGGCGTCTGTCAAATCTTAATTCCTTGTGAATGGTGATTTGTTTTTATCATTGTAATAAATAAAATAATTGAATCGTGAAATAAAATTGAGAATTAGTTGATTATTAGTAGAATGAATTGATGAATTAGTAGAAAGTTGATGTCATTTAATGGCGAATTATAAGGTTTCTGTCGATTTAATTTGTGAATTACGCCATATTAAAATTTGTTACTGGTAATTGTTTTTAGTAAATTTGTATTTATTGATGGAATAAACTTATTATTATTATTAATTTTAAATGCAGTGAAGTAAAAATTTTAGTTTTGTTGTTGTTCATCCTATGAAGAATTTATGATTTTTTATGTAAGTTTACCATTTAATAATTTTGATAACATTTTATTGATTTTTTCCTAATTTATTCTTAGATAAGTCTGATTTCACTTTTTTATTGCGAGTATCCGAATCCGAAAACTATCCGATCCGAACCCAAACTATCCGATCCGGATCCGATCCGAATCTGAGCTATCCGATCCGAAAAAATAATTCACTATCCGCACACCTCAAATGAATAAAAGGATGAGATCAGTCAATGTTACTAGCGGCATTATTCTCGTGTACCGTACCGTACCAAATTTGTACCGAGAACCGAGGAACAACAATTTGTACCGACCTCATAATTTCCTGTACCGCAGACCCCTAGTAATAAGTAAACTATTTTAGTCCCAAGTTGAAATTGAATGCATATAATATTGCATTATGAAAATGAACCTTGATAGTAACGTATAATTTAGAATATTGAATGACCAGCTGCAGAAAATCCATGACATTTTGTTCTACCCTTTTTTAACCTGAACTGCCTATCATCATGGTTCCAGGGCTTATGTAGTGAATTAAAGACAGTGTTGTGTGTGTTTGTCCTGTAGATTAACAGAGGCGACTTCTCTTGATGTGATATGAGTCACTAACAATAAATTACCAAGTGAATGTAACTTTATTATATTTATTTTGACTTGGAAGGAAGGGAAATTATTCCCAAATCCTACATCATCTTCTCACTTTTTCTGTTAGGAAATGTTATTTCTGTAATTCTAATGTGCGAAATCAACTTTAAAAAATTATTTTGGAGTAAGAAAAGTGAAAATAATTGTTATTGATTTAATCGACTGATGAAAATATGAGCTACAAGTCACAAATAATGATGAGTGATGGTTAACATGTAAAATTCAAAATACCAAAATGAGAAAATTGTTGTGAAATGTTAAGACTCTATAATAAGACCAAGTACTTGATGCAGCTGAGGTTCAAAGAGGAAGGAGTCAGAGACATTCTCAAGGATGTATTTTTCCTGCGGTTCTATGGTACATATAAATCTATGAATGAGTATTTTTCAACCAGATTGTCAACAAGTATGGAGCTGATGCTCTACGGCTGTACCTGGTCAACTCTCCTGTAGTGCGAGCAGAGAACCTCAGGTTCAAGGAGGAGGGAGTCAGAGACATTCTCAAGGATGTATTTCTCCCATGGTACAATGCTTACCGGTTTCTTATACAGAATATACAACGTATCAACCAGGTACCCACTCAAACTAAATACTGCTTGACTATCTACTTTTAGATAAATAACATAGTTAGTAATCAATGTATCCAAAAATTACCAGGAGATTATATTGCCACTAATTTTTTTGTGTTAAGTTTAACTTAATCTTAAACTACAGTATATCCCTAAAATTGAGCATTTAAGTTTAAAATTATTGAGCTAGTAAATTTAATATTCTCATTGATATTGGTAATTTACATTTTTAATTTATAGACTTATATTCTCCTAGGTGATTATATGAAGCCTTTTTTATGCAGATTTTAGTTGATTAATCAAAACAATTGTCTCATGGTTCATAGTGTTTAACGTTGACAGGAGGAGTCGATGAGGTTCACGTTCAATGAGGAGAGTTCGACATCCGTCAACATCATGGATCGTTGGATCCTTTCATTCACTCAGTCTCTACTGGCATTCGTAAGGCAGGAGATGGGGGCCTACAGGTATGATTATTACTGTTCAGCTCGGTGTTGCTTTTAATATCATAAAACCCATATTAAAAGTTATTTGTGAGTTATCCTGTAAATTTTAATGTCCTGAGGAGCCATCTTTCACCTGAGCTCTAAGATAAACATGTTGGTTACATATAAGCTTTGGGCAAAGAAGTAATAGCAGTTGAGTTTTCTTTCTCCTACGCTTGCCTTAACTGAAATTCTTTGAGTCAGCTATAGTACAGTGATACCTGTAATCTGCTGTCTATCTAATCTAATCTTAATATTTCAGGCTTTACACTGTTGTGCCAAGACTTGTTCAGTTTATTGAGAACTTGACCAACTGGTATGTCCGAATGAACCGTCGCAGGCTCAAGGTGAAATATTTTACATACTAAGTTATTTTGATAAAATAGATATTTCTATTCAATTTTTGTGATATCACAAGCTTATTGAATGTTAGAATTGGTGTCAATTTGAGAAGGATAAGAAATGGGTTTTTAATTACCTTACAAGATTAGATAGGTTATTGGGAAATATTTATTAAATCACTACCATTCTAGTGTCCAGTAATGCTAACTTTGTTATTTTACTGTCAACTTTTCTGTTGCCCTAATTATCTATAAAAATGTGTATTCAACTGTACACATATTTAAAAATATAGACAATTTCAACCTCCTAATGTCCTTTCAACCTTTACATGTATTTAAAAAGGGAATTTTTCTACAAGAGAAAGTTTTTTGTGTGAGGGTGTATGGGGTGACAGATGTTTCCACATCTGTGACAGCCTGCTGACAGTCTGCCGACTGTCAGCAGGCTCTAGCCTCTCTGTTCACTGTGTTGTTCACCATTGTCAGGGTGATGTTTCCTTACATTCTGTTCTTCACTTGGGTGTGTGTGTGTGTGTGTAGGGGGAGACAGGTGTGGCAGACTGTCAGCAGGCTCTAGCCTCTCTGTCCACTGTGTTGTTCACCATGGTCAGGGTGATGGCCCCTTACACTCCGTTCCTCACTGAGCTCATGTACCAGAATTTGCGACTGCTCACTCATCGTCCAGAGAAGAGTGTTCACTTCGTCATGATGCCACAACCAAGGTAGGTCATAAACACACAGGTCATCAACAGAACACTCAAATGAAACAATTATTATTCTAGTATTGCCAAGTCGTTTAATCATCTAAAGTAAACAATGTTCTCTCTTCCTTTGGTCTACCTTGTCTCCCAGGGACACCCTTCTATCTTTGACAGCTATTCTGCACTCAGCCCTTGTAGGGATTTGTGTGTCCAACAAGCTTCATCGTTTTTCACAAAGAAGCAAGGCAGTATAGGGTAAATGCAGAAAGCTGAACGGATTTGATGTCAGTTCCACTTCCCTTCTCATGTTATATATGCTTCTCCATAAACGTAACACAACATGCTATAAATTTCAACTGTTGTCAATTTTATAGTATTCAAAATCGGATCATTGCACTTTACTGCCAAGTCGGCACAAATTACTATCAGAACGGCACTATTAGAATAATCGAGGCGTGAGTGGTGAGGATAGAGAAAGAGAGTGATGAGTAAGACAGTTTTGCTAGATTTCTCCCAGCACATCACTTTCTATCTCAACTTCATAGGGAACCTAATTTTATGAATACCCACATAGCAGCACATTAATTCAAGTATCACTCTGAAATTGAAATATGAACATTTTTTGCACCAAGGAGGTCAGGCACTTGGCTATTTGAATATGATATTAAATAGAACCAAACAAAAAAGTTATTGTTATTTAAAACTACCTTAATGAGCTTTCATCTGCAACTAAACAAAATATTTACCGATATTTACGGGGTAACACGCTGGTCCAGAAAGATAAATGATTCTGTATTGAAACTACTGGCGGTTCGTCAGATCGTTCAGATTGTCAGATGTACTAACGCCTAAGGTACCTACCTATCTGCCTTTAATTCATTGCATAGGTCCAATATTAACCGGTAGTTTACACAAAAAAATACTTATTCCAAACTGAGGAAGGATCTAGTGCATACAAGCTCAGACGTTAAATATATTCAATTTTGATTTAGAGCAGACTACTTTTTCTTTTAAAACAAAATTTACGAAGTGTCTCTTAAAACTGTCATAAACATTGGTTCACATTTGCTTATCACTTCATAAAAATAATCAATCCCTCCCAACAAAGGCTTATAGGTATTGCATCTATGCTATGATAAAGTGAACTGTGTAGAAAATGTTGTGTGGTAACCAAGTTGTATAATAGTGAAAAAAATAATTGTTGTCTTATTTAGCTGACAATAATTGTCCTGAAGACAATAAGTTAATGTCATTCATAAATCATATTATGTGTACACTTAGTAAATAGAGTAGATGTACAGTGGAGTAAAAATTCTAAATCAATTGGAACTGATTGTATCAGATTTATGATTTAGTGTGGTTTTTTAAACTTACTCTTAAAGCTGGTTCAATCTTAGCATAAGCACAAAATGCATTGGAAGTTTAAATCAAAATAAAAAAAATAAATTTTATTTTCTTACGTTTACATGCGGTTAACAAATATCAACATCACCACATTCACTATGGTGATGATGAGCACCAACAAAATGGTGCTCCCAGCATTGTTGTTTCTTGATTAGTAGAGGTTTGCGGATATCCGAAAAGTCGGATCAGATTTGGATCGGATCGGATATCTGGCCCCGATCCGAATGCAAAACAAGTATCCGGTAAAGCCCTATAAATATCCGAACTTTAAGATAGACTGTATAAGATGGGCATTCAAACCAAAAGATAAAAGTAAAACTTTCCGTTTGAGATTAAGTCAGCGATACGGAACATCTTTGATCAACGGAAATGTTTAAGCAAATGACAAAATTATGTACTCATATCCTATTGAAATGTGAGAAAGTCATTTGGTGGTCCGAAGATGTGGTATGATTATTCAATTCTTCAACTATGTATTTAAGTAACCGTTTAAGTTCAACAGGATATTGCATTTTGAAGTACAAAGCACAGCGTCATTAATAGTTGCACTGAATATCAGATTGCGGTTTGATATTATTCCACATCAAATATGATTTCGGTTATGAAAAACCTTGAATTTTTGATTTGGTAACAAACCTCAACCATCATAATAGCTCTGGTATTTGCATCAAAAATAATATACTTTCTAATTTTTAATGATTAATTAACTAGATTACAACAATGTACCATTATTTCATTGGGTTTTAATATTGTAACACGGCCGATTGGGGTATTCTATCTGCCTGATATTCCAACTCTGCACCTGCGCACAGTCCTTCCATCAATAGTCAGTGGCGGCGCTGTCACTGCTTTTTCTAGTTCCTTGTCACCGATATATATTAGTGACAGAACCATATTGGTGACTCTGTCACCGGAACAAAAATTTCGCACACCCCTACCGATACGCAGATGGCCGATAACAACGAGCCGAGTCAAATCTTGTTTCTTTATTTATGGAAATTCCTTTTTATCATTGTAATAAACAAAATAGTTGAAACATGAAATAAAATTGAGAATTATTATTCATCAATCTATCCATTGTTATTATAACTATTTTTTGAGAAATTTTGATGTCATTTTTAAGTGAATTATCCAATTGAACTTGAGCTATCCGATCAAAAAAATTCACTATCCGCACACCTCTATTTATTAGATTTTGCAGTAACACAGCCATATGTAGTGCAAGTTACTGTAATTCACAGCAGGGCTTTGACATGTTTGTCATATTAGATTTTTATATTTGAATCACATATATTGTACTGTATTTTGGATTTTTATGCTCAGGACTACCCTGATTGATGAAGAAATTGAGAGAGCTGTCTCTCGTATGCAGAGTGTTATCGAGCTTGGTAGAAAAATTCGTGACAGGAAAACTCTACCCATCAAGGTATTTGATTTTTTTCTCTGTTAAAAGTCAAAATCATGTAAAAATATCATTATTAACAATGGGATAATAATAGGAATGTGTTTGCATTATCGCCTGAATGTGTCTGAGCAAAATATCGACATAATTCTGCGATGGTTGATACAGGACCTTTTTCATTGGTTGCCTTTGTTTACTAACTCATACTACTATATATAATATTACTATACATCATATGTATATCATATTAATATATGATATACAGTTGTTAGCACAAAATGAAAGCATAAATCACATCTCAAGATGTTTATTTACAATTTAGTTTGCCAAATACATTAGCTATGAACCTATTTAAACAATTTTCATTAGGGGTCTGCGGTACAGGAAATTATGAGGTCAGTACGGTACGGTACGGGACAAGTTGTTGTACCTCGGTTCTCGGTACAAATTCGGTACGGTACGGTACACGAGAAAAATGCCGCCAGTAACATTGACTGATCTCATCCTTTTATTCATAGTATTTTCTAGAATTTAATTAGTGAAAACATAGAGAAAAGAGTTTAAAAAAATATACAATGTCAGAAGAAATATTTTACTGTACTAATTTTGAAACTGTAATATGATTTTTAAATCCATTCTTTAAAAACATATCATATTAAACATATTAATAATTATTTAAACATTATAGTTCATGTTGTAACTAATTAATAAGGAAACTAATGAAACTAAGGATGAACAAACAAAATAAAAAACTATAATGTATTTTATTGCTGAACAAAAAATACAGAAAATATACTGAGTCAATACCCCCTAGCCAAGACCTATGTTTTATATTGTCCTGGTTTATTATTTTTAATTCAACCAATCACAATAATTGTTCAAATTAAATGAAACACTTTCATAAAATGTCAAAGGGCTTTTTAGAATAAAATGGTTATTTTAGTATAAAGTGTTTAATATTTTTATATTACAATGGAATCCCTCAAATCTGAACATGTTCTGGGAAATAAAAAAAAATAAATAGCTGGAAATTAAAAAAATTTAATCAAATAAACTTATTTTTCAAGGTTTAACAAAGTCAGGGTTTTTCGCTTAAAGTCTGTTATCTTTAACTCTTGAAATGAAGAAAATCTTCACACGAATTCCAAGCCACGTCTGTTATAGATGCACTTATTAAGTGAGCAGGTAAACGCTCACTAAACTAGACACAGACAGTAGACAGACGCGATACGCATCCCTGTTAGTAAGGGTAGGGGGAGAATGGTTTATTTTTAGCACAGGCTCGACCCGCCAAGGTCACTGCCCATAATGAACTTATTGAGTCACGCACAGCCTGTATAACCCGTCGGTTGCCCCGCGAATACAGTGACGAAATAAGTGCGTAGTATTTATTTCCTTGGAAGAACAGGCTTCAGTACCAATTAGTTCGGATTTGAGGGGTTCCACTAATGAGGAAGTACAGAAAATATTGTTAAAAAATAAAAGTTATTTATTTCCTTTATTCAATTATATCCTTAACATTATGATTTTTTATTTTATTTGAGTGAAAATCCCGAAAGAGCGAGATCAATACGGCAAATCACAGTTCTGTATTGGTATATAACATCGTCAACAGACTGCCAGAGGAAAAAGAACGAATCAATTGAAAGAATCATGAATCACAGTTTAAAAGGTTTTCACTGTGATTAAAGAATCACAGGTATTCCCATCACTATTTGAAACACGACTAATACGAGCCTCATAATGGTACGACTATTTTGTTGCGTCAAAAGGAGGAACGGTTCCCTGATCGCGTAAGCTGCTATACGTGGATACGATAATAAGCCGGGAATGCACAATAATTTAGATCCGGCAGGGAGATGGCTGGTTGCCCGATATTCCTGAAGTCCTGGTGAAATTGTTTTATTTTAAATTATCATTCACCAACACGCTATGAGTCAGTCTTACGTTCTGTATTTGCCGTACATCTGGGCAGTGTTGTAATTCTTTATTACTGGTAGAGTATAAAGCCTTTAACGGCGGGTTTTATTCAATGTTTTCGGCAGGAGATATTCCATAGTTATATTTGATGGCAACCTAGACTGGATGACTTAATTTTTCCTTATTTGTACCGTACCGAACTTGTACCGAAAAAATTCTTGTACCGTACCGAGGTTCGGTACAAGGCTGGAACCGTACCGTACCGATTTTTTCGGTGCCCCGCAGACCCCTAATTTTCATACAACTAAGAGCAGAATA
The DNA here is from genome assembly GCA_023375725.1 of Nephotettix cincticeps. NCBI lineage: Eukaryota > Metazoa > Arthropoda > Insecta > Hemiptera > Cicadellidae > Nephotettix > Nephotettix cincticeps. The sequence goes on along the minus strand of CM041786.1, from coordinate 42,157,377 downwards.
AAATTAAAAGCGCAGTGTAAGTAATTTTTTGAGTTGATTTCTCTTCTCCATCCTCCCGCTCTCTGACATTCCCCTATGCTCATAGCCGCCCTTAGCTAATTTCATTTTCTGTATTTGATTTGCGGCTTTGGTATGCTGCTGCTGTTTTGGTCTCCCGGTAAAGTTGATACCAGCCTCATCTCTGTTATTAAGTTTGTTGCTAATAACTCATCTTAGTGGAAGATGTTACGGAAGCAGCTGGTACAGTGTACAAAGGTCTCAACGTCACTGTCATGATTTATTGTAGGGAGCTCTTATCACCATTACATTATCAATAATAATAATAATAATAATAATAAATTTCAATCACCATTCTATAATGTATGTCCACCCTAAAGTTTTCCAATAGCTAACTTTTTATTTTATGTCTGTCAGTAAACATGTTATTGGGGACCCATGTATTTTTTATAATGCTTTAGGGAAAGTATTTCAATTTTATAAATCTCCTACCATTTTTTTTCCATTATGGTAGAAAACTTTGTTTTTCCTTACGGAAGTCCCTGTATTTTATTATAACTTTAGATAGAATTTGTGTTTAAGAAAAAGTTTTTTTTAGCTCTATAGCATTTTCTGCATTTCAAAGTAGCATAAAAAATAAATGGGGTCCCTCAAAAAAGTTTACTGTCAGACATAAAATATCCCCGTCACAGCAGACCTGTATGCTCGGCAAATTTCCTAATCAATAATATAATAACTCCACTGTGGAAAAGTAGAATGCATATCATCCGCATCCATCACTCGGCCCACGCCACAAGAGCACATTAATTTAATACTACAATAAAACAAACACACAAACAATTTCCCTTATATTTATTGAAATATACGTAATATGATAATAGAACACAAGCAAACTTAGTTAATTGATAAGAAAAACGAAGTTATTCTAATTTGAGAGAAAATGGCAGTACAAATTGTACCTTATAAAATAAAAATATACATTACAAATAAATGAGTTCAGAATAACGGATTAATTTGACAGTTAGAACAAATCGTCACGTGATGATTTAGTTATAGACTCTGAAAATGATATGCCTAATGTTATTATTCCAATTAAAATATGGATATTAAAACAATACTCTAGTAATGAATGATTTTTTGAAATGTTTTAAAACATTTGAAAATAACATTTTTAAAATAATTTTTTCTAGAGTTGTTAATATTTATAAAAAAATAAAAAAAAAGATTCTGCTACTGATAAATTAAATTACGAACCGTATAAATAGATGTAAGTAATAACATGGAGATGTAAGTTAGACTCGCATTACTGGAATGGATTTAAAAGAAAACTTACTTGTTTATATAATGGAGTCAATTTGTAGAAAAAATAACTAATTAATAGAGGTGTGCGGATAGTGAATTATTTTTTCGGATCGGATTCGGATCGGATAGTTTGGGTTCGGATCGGATAGTTTTCGGATTCGGATACTCGCAATAAAAAAGTGAAATCAGACTTATCTAAGAATAAATTAGGAAAAAATCAATAAAATGTTATCAAAATTATTAAATGGTAAGCTTACATAAAAAATCATAAAATCTTCATAGGATGAACAACAAAACTAAAATTTTTACTTCACTGCATTTAAAATTAATAATAATAATAAGTTTATTCCATCAATAAATACAAATTTACAAAATAACAATTACCAGTAACAAATTTTAATATGGCGTAATTCACAAATTAAATCAACAAAAACCTTATAATTCGCCATTAAATGACATCAACTTTATACTAATTCATCAATTCATTCTACTAATAATCAACTAATTCTCAATTTTATTTCACGATTCAATTATTTTATTTATTACAATGATAAAAACAAATCACCATTAACAAAGAATTAAGATTTGACAGACGCCGTTGGCTCGATGCCATCGGCTATCTGCGTATCGGCAGATCGTTTGATAGCAGCTGCTATCAAACAAAGGCCTGTGCGCAGGCGCAAAGTTGGAATATTTGGCAGATAAAATACCCCGATCGGCTGTGTAACAATATTGAAACCCGTGAAATTATGGTACCTCGTCGTAATCTAGTTAGTTATTCATCTTAAAATTATCTAAAAATGTAAAACTAATAACGCTTAAATTCATTTAACAAAGATAAAATGTAGATTGGTAACAAGTGGAAAATTTGTTGGTTATGTGAACACTGAACGACGAAATAGGCCAAATGTAAATTTGGCAACACTTAGTCGTATTGCTCAAACCCAGAGTAGTTGAGAATGCGATAACTAAACAATTGATCGTCTACGTAGACGATCAGAATGAAGTAGTATTATTTTTGCCGGAAACCCCGTCGCAAAACGAGTTATTATGATGGTTTGTTACCAGTAACATTAAATCAACAATTCAAGTTTTTTCGTAGCCGAAATGAAATTTTATATGGAACAATATCAAACCGCAATCTGATACTCGGTGCAACTATCGATGACGCTATGCTTTGTATTTCAAAATGCAATATCGTGTTGAACTTACGGTTACTTAAATGCGTAGTTGAAGAATCGAATAATCATACCGCATCCTCGGACCTCCCAATGACGTTCTTACATTCCGATTGGAAATGAATTGCGTAATTTCGTCATCTGCGTTCGTCATTCGTCATTCGAATCGCTATAAGTGTATCGCGTCTACCAGTCAACGACATTGTTTTGATGAAAGACTACGTAATTTCGTCGTCTTATCAAGGTTTAATCAAAAATTATTCCAGCTTCGCGGGTATTAACTCGACGAAAATCTCGTTGTTTTTGTTCAAATTGCTGTATTATACAGTCTATCCGAAAATTCGGATATTTATCGGATCGGATCGGATATCTTTAATACATTCGGATCGGTTTCGGATATCCGATCCGATCGGAATCCGAACCGAATTTTCGGATATCCGCACACCTCTACTAATTAATATGATACTTCATATGCAAATGTATTTAAAAGAAAATATACTTACTTATTTATAATTAAGTCGATTTACAAAAAAAAAGAAAAACAAATTAAAACTTACTTAAATATTGTGTGAATGGGTTAAAAAGAAAATTAACTTGAATTGATTTTTTTAAAACACCAATTAAATATGTTCTTACAAATAAGGACTTAAAATTTGTACTGTAAATTGATTTAAAAAATAAGATAAGTTACTTATTTAATAATTTAATCGATGTATAAAACATTGATAAAATATGTTTTTACAAAAATGAACTTAAAAATATGAACTACTAGCTGACCCGGCGAACTTAGTAACGCCTGACAGTAAATGTTAACTTGTTAACTTTAAGTTTGGCCATGTTCTGAAGTCGAATAGCAATACGGCTTCATTGTGAAAGGTTATATAGCCTGGGTCGCGGCATAGAGAATAACAATACTAAAACGATAAGACATAATAATAACATTCCTATAAAATAAATAAATCTGAGTGGATTAATTCACAATTTTCAAATCGAACCAAAATCCAAACCAAACCTAACGGTAATACGGCTTTTATAGGAAAGATATACAACAGCTGATTATTATAATAAACGTAATATTATAAACATTTTAATTATATCATATAAACACGTGATTTTAATCAGACAGGAAATGAAAATATAAATACATAATCCCCCAAAACCGTAAACTATTAACGTGGTGAATAAAGCTGTTTATTTTTTACAGTACACATTTACTTCATAGTTTAACATTAATGAATGATTCAGATGGCATCGAATAGTAAAGCACATTGCTAATGGAAAGTAAACCAATCAGCTGTAGCTAAGAAATCAAATGTTTTCATTGTAGACATTTTGTAAACAAACTTACTCTCCATAAGGTTAACATTAGAAATTTAAAACTCCATAAAATGAAAACTTATGGGGTTTTCGAAAATATTTTTTCACTAAAACCTTCCCGGACACATGTAGAGCAACTTCCTAAAATTTCATGGCGATCGGATGAGTAGTTTGGCAACGCATAAAGGACATACAGACATACATTCAATTTAATATATAGAGATTATGGATTTAATAGAAAATTGACTCATAGCAGAAAAGAAATGTGTAGTATAGCAGAGTGGAGGGCCCACCTTAAAAAAAAACGGTGACCGGCTTGGGTGGAAGTTGACGGCATTCGTAGGCTTAATTGGGATTGCAGTGGACACCTGTTTTGCTTTTGTGGTTAGTGGTTATAAGGGGGGGCATGTTTTATTTTTTTTGTTTTAATTTAATATTTCAAGAATATTTAAGTAATTATTTTTATGTTTCAGTTAAAAGTAAAAAGCTCACCACTGCTAGGGTTGATATTGGAGCCCCAAAATACAACATACTGTGTTTAGATTTTTTATTATATAGCTAACCATTGGAGAGAGCAAAGCTTTAAAGAACCAAATTGTGTAGTTTTAAAGCTGATTCTAATAGTAAAAGATAAAATTAAAAAGTTTTTAAATTTACATATTAAATAAACCGTATCAGTGGACTGACACATACTTTCTCCCTTGAGTAAATTGAAAAACGACAATCTGTAATTGAACTATCATATTCTTTAAAGTTTATCTAAGTATCATTTAAAAATTTATTGTTTCAAAACCATCATTTTAACAGACATGCAGGTGGTGTCATATTATTTAGTACTCTGTGCACTATAAACTATCAAATTTGTTAGAGCTATTTTTGATAAATTTGGATTTTTCAAGTTTTTTTAGGGTTTTTAGGGGTGAACAACCCTTAAAAAAACAAAATTCAAAAAAATGAAAAAAACGTCTGGAGATACAGTGAATATCTAAATCGGACCAACAGGGTAGGCTGTGGCTCTGTACACATCCAGACACACGAATGGACAGGCATCACGTTGAAAATCACTTTTTTGGATTCATGGGACTCCAAAACGGATATATCCCCTCTCAACTCAAATTCTTAACTTTTGACGAAAAAAATACTTTCTTCATCTTACTGTGTACAAGGGGAAGTAAAAATGCAAAAAACCAAATTTTGAGTACAAAATTACCCAAACTATCCGTAGACCGATTTATCTGGTGTACAAACTCGTCCAAGTTAATGTAGGAATACGTCTCTATTTTGGTTTCGATCGGACCATTTTTATAAGAGCTATGTACATGGACACACACACACACACACACACACACACACTTTTAACAATTTCATTAGTTATCATTTTTTACTATTTAAATTTTCCACATTGTTGACGACCTCCTCTTTGGTTTCTAGGCCCCTGAATAAATAGCTTCTTCCCTATAGAAAATTCTCTAAAAAGTTACTCTGGACCATAAGATTCTAGTAGATAGGGGGAATTTAAATGTTTAAAATGCTCTAGAGCCTGATTGGTTAGGTTAAAAAAAGTTTTCGTAGGTTTTCTTGTTACTGTCAGCCTTGGTTAGTAACAAGACTACAAGATTGTGCCACAGTCATCCTACACTCATTTCTCATTCATACTTGGCTTAAAATACTTGGCATACTTGGCTTAATACCTTGTGGTGCGGTTGTAATTTCAATAATCTAATTAAAATACTAAAAATAAAAACGTTTAATCAATAATTTTCTCTACCTAAAATCATAATAAAATACAGATTGTGAAAAAACACCATAAGAAAAAACAAAGTTGTCCTCCATATTGGAAAATGCTGGGAAATTTCAAAAATTGAAATACTTATCTAAAAGCAGCATAATTAAATAAACGGGGTCCCGAATAAGAAGCTTACTGTCAGACATAAAATAAAAAAGTTATCTATTAGAAAAATTTAGGCTAGGTACCCGGACATTTCCTTTTGTATATCCGGCATGCTTACTACCACAGACTCATGGCTGTCAATCCCATACTGGAGGAATTGAATAATTTGAAAGGTAGGATGTATAAGGTTAATCCAAAAATAACACTAAACATGAGAGAATATTTTTGAGGTTCCTTTTATTGATATTATTGGTTGAATGTTAAGTTGTTATGTAGCTTCAGTATTTTATATGTCACAGTACCCGTTGCCGGAGGTGGTTGTGATTCTGAACAGTGAGGCCCAGGTAGCTGAAGTATTGAGGCTGCAGCAGTATATCACCGAAGAACTCAATGTCCGCAGAGTTACAGTGACGGCAGACAAACAGATGTACGGAGTATCCCTTCGTGCAGAGCCCGACCACAAGACTCTGGGCGCAAGACTAAAGCAGGCCTTCAAACCTGTTATGGCTGCCATTAAGGTTTGTATAATGTCTATTTAAGGGTGGTGTGAGTCAAGGTCACTCAGCCTTATACTACCTTAGCCCTCCCTGAGCTGTTCACCGTGTTCACTAAGACAGTGTAAAGTCGCACAAACAATGTTTAAGCACAATTATTTCAAAAATGTTTGGTTAACCCATTCACGCCCTATCACAACATAAGTCGTGTGATGGCTGAACTGGTCCAAAAGCCCCATGACAACTTAAGTCCTGATGGTGACTAAACCTTTTTAACGCCTATTTGGAATTTAAAACATTTTAGTAGGATTTTAAGTTATTTCAAGGCTAAAGGGAACACTAAATTATTAAATTTATTATAATTAATTAATTATTATATTCATTGCACAACAGGAATGACTTTGTTTACAGCTGTTATTTTAGCATCACTATCACTATACCGCTGCAGATCAGTCGTCTGCACAACTAAATATTACAGTTCACGTCTTCAGTTGTACTTGCATTTGTTTTTACCTAGAAATAATTATTTATCCGTATTTCTATAGTGATTGACCAACATAGTGTTGTTTTGTAATGTGTATTCAGACATCATTAGTTAGCATTAGTTTTTAGAGAGGTAGAATATTGTTTTGACAGTTTTAGTGTTTAGTTTATGTACTGTAATGGCTTGTCGTGATAATTATTTATATTCTAGTGAAATATACAGAATTTTTAGATGAAGAATATGACTCAAGTGATGATAGATTAGGGTTAGTTGAAATGTGTTAGGCCTAATACAAGTTCACTTAATTGTGTAGGTTCTATTGTATAGGGAAAATGTCAAAAATCACATAATGTAGGTAAAGTAACCCACAAAGTGAACTTAATTTTTTATTCTAATCATTTTCACACAACACTTTTAATTTTACAAAATTGTTATTAATATTTCAGGAGTTGACCAATGAACAGTTGCAAGAGTTCCAGAAAACTCATCAACTTGAAGTACTAGGGCACAAGATTGATCCAAGTGAGTTGCGATTGTTCTTCAGCTTCACAGGTCCTGGGGCAGAACAGCTGGCACAGAAATATGAGGCCACCTCGGACAACGATGTGAGTAATGGAAGACTCAAGATTTGGTGCTATGCCTTTATAACATGCTAACCTTTGAATCTAAAGGCAAACTGTATTTAGCTAAAAACTAAATCTATAATATTATAAAGAAGAGGTTGTTTCTGTATGTTTGTGGGTTTGTTGTGGCAAGTAAATTTGAAAAATATTTAACCGACCGGTTTGAAATTTTACACAAAGGTAGATCTTAAACTCGTGCAACACATAGCCACATTCATTTCCTTAAAATCCCCTCGGGCTATGCCCCATGAACGTCAAAAGTTTCAATATTTACATTTTCATAGAATGAAAACATAAAATTAATTGAATGTCAACAGCTGTGAACTCTAAAATTTGACAGTTCGGGAAGAAGAAGAAATTTAGTTGATATTTAGAGACAAACTGCTGGATTGAAATTAGTGAATTATTAGTTCAAAATAGTGGAATGGTAGCTTTTAAGTTTTCTCCCGATGACTGTTTCTATTACATTAATCCTTTCTTGATATTTGACAGATGTTACTTTGTCATGTTGTAGACATTCGTGTTTTGTCATTTTGTAAACAATAAAGAATTAATTAACAATAATTTAAATGTATCAGTAGAGCCTGCACCTCTCACCGTGCGAAGAACGGGTACTTTGGATAGTACTAAATAATAGCTGAAAACTAAATACAGAGTGACAATTAAGTCTGGAACCTCTTTTTTTTAAACACAGTAGAAAAAATACCGAAGTTCACTCATACTTACTGATAGAAGATCAAGTTGTGGAAACCTTTAAGAGCTACTTTCACATTCTAACAGTAGTTGTGTTATTGGTAATAACTATTGATGAGGAGTTATTCCTGGCTTTGATTACCACATTGCGAGATGATGGGAGGGGTACATTTTGAACACTTACTTTGGTCACAGGTACTTAAAAATTAGTGTGTACTTGTAATATTTAATATATTTACATTGTTCGATAGTTTTAAAATTCAAACAGCTATAACTGCTGAATGAATGCACCTTTTGAAGTCTGGTTTGTACTCTGTTAAGTGAGACCTTTAATTTGATACCTATGCTGCTATTAACCCTTTCCGCTACCATTTTTTAGACCTTATCCGCCCCTATGGATCCCAGTTTATAATTGGTTTTTTGGTCAAAAATGGATTTATTAACTGTATTTCAATAAATACCCCGTCACAGCAGACCGGCGTACTCAGTGAATTTCCAAATCAATAACAAAACAATAATAATATATGACAAGTTTTATCATTATCTGTCAATAAATATGAGTATTATTTGCCTACTCTCTATAAGATTAACATGGGAAAGAGTATGCAGGTTTGCTGCTGTGAGGAACGCTGAAAGTAGGTGTTTCTAGCATAAACAATTTATATTTTGACCATTTAAATCAAGTCTCATTAACATCTGTCCACAAATAAAGGAGTTTATCCAAACTCTATATGATTAACATGGGAAAAGAGTATGCAGGTTTGCTGCCGTGATAAACACCATAAACTATTATTTTTAGGCATAAATGTATGGATCTCAACCACATGAAGCTAAATATAAAGTTTCATCCAAAAATATTAGATAATAAGCGAAACATTAATTTTTCCTTATCCTCCATAAGATTAACATTGGAGCCCCAAAATACAATGTACTGTTTTTAGATTTTTTAATATCTCGGTAACCGTTGGAAATAGAGAAAAACTTTAAGGAACTAAATTGTGTAGATTTTTAAGGTGATTCTAATAGTGAAAGATAAAATTTGAAATTTAAAAAAAATATATGGGGAAAACGCAAAAAACCCATTTTTGGGGTACAAAACCCCCCCCAAACTACCCAGTCCGATATGTCTGGTTTACGAACTCGTCCGAGCAAATGCAGGAATACATGTCTCTACCAAATTTGGTCTCGATCGGACCATTTTTACGAGAGTTATTGTGTTCACAGACACACACACACACACACATATATATGTATATATACCGTACACAAATTTTAACGACTATTGTTTTTGGTCTCTAGGCACCTAAAGAAGAAAAAATAACATGGTCCCGGGCTTAAGTCTTACCATAAAACCTACAGTAATAGCTTCTTCCCTATGGGAAATTCGCTAAAATGACCAAAACTTGTACATATTATATATTTAATATGTTTATTTTAGTTTTATACATTCTCAGAAAGCCAAAGAAACTTCTTACTATCTATTGTTGTCATCACTAAAGTAACCTTTTTCTTCGTCACTAAAAATAAGTTACTCTGACGACGAATCTTCCAAAAATAATTACACAATCACTAACTGTCTTTTTACCTTTCATAATAAAAGTGTCGATCGAATTTCATTAATTAATATTTTAACAATAACTATAACCCAAAATACAAGAGTATACAAATGTTGTCAACGCAAACAAACAATGCGACCGGTAACTAATACGAAACGAGTCAGACGCAGACGACTTCGTAACATAACAAGATCGACACAGTTTCCAAAGCCATCTAAATAATAATAGATATGCCTATTTCTTCGTCTAAATACTATAATAAAGTCAGGAAGACATGTAAAATCAAACACAAAGCTTTTTTGACTGTCAAAACGATTGGAAATCACTATTAAACCCACTAAAAATCTGGTACTAAAAATAGTGTCATATGAAGGTATGCAATGATAATATTGAATTTTATTACACAGAAAACTTTTTTATCGTAAATATTAAATTTGTGATTCTCATTCAAACTATATTTAGACTATTTTTATGGTAAGAAATAAGCAACTGCAACACAGACAATAAGAGGCCTGAAGTAGGTTATAAAAACTATGACCTTGAGCTTAGGGGGAAGGGTTCGTTGATATTTGTAACAGGTTTTTTAAATTAATTTCCAGTCAAATATTATTCTATATTTTCTATACTTATTATTTTATCATATTACAGTATTACAAAATTAAATTTAGAAATGCAAATTTGATAAAAACCTAACCATGTATTTATGAAATGAATTTATAAACATTTATGAATTATTATGAATTATGATTTAATTGATGAAATTATGAATTATTTATGAATTTATGAAATGGATCAGAATTTAATTTTTTTATTAAATTGTTTACTCCAGCTTTTATATTTTATATGTTTATTACTTTTCATATTTATTATTTATAGTTTTGAGCACAATGTCAATCAAAGCTATCTCTAAATAGTTTGTGTATTTCTTATATTTTCCAATATTTTAGTGTATTTTTGACTTTAGCTAAACCTACAAAGGAGGTTTGAGATTAGATTGACATGTTAGAATAGAGATATTTCTTTTCTATATAGTGTGGTTCACAATAGATATACATTTTTACTATTTTTCTGTAGTAAAATAATTTTTGACTATTTATATTTGCCCAGTTTTAAGAACAGTAATTATATATTACCTTTGTTAGTTGCCTATGTTCTTGAGTTGTTGGATGTCTTGATGTACATTTCGCCACCCTTGTGGCATCATCAGAATATTTAAAATTTATAAAAGATAAACACATAAATCATATTAATTAATTGATAAAAATTAAATTATTTACATTCACACATTATCTAAGCAAACTTATCTCTAAAGTTTTAAGAAACTTTGCTTTTTTAATATAATAGCACGTGGTGACCGAGCTTTGCTCGTATAGACACATAATATATAATAATATATTATATAAATAATGACATGTATTATACAAGTTAAGTAGAAAAATTAAAACCCATTTATTACTCAATGAAAACATTTATGTGGTTTAAATAAAATCGATTTAATATACCATGATTAATATAGCACTGAACAAAAAGTATTGCCCCTGATGAGGATGGAACTCGTGACCTTAGATCCATCAAGCCAACGCGCTACCATTGGGCTGTGGCATCTGTCAAATGAACGACGCCGTTTAAGGTCTTTTAGCCAACTTCAATTGTTTTAGCCGATCATTTACTGTTTAACTATCCATACAGTTATTATTAGCCTGAGATCAACTGATTTTGTTAGAAACGGAATGAGGATTGAAAAACAAAATAGAAATTTAATTTACACCAATTAATTGGTTTGTTACAGTGGCTTCAAGCAATACGTTTTCTATTAAAACATGGAAGATTTTGGAAATACTTTTTTCTGCTTTTATTTTGCATAGTTATGTTAGTTTTTACAAATTGTTTAGTAACCTGATAATTCTTTATTTATTACATACATAAAACAAATATAAATATTCATGAAAAACCTCTATTCACATATTGTTCCCCACCATCTTCAATCAAGAACTGTCAAACGGTTATAAACAGATGTATTGGATACACACTTTGTCACTTTTCATTTTTTTTATTACCCGGAATCGATATCGAGGCCAGAATGGAGTATTGTGAGTAATATTTAAGAATCGGAATGGTATCGGTATAGAGAAATGCTGGTACAGACCCTAATTCCTATAGGATATGAGTTGCGTAATTTCGTCATCTGCTTCCTAAAGAACCAATCAGAAATCAAGAAAGAAATTAACACTTTCGTCTGATCAAAGATGTTCCATACAGAACATAATCTCAAATGGAATGTTTTTATCTTAGAGTTTTATTGCTCATTTGTACTATCTGTCCGAAAGTTTGAAAATTTATTGGACTTTACCAGATACTTTTTTCGCATTCAGATCAGAGCAGGATATCCATACCAATCGGAATTTTCGGATATCCACACACCTCTAGTTGGTTCCTAACTCCTATCATGAGTGATTTGTCATTGTAAATTTTACTATTTTTATACATTTAATTTTGAAATGAATTATTTATGTTGTTTTACATAGTTTTACGTAGCAATACAAAATCAAAAGCTGCTAATGTTTAGTTAGTCATTAGTTGTCTATATAGAACACTGGTCAAGATAATATCAGTTGTTTGCATAAGTAGGCTATAGTTATGTTGTTTGTGAGCTTCTGACTGCCAAATTTCGAAATTATTCCTTAAAACTATTATTTGTTTTGTTGAGCTTCAAACACCAATGTTGTATTGTATTGTTGTATATTCTAATGTAGAAATCTTTATATCTTCTATTTAAAAGAAAAGTCCAAAATTCTAATTATTTTGTTATGTTCTTTCCAGGTATTAGTTCTACTAAATATCACACAAGACCAAGAGTTGCAGTCGGAAGGTTTGGCTCGAGAGTTTGTCAATCGAGTGCAGAAACTACGAAAAAAGGCTCATCTAGTTCCTACAGATCAGGTATTTGTCAATTTGTCAAATCAAAGCGCAACAACATAAAATGGATTTTAACACGGATTTATGCTGATCCTAATAACTGTACAATTAAATTGAATTTATTTCAGAATATTTATCAATTTAAATTACATTTTCAATGAGATAATATATATAAGTTTATCGATACTATATTAGTATATTAGTAGTCTGTTCATACAAACTACTTTGAATGAATTCATATTTTAATTTGAATTTTGTTTCTTCTTTTAAACATTCAGGCAGTCATGTTTTGATGCTTTTGTTGATATAGGTAACTGTATACTATGAGACAGAAGGCGAGCTGGCAGACATTGCTGTCAAGTACCACCAGTTTATAGAGACAGCTACTCGCACTCCATTCAGACCAATGGTAGACTTGCGGGGACGAGTCCTCGAGCAAGAAGTGCAACAGGTGGGTTAGTGTAGCTGTATAAGGGCCAATTTAGATTGGTTTTTTATAGAAAGTAAATTTTCAGTGAAACTTTAAATTGTTTTGAACTATTACTATGAGTAGCAATTTTTAAATTTAATCAACCATGTAGTAAAGTAGTGACCGATATGACTAATTCAATATATAACTGTTAAGCCAGCTGTCTTGATTCTGTGTTTTTACCTGCAGATCAAAGGGTCAAAACTCACGCTGAAGCTGACAGATCACAAGGAAGGTCAGCCATCCAGAGCTTCAATCTCACCATCTTGTAGGTGAGTTTACCTGGGAGATAGCTCATCGAAACAGGCCTAAGTTTTGGGGGGGGAGTTGTTCTATATTTGATTTAAAATTTCTGAAGTCCAGTAAGTCAAAACCAGTGCTGGGCAACTCTCTGTCACCTATAGCTAGCCTATGTGACTAACATCACTATGGCTCCTAGTTCACATCAGAGGCCGTAGGCCCATGGTGATGGCAAGTTTGATTTTTTGACATGGATATGTCTTAGGTCTGGGGAGAGGGTGTTGGCAATTTGTAAGATAAAAACTTGAAACAGGTTTCCATAGAAACTACTAGAGCTATTGAAATTATTTTTAATATATAATAATAGCTGTTTGGAAGAACTGAAAACATTCCCTGTAGACATATCCAAGATCTAACCTATTCCCACAGGGGAGTAATAAAACACCTTTTTATATAAAAGCATATACAATTGAGATTTAGACTTTGAGGGATGAAAGAGTTGAGATTGTGGAGTTTTTAATTTTTTTATTGATTTTCAGTTTAACCTGACACGGTCTATTAAATCAAAGTAACACACAGTCTGTGGTTAATCTCTTAACTACCACAAACGTGCAACACCAGTGCATTCAATGCCCATCTCTTTACATTCATCAATAAAATAATTCAACAAATATTTAAAATAAAAAAACACCTGTGCCCCCCTTCTAACCACTAAACACAAAAGTAAAACAGGTGTTCACTGCAATCCCAATTTAGCCTACAACAGTTTATTTAAGGTGGGCCCTCCCGCCTCTGTCCCATAGATTTACAAGCCAAATTGGTATTGCTCATGGTCGGGATTCAATCCCTAGCACTTCCGAAAGGATTCACGTTTTACTCTTAGTGATGCACCGTGACGCTCTCGGTCACCCGTGCCATAGTCTAACAGCTTTTAGTAGCATACACTAGCGGCAAAATAGTGGACTCTGTGAAATAGTTCCGAGCTTAAATCATAGAAGGCAGTACGAAATGTGGTTTACTAAGTTCTTGAGAGATGCCACTGTCTGATGGATTACGTTAGTCGTCGAACAGAGACGGTTGTTTTCCTCGAAAAATTAGATAAGAAAAAATAACTTGGACCTGAATGGAATAATGACCCCTCTCTGAAATTTAATTATATAATTAATTACATACTTTTTCACTTCCGTTAAATGAATTTGGAAAAACCTTATTCATCTTTATACCAGGGGTGTGTGAATGGCAATTCTAGGATTTGAGTTGCACTGTTAGTTCTATTCAGTATTTATCTTGGACATTTTCCATTAACAAAATTTATTTGAACACGATCATTGCTGTTTAACCTCAACTAAATTAGGTTAATTTATTGGAGATAATCGGGAATCAAATTCAGCTAGTAATTTAACCCTTTAAATGACTCTTAAATGGCAAATACACCCCAGGACGTTACTAATTTAGACTATTCATGCAAAAGTGCCCAAACTTATGTATAAGTGATTCATAAATGCAATCATGATGGTTTATATTTTAAGTTACCCTTGTAAAATATAAAAAATATATAAATTCTAGAGGTGTGCGGATAGTGAATTATTTTTTTCGGATCGGATTTGGATTCGATAGCTTGAGTTCGGATTGCATCCGGATTGGATAGTTAGGGTTCAGATCGGATAGTTTTTGGATTCGGATACTCACAATAACACAGTGGAATCACACTTATCTAAGATAAATTAGGAAAAAATAAATCAAATTTTATTAAAATCATTAAATGGTATATAAAAAATCATTAATTCTTCATACAATGAACAACAAAACTAAAATTTTTACTTCACTGCTTTTAAAAGTACCGGCAACAAATTTTAATATGGCGTAATTCACAAATGAAATCAACAGAAACCTTATAATTCGCCATTAAATTACATCAACAAATCTTAAAAGTTAGTTACATAAACCATGGATAGATTGATAAGTAATAATTCTCAATTTTATTTAATGATTTAACTATTTTATTTATTACAATGATAAAAACAAATCACCATTAACAAAGACCAAAACAACATTGATTTATGCTGTTCTTGATGCCATCTATCTATTAAGCAATATGCCTACATCTGAAGTATTAAGTAAGTTCCAATAAAAAAAATGTGTCCGGAAAGTTTTTAGTAAAAAAGGTTTTTCAAAAACTCCATAATTTTCCATTTTATGGCGTTTTAAATTTTGAATGTTAACCTTACTGGGACTCAGTTTTTTTACAAATTTTCTACAATAAAAACATTGATTTATACAGCTGTTCATTTTCTTTCTATTAGCAATATGCTTTACTATCCAATGCCATCTGAATAATTAATGTAAAGCCATAAAGTAAATAAATACTGTATAAAATTAACAGCTTTATTCGCCACGATAATAGTTTTTGGGGTTTTTGGGGATTTATTTATAGTTTTATTTACTGTCTTATTAAAAGTGAAGTGTATATATGTTGGCCAAATAAAAAATAAGTACAATGTTTATACATATCACGTTTACTATAATAATCAGCTGTTTTATATCTTTCTAATAAAAGCCGTATTACAGTTCGGTTGGATTGGTGTTTAGGTTGGAGTAGAAAATTGTGAATCAATCCACTTGGATTTCTTTGTTTTGTGAAAATATTATTAATAATTTTAATTTTAGTATTGATATTATAAGAATATAATCTCACAAGAACTGTAATGCATATTAAAAAGAAATGTGCTATTTTACTGGTTGCTTTTTTGTTGAATGCATTCACGCCATTTCCTCTTAAATTTTAAATTACAGCCTGTAATAGCGTACAGTATCTGTATAAATCACATTTTAAGACGATTTTAAAGCATACTTTCCTAAACGTACAGGTTGCCATTTCCCACTTAACTGAAGATCTTAATCGAACACAATTGTAAACTGAACTGATGTTTGTGATGTTATTTATTTATAAATAACGTTAGGCTGGAAATAAATTAAACTCGTTCAATCCTGTCAACCTCGCGCTGATGCCACATTTCCAAGAATTAGTCCAGACCATCTCGCGTCCGAACCATCTGAGTCCGAATAAAGGGAGTCAACTGTATTCGTATTCAATGTTGGAACTTGTTTTGCAGATATATGAAAGTTGTTCTACATGGTCTGGAACCCAGTAATGGAGTCTTGGGCAGCACCGGTTATGTTCTGCTGGAGAATCCTGTGGGTGAAAACTTGCTGACACTACCCCAGTTGGAGAAAGAGGTAAATTACTGGGTAGCAAGAACCAACAACCAATTCTTTTACACAAATATTTACCAAACGGTAATGGTGTTGAAATTTAAAAAGTTTAAATTGAATATGTTTAAAAACTTTAATTGATTAAGTTTGTTTGAATTGCTTATATTTTTTAAAAATTTGGGTTGTGCAAGAAGTGAGTTTTAGGTTTGAGTCAAGTAGTACGTACAGTTAACTATAATTTGGTACTGCACAAGTCCGGTACTCCAGTAATGTGATGTTTTCAAGTGAGGTATTCAAGTTGAGACACTTCACTCAAACTATTTTAAAAAACAACTAGTGATCGGTCAGTTGCCTACCCATCGTGTAATTTACCAGTCGCGACACCATTGTTTTGCAAATCTCGCGAACAGTGAATAGAGCTGTGACAGTGCTTAATATGTGACAGTATATAGTGTGGTGTATAGTAGTGCAGAGTAAAAAATGTCTCAGAGCTAATGGAAAGATAAACTTCCATCACTCTTTCAGACAAAATGTGATTTTGAAGAGACTTGACAAAGGTTATCATCTCACCAACCTACAAATGAATATAATTATGATGCTGGCCATGCTACATTACACGCTGAACGTAATAATCAAAACAAAATAAAGACATTTTGTGAAAACAATGACAAAGTTAAAAGTGTCTAGAAAATGCTAAAAAAGGGTGAGTTCCCTCAGGTTGAGGATAGCCTTTGGCCTTTATTCTTGGGTTATTGAAAACAGAAAAAGGCACACACCAACAACAAGAGGAATCGAATAGTGTTCCGAATCATTATTGTACTGAACCGTAAAATTAAGGTTATAAGTTATAGATAAGCCTATCATTTAAATGTGCTAAAAATTCTCAGTAAAAGACTTTAGTTTTGCCTTTCTCATTATAACAAAATATACGAACAGGGAATTTTTATTTTAATACAAGCAAAAACGTATCACGGCTCTTTGCTGTCGATTCACTGCTTTACATTGTTTTACTGAAGTAAATACGTTTTAGGACTTATTATTAGTGAAGAATTGTATTTTTTGGTGGCTTGAAGAAACGTAAGGGTGAAGAATAACTTATGTTTTAGTTTGTGGAATAGATAGGTTAGGTTAGTGAATTTTTGACATGAAGGTCTTAGCTCTGGGGGTTTGGCAATTTGTAAGACAAAAATTTTTAACAGGTTTTCATAGAAACTACTAAAGCTATTGTATTGAATTTTTAATATATAAGAATAAGAACAGCTGTTTAGGAGAACTGAAAACATTCCCTTTAGACATATCCATGATCTAACCTATTTCCCACAAGGAAGTAAATACAATCATTTTTTTATGTTTCTTTTAGCATAGTTAATTATAAACAAATTAATAAACAAATTATGTTGCTATAATAAGTAAAACCAGACTTTTAGCAAAATATTGCAAGATTAGTGTCGAACTTAGATAAATAGTTCCGCATGAGGGGTCAGTCATGTAAAAAGTCATAAGTTGAAGGGTTAAATAAAAGGCTCTAGATGAACAGTTCAAATCTATCAAACCAATCCTAATCTAGGCTTGAGCCACCAATATTATGAGCTACCCCAAGAAGTTTGACACTCAATAGTAATGACCCTTTGTCGCTAGACAAGGCTCTGGATCTATCCCAGAGAGCCCTGCATGTCCAAATGCACGTTAGGTACATGACCACCAACTCATTTCCCAAATCTTAAGATTACCAAATAGCGTTCACATCCTGTGCACTAGTGGACTGATAGCTCAACAATGTGATGTTGATCAATTTCTCAAACATTTTCAGTTCTTATTAAATAAAAGAAAAGATTTAGAGTGTTAGTTGCTACTGACTGCAATATTAACATTTTGAATGATGTTGTATCTTCTAAATTTCGAAATGTATTACATTATAATGGTTTTAAAGTAAATTTCAAAGAGGTGACTAGACCTGCTGGTGGTACCTGCATCGATAACAACATTACAAACAAAAAATTTCCGGTAGAAAATATTTTTGTAAAGGATATTGGCTTTTCAGATCATAATGTTATCTGGACAGCATTACCTAAAATTAAGATAGAGAAAAAACTAGAAAGAAATGCTTCTAGAAGAAGATTTACACATGATGAAATACACCAATTCAATTTACAAGTTCTCTGACAACTTCTTATTAAAATGCTTAATTTCAACTGTCAGCTAGCATAAAGTAAAGGCACAGTAAGTTGATTTCTAACATTTTAAATTTATATAGCTTTTTGGCTATCTCCTGGTCTCTGCTACATTGAGGTAGAGATAATCAAAATTCTACCTTGTGATTTGTCTTTTTACATGTTCAGTAATTAATAAAAAAAAGGATTATTCATAAGAGATATGTGATTACTCTGATTTTATGAGTATCTAAGTCTGTATATTATCAGATTCAAACCCTAACTATATAATCCAGTCATGAGCTATCCAATCAGAATAGGATTTCACTATCTGATAGGGGTCTGCGGTACAGGAAATTATGAGGTCGGTACGGTACGGTACACGAGAATTGTGCCGTTAGTAAAATTGACCAAGCTCATCCTTTTATTCATAAGTATGTATTTTCCAGAACTTAATTAGTGAAAACATAGAGAAAGAGTTTAAAAAAAGATATACAATGACAGAATAAATATTTTACTGTACTAATTTTCAAACTGTAATATGATTTTTTTAAATCCATTTTTTTAAACATATCACATTAAACATATTATTAATTAACTAAACATTATAATTTATGTTGTAACTAATTAATAAGGCGAAATAATCTTCTCAAGTCTATATGAAACTAAGGATGAACAAACAAAATAAAACAGAAAATATATTGAGTCAATACCCTTAGCCAAGGGTTCTTTAGACCTATGTTTTATACTGTCCTGGTTTATTATTTTTAATTCAACTAATCAAAATCATTGTTCAAATTAAATCAAACACTTTCATACAATGTCAAAGGGCTCTTTAGACTAAAATAGTTATTTTAATAGAAAGTTGTTAATAGTTTAATATTACAGTGGAACCCCTCAAATCTGAACACATTCTCAGGAAATCGAAAAAAAAATAGTTGGAAATTAAAAAAAATTTAATCACAGAAACTTACTTTTCAAGGTTTCAAGGTTCAAGTCTGTTATCGTTAACTGTTGAAGTGAAGAGAATCTTCACACAAACGTAATTCCAAGCCACGTCGGTTGTTAGCAATACGCACTTACCAGCAGGAAAACACTCACTAAACTAGACACAGACAGTAGACAGACCCGATACACATCCCAGTAAGGGGTTGGGGGAGAGTGATTTATTTTTAGCACAGGCATAACTAGAAAAAATGGCTTATCATGGGACGTACATCCACCCGTCAAGGTCACTGCCCTTATGATAAAATCGTCAACAGGCTGTCGGAGCAAAAAGAAAGAATCACTTGAAAAATACAAAATCACGAATCTCAGTTTAAAAGGTTTTCACTGTGATTGAAAAATCACAGGTAATCCCATCACTATTTGAAACACGACAAATACAAGCTTCATATTGGTACGACTATTTTGTTGCGTCAAAAGGAGGAAAGGTTCCCTGATCGCATAAGCTGCTATACGTGGATACGATAATAAGCTGCGAAGTGCGAATGCACAATAATTTAGAGCCGTCAGGGAGACGGTTGGTTGCCTGAAGTCCTGGTGACAGTGAGGTTGTTTTAAGTTATCATTCACCAACATGCTATGAGCCAGTCTTACGTTTAGTATTTGCCGTACATCTGGCCAGTGTTGTAATTCTATAATACTTGTAGAGTACAAAGCCTTTAATGGTCGGGTTTTATTTAATGTTTTAGGCTGGAGATGTTCCATAGTTATATTTGTGGCAACCTAGACTGGATAGTGACTTAATTTTTACTTATTTAATACATAGTATATAAAAGTATTGTTTTCGTCAAAATTTTCGATTTGAGTTGAGGGTGGATTATCCGTTTTGAGGTCCCCTGAATCCAAAAAAGTGGGTTTTGGCGTGATGTCTGTCCGTCTTTTGTGTGTGTGTGTGTGTCTGGATGTGTACAGTGCCACAGCCTTCCCCATTTGTCCGATTTAGATGAAATTTGGCATGTATATATTCACCGTATCACCAGGCGTTTTTTTCATTTTTGAATTTTTGATTTTTAAGGTTAGGTCACTCCTAAAAACCCTTAAAAACGTGATAAAACCAAATTTCTCAAAAACGGTACTAACGATTTTGATTAAAATTTGATAGTTTATAGTGCACAGAGCACTAAATAATTTGACACCAACCGCATGTCTGTAAAAATGACGGTTCAAAAGTTATGGGCTTTTAAATGTCAAAAAAAATCTAATTTTTAAATTTTCAGCGAAAACAATAAAAGTAAAGTATAACTTTGACTGATACCATTGAAACCAGCTTAAAAAACTAAACAAATTAGTATTTTGAATTATTTGTCTACGACTAACGGTTCCAGAGAAAAGTTAAATTTACTGTCCACGATAAACGCAGTACGTTGTCTGAAAGCGCCCAATGTTATTCTTATGGAAAATAAAAAAAATCAATTTCTTCCTTACTTTCCACCCGTTTTCCATGAAACTTGGTATGAAGTGTAAGGTCAAATCACCGAACAAAACCAGCTCAAAAAAGCTTGGTATTACCTGGGGGGGGGGGTCCCCACATACAATTTGAACAATAAACTATTAAATGATTAAAAAAATATTAAATACTATAAATGAGAATTACTTTGAAGAACATGATAGTTTTATTACAGATTGTCTTTTTTAAATTTACTTAAGGGAGAAAGTATGTGTCAGTCCACTGCTACCGTTTATACTTATTTGTACCATACCGAACTTGTACCGAAAAAATTCTTGTACCGTACCGAAGTTCATACGAGGCTTGGAACCGTACCATACCGATTTTTTCGGTGCACAGCAGACCCCTACTATCTGAACACTTCAACTTACTTAAAAATACTTTAGATTCCTCCCAATCACAAAATCATATTATTTTCAACTATACAATACCGATAACCAAGGTACACAACTTTTTTACCATACCAACACTAAAACAGTTTGTACCACAGAGTCCTAGTCACTGGTAATGTGTCTGCTCTTGTTTGTTGTTGCAGATAAGGGTGTTGTTTGGGCTGCAGAGCCGCAGTAGAGTGTTCCTGTACACAGAAGAAGGAAAACCTGTCACCGGTGATGTGTCTGCTCTTCATCAGTCAACAGTATTTGTGACTGGCAAGCTTATAGACTCTAGATTTTCAAACGGTACGCAGAACAAAGGACCAGATTGCAGGTAAACTCTTAATATCATTGTGAGTTTTTGGAATTATCAATTAATTGCTGAGAAAAATAGTCCTTATTTGAAAATTAATTTTACCTTTTAATTTATCACAGATGTTCATGAAATTTTCAACATAAAAATCAATAGACTTAGTAAATTTAATACAAAAATTTGAGAATTGATTAAATAATTGTCTAGTATAAATTGGAACTAACTATAAATAAATTTAATCATAACAATGAAAGGTTTGCTGTTAACTCTTCAAGGCAGTTTGACGTGAGTTCCACGTCATGCAAAAAAGACACTGCTGCGGTTTGACATAAGTTTCACGTCATCATGCAACCCGTCAGCATTTTAGCGACGTCCTAGTGAACTTTTTTGAACTCTGATTAGGGATATGACTCGAATAGGGCTACTAATATTATTATATTGAAATAATTGAACCAAGTACCCTTAGAAAACATTTTCAATCCTTCTACATGTTTCAGGTAATAATCCCATTTTTTTATTGAATTTTTTTTGAAAAAAAAATGGGATTATTACCCGAAACATGTAGAAAGATTAAAAATGTTTTCTAAGGGTACCTGGTTCAATTATTTCAATATAATATATATAATTGAGTAGGTAAATGAGGGCTACTATTATTATAAAACAATTATTCATAACTGAGTACCCCTTTATAATAAATAAAAGAGTACTCAGTTATGAATAATTGTTTGATAAATTTATGCATGTATGGGCGTTCATTAAAGTCGGGGACAAACTTCAAGGAATGATAGTATTCATCAAAATAAACAACAAACATCTAATTAACATATGTAAAAAAATCCTTAATTTAGCTGCTAACCGCCGTTTTGTATTTGTTACAAAAAATTATATGTCAATAACTATTTAAGCTACAGAAACCAAACTTTGCACAAATCTTTATTGGCTAAAGAAAAAATATTCTCAAAGTATTATTTAATTTTTTTTACTTCCAACACGGTCACCAAGATATTAAAAAATCTAAACACAGTACATTGTATTTTGGGGCTCCAATGTTAATCTTATAGAGGATAAAGAAAAATTAATATTTCACTTACTAATCAATATTTTTGAATTAAACTTGGTATTTACCTTCATGTGGTTGATATCTATCCATTTATGCTTAAAAATCATATTTTATGTGTTTATCATGGCAGCTAACCTGCATACTCTTTTCCCATGTTAATCATATAGAGAATAGGCAAACTCCTTTATTTATGAACATATGTTGATGAAACTTGGTATAAATTGTCAAAATAAAATTATTAATGCTTGAAATGCCTTATTTTAGTGTTCCTCACAGCAGCAAACCTGCATATTCTTTCCCATGTTAATCTTATGAAGAATATGACCAATAACTAACTCTCACATTTTTATCGACAGATATTTATAAAACTTAACATATAATAGTAATGATTCGAAAATTCGCTGAATATGCAGATCTTCTGCGACGGGGGAATTTATTTATGATGTATAGATCTAGTAAAATAGATCGTTGGTTGGACCTAGATGATGTAGGGTTATTATCTAATTAGAGTGAGTGGACTTCGCCCACGCTCTGTAAAAAAATACCGTAGCAAGGTCCGGTGGTCTTAAAAAAACCTCCGCCTTGAAGGGTTGAATATCAATTCCAATACTCATTTGATCTCGAGTAAATACTAAATTTAATGTTCTTGGCACACATTACTTTCCACTGAGCCATGGCCCAAAGTAAACTAAGAACATTTTACCAGTATTGATTGCCTTACTGAATCAGGTTTTTAATATAGGTTTTTTATCTTGCATTCAATTTGTATGTCAAAAAATTGACGAGTGTAGGTCTCAGCAAATTTTAATTTGTATTATTTTTCTATTGGATAGTAAAGTGAAATTAAAATATCCCACTTTACATATGGGAGATCTGTTCATTTATCCCAGCCCAACCAATCAGAGATGAGTTTGTAGTTCATTAAGGCAAGTGTTGATATAAGCTCCAAAATAGTTGTATCCTACCATGAACAGATTATGTACTTTTGAATATTACAACATGTTTAAGGCTGTACAACTGTCTGGACTGCCAGGCACTGAGTCACACAAGGTTGAAAATCCTTGGAAGGGTCTTTCTAGACCCTTAGCAGATTTGTTAGTAATAGTAAAAAGCTAGGTTTCACAACTGTGGGTTTTGTAAAAGGCCTATAGCTGTGTGACTAAATCAATCAGGGTGATACAAAAGATCTTGCAGGACGAGGTAGCATAGGGTAGCTGTACCCGAGCCCTGTGAGTAAAAAAAGGCTGTATCATGATGTTAATACATAACTTAATATTAGTGTTAGTGTGGTGGAAACCGGAACAAAATGACATTCTTAATTACAACACCTCACTTGGTTGCAAGGCTAATGGAGCAGTAGATGACAATCATCTGTCAATAGACATGAAAAAATTAATGACCATAGATATAATTTGTTTGATCACCTCTCACTTCCACTTAATTTTCTCCGTAGCTTTGTCAATATACAATGGAAAGACAAGCAAGGTGTGGTGTTCCTGGAGAACCCCCTGGGGAATGACCTGCCGCAGGACCAAGCATCGCTGCAGTGTCTAGCTCGCAGACTCTTCCGCCTGGAAGGCTCGCGAGTGTCTGTGTCCTCACCCGACAATGGCCTTGTCACTGTCACATAATACTGAAAAAATACACTTATTGTAAATAAATACTGATTTGTTTCTCTAAATGTCCCTTTTTATCTAATGATTATACAACTTTTAGCTTAGGGGGTTATAAAGGGCTTGTTATAACCCCTATTATTCAATGAGTAATAGAGGTGTGAGTACAAAATTACAAAATTGGTAAACCCTGGCAACAATTATGGACAAAGTGTGGTCATGTTCCAGCATTTGTGTGAAAAATATTGTTCTATTCTCTTGAGACACATGTTATAAACTTTTAAAGATCTCATGCTGTTCTAATTCCTGTTAAAAAGTTTCCCATACTTTAAATTTAGAATAAGATAAAAACAATGCCAATGTACCTCACCTCCAAAGCATATTCATTTAATTTTGTTGAGACTAAAAATTGATAGAACAAACAATCAATTTAGAAAGAGTTCCATTAGGGTTTTTAATAACAACAGTTTGGTTTTTTCTTAGGCAAACTAATTGTGAGTTTTATTTAATCATGTGTGCATGTACCTAATAATATTTACTAAAGGATGAATTTTTTACTAAAATGTGATAGTTGTTGGTCTTGTTACTCAATTTCATAGAAACATTGGTTTTGGCATAATCATGTAGAATTTTTATATTCACCATTCATAACTAATATTACAAAAAATAACTTAATACATTTGTTTATGTCTACTCTGTCAGATAAATCTGATATAAATGATAGATGATATAATAGGAAACACTTGATTATTCTAGTCAAGTTATTTCAATGGTAGTGAAAGTTAGTGAACTTCAGCATTTTTATTTGTTAATTTATTTTTGAACCTAAGTGTTTCTGGGAAATCAAGCAGAATCCAAATTTTTGTGATTTCAATTTATGACCTCTTGATGAATAGCCTATTATGAAAAAAATAATACTAAAACTCTTGACTTGTCAACAATTTGTTTACTTACCATTTTATCTACATGACTTAATAAGAACTGTGGTGACACTTTCTGTTAATAATAATTAACCCTTTGCGGTAGGATGGGCCACTTAAATGGACCATCATGATTTCTGTACCAGCTCCTGGTGAAGATGCTTCTATGGTCGGGTGGGCTACAATAAATTGTGGCTGCTGCTACTTTCACAGGCAGGTCGGGGCAACTTTTGTTTGTTTGGTGTCTTGAGGTCGTGTGGGCCACTTTAGTGATCAGTAGTGCTTTCTCTGCGTAGTAGGTTAGGCCACTTTGATGGCCATTCAAACTATTTGTAATATCTATATTTTTTTTAATAACCATCCGGTTACTATGGTGACAAATAATAGTTTGTGGCCATGGGCACAAAACTGACCTCACAGGACAACAAGGTTAGTGTAGTAATCGAGCTGCCAAGGAAACAGCTGTGGGCAGTAAAGTGGCCCATCCGACCTGAGAGGACAATCTTTAAAATAACAATCTGAAGGCAAAACGTTAATATTCACCATATTGAAATTGTTGAATATAAACTGTTTATGTGACAAAGCACATAAATAAAGATTTTTGACCCTAAACAAGTATGACATGTGTCCATTTATCTTGTTTAGTGAACCATAAAAGTCAAGATGCAAAAGCAATAAAACCGTCTACATCTCCATATAGTTTATTACATCCATTTACTCCCACTTTATGTTCTGTAAATATTGAGTTAGTGGCAAGACTTTTGTTATTGTTCAATTATCAATATCATATTTTTCAACATTATATTAATGGAATTTGAATTTTTAAAACTAATCAAAATTGTTTTATAGCTTACTTGTAATATACCTGTATATTTATCCTGTATTTGTGCCTATAGTTCTTGATGGTGGCTATATTTGCTTTGATACATATTTTTTTGAAGCACTGTTAATATAATATGTTGTATTATATTGATGGTTCATTGCTGATGCGTTGGCAGCATTAGCGAATTTGCGGTGGTTCATTGCCGATGTGTCTTCAATTGCTTTTATTGATTTTTCACGCTAAAATCTTTCGTGGGGAAAATATCAAATCAAACCTCAAAGGAGTAAAATATTTTTTTCACCAAATTTTATTGCAGCCTACTGTAAATATAGCAGAAAATGTGTATTAGGTTCAAAATACCCAAAAATGAACATTTTATAACTTTTTTCGTTTGAAAATCTTCAAAACATGGGCGCACGCAAAACACCATATTACACTCTGCACTCTGCGTCTTTTCTCTTTGTGAAGTACTCCCTCACACTTCACGCTGAGAAAAAGTTATTCACAAGCTTTTATTTCCTGACGAAACTTCACACCGCAGCCGCCATCTTTTGCACCGAAACTACACATCACGGCTGGCATCATATGATACCCCCTCCCCCATAGATTACCTAACCAACCGAATACACCAGTACACATGTGCCACATAACTGCGCCTTTAATTATTGATTCATGACTTAAGAATCAATCTGTATCATAAATATATATAAATGTATTTGTGCAAATTTCGTCAAATGACGATGTAAAACATCAATACTATTTTGATGCAAAATATGGTACTCCTTAAAGTGTTAGATATGCTGATATATCTAACTCTTCTTTTTTAAGAAAGAAAGAAAAATTCTTTTCTTTCTTAGAAAAGAAAGAAAGAAAATGTTCATTTAAGAAAGAGTGGAAGCTGTCCACTCTTTCTTAAGTGAACATACTATACGGCTAGACAGTGCCTGGACAAAAATATTCCATGAAGAACGAATAGCTGATCGCGAGGTTTGTTTGTTTACGTTTGCATTGAGTTGCTAAGTTCGAGGTTATTGTTGATAAGTGAACAGTAATTAAGTAAATATATTATTATTATTAATTACAACACTTCCGGAGGGCCAATAAAGGTGTTAGAAAACTCAAAGCAACAATCAGTGAAAGTGATTCAGATTGAGGTATTCTTCGTTATGTGTATATATGTACATTTTGTAAATATATTGGCTGTTTTTCAAGCAATATCCGTTCATTTATTATGATACAAGTTAGTATTTTCTTATTCAGTATAAAAAAAATGGATAAAACGTATATTTAAACATTTTTTATTCAGGCACATTTAGTTTTATATATGAGTAAAAAAAAACAAAAATATTTTTTAATTTTATTTTGGAATCTTCAACCAAGTTCTTTCAGATGTACTTGGTATAGATATTTTAAAATATGCTTCCAAATACTGGAAAACCGCCTGAACTAACAAGAGTAGTGAATTATTAGAAGGTTAAATGTCATGAACACAACACAGGTAACAACAGCAAACCTCCTCAATGGTAGCAAAACAAAATCCCAAACAATCTTATATTCTTAACTTAAACAGAACACACTCCAATTCAGTAGTAAGTTCTAGAAAAGTACTAGAAAACTATCAGATCTACAAACAAATTACCGTAATCAATTTGGACACTATATCCTACTTAACAGGAAGAAGGATTTCAACAACTCCATTATTTTCTAAACCATAAACGAAGCAAGATACAAATAATCTGGCAATTTTCATAAATATATAAGAATAAATATTCATAAACATATGTAAACGTTTGTTAATAGTGTTGTGCAAATAGAATCTCAAATCAGGTTATCTGAGTGATTCAAAGTATTGTCTGAAGATGCTACTCCTGTACAAAATTTACGTATTAAAGTAAATAAATCGACTATCAAGAAGAACACAAGGTAAATACGAGGGTCATTCAATAATTTAAAAAAAATTGGAGCAAGAACCATATTCTTTTAATATTTTTTTACATAATCCCCTTTAACATGAAAGCATTTGTCTTAACACACTATAAGTTTTTATACTGCCAGCGAGGAATTCTTTATCTTGTTGTTTAAGCCAGTTTCCCATCTATTTTTTGACTTCTTCGTTATTCTAGAAACTCTTCGCATGTAATGCTTCTTTCAGTGAACCAAACAAATTGAAATCACTCCGTGCTAAATCAGGACTATAAGGAGAATGAGGTAGTACTTCCCATTCCATTTTGTCTATCGTTTCACGGCTTAGTTGAGCAATATGAGGTTGTGCATTGTCTTGCTAAAGCATCAAACCCACATCTACTCATTCACAACGTTTCTCTGTACTTGTTTTGTGGTACTTGTTGCAGATAGTGTTATGTACTGAACCAATACTAGCATTAATTAGAACTGTCATTTCCACAGTAACCTGACGGTCGGCACAAATAATGTCATCAAAGCAACTTTCAAGTGAGGGAGTTGAAACTTCAACTGGTTGGCCAGAGCGATGTTCATCACTCACCAAATCTCGACTATTTTTGAACCGGTTTAACCACTTCTAAAAATTTGTACGATTCATATAGCTTCCACCAAACACTTGTCATTCTAGAGTACACAATTCGCTGGTTTTTCACCTTTAGCGAGTAAAAAACTAATAACTCAAACTAATGTGCAGTTTTTAAGTGGAAAATTCATTTTTGAAAGTGTTTTTGGGTTATAAATGCAACAATGTTAACACATAAGCTGATCAGAGCTCATCCCAGTGATACTAACATAAAGCCATAATACCCCATGATAAATGCCATGATAAACACATAAACTATGACTTTTAAGCATAAATGGATAGATCTCAACCACTTAAAGCTAAAAATCAAGTTTTATCCAAAAATATTGATTAATATTGGGAAATATTAATTTTTCCCTATCCTCCATAAGATTAACATTGGAGCCCCACAATACAACGTACTGTGTTTAGATTTTTTAATATCTCGGTAACCGTTGAAGATAGATAAAAACTTTAAGGAACTTAATTGTGTAGTTTTTTAAGCTGATTCCAATAGTGAAATATAAAATTAGAAATTGTTAAAAATTACATGTGAAAAGCGCAAAAAAACCCATTTTGGGGTACAAAACCCCCCCAAACTACCCGTTCCCATTGACCGGTATGTCTGGTTTACGAACTCGTCCGAGCAGTTGTAGAAATACACGTCTCTACCAAATTTGGTCTCAATCGGACCATTTTTACGAGAGTTATCGTGCTAACAGACACATACATATATACATATATACATATATATATATATATATATATATATATATATATATATATATATATAAATTTTAACGACTATTGTTTTTGGACTCTGGGCACCTAAAGACGAAAAAATAACATGGTCCCGGGCTTATGTCTCACCATGAGACCTACGGTAATAGCTTCTTCCCTATGGGAAATTCGCTAAAAATAACATGGTCCCGGGCTTAAGTCTCACCATGAGACCTACGGTAATAGCTTCTTCTCTATGGGAAATTCGCTAAAATCAAGAAAAACAATAGATTATTGGTAATGGATTTCTTGAGACATAAAAAGTTACACAATACAAATATTAGAAAACAATTAAACTAAAATATAAAGTATAAAAAGAGACTTTTTCTCAGTATGGTATTGAAGCAATTCTATGATGTTGAAAAAGGTTTTGAGAGAAAGAGTTAGTTTTAGTTGTTAGGTATTAAACTAAAAATATCACAATAGACCATAAATTCCTCTACTACTTTATATAAATGAACACAGTTTTCTTATTATAATATTTTGTGAAAGGTTTTAAGTATACATTAAAATGAAATTTACAATTTGTCATGCTTATTAATTTATTAGGTTTTTATTGACAGCTACATGAGAGTACAAAAACTGTTTCCTCAGCAAGATTTTAACTGTAATCTTCGAGAGGAGTTTTTAAAAATGATAATTTTATGATATGATTGCAGCGCATAAATCAAAGATAAGACTTGATTGTTGGATTTTGCATTTGAACAAACAATTAAAAATACTTTAAGGTTAAAATGATTCAGAAAGAGAGCAAGGATACATTAAGGATATAATACGAAAGAGGCTGCCCAAAGGACTTTGAAGATATATTTTTATGGTGGTAAATATGGAAAGCTGTCTCTAAAGATGCTTGGCTTTATTACCTTGCATTTGTGGATTTAACATCTTATGCATAATTCAGCGTAAGAGGCAATGATATTATTCTGTGCATTATTGCATTCTATATATAGTGTATGTTGAGAGGTTGAGGGGATAAAATTAAAATTACATATTATAAAGATGTATTATAAAATGATTTATTCTATTATGTTCCTTCAGGCAAAAAAACATATATATATATATATATATATATATATATATATATATAATTAAATGTATTTCTGTCTGTATGTATGTATGTATGTATGTATGTCCTTTATGCGTTGCCAAACTACTCATCCGATCGATTTCCATGAAATTTTAGGAAGTTGCTCTACATGTGTCCGGGAAGGTTTTAGTGAAAAAATATTTTCGAAAACCCCATAAGTTTCCATTTTAAGGCGTTTTAAATTTTTAATGTTAACTTTATGGAGAGTAAGTTTGTTTACAAAATGTCTACAATGAAAATATTTGATTTCTTAGCTATAGCTGATTGGTTTACTTTCGATTAGCAATACCGTATGCTTTACTATCCAATGTCATCTGAATCATTCGTTAATGTTAAACTATGAATGTGTACTGTAAAACATGAACAGCTTTATTCACCACGTTAATAGTTTACGGTTTTTTGGGACTATGTATTTATATTTTTATTTTCTGTCTGATTAAAGTCACGTGTTTATATGATAATTAGAATGTTTATATTATTACGTTTATTATCATAATCAGCTGTTGTATATCTTACTTATAAAAGCCGTATTACAGTTAGGGTTCGTTTGGGTTTGGATTGGATTTGAAAATTGTGAATTAATCTACTCAGATTTACTTGTTTCATGGGAATGATAATAATATGTTTTATCGTTTCAGTATTTTTATTCACTATGCAGCGACCCAGAATATATAACCTTTCACAATGAAGCCGTATTGCTATTTGACTTCAGAACATGGCCAATCTTAAAGTTAACATGTGTTTACTGTGAGGCGTTACGAAGTTCGCCGGGTCAGCTAGTATATATATATATATATACTATATATATATATTGTGGGGTTACCGTGAGTAAATTGATAGGTTTAGATTATATTAGATTACCTTTTGAATTGGTAACTTACTCAGGTAGGTATTTCAAGCCAAGTGTGAATGAGAAATAGGTGTAGGATGATTGTGGCGTGATCCTGTAATCCTTGGGCCCTTAATCCACACCAGAGAATATCACATCCAACTACCATTGCTCATAACTATCCACAATTTGTGACCTCTAAGTAGCTGGATTAGGGGACACACCACCATCCTAGTCTTATAAGGTCAGATAAGGTGTTAAAAGTTAGCAGGTATTTAAGCGAGATATTTAACTTTCAAGTGTATTGCAGTATATTATTAATTAAAACAATATTATGTATTTCCTGTCAAATCTTTGAGCTCACATTTTATTAAATCATATGTTCCATATTAAAAATTATTGTCTTACATTTAAAAAATATTTAGTTTCTGTATTTTGTTATTTTATCTATTGCCATTGGTGGACCCGGTATGCAAAGCTCCAAAATTTGGGATAATTTTATTCAGAACAGCAAGGGAGACTTTGCTTAGAATGGAGAAGACTGGCTTTGACATTTTCTCCACAATTTACGGTGAGTTATTTCCGCCAGGTCTAAGGGATCTGATGAAACAACCAATAAAGGGATTCCATGGTAAGTTAGTATAATTTTGAAAAAAAATTCCATGTGGAGCTAAGAAATAAACTTGGCTGGGACGGGAAAACCCAAAATTCCCTCAGAAATCAGGTCATTAGGTGGTACACTGATGGCTCCAAGACCGAGGAGGGGACTGTAGGGGTATTTGGTCCAAGGATCAAATACCATGAATCACCGGGGCTTTCCCCCAGCATATTTCAATCTGAGGTCGAGGCCATAGAAAGGTGTGCACACTTCAACCTAAATAGAGGATACATGAAAAGGGAGATTGTTATCCTGTCAGATAGCCAGGCTGCCATTGGAGCCTTGAGCTCAGCAGCCTTCAGATCTATGATGGTCTGGGACTGTCGGAAAGGTTTGGACCAGTTGGGGAAGACAACAAGTTGTCACTATTTTGGTTACCTGGGCACCAAGTTCTTCAGAGGAATGTAGTAGCAGATAAACTGGCAAGAGCAGGGGCAGCCTCCTCCTTTGTAGGGCCGGAGCCAGTTTGTGCACTGGAGGACTCCTTCCTTAAAAAGAAGCTCAAGGAGGAAGAAAATGATGCCAGAGGGAAAGCCTGGACTGATCTTCCGGGATGCCGACAGGCTAAGGAAATGTTTGGAGGGCATAATATAAGAAGGTCTGAGACCATGATCAGGATTAAGAAAAACAATTTAAGGATACTGACAGGTTTTCTAACCGGACATTATTGTAGGCTCAGAGGCAATCTGAATAAGATGTGCAATGTTCAAGAGGATGAATGTCGCTTCTGCCAATCTGAAGAGGAAACACCTAGACACCTATTGGCCGAGTGTGAGGCAATAGGTCAGAAGAGAGCCAGAAGCTTGGGAACACATCAGGTAGCAGTGGGGGATTTCCCAAAGCTAGAACTCCACATAATACTAGTGTGTTTAAAGAAACAAATCATGTACCATCTGTTGTAATAATACTACTGTTTATTACTTTATACTTTTCTACTATATATTTGAGTTTTTTTATGATTTTAATGCTATTTAATCACTATACTAATATGCGTTAATATGGCACACATACTAACGCGCTAGAATGCAGTAAAGGGTTTTAATGCAATGATCAAGTCAAGCTTTTTGTCAAGATGTACAAGTTTGAGGACTCATCGAGAACGAGATTGTAGAGTTATTCTATCATTCTATAACATAGCTTTTTAGACCACCTTGCCAAAGTTAGCCTTCATTATAACTATATATTAACCTCTTAAAGACTATGAACGTGCATCTATACATTTAAGGCTGTTTGGTCAAAAACTAAATCGTTTATATTTAATCTTGGGATGAGTTTGTTTTGGTGTAATTAACATAATTAATTTTTAATTTCTTTTACCAAACGAACTACAGTTGGTTGAATAATGTTCTTAGAACCCCATATTGAAATTGTATCGCGGGTTTCGGAATACGGTTGACATTCGCACCAGCTGATAGCTCATAAGTTGGTTTTAGCACCAGCGGTTGAAGTAATTTATGAGGACCAGCATTTCCACCCATTCTGAAAGTGATAAACTGCACTGGCGTTAAAGTCTGCCTCCTTGCGCTGCCTACACCTTTTGAACCATCCTGAACACAAATATCAACGGTACTCTCTCTACCGTCTTTAATGTTTGCCAGTTCAAGCATTGAATTCAAAGTTTAAGTTGGTATTTTTACAAGAGGGACAACCTTGGGTACACATTGAAAACTAGCGTATACAATCATTCTATTTTTTTGTAAGAAAGCTTCTTAGCTTATAAGAAAACTCCACACTCTTTAAACAAACCAATGATTTTCTTATGCGAGGGGTACATGTTAGTAATTTATGGAACACAAGAATGCAAGGGAAGTGTTGTCAAGGAGCTCAATATTATTTATTAATAAGAGTTTGGTTTCTATGGAAACAGAACTGTGTGGATTATTTCTTTTTCTGACAGAAAAAGAAATTTTTTTAGGCTACTTCCCTTCCAAAGACAGTCGGTACATTTTATACGTTTGTTGTATCATTATCAATATCGTAAGATATAAACCTCAATTAGTGAGTATTTTAACCTTAATCAGAATAATGAAGGGTGAGTGTGATGAGTAATTATTTATTGTGGTTTAGCTATGTTACTGACAAGAATCAGCTGATTAATTTGTTAGGTTAGTATCATAATTGTAATGACCAATGACAGTTGAGTCCACTTACCGAGCTATCATGGTATTCAAAAAAGAGTAAGGTAAATGATATTGGGACTTTACTCTGACAGAGTAAAGTCCCAATATCATTAAACTCAAATTTAGCTCTTAGTTTAGATGAGCATACATAATTAACCCTAGAAGTGGTAAGCTTTTTACTTTTAACTGTAACATAAAAATAATTATTAATGTCTTCTTGAAATATTAAGTATAAATAAAGTCTGACTCCTCCCCTTATAACCACTAACCACAAAAAGCAAAACAGGTGTCCACTGCAATCCCAATTAAGCCTACAAATGCCGTTAACTTCCACCTAAGCCCCTTTTAGGCTTCCATTCTACGCCGAATGATGATTCAAACATACTCCTCGTGTATATTTCGACATGGATAGGTCTAGCTCTAGGGGGGGTGTTGGCGATTTCGACATGGATATAGGTCTTAGCTCTAGGGGGGTGTTGGCGATTTTGACATGGATATGTCTTAGCTGTGGGGGGGAGGTTTTGGTGATTTTTAAGATGGAAAATATGTAACAGGTTTCCATAGAAACTACTAAAGCTATTGTATTGAATTTTTAATATATATAAGAACAGCTGTTTAGAAGAACTGAAAACATTCCCTTTAGACATAGGTATCCATGATCCAACCTATTTCCCACAGGGAAGTAAGTACAAACATTTTTAAGATGGAAAATATGAAACCATACATAGAAACTACCAGAGCTATTGTATTGAAATTTTAATATAAAAGAATATATACATCTAATTAGTGATTTACCCAATTCTCTCTCCTTAATATAAGCGTTCTTTCGTTTAAAGGTGTAGAGGTACAACGTTCTCACTGGTATTTACTATTTAAATAGTATATAATTTTCAATAATTGTATATTTACATCTACTTACATAGTGTAATCAATATGGACGTAAAATAAATAATACGTTTGTTCCAATAGTTTTCCAATACGTTTCTGGAATAGTTTTTAGCTTTGAGACCAAATGAATTGAATCTCATTCGTTTCGACCTACCAAAATAAAGCAATACAAGCTATAATAATTTTCAAACTACCAGTATGCATGTTATTACATCACAATGTTAATTTGAAAAATAAATGGTGTCAACAGGAATTCAACCTACTATATTTCCCCAGCATGAAAGTGTATTGATATTGTCTCGTAGCTGGTGTAGGTCCCACACAGCATTACTCTTTATGGCGGGATAATGTGGAAGCCGGATGTACCATAATACGTGTACAACGCTTCATTTAATCCAACACCTCTTGCCGCTTGTCAGATCAATGACACCGTCTAGTGTCATTCAACATCCACAAACATCATAGCATGAACATTACACGCTATAAAATGTATCCTTCATTTATTTATGTTTTACACAACTCTACGAGTGAGGTTTCGTATTTACACGCGATCTTGAAAAAAGCTCAACAGAATTACCAAAAATGCTCTTCGGATTTGATCCGCAGGTTGATTGAAGATTACAATAATGTGTTCACTGTTCATGTAATATGGAAATAAAGGTTATATAAGATTTAAATACTGTACGTAAACACCATAAGCAGCAGCTGTTAAAATTGAATCTAAACGTCAATAGGCAATCGGATTTTGTTCAGAGTTTGAATAATTAGAGATTCAAGTAAAGAAGTGTCGAACATCTCTATTTACGATTAATATAATTATTCAAAAATATTTAGTCAATCAATATTCAGTCTACCGATTCAAAACGTGTCATTATCAATTACATACATTTTACATAGGTACACATTATGTACATCAATTACAATACATTTCATTAATTGTCAAGGTTTAAGTAACCAGTTTTTTAGTGAAGCGTTATCCACCTCATCTCAGGTTGCTGGCGAGCTGTATAGTTACCCTAAGCTCCATCAAGCTGCTGTGCACTGTGCTGTCGATTATTATCAGTTTATCTGTCGGTGAGTTTGAGGTTGTTACTGTTTTATTAGAATTATAAAATGTTAATTCATAATCCTTTTAATATGCACTAAAATATTAATATTTACTTAGTAAGTAGTATGTTGTTTTCCTCAATTAAATGTTTCGCTGTAAATTTACAATATTTTTTGCTTAAAGACTATTGTCGTTGTGTTTCATTTGAGCGAGTGATGTACTGGCAAGATTCTAGCCAAACATTAGTAGTTATAGTAGTTAGTTCGTTATTGAAATGGCTACCTGTTCAGGTACTGAATGCCAAGTATGAATGAGAAATTAGTGTAGGATGATTGTGGCACGATCTTGTAGTCTTGTTACTGCCTAAGGCTGACATGTTCCTTAGACAGAACTGTTAATTAATAGCCCAGACAATGGTATATCTAAGTGATCTACATGGAGTCTAATTATGAGGATGATATTTGCGGATGGATTTAGTATTCAATATTGCGAACGTTAATCTACACTAGAGAGTATCCCATCCACGGGCCATCGCTTGCATAACTATCCACAATTCGTAACCTCCAAGTAACTGGATTACACGACACGCCAGGATATGCTCATCTTTTCTTGTCAGGGTAAGACTCGGGCATTGTTCGATATGTGCTCCCAAGGGATTATTAAATAATAACACTCTTAAATAAAATATAAATACATTTTTCATACAATCATAAAAAG
This sequence comes from Nephotettix cincticeps, assembly GCA_023375725.1. NCBI lineage: Eukaryota > Metazoa > Arthropoda > Insecta > Hemiptera > Cicadellidae > Nephotettix > Nephotettix cincticeps. Next base: position 42,120,648 of record CM041786.1, on the reverse strand, counting down.
CAGAAAACTGCAATATAAGTGTACCATATTAGGGAATTTGCCATAGGGATGAAGCTGTTGCCGTTGGTCTCATGGCAAGACTTAAGCCCAGGACCATGTTATTTTTTCATTTTTAGGTGCCTAGAGGCCAAAAACAATCATGGTCAATCGGAACGGGTAGTTTGGGGGGGGTTGTAATAAAAAATTGGGGATTTTACAATTTTCATGGGTAATTTAATTTTTTTTTAATTTTATCTTTCACCTTTAGAATCAGCTTCACAAACTACACAATTTAGTTCTTTAAATATTTGTAATATCTCCAACAGTAACCGAGATATTACAAAATCTAAACACGGTACGTTGTATTTTTGGGCTTCAATATTAATTTTATATAGGATTAGCTGACCCGGCGAACTTCGTAACGCCTCACAGTAAACACATGTTAACTTTAAGATTGGCCATGTTCTGAAGTCGAATAGCAATACAGCTTCATTGTGAAAGGTTATATATTCTGGGTCGCTGCATAGTGAATAACAATACTGAAACGATAAAACATATTAATAACATTCTCATAAAACAAATAAACCTGAGTGGATTAATTCACAATTTTCAAATCCAATCCAAACCCAAACGAAACCTAACTGTAATACGGCTTTTATAAGTAAGATATACAACAGCTGATTATGATAATAAACGTAATAATATAAACATTGTAATTATCATATAAACACGTGACTTTAATCAGACAGAAAATAAAAATATAAATACATAGTCCCCCAAAACCGTAAACTATTAACGTGGTGAATAAAGCTGTTCATTTTTTACAGTACACATTCACTTCATAGTTTAACATTAATGAATGATTCAGATGGCATTGGATAGTAAAGCATACGGTATTGCTATTGGAAAGTAAACCAATCAGCTGTAGCTAAGAAATCAAAGGTTTTCATTGTAGACAATTTGTAAACAAACATACTCTCCATAAGGTTAACATTAGAAATTTCAAACGACATAAAATGGAAACTTATGGGGTTTTCGAAAATATTTTTTCACTAAAACCTTCCCGGACAAATGTAGAACAACTTCCTAAAATTTCATAGCGATTGGATGAGTAGTTTGGCAACGCATAAAGGACATACATATAGACATACAGACATACAGACAGACATACATACATTCACTTTTATATAGAGACTAGTTGACCCGGGAACTTCGTAACGCTTAACAGTAAATACATGTTAACTTTAAGATTGGCCATGTTCTGAAGTTGAATAGTATTGTGGCTTCGTTGTGTAGATATTTTGGTTTGTGGTATAGTGAATAACAATACTGAAACTATAAGACATACCTACAAATAACATTCCCACAAAACAAATAAATCTGAGTGGATCGATTCACAATTTTCTAATCCAACCTAAACGAAACCTAACAATTGTAATACGGCTTTTATAGGAATGTTGATATACAACCGCTGATTATTATAATAAACCTCAATATATATAAAAATTGTAATTTTGTTTATTTGGCCAACATATAAACACGCGACTTTTAATCACAGAAAGACAGAAAATAAAAATATAAATACATAATCCCTAAAACCGTAACCTATTTACGTGATGAATAAAGTTGTTTATTTTGTACAGCACAAATTTACATTAATGAATGATTCAGATGGCATTGGATAGTAAAGCATATTGCTAACGGAAAGTAAACAAAATAGCTGTAGCTTAAGAAATCAAGTGTTTTGATTGTAGAAAATTTATAAACAAACTAAGTCCCCATAAGGTTAGCAACATTATACTGTATATTTAAAACGCCATAAAATGGAAACTTTTATAGTTTTTTGGACACATATAGAGTAACTTCCTAAAATTTAATGGCGATTGGACCAACAGTTTGGCAACGCATAAAGGACTTTCATTCATTTATATATAGAGAGATAAGGAAAAATTACTATTTAACTCATAAATCTATATTTTTGAATGAAACTTGATATTTAGCTCCATATGGTTGAGATCCATCCATTTATGCTTAAAAATCATAGTTTTTGTGTTTATACAGCTAAACTGCATACTCTTTTCCCATGTTAATCATATAGAGAATAGGCAAACTCCTTTATTTATGGACATATGTTGACGAAACTTTGTATAAATGGTCAAAATAAAAGTTTTTAATGCTAGATAGGCCTACTTTCAGTTTTTCTCACATCAGCAAACCTGTATACTCTCTTCCAAGTTAATCTTAAGGAGAATAGGCAGATAAGTATTATATTTATCGACAGACATTATTAAAACTTGTCATTATTATTATACTATTGATTTGGGAATTCGCTGAGTACGCAATTATGCTGTGACGGGGGTATTTTTCTTGTGGCTTCGATTAACTATACGTTTTCACTGTTCACAAAAGTAACGTGAAATATTTGCTAAAGATAACTCCAATAGCCCACCGTAGCACTACTATCCATCATTAGATGGTTTAACTGCCTACAATGTGTAACTGGCTGTGAAACTGTAGGCCTATAACTTACTTTTACTGTCTATGAGAACACGTGAAAGCAAAGTACGTCATATCAACCTCAAAGCGCATTGTTGTGGTTGAACCCATTAGAATAAACGACCTATAAACCAACAGCCTTAATGGGCCAGTAGCGGCTGTTGAAACTGCCGAATCCCCCTCCACCACCACTCAACTCAACCCTTATGCTGGTGGCAACTGACGTGCACGTTCCGCGGCCATATTTTTTTGCAAATTCAGTGATTGTAAATTTTTAATTTATCAAAGTAAAATTTGGAAATGTTAACTTTGAGATTGGCCATGTTCTGAAGTCGAATAGCAATACGGCTTCATTGTGAAAGGTTGTATATTCTGAGTCGCGGCATAGTGAATAACAATACTGAAACGATAAAACATATTAATAACTTTCCCATAAAACAGATAAATCTGAGTAGATTAATTCACAATTTTCAAATCCAATCCAAACCCAAACGAAACCTAACTGAAATACGGCTTTTATAGGAAAGATATACAACAGCTGATTATTGTAATAAACGTAATAATACAAACATTATAATTATCATATAAACACGTGACTTTAATCAGACAGAAAATAAAATATAAATACATAATCCCCCAAAACCGATAACTATTAACGTGGTGAATAAAGCTGTTCATTTTTTACAGTACACATTTACTTCACAGTTTAACATTAATGAATGATTCAGATGGCATTGGATGGTAAAGCATACGGTATTGCTAATGGAAAGTAAACCAATCAGCTGTAGCTAAGAAATCAAATTTTTCATTGTAGACAATTTGTAAACAAACTTACTCTCCATAAGGTTAACATTAAAAATTTAAAACGCCATAAAATGGAAACTTATGGGGTTTTCGAAAATATATTTTCACTAAAACCTTCCCGGACACATATAGAGCAACTTCCTAAAATTTCATGGCGATCGGATGAGTAGTTTGGCAACGCATAAAGGACATACATACATACAGACAGACATACATTCAATTTTATATATAGAGATATATATATATTTTTTTAAGCCTATTGTTTTTGGCCTCTGGGCTACTAAAAATGAAAAAATAAAAATAACATGGTCCTGGGCCATGAGATTTACGGTAATAGCGTCTTCCCAATGGGAAATTCGCTAAAAGACAAATGGTCAACAAATTATATTATACCACTATTACTTCAATACCTTAATTATCTACTTATGACTATTTAATGTTGAAGAATTGAGAACAAATTTAGCATTGTTTCATGGAAATTTCCATCATATTGTATTAGCCAACAGCCAGGTCAGTTTTCTAATATGTATTGAATGTCTATATGGTCCGCCTAACGACACATGGACCCACGCAATAAGCTCGTGTTTACTGTGTCGGGCAGATATTTGCAAGTGTACAGTAGCCGTGATGTGGATGTGGAACAATACCGTTGTGTTGTACAGCGCTACACAATGCTAGCCTCTGATTCCCTATTGAGCCTACAGTAGTGTTTGTGGTATAGCATTTGTAATACTCGATTGTCATTAAAATACTTGATTACTAATATTTTTATCTTTACCTGGTGTAGTTATGATGCCTTGGTACTTTTCTTCGAGGGAGTACATATTTATCTTACGACTACTATTATTCTAAATACAAAAATTAATTTTAGTAATTTGTTTCTTGAAATAGATACACAAAGTTAAACTATTATTTTACACAAAATGAAAACATTGCTCATCATTCTTTCTAAATTTTTAACAAATTTGTTACGTGTACTAAGGATTACCTCAGTTTCAAATACTGTATATTTAAGCGTTATTATAGTTTCTCACTCTTACCCCAGGACTGCCTAGAAGTCAGCCGCAACCGTTAACACACTATTTATGGCTAGTCCTAGCAGTTCGAGACATAATACGAAGCGAAAAGTGAATGGTGGGACTTGAATGGGGGTCCGCGCTCTAACCATAGACCATTTTATTACGGTTTCTTCTGTCAGTAACTTTTTCATACAGCTTACAAGAATTATTTGGTTTTAAAGTATATTTTGCCATTACTATCATCAGAAAACTTTGGATGTACAGTATTTTAAAAATTTCAGAAATGTTGTATAAAATAACACAAACTAATTGTACAAACCTATGGAAAACACTTTTCAATGGAAATAATTAATGGTAAAATTAATAGCCTTCTTATTTTGCACTCAAAATTTAAAATAAACTATAAGATTAGCCAAATTTTATTCTTTACAACAATCTTAATATTAACCAACATAGGCCTTTATAGATATGTTTTTGTCAATGTTATATAAATCATAAAATTATTGTTTATATACTTTAATAATATGAAATGTGTAGTATCATAGTAATAATAATAAGATATGTGCTTTCTCCAATACTAATTATTCTAGTTTAAACTAGTTCCAAAAGATTGTAAAAACAAACACAAAATTGAGCTCTGGGGTCGCTGCTCTTTGAAAATGTTTGTATATACTTCCTTATGGGAAATAGGTTAGATAATGGATATGGGATATAAAGTGATAAAGGCATACACAATGGGGTATAAAGGGATATAAAGATATAAAGTGAATGGTTTCATTTCATCTAAACAGATGTTCTTATTCATTTTATTAAAGTGCAATACAATAGCTCTGGTAGTTTCAATGGAAACCTGTTACATGTTTTTCATCTTACAAATCGCACACACACCCTCCAGAGCTACGATATCCATGTAAAAATGTGTATAATAGAGTACTCGAATACTTTTATAACCTTTAAAACAATACCCACACCAACTTTCAAACGTAGATGCCTTACTATACAAGCAGTATATTTATAGCGTAAACAGATTTATAGTGATTTTAAACTGAGGACTGTCACAGCTTTGTTTGAAATCTGAATGAGATATAAGGTCATAGATTCAACTTGAAGATGGCGCGTGATATTTTATTATTTTGTAAAGTATATTGACAAGATAGTCGCAAGTAATTGTAAAAGTAATTGGAAATGAACATAGAACCCTATGAAAAATGTACATAGTCCTACATATATACTTAACCTCCCCTGAGAGCATCAAGGGGCATCTGAGAAGAGTGACTACCAATCCCTGGCTCCAAGTCTTGTTTACTTTCTTTTACTTCTTTTAATATTGACATTTTCCACGTCTCCATTGGTCTACTTAGGTCAAAGAGAAAACCACCGTGGAATGAACAAAGGAAGGATTTGCGGAAGATCTCGAAAACTGCTCTAACGAAGTTCTTTAAATTTTGATAATAACTAATTTCCGGGTAGAAAATAAGTTATAGATAGGTCTAATGGTCAGGAAAATCCCGGTTGTCTTGTAATATTAAGTTGAAAATCTAAAAAAAATTACATTGAGCTTAAAAAGAATAAAATGTAAACAATACAAATCAAAACATCTGTTTATAACCGTTCGACAGTTGTTGATTGAAGATGGTTGTGAACTATATGATGAGTGTAGGATGTGAATAGAGGTTTTGTATGAATATTTATTTTATGTATGTAATAAATGAAAAATGATCAAATTAGTAAATAATTTGTAAAAACTAAAAGGGTAAAATAACTGTGCGAAATAAAAGCAGAGAAAAGTATTTCCAAAATCTTCTGTGTTTTCATACATAACCTATTCATTGTATTGCTTGAAGACGCTGTAACAAACCAAATAGGTGTAAATGAAATTTCTCTTTTGCTTTTCAATCCTCATTCCGTTTCTTACAATATCAGTTGATCACAAGCCAATAATAACTGTATGGATAATTAATATATTAATTATTTAAGCTAAATTAATTAAGGTGTATTAAATCTGTTTTATTTAAACCATCAACTGGGTTTACATTGAGTAATAATTTTTCTAATTAACTTATATAATACTGTACATGTCTTATTTTATCTAAGCAAAGCTCGCTCACCAGGTTCTAATAATAATATGCGACAAGTTTTATCAATATCTGTCGATAAATATAACAGTTATTTGCTTATTCCCCATGAGATTAACACGTGAAAGAGTATGCAGGTTTTCTGCCGCAAACAACGCTAGAAGTAGGTGTTTTAGTGTAAAAATGTTTTATTTTAACCATTTATACCAAGTTTCATCAACTTCTGTCCATAAATAAAGGTGTTTGCTTATTCTCTAAATGATTAACATGGGAAAAGAGGGTGCAGATTTCCTTGCCATGATAAACACATGAACTATGATTTTTTTAGCATAAATGGATGGATCTCAACCACATGAAGCTAAATACCAAGTTTCATCCAAACATATAGACACCCAAGACAAAAATATCACAATATTTCTATAATTTCTGGATATTATAAGTGAAATAATAATATTTAACGACTATGTTTTGGTCTCTAGGCACCTCAAAACGAAAATTTAACATAATCCCGGTCTTAGGTTTTGCCATGACACCGACAGTAATAGCTTCTTCCCTATGGGGAATTCGTGGTCGTTTATGATTATATCTACGCTTTTATGCTACTGGATTATTATCCATTCATTAATATCGTTTGACGATTATTTAAAAACGTAAGTTAATAAAATAAAATATTTGTCAGACAAGCTATAAAATTACTTAAAATCGCATGCGATGACTATAAAGAATATTGCTGAAGTCGTTGGGCGTTACCTATGCAATATTGGAGCAGCTAACAGATTGCGGTCATGAAAAATGCAGGCGCTACATCAGGTAGGTGTAGCAGTGATTGAAGCTCGAAACATATTCTAGGCCCTACAGTAATTGCTGGGTTTACAGTTACGGATGTTTTCTACTTATTTTAAGTGACTACATTTCACAGCTTAAGAATGCAATTTATAAAGTAATGATGTCATATCGCTATTTATTTTCAATGTTACAAAAGTACAAAACATAAGGAGATAATTTTTTCTAAACCAGTTTTGATCATTTCAATTGACATTTCATCACTAGCCACTGCGTTTGAGTCAATATTATTAATTTCTGTTATAACAGCTTCTTCAGTCACAGAAACAATTTTAATTCTAAATTAACAATTAGTTGGACTTTTCAAACGCGTCTTGTGTTTAAAATCTACACAACGTTTCGAGATCTGTATAATGAGTTGGAGGCGGAGTGTTAGTGTCGTTGGTTTGCAATTTTCCGAATGTACAAAATAGGCTAAGTAGAGTGTTTTGTTTACTATTTAATTCTATAATTATATTTTTTGTTGTGTTTTTTTACCGTTTTCAGTTTTATATGTAGAAATAACCTTTTGTTTGTATAAATGTAAATATCGTTAAGCACTTGAAAAAGGGAGTAGTTTATCCAACTCTCGAAACATTGTGTAGATTTTAAACACAAGACGCGTTGGAAAAGTCCAACTAATTGTTAATTTATAATTAACTAGCTGACCCGGCGAACTTCGTAACGTCTGACAGTAAATACATGTTAACTTTAAGATTGACCATGTTCTGAAGTCAAATACTATTACGGCTTCATTGTGAAAGGTTATATATTCTGGGTCGTGGCATAGTGAATAAAAATACTGAAACGATAAGACATATTAATAATATTCCCACAAAACAAATAAATCTGAGTGGATTAATTCACAATATTCAAATACAATCCAAACCCAAAATAAAACTAACTGTAATACGGCTTTTATAGGAAAGATATACAACAGCTGATTATTAAAATAAACGTGATATATATATATATATATATATATATATATATATATATATATATATAAACATTGTAATTATTTTTTATTTTGCCAACATATAAACACGTGACTTTTAATCAGACAGAAACTAAAAATATAAATACATAATCCCCCAAAACCGTAAACTATTAACGTGGCTAATAAAGCTATTCATTTTGTACAGCATATATTTACTTCATAGTTTTACAATAATGAATGATTCAGATGGCATTGGACAGTAAAGCATATTGCTAATGGACAGTAAACCAATCAGCTATAGCTAAGAAATCAAATGTTTTCATTGTAGACATTTTGTAAACAAACTTACTCTCCATAAGGTTAACATTAGAAAATTAAAACGCCATAAAATGGAAACTTATGGGGTTTTCGAAAATATTTTTTTACTAAAACCTTCCCGGACACATGTAGAGCAACATCCTAAAATTTCATGGCGACCGGATGAGGAGTTTAGCAACGCATAAAGGACATACAGACATACATACATTGAATTTTATATATAGAGATAACCAACGCCATTATGAATTTTCAAAATTTTTATTCATCCATTATTTTGTTCTGTATATTGTTTATGAGGTATTTCATGTCATGTTTAACGCCATTAGTTTGACGATGTCACATCCCATTTCTGTACAATAACTAATTATTCAAATCATAAACAATATATGCTTCTCAGTACTTGCTAAACATTTCATCTGGATGATTTATTGGGGCACTTGTACATTTCCAATCCCAATCGCTTTTACCCCTTTATTTACAGTATTTTTTCTCCATATATTTTTGTTAAAAACGTCAACTCGATAGAGGTTTTTATATTTGTTTTTCTTTTAAATGATCAGAGCGTTAGGGAATGTTTTATAATATCTAAAACTGTAAAATATAAATATCTCGGTTTCATAAGATTTAACTTCTTATAAGATTCAAAAATATAGCTTGGCTTATAAATGCAAGACAGAGTTATTTTGAAACATAGTATAATTTACATCTTTGAAATTCTGTCCTATGAAATACGAAATAAAAATTAATAAGAACACAGCAGTAACAAACAATCAGCAATTAATTATTGAAGGAGTCTGATAACGTATGAAATTAAAATATCAATTTATAATATAAATTTATTTGGTAATTTAGATTTGAAAAACTTTCTACTTAAATTAGGTTAGGAGAACAGTTAAGAGAGCGTTGTAATTTTAAAGTAGGCCTGTCTTCAGTTCCACTGATAACAATCACAGCTTGTACAGTAGCTTGTCACTTGGAAACCTCTGCTACTATCAACCAACAATCAATCAATTCATTTAGGATCTTCTGGATCCGGATGTTTTAATAGTTTTAAAACGTTTTTGACTGCTCTATAACGTTTACTTTCAATAATTATATTTCATGCTTGATAAGGTCCAGTTTCATAAGATAGATAAATCAGTCTGGCTAATAAGTTCAAGGGACTTCTATTTTCAAACTGAGTGTACCTGTACTTTTGGAACTATTGCTTGTAAGGTTGGATCTTAAAAATACCCCCGTCGCAGCAGACCTGCGTACTCAGCGAATTTACAAATCAATAATATAATAATAATAATAATAATATATGACAAGTTTGGTCAAAATCTGTCGATAAACATGAGAATCATTTGCCTATTCTCCATAAGATTAACATGGGAAAAGAGTATGCAGGTTTGCTACCATGATAAACACATAAACTGTAATTTTTTAGCATAAACGTATGGGTCCCAACCACATAAGCTAAATATAAAGTTTTATCAAAAAATATTGGTTAATAAGTGAAAAATTAATTTTTCCTTTTCCTCAATGAGATTAACATTGGAGCCTCAAAATAAAATGTATTGTGTTTAGATTTTTTTTATATATCGGTAACCGTTGGAGATAGAGAAAAAACTTTAAGGAACTAAATTGTGTAGTTTTTTAAGTTTATTCTAATGGCGAAAGATAAAATCTAAAAATTGTTAAATTACATATGAAAAACGCAAAACAACCAATTTTGGGGTACAAAACCCCCCCAAACTACCCGTTCCCATTGATCGATATGTCTGGATTACGAACTCGTCCGAGCAATTGTAGGAATACACGTCTCTACCAAATTTGGTCTCGATCGGACCATTTTTACGAGAGTTATCGTGTTCACAGACACACACACACACACACACACACACACACACACACACATATATATATATATATATATATATATACATATATACATATACACACACACACACACACACACACATATATATATATATATATATATATATAAATTTTAACGACTGTTGTTTTTGGTCTCTGGGCACCTAAAGAAGAAAAAATAACATGGTCCCGGGCTTAACTCTTGCCATGAGACCTACGGTAATAGCTTCTTCCCTATGGAAAATTCGCTAAAAGGAAAACATCTAAATCTAGTAATATTTCTAGTTTACAGCTTCAAGTAATTAGTAAATCAGTTTCACTAGTCACAACACCAAATATAGGCCTAGGAAAAATCATTCCACATAGGGTAGGATAAAATTTTTCATAATGATTTATTATTTAATGTAGCATGAGCCATCAGGTTGTGTTGTATTTGCTCTTGATGAATATGCATTAAGTAAATTCCGTAAAAATGTCATGTCATCTCAATTACTTTGTGGTTAGGGTCGATTTTTCAAGTTTCAACTGTAATTATTGGGTGTGTGGGAGAGAGTGAAATTTGACGTAGGTGGCAGCTGCAGGGCTGCCACTGTGACAAATTAATAACCATTTTTTCAATGCATTTTTCTTTTCTTAATACACTATATGTACAGGAATATTTTGCCACCTTTGTTTTCTGTAGTTACAGCCTTTAAGCCCACCTCATGCCACATATTAATATTTTTGGATAAGTTCAATTTTTGTAATTATTACAGTATATTTGTTGTTTTTTTGTTATAACTTATTGATAGTGTTTAAGTTAACATGGTCCTCGATGTTAAGTATTTGTTTTCACTTATCGAGGCCATTATGTAAACAATTTAATTGAAATAAAAAAAAATAATAAAAAAAAGAACTATGAAAAAGTGCCGAGCGTTATTATTAAAATATTCATCCTATTTTAATAATATATATCTCACTTCATTTTTCTCCCACGACACTGTCACTTACATATGATTAACGATAAGTTTTATAAGCATACTAGCTGACCCGGCGAAATTCGTAACGCATAACAATAAATACATGTTAACTTTAAGGTTGGCCATGTACTGAGGTCGATTGCGAAAGATGAGATATTCTGGGTCGTGGCACAGTTAATAACAATACAGTACTGAAACGATAAGACATATTGATGACATTCCCACAAAACAAATAAATCTAAAGGATTGATACGCTTCAGACCAAGTTTCATGTATAACGGTTGGGAAATAAGGAAGAAATCAATTTTTTAACATTCTCCGTAAGAATAATATTGGGCACTTTCAGACAACGTACTGCGTTTATCATGGACAGTAAATTTATCTCTACCCTGAAACCGTTAGTCGTAGACGAATAATTCAAAATACTAATTTCTTTTGATTTTTAAGCTGGTTACAATGGTAGATAGTCAAGTTATGCATACTTTTATTGTTTTCGCTGAAAATATAAAAAATAACCCTAATTAAATGAAACTTTCACATGTTATATATGGAATGCTTAATATGTGTACTAAGTTTTAAATTAGTTTTAATTAGTACAATTGTAGGCCTTGAAATGATGGTACATTCTATAAGAAATATGTGACATTGAATAATCTTCTCATCTCTGTTTAGTTATTGATTATAGATTTAAATAATAAGGTCTCTAGGCCAACCATTAACTACGTCAAATTTAGTCAACTTAGGGAGAGAGCTGTTCTCTAAGAGCGCAGTTTGCGGCAGGTAGGTCACTAGGCCATCCACCAACTAACTTCGTTAACACGTCCACTTTTGAAATTATCTATGTTCCATTTTTTTGTATAATCTTTTCAGACCATAGAAGAATGTGTTCTATTTTTATAACAAAATAATTTGTTTGTCCACTTTCAAATATGTTTTTCATTTTTAAATATTACAGTAGCACATAATTATTTTAAGAAATATAATTGTAAAATGAAACATAATTAAGTTTTGTAGTACTGTATGATTTTTTTCACTTTACTATTTTATTTGGCACTTATCTTACCTTTTCACTTATATGTGATTTACATTGTATTTCCTTTTTAAACTGTAGTCCAAGAAAAAAATCTTTATAAGGTTCTGCAATCCAAATAGATCCCAACGTATTAATAAATTTGAACTAAAGGTACTAATTGTATATGAATGAATTGTAACGCTTATCGGGGAGGGGAAACAAAATTGCCAACCCGGTAAAACAGTTACAAATATAATTACCCTAATAACCCAGCGTAACCCAGGATCCGTGCGGTGATTGTGTGTACAGCTCAGTTCACGCTATCCTTAGGACAAAGTCCATTCCAATAACTAAACTGAACTCATCATCGCCATACACTAAAATGAGAACAATTAGTGAAGGGTTTATCCCAACATACGTTGGCCGGGAATCGAAGTAGTCGGATAAGTGGGAGTCGGTCCCCAACGTTCGTTGGACAGGAAGGAAGGTTATCCCAACAATACGTTGGCAGGGATAGGCACTTCCCAACTTACGTTGGTGAGGAATCGTAAATCGGATATTCTGGAGTCGGATCCCAACGTTCGTTGGACAGGAAGTGAGGTTATCCCAACATACGTTGGCAGGGATAGGCACTTCCCAACTTACGTTGGTAAGGAATCGTAAATCGGATAATCGGGAGTCGGTTCCCAACGTTCGTTGGACAGGAAGTGAGGTTATCCCAACATACGTTGGCGGGGAAAGGCACTTCCCAACTTACGTTGGTAAGGAATTGTAAATCGGGTAATCGAGAGTCGGTTCCCAACGTTCGTTGGACAGGAAGTGAGGTTGCCCCAACAATAAGTTGGCAGGGATAGGCACTTCCCAACTTACGTTGGTAAGGAATCGTAAATCGGATAATCGGGAGTCGGTTCCCAACGTTCGTTGGACAGGAAGTGAGGTTATCCCAACAATACGTTGGCAGGGATAGGCACTTCCCAACTTACGTTGGTAAGGAATCGTAAATCGGATAATCGGGAGTCGGTTCCCAACGTTCGTTGGACAGGAAGTGAGGTTATCCCAACATACGTTGGCAGGGATAGGCACTTCCCAACTTACGTTGGTAAGGAATCGTAAATCGGATAATCGGGAGTCGGTTCCCAACGTTCGTTGGACAGGAAGTGAGGTTATCCCAACATACGTTGGCGGGGAAAGGCACTTCCCAACTTACGTTGGTAAGGAATTGTAAATCGGGTAATCGAGAGTCGGTTCCCAATGTTCGTTGGACAGGAAGTGAGGTTGCCCCAACAATAAGTTGGCAGGGATAGGCACTTCCCAATTTACGTTGGTAAGGAATCGTAAATCGGATAATCACAGGTCGGTTCCCAACGTTCGTTGGACAGGAAGTGAGGTTATCCCAACAATATGTTGGCGGAGATAGGCACTTCCCAACTTACGTTGGTAAGGAATCGTAAATCGGATAATCGGGAGTCGGTTCCCAACGTTCGTTGGACAGGAAGTGAGGTTATCCCAACATACGTTGGCAGGGATAGGCACTTCCCAACTTACGTTGGTAAGGAATCGTAAATCGGATAATCGGGAGTCGGTTCCCACCCTTTAAATAACTTTACGTAAGACTTGATTCGTTTTCCCAACAGTCGATATCGATCGATGGTCGTTTACAGAAATGATTTACATGCGGACAATGGTGGTAGGAGAAAAAAGGTATTCAGGCATGGAGACAAAGGAACATACAGTATATTGGATATTAAAAGCAGTGCATGTTAATCAAGCTAGCAATAAGCAACAATCCCAGATCCTAAGTTATGAATTTCCCACTAACAGGCAGTGTGAATAATGCAACTAAATAATTAGCCTACAGCTCGTGGGCACAACTAAACATCAACTCAATGAAAATTAAAATGCAACTTTAATTATGAAACAACAAAATAATTCAAATCTGGTTAGTACAGGCTCTGGTGCACTACTAAACATCTACTCAATGAAAATTAAAATACAACTTTAATTATGAAACAACAAAATAATTCAAATCTGGTTAGTACAGGCTCTGGTGCACTACTAAACATGTACTTCATGAAAATTAAAAATGATTCACTTTAATAATCTCTATAATTTCTGCTTTGAACAGCTCCTCTGAAATTAACTACTCAAGCAACCTAAACTTGTTCGCTAATAGTGAAAATGACCACCTACCTTAACTCCACGTCCCTCCGTCCGGGTCACTGTCTCTACAACGTGTCTTATCCACTGTCTCTACTACATCTCTTAGCCACTGTCTCCACTCCATCTCTTATCCACTGTCTCTACTCCATCTGACTTGGTCACCGTCTCCCTGTCGGCGGTCACCACGCGCCTCTCTTGCGCATGCGCGGGACCCCCCCTCCACCGTCATCGTACAAGCGCTTCGTGCGGTGACAAAAGCAGACGCGTCGACTTTTGTAATGATATCCTAGAAAACATGGCAGGAATAACTCTTTACCGCGGTTGATATTCAGCGATGAGTCAACATTTCATGTAAGCTGTAAAGTTAATCGTCATAATTTTCGTATATGAGGACTGAAAACCCTCATGAAACATTGGAGCATGAACGAGATTCGCCTAAAGTGAATATTTTTTGTGCAGTTTCACAAACCAAGGTGTATGAACCCTTCTTTTTTGAGGAAAATATAGTGAATGGTGCATCTTACCTAGCAATGCTATGTAATCGGCTATTTCCTCAACTAATTGCTGACTCGGACAACTTCATCTTTCATTAAGATGGAGCACCACAACACAGGAACAAGGATGTACTCCTTTTCTCATCACCATTGCCTCGACGTTGGGTAGGACCGCAAGACTTGGGCACTTTGGAACTGTGGGCAGGAAGACTATGCATTCTACGGTCCCTTGACATAACACCGTGTGATTTTTTCCTGTGGGGATACGTTAAAAATCGTGTTTATGATCCTCCCTTAGCACTTGATATTGAGGAGCTGGAAACCAGGATAACTGGTTCAGTAGCTACAGTCCGAGAAGACATCCTGAGAACAGTCTGGGATGAATTTAATTTGGATACCATTTAGATGTTGTCCGATCCTCAAAAGGAGGGCACATAGAACACTTGGAATACAGCATCATAAACTTGATAGTTCTGCGAGTAATTTAATATAAAATTGGTCTGTTTGCTCCATTTAAAAAACGAATATAACTGTTAAACATTGGGTCATTCTTATTTAAACACCCGGTATTATAAAAGCGAGACACGAAAGCTTAAAATATGAAAGTATTTTCACTAATGGCCACCTAAAATGCGAAGTGTTAAAATACAGATGATATGTATCTGAAATTCTAATCAAATTAAATCTAAAATACTTCATTTTCATTTAAAGAGCCCCATTTAAGATACAATGAATAAGTTTCTATTCATGAAGCTATTAGATCACGCAAAATATACATTTTAGTAACAAGTTGTAAATATCAACTTCCAATTTAAAACGTATGTATATTAATAAAATCACTGTTTAATGTTCGAACAATTACATACATACTCGTACACATACAATACTGATAATACTTCCAATACAACGTTGAAATATGCAATTGCTATTTTAAAGTATTTTATTTACAATTGACAAATTTTACATCGCAAAAATATTTGTTATTGTTATTGCATAAACTACTGTAAAAGGTATGGTTATTCGTAATTAGATCATTGAAATGGCAACCATACTACAGTGTAGGTATTTTAAGCCAAGTATGAATGAGGATTGAGTGTAAGGTGATTGATCCTTAGACAGAACTGTTAATTGCCCAACAGCCGATGGCATATTTAATTTTTTGATTTTATACATCTTTCTTCCTTACTATTCACCTACATGATTACCAATTGTAGGCCTACCCATTCATTGTTCATCACTTCCTCCATTAACATTGATAATCTTATTCTCATAATAAATGTACTGTTTTAAACCTTTCAAAATCGTCCGTTCTTTTAATAACTAAGTTTTACATGGGAATAATATTGACTAACATACAACGAAGTAGGCCTACTGTTAGGTACTGTGCATATCTAGGAACTGTATGACCACTAATTTAAGACTTGTGTATTGTACATGTCTTGATTCAGTTTCATCTAACGATCGTACATATACAGCATGTTTTTGATATTTATAGTTTATTATCGGTATAAAGAACTTAAGCTTCATATATAGTATGCTATTCATATTTATAGTTAATTATTGATCTAGCGATCGTAGGTTACATAAACAGTATGCTGTGTGTCTATGGATATATTGAAGTTATTTCGCATCGGATGTCCGTGTCGGTGGTGGGAACAGCTGATCCAGTTCCACAAACAACCCCCGGCGCGTCGCGTCACCGGCGCCGGCCCCCCGCCTAGACACTCTACAACTACTTCATGTCCAGTAGAATTATTTGATTTATGTTATTCATTTAAATATAAATAAAACACTAGTATAAATCAATATAAAAATTTAAAACATGTTCATGCCTATTAAGAGGTCATTTTACCGATAAAATTAATTGTATAATTCAGAAATATTTAATAAAAGACAATTACATTAAAATATTTATGAGTCAAAACAGAAACTAAATAAAGAAAAATAAGACGATAAAACTACGAATATAATGAAAGATGCATATTTTATTAATAAATTCCGAGCCATAGACTCCGCTCGTAAATAATTTACGGCTACGGTGTTGACAATGTTGTGATCAGTGACAAGAGTCATCTTTGGGGAGAGGGTCACAACGTAGTTATTGAACAACATAGCCTCACAAGCCGCTTCCCGTTCCTCACATGGACCGGTGCCGACAACACAAGTCACTGATCACAACATAGTCTCAGGTGCAAGAGTCATCTTTGGGGAGAGGGTCACAACGTAGTTATTGAACAACATAGCCTCACAAGCCGCTTCCCGTTCCTCACATGGACCGGTGCCGACAACACAAGTCACTGATCACAACATAGTCTCAGGTGCAAGAGTCATCTTTGGGGAGAGGGTCACAACGTAGTTATTGAACAACATAGCCTCACAAGCCGCTTCCCGTTCCTCACATGGACCGGTGCCGACAACACAAGTCACTGATCACAACATAGTCTCAGGTGCAAGAGTCATCTTTGGGGAGAGGGTCACAACGTAGTTATTGAACAACATAGCCTCACAAGCCGCTTCCCGTTCCTCACATGGACCGGTGCCGACAACACAAGTCACTGATCACAACATAGTCTCAGGTGCAAGAGTCATCTTTGGGGAGAGGGTCACAACGTAGTTATTGAACAACATAGCCTCACAAGCCGCTTCCCGTTCCTCACATGGACCGGTGCCGACAACACAAGTCACTGATCACAACATAGTCTCAGGTGCAAGAGTCATCTTTGGGGAGAGGGTCACAACGTAGTTATTGAACAACATAGCCTCACAAGCCGCTTCCCGTTCCTCACATGGACCGGTGCCGACAACACAAGTCACTGATCACAACATAGTCTCAGGTGCAAGAGTCATCTTTGGGGAGAGGGTCACAACGTAGTTATTGAACAACATAGCCTCACAAGCCGCTTCCCGTTCCTCACATGGACCGGTGCCGACAACACAAGTCACTGATCACAACATAGTCTCAGGTGCAAGAGTCATCTTTGGGGAGAGGGTCACAACGTAGTTATTGAACAACATAGCCTCACAAGCCGCTTCCCGTTCCTCACATGGACCGGTGCCGACAACACAAGTCACTGATCACAACATAGTCTCAGGTGCAAGAGTCATCTTTGGGGAGAGGGTCACAACGTAGTTATTGAACAACATAGCCTCACAAGCCGCTTCCCGTTCCTCACATGGACCGGTGCCGACAACACAAGTCACTGATCACAACATAGTCTCAGGTGCAAGAGTCATCTTTGGGGAGAGGGTCACAACGTAGTTATTGAACAACATAGCCTCACAAGCCGCTTCCCGTTCCTCACATGGACCGGTGCCGACAACACAAGTCACTGATCACAACATAGTCTCAGGTGCAAGAGTTATTTTGGGGAGAGGGTCACAACGTAGTTATTGAACAACATAGCCTCACAAGCCGCTTCCCGTTCCTCACATGGACCGGTGCCGACAACACAAGTCACTGATCACAACGAAGTGAAAAATAAATACAGTATATGTGTGTACCATACAATTACATGGACAAAGTCTTAAGAAGAATACTCAAAAACACAAATGTTAAATTAATCTACAAAAGAGAGAATAACATTTTTCATTTGATAAACAACAAAACGAGACCTGAAATAAAAGATAATTATAATTTCAACAAACCTGTGTTAATATACAAAATAAAATGCAGTGATTATGAAAGCTACTACATTGGCCAAACTCATCGAACATTCAAAACAAGATTTAAAGAACACATTCAAAAACTAAACTACATATAAATTCAACTTTGCAGAACATTTAATAACATCAGGTCACAGCTACAAAAGCATAACAGAAAATTTATCAGGACTAGAATTTTTTTTAAACAAAGAGGAAAACTAAATGTTGAAGAAGAATTGAACATCACAATACATAAGAAAAAAGATCCAACAAATATTCTAAATTCAATCTTATCAAGACACATGGGACTACACCCTATCTACGAAAAAATATAAAAAATAAGAGAAAAAATAAAACATACATACATATAACAACCATCTTCTCTCTTTTTTACTATTCACACTTTACCCTATAATTTGTAAAAATGTTAGATAATTTCTTAAACAAGGCTATGTTCTTATTTTCAATACCAACACCACTTTATAAAATGGCCTTGGTTCCGAAACATGACGTGTATTATTTTTGATTATTATTAATGAAATAATTTCTGACAAATAGAATAGGGTACTCAGTTACGAAAAATTATTTGATAATACTAGTAGACCTCATTTACCAACTCAATTATAAATATATACATACATACATACTTACTTACTACTTACTCCTTGGCGCTACAGCCCGACGTGGACCTTGGCCTCACTTACAATGCGCCTCCAATCATTTCTATCTCTTGTTCTTTCCTTCCATCTTCTTATATTTAATTTTTTTAGATCTTCTTCTACGTCTTCTTCTAGGTCTTCCCCTCTTTCTCACTCCTATTATGTTACTATTCAATATTCTTTTCTGTAGCCTATCTTCATTCATCCTCTCTACATGGCCAATCCAACGTATTCTGGATGATTTAATAAATCTAACAATATCTTCCGACCCAATTATTTGATTTATTTCATGATTATGTCGAACTCTCCAAACCTCTCCGTCGTTAACTGGGCCGCACATCCTTCTGTATATTTTTCTTTCAAAGATTCGCAGAGCTTTTATATCTTCAGAGGTTAAACCCCATGATTCCAACCTATATGTTACAACTGGCCTTACCAAAGTTTTGTAAAGTCTAATTTTTGTGTTCCTTGTTATAAGTTTTGATTTCAAAACTTTCCAGTTGGCATAAAAAGCACTGTTACCAGCCATTATCCTGTTTCGTATTTCATTTGAGATCAGGTTCTTTGAGTTGAGAGTCGTTTCTAGGTATTTAAATTCTGTCACTTCCTCAAAGGCATGCTCTCCTATTTTAATACCATCAGGAGCTATTCTACTTTCTCCTTGAGAAATCTTTAGATATTTTATCTTTTCAATATCAACAGTCAGCCCAATCTTCTTGCATTCCTTCTCTAGGTCTAAGAACATTTCTTTTAGGGTATTCATGTTCCTTGCTACCAGGACAGTGTCATCCGCATATGCACATATCTGTTTGGATTTGTAAATTACACTTCCGCGTAAGTTCATTTTTTCAATTGCGAAGTTCAGTGCAAGGTTGAACAACACTGCTGATAGTGAATCACCTTGCTTAACTCCGGTGCCTATGTTAAAAGCAGAACCCTTTCTGGATCCAACCATTACTGCTGCCTTGGTATCATCAAGCGTTATTTTTACAAGTCTAACTAATTTACTAGGAATCCTTTGCCTAATTAGTGATTCGTATAACTTATTTCTATTTATGCTGTTAAAGGCCTGTCGGAAATCAACAAATAGAATAAGCAGACTTACATTATACTCATAACATTTCTCCATCACTTGCCGCATGACGAAAATCTGATCCACCGTGCTTCTTCCTGGCCTGAATCCACATTGGTATTCTTTAAGTTGTCTTTCTGCATAATCATTTAATCTCTTTTGTAAGACTGCTGCAAACACTTTGTACGTTACGTTAAGTAGAGTTATTCCCCTATAATTTTCACACTTCATCTTGTCACCCTTTTTGTGTATAGGACAGATTATATCATTCTTCCATGCTTCTGGCGTCCTTTCCTCCCTCCAAACCTTGCATATTAAACTATGCAGTTCGACCAACAGGTCTTGGCCGCCATGTTTTAGAAGCTCGGCAGTAATCAAGTCCTCACCAGGAGATTTGTTGTTTTTCATTCTTCACATACATACATAAGTAAATATATATTCCTTGAATTTCAGATGGAATGGTGGAATTTTCAACGTGATTTTTTGGATTTTCTTAAGGAATCGGCCAAAGCCTGTTCTTCCTTTTGTAACAAAAAAGTAAAGTGAAACTAAAAACAGATTTATATTAGATTTTAAAACTTACAACCTGTATTAATTGAACAGTTTTTTCAAACCTAAACTATGATTTTGATATCAACAGTTAAAAGTTGTAAAATGATGCATCTGCAGTATTTTTATGTTCGATTTTTTAGGATCCTTAAACAAAAATAATAGTTGTAATATATTAACTTTCTAAGGTTAACGACTACACTTATTGTTAATATTATTTTTGTTCTGTTTTTAGTAAATGGATCGAGTGAGTTGAGTGGTGACGGAAAAGGAAATGAAATGAAAAGGAAGGAGGTTGTCTCGCATAGCAGTCAACATGCTAATACGCTTCCGGTAAATGCGTATGTTCAACCATCCCTTACACTGCGCGCCCGATCAATATTCTGCAAACGCGTGATGAAAGGTCAAATGTTACTACATTTTGTATTATGTAAGTGAGTCCCTTCCGAACTTGCACTTTCAATGGAGACAAACTTTAACAAAATTAAAGTGAGATATACATCACTATTTTGTTATCTTTACTAATACTTTACTAACTACCAACAAAAACAAAAACCAAACTAGAGTACAAACTAAGTTATATGAGTTAAATTGAATTGATTTATTATTGTTTGAAAAAAGTTGTAATACTACCTACTGTAATGCTAGATGAAAAAAAAACAAAAAAACGTAAAATCTTTGCTACTCTATAGGAAGAGTCTTGACGAGTGGGAAAATGAGCAGAGACTGGACACATGGTATTAAACATTTCTGGAGCAGCCCCACTAGTGTTACTTAACCTTTAAAACAACAAGGAACAACAACAACAAAGTGAATATTTCATGTCACCCATTCATTATTTAGAATTAAGTTTGTCTATAATACCATAATATTATTAATTATGTTGATAAATAATTAAGTAACTAAGTTTGTTTCAATAGTAACCATTTTATCATCCCCTCCTCAGTAAGCCACCCCCATTACCTAATATAATAATTATTTATCTGTATAATGTCCCATCAAATAGAGTATGTTTCATTAACAATCATTACTGCCTATCCCAATTAAGGATATCAATTAAATCAACACATGTTTACATGTATTATTAATGTGTAAGAGAATTGCAATATACCAAAAATAAATAAAATATATTAGAATAGGATATCGTTATTATCTCTTTTTCACAATTACATCATATAACATTATTACATACACTCACAGAATAACAGAAATTGACAACAATAAATAAAATACACAAATAAAATAAAAGAAAAATTCAGTAATTTTAAAATCAGTAAACAATAATTTGCAATGAAATAAAAATTTCACGACACATACCAGGCTGACTTCTTCTGGGAACTAAAAATGAAAAAAATACTCAAAGAAAAGAACATATTATAATAATTTAAGTTTAAATGGACAATAAAAAACACAAAAATATTGTATGAAGAGAAAATACTAGGTCCTCTTTAGGCAAAGCCACGCTAGCACGATGATGGGAGGGGGCGGAAGAGACCTGCTGCGCTCCGCCGACACCAGCCTCGCGTCCGAGTGATCAATGATATCTGTGTGGATGACAGTTGCTTCACCGACACGTTAAACTGTAGGTCCCTTAGTTCCTATCAGCTGTTGGTCTATTAATTAACAGTCCTGACTAGAGAACATGTCAGCCTTAGTCAGTAACAAGACTACAAGATCGTGCCACAATCATGAATCTACATGAAGCCTACATGAATCTACCCTATCTTATCTAGGTCAGCCTGGCAAGTTTTCGAATAACACTATATCCATCCTCCCGGTGCAGAAAGACTTTCCCACCTCGGACCCACAGGTGTAGACTGTTATTATCCCTCTTCAGTTGCCTCGCCGCCTCCAGGAGCCGTCACCTTGCGGATGTCAGAGCTTCATTGACGTACACTGGTCGGTCCACTGGCAAGTTCATAGGTCGTGTGGAGAGGTTTCTCTTGACACGTCTCTTCCGCAGGAACTCTTCTTTATCCAATCGCCGGACAAACTTACAATGATACCAGTTGGTGCGCTGTTGGGTCCTGGTTAATGGCTCAAACGGTGGCACGCGTCAATCATTGCGTCATCCACTACCATATCCAGAGTTCTGCCGACTTCCTTCACAACTCCTACGACGTCTACACTGGGTTTTTCTAGCTCGTGCATCTTCTTATTAACGAGCTTATTCTCAGATACTAATTCATCGATGGTTTTAAAACACTTATCGACTGATACTTTTTGTTCCTTAACGTATTTTGTATTTTCATAGATTTTTTCACTCAATAGCTCATTAGACCTGTTCACATTTGTTTCAATAGTTTTTTTTGATTCTTACCTATTTCAATAATTTTTTCATTATTTCTTCGAGATACGCTTATTTATTATATTTGCTTACCTTCCGCAACTTCGATTCGAATCTTAGGCTTTCTCTCATTGAGGCACCACATGGTTGCCACCTCCAAAACATACCCTCGGCTGTGATTTAGTCGACAGCAGCCTTGCTCATCTTCAGGCAGCTTCTTACTTATACTTTACTTTTCTTTGTGAGTTCCTTCTCACAATCGCTACATTGTAGTTTTGACACTTACAAGTTTAATAGCTTTTATTAAAATACTGCAGATAGCCATTGTACCAATTGAAAAAATGTGGGAAAATATAACTCCTCTAATCAGTTGAAGAAACACAGGTTATTCACGTAAGTGGCACCTGCAACGCGAACAAAAACTCGGCGAATACAAGAGATCGGAACACTATCGCACGATCCGTCTTATCTGAGCGCTCTCTCATCACTAAAATTAATCTTTAAGCTAAATTCAAAACTAGTTCTTAAGGGTTTAAATTTAGTGAAAAGTGAACATGTGATGTTTTAACCACGTGCTTCAACAATAAAAGACTTATACCAGGAGAGAGAAGAGCTTCATTAGCCAAAGAAGACTTAAAGAATTAAATTATTTGAAGGACACAGATCATAAATGTACCCGTTCACAATAATATTTATAAACAAGGGGCTCAGAAATACTATTAAATCTACCCTTTTGTTTAAATTCCCTTATATTATGAGCTGAAGAAATTGGACTACAGTATACAGTGTGTGTGGTAAAATCCTCCATCTTACTTATTCTTGCAAAGACTAAAGAAAGTTAAATTATTGAAAAAAGTCCAGTTCCCAGTAACCAGTCAATATGTACCAGATATGAATCAAACTCTCTTTATAAAATTTTATCAAATACTAGCTGACCCGGCGAACTTCGTAACGCCTGACAGTAAATACATGTTAACTTTAAGATTGGCCATGTTTGAAGTCGAATATCAATACGGCTTCATTGTAAAAGGTTATATATTCTGAGCATAGTGAATAACAATACTGAAACGATAAAACATATTAATAACATTCCCATAAAACAAATAAATCTGCAAGGATTAATTCACAATTTTCAAATCCAATCCAAACCCAAACGAAACCTAACTGTAGTACGGCTTTTATAGGAAAGATTATTAGACAGCTGATTATTATAATAAACGTAATAGTATAAACATTGTAATTATCATATAATCACGTGACTTTAATCAGACAGAAAATATAAATATAAATACATAATCCCCTAAAACCGAAACTATTAACGTGGTGAATAAACCTGTTCATTTCTTACAGTACACATTTAATTCATAGTTTAACATTAATGAATGATTCAGATGGCATTGGATAGTAAAGCATACGGTATTGCTAATGGAAAGTAAACTAATCAGCTGTAGCTAAGAAATCAAATGTTTTCATTGTAGACAATTTGTAAACAAACTTACTCTCCATAAGGTTAACATTAGAAATTTCAAACGCCATAAAATGGAAACTTATGGGGTTTTCGAAAATATTTTTTCACTAAAACCTTCCCGGACACATGTAGAGCAACTTCCTGAAATTTCACTGCGATCGGATGAGTAGTTTGGCAACGCATAAAGGACATACATACATACAGACAGACATACATTCAATTTTATATATAGAGATTAGTAAACCTATCAATAACTACAATGTTAGTATAAATATGAATTATGAGGAGTATGAATTATTGTATTATGTTATTGGAACAATCTAATAATATATTTAATTTAAATTTATTACGAATATTTCACGTCATTCATTTTTCGTATTGTGATTTATTGCTATTACGCCATTACATATGGAAACTGCCTTATTTTATCAACCTTTCGTGTTTATAACCGACTAAACTGCTCGGATATTGACGTACTTTAATAATTATACTTTATACTTTTAACTGAAATGGCGACCTACCCAGGTAGGTATTTTAAGCCAAGTATGAATGAGGAATGAATGTAGGATGATTGTGGCGCGATCTTGTAGTCTTGTTACTGACTAAGGCTGACTTGTTCCTTAGACAGGACTGTTAATTAATAGCCCAACAGCCGATGGCAACTAATGGACCTACAGTTTAACGTGGAATCCGAACCACGACCTCTGAATTACGAATTGGTCTAATTATGAGGATGGTCTTTGCAGATTAACGCAGTATTCAATAGTGCGGACGTTAATCCACACAAGAGAACACTACATCCACCGACCATCGCTCACAACTATCCACAATTCGTGACCTCCAAGTAGCTGGATTACAGGACGTCGCCACCGTAATATTACAGGCTGAGCTGCAGCAGTATTGAACCATAGCACGAATAATATAAATTATTACTGTAAGCACACACTCATATCCTCTAAATTAAATCATAAAATTACGATGTATTAATTTGCTTTAACACATTTATATTAAACATAAGTTGACGAAAGCTTATTAAAATAAAATAAATTTAACTTAGCTGCGTTAAACTGAAGTTTACCAATAAAGATTAGTACTATTGCCTGATAAAGTTATAGTGTATTTAGTTTTAAACATAATACATACATTTTTTATTATTTAAGTAATTAACTTAATATAAATCTTAAACAAAAAATATTATAAGTGCCATTTTTAATGTGGAAAGTCAGGATTGAATAAAAGGCTTCTAGAAAAAAATTCTCATTCTAATACATCTCATAAAAAATTAAAAAATTCTAATTTTTAACTACTTACTTCTGGATTTAGCAATAGTATTATAAGTATAAATTGATGGCATGGTCATCTTATCAGAAGGAGAATGAATATAGTACGAAATGTGTCATTCTGAAAATGGTTAACTTTCCTTGTTTAACCTGAAATAATTGGACGAATACTTAACGTATAACGATTTTTTTCTAGTTGCTAGTCGATAAGTTATGATGAATCACAAGTAAATTCAAAGTTTGCTCCAGGGTTAAAGATGCACCTTGCAACCCTTTGGACTCCAGGTAACCCCATCAATGCACAACATCTTCTTGCTGACCACGGAAAGTGGATATTTTCTCTTCCGAAGGAGGAGAAATAATTTGGGAGGATTTCATAAAAATGTAAGAAAATGCTCATCTCCCACATGGGTTCGGGGCAAACTTGAGTGTTTGGAATAACCGGGAGTCCCTGGAGAGACCATAACGTAGTCACAGAGGATAGCCACATTTAAAAAACATTATAATAAAACCTTAACTTATTTGGCATTTGCAATGATACGAATTTTAGCATCTGGAGATTACTTTGAAGATAAATCAACTTACAGTAGGGTTCGTTTAGAGAACTTCAAATGTTTTATTTTTCTCTTATTAAGTTGCCTCAAGAATGTTGGTATTTACAACTTACAAGAACATTGAGAAATGTTTCTTGTTTATATCTCAAAATTAATTGTTTAAAGAAACGAATACGTAAATTAAACTATGCTAAATATTTACTTAACTTCTAATTAAGAACTACACAAACCCTTGGGAAATTTTACACGACTGAAACTGCGATGTACGAGGAATAAATTGAATGTCATTACATTACATCCATGTCACGGATATATAATATCCAAATATTTTTTCAAAAGGATCTATAGCACATTTGTGTAATGCTTTTACTATTCACTACGCGAATAATAAAAGGTGAATCCAATAGAACTCAGTCAAAAGTTAATACTGTATGTGAATTTATATAAATGGTAATATTAGTCATAAAACTTATATAGACATGTAACATTTATGGGATTAGTATTACTATACATTGATTGTACTGTTATTGGTATTTTAATATCTTTGAACTGTTTAATTTGATGTAATTATTAAATGAATTGAAAAATATAATCATGAAAACATTTCATTCTTCCACAATCTATTTTGGAACTCACAATTCTAAACAGGGAATAGTATTATTGTAGAAACATATGATTATTAAGTTAAAACACATGTAAATATATAAAGATGTAACAGATTCTCCCTCGCTAAGAGGAAATCACGGACTAAATCTTTGTGGCCGTTTCTTTGGCCTCTCTGATCATCGAGGTTGCTGACCATTATCAGGAAGGGCGTGAGTTTGTAGATGTTGATGAAGTGGATTAATTCACTGACTTTTCCGGGGTAGAAAGACTATTTATGAGTTTTCCAGGTTGTTATTGTCTTTGTCTTTTTTTCATATATTTCCAGGTTGTTAGCTTTTGGTCTGATATGTTCTCTGGATATGTTTTTACTTTCGTTGGGGCTTTCCTCTCGTTTCTCTGGAACCTTAGTATTCTTTTACTGATTAATGTGTCTTTTGGAGATGTATCCTCAGTCAAGGTTGACCTTGTAATGGGGAGATTCAAGTTGATTTAGGATCTTACCGAACTTCCACTGTTCTCCTATTCTGACAAGTAAACGTTTTCCCGGACCAAATGAGCGTCATACCTCGGTGTGTCTTGTCTGCTGTCTTGGTGTCAGCATAGTCAGCATACAGGCTGGCCGTAGTACATCAAATCTTGTTCGGATCTTCCGGTTTAAGTAGAGTTTCTTAGATGCTTCACAGGCCAGAGCTATCTCTATTGCCAACTCAAAGGTCAAGTCTTTTCGTAGTAGAAGACTTTTCCTAATATCTGAATTTCGTCTGAATTCTGTACTTGAATTCGTCTGATAAATTGTGCTCTTGAGAATAAATCAGTTACTGGAGCCTCACATTCAGAACCAGTTAAGTTACATATAGAAATTTGTTTCCTGAGGGCAGTGACATATTCCGATATAGATTCATTAATTTGTTGGAAACTTATGTTGCTCAATAATTACATTTTGTTTTGGAAAATGGTTATCTAATAGCTTAGTGAGATCATAATATGAAAGTTCTGAAACATTTTTGGGGAAGACAATGTACAAAGAAATTCATAGGTATTTTGTCCTACAGTGTTGAGAAATATCTGAGCACATTTTGCTTTAAAACAATTTCGAATCTTTCTTTGCATTGTTGGAAATTTTCTTTAGATTGATCAAATTGTTAAAGTTTGATACCTACAAAATATTGTTATTTGGCTGGTTCACCTTGAAAAGCTGAACAAATAAGTTGATCAACATCAACAATAAACGTTTGAATCGTAAATTATCGGGTATTCATTGTTTGAAAAAATTGTCGTTAATCCCTGTTTAATAATCCTGAAAACATTAATTTAATTCTTGCAGAATCTGTTTTAGAACTTACAATTGTTAACAATGAATAATATTATTGTAAAAACATAATATGATTATTACGTTAAAACGTATGTATGTGGATTCTTAATATTATCATGAATTTATTATCATCATGGCCATAGATAAGAACAAATTGCAATAATATAGTTTATTAAATTACTATAATATGATAAGTTTATAAATTTATGTACCATTGTTGTTAGAAAATTTGGATATAAATATATTGGCTAGAAAATTAGGTAGGTTTACAAAATTGTTATATTTAGAGACAGGAATAAGAGTGGGATTGGCGAAAGAAACGTGTCTCAGTGCCTTCCGGAACGACAGTTCCTCACTGCTAGACTGATTGACCTGATTGAATTTACTCGTCTGTCGGAGAGGTCATTGCTCCAAAGAGTAATATAATGACTTGAACGGCAAAATATGGTAAAATAGAGTAACCAGCCTTATATTTGCCAAATTCAACTAAAACATTGCGATCTCAGCGTTGTAATTTGAACGAAGAGATATTTTATACCCGTGTTTTAAACTATATTCTACATTGTAATAACGAGCAGCTGATGACCCAAACATCAGCTGACCGTTTCCCTCCCAGGATGAGAAAGAACTACTTCAGGCCCGCGGAGTATTTATTAACTGGCTGGGTGGTGTTATTTTCGATAATTTCCCTTTAGGAGAGCGTAAAAACACAATCAACTATCACTGTCCCTTTTTCTTTATTTTCCTTCTTTCTTTCCAAAAACCTCTCATGTATTCACTGTGTTCTCTCTTCATTTCTCCTGTCCACTTCTTTCCACTTCTTTTCTTTCTAGGTGTCTCTGTGATCTTCTGTTTTCTGATTTTTTCTCTGTACTCGCTCCTGTTTATATCTTCTTCAGAGATGCTCAGCTTTACAAGATCTTCCATGGTTTCCTTCATCCAAGGAGTTTTCATTTTACTGTTCTTCACTATATTAAATATTTTCTTGGTGAGTCTGCCGTCGTTCATCCTAAAAATGTGCCCATAAAATCTTGCTCGCCTTTTCCTAAAGTTGTCTGTAATAGTGTCCGTCTGCTTGTATAACTCTACTGTAGGTCTCTTTCTCCATATTCCTTCTCTGTGGACTGGCCCATAGATTTTCCTTAATATTTTTCTTTCTTGTTTTTCTAAGTCTTTTATATTTGTTCTTCCTTTAATTAACAATGTTTCTGAGGCATATAGGGCTTCCGGCAACACTACTGTGTTGTAGTGTCTTAGTTTAGCATTAGTGGAGATGTTTTTTTTGGTTGTAGTGGCTCCATGTAAGTCGGTATGCTTTTTGTAGTTTCATAATCCTTTCTTCGTTTGATGTTGTATTCAGTCCGGGTTTTCTGTATAATTTCTCCTAGGTATTTGAAATTCTCTACTTGTTTTATGCTTCCGTACTTAGTTTCCAGTGGGAGTCTGTCAACGGATTTAGTATCCATATATTGTGTTTTTTCATATGATATGTGTAATCCTGTTTTAGCTGAAATTTCATGTAGTGATTCTAAAGCTTCCTTTGCTTCTTTTCTGTTATTTGTTATAATCGCTATATCATCAGCGAATGCTAGACATTTATCTTTTGGAAATACTTTTGGATTAACTTTTGGATTTTGGAAATACTTTTTTCTATTTTTATTTCGCACAGCTATCCTTAAGTTCCTTAAACCCTTAAGTTTTTACAAATTGTTTAGTAACCTGATAATTTTGCATTTATTTAATTCATAAAATAAATATTAATGCATAACCTCTATATTGTTCCCCACAGTCTTCAATCAAGAACTGTCAAACGGTTATAAACGGCTGTTTTGGTTTGTATTGTTTACATTTTATTCTCCATAAGCGTAATGTGAAATTTTTAGATTTTAAACTTAATATTACAGTAAAACACGAATTTTATTGGACATTAGACCTATCTAGAACTTATTTTCTACTCGGAAAATAGTTATTTCCAAAATTTAAAGAAATTCCTCGGCGCCGTTTTCGAGATCCGTGTGCAAATATATATATATATACAAACCTTGCTCGTATTATAGTATTGGATATTAAATGCTCATATTTTTCTTGTTCATTATTATTTTTAATTTTTAACAATATAAAATAAACATACCTTTATGCCATAATTTGGGTTTATCACTACATAGGCTATGAAATAACCTGCGTTTTATAAACAATTATTCTCATATCTATGAAAGTGCTTAAATCATATTGTAACAATGGCTTTCTTTGAAAATGTGAAAACTATCTGGAAGTTGAGCAAGAAAATACGTATATTAGATTATTAAAGTAAACCAAGCTTACTACTGTGAGCCTATTGGTAAGCTATTATGTGACTGCTCCTCAGTCCTGCCCCAGGATTGTAGAGTGTGTATTCCACAGTCCTGGTTCTGCCCAGCCTCCTCGATCTCGCCCCACCTGAGAGTGTTCTGGCTACTGGCTGATTCTTGAGCAGTCCTACTTGCATTGCCGTATTGTCATCCTCTCTCCCTCGTGATATTATGTTTTTAAGTCTTTAAACACGATCAGAATATTATTTATTTTAATGAGTTTATAAAACTTATTTTAGTTTTGGGATTTATAAAAATTACATATCTAACACCCAATTATCTAAATAAACGAACAAACAAAATTTTTCATATAAAAATAATTAATTTTTATTTTAATATTTCGGTAGTATTGGATAACTTAATAATGTGGCAAAAGGTTGAGGATCACTCGCGTGAATCGATGGCAAGTTTTTGACAGGTTATAAATATTAATACACCTTATCGTAAAATAAGACCTTATCAGCGCCTGGGACATATTACTCAGGGGTGACGGGGTATTTGGAAGTTTTGGTAGCGGCCACGTCAGCGCTAGTGAGGATTCGACCCATCGCAGTGCTGCAAACTCAACCACAATTTTACGCACAAATTGATATCTCGTCCTGAATGTTTTAAGTTGTCTTATACTACTTAGTTGATAAGTTAACCAAAG
Source organism: Nephotettix cincticeps (assembly GCA_023375725.1). Lineage (NCBI taxonomy): Eukaryota > Metazoa > Arthropoda > Insecta > Hemiptera > Cicadellidae > Nephotettix > Nephotettix cincticeps. The sequence continues at coordinate 42,089,284 of CM041786.1, read as the reverse complement.
TGATTCATATTAAAGTTCAATTTAAAAAAAAATCAAAAGTATTTAAGTTTGCTTAAAGACAAACTAGTATCAAATTCAGAATCACGTCGGAGGGAACGGTTTTTCAAGGCCCAAATACTGTATTTTAATCGGTATATGTCATATCATATATCATATTCAAATAATCTAAACCCATCATGCATTTAAGAATACTTAGCTTTTAAAGTATGTAAAACAGAAGTGGACAAGCAAAGTATGGAGTAACGTGGTTGTTACTCCTTAAAAATTCATATCTAAAAGGACTAATGTTTTTCAAGACAATGATGTACAATTTATTGCAAGTTTAAAAATGTTTTTATCCAAACAAACATTTTAAAATATTTAATTTCAAGTTTGTAAATATATTTTTTAAATCAATTTGTTGATGTTTTAAATGTTTTTTATTTCGCATGATAGTTATTAATAATAAGGTCACCTGTACGTAATACTGTAAGTAACATGTGATACGACATTTCAACTCTATCGGGTTGGTAACACTGTTCTGGCGACGGAGTGTTGCTCGTTTCGCGCCAGTTGTTCGCGGCCTCTCTTGACCATCTGTTGACGTCACCATGTATTAAGTTTTCGGCATCTATCATTTTATTGTTTTTTAATTCAATGTTAGCGTAAGTAAATGTCCATAAATACAAAATATTGTAACATAATTAGCCTACTGTTCATCATATTTTATGGGCTCACCTAATATTTCTGCTTGGTTTTTTGTAATTCCATATTTATGGAATATCAAAATTCTGTACAGAAAGGAATCAAACAAAATAATAATAATAATAATTGAATATAGCTTATTAAGTAATTAACATTTTATAAGTAAAACCAAATAAAAATGAAAAATATTCTAGCAGTATTTTTATGGTAACATTTGTAGTAAAATTTATCTACTGTATAGAGATTTTACGTACATATTTTTTACTATACATAAGATTCATATAACATTGTAAATATATTCGTATATTTAATTTTATCACATTCTAATGCAAGTTAAGTAAAATAACTGAATGATTGAAACAAGCTTCAATGTTTTAATTTATTGAAATTAATTTCATTACATTAGTAATACGTTGTTAGTTAGAAATTAATTTCCAATATTATAAATCGTAAATATGTAACCAAAGTAACAGAAGCGCTCTTAATCCTTATAAATGTTCAAAAATCGCGTTCCTAATTATGTAATCCATGGAACTTGGTATGCAGCGTAAGGTCACACTACCCAACACAATCACTCAACAAAGCTTGATATCAACCCCTTGCAATTCTAACAATTAATTTAATTTTGTTTCTCCTATTGTTATTTTTAGAAATTGGATGATTATTTAGTAAAGGAAAATAGGTAAAATATGGAAATCAGTGATACTTTGCATTTTACGCATTTGCATTTTAAGTTGAAAGTTCCATATTTGCTGTCTTTTATAATAAATAGGCCTAATAACAATAACAAACATAATAACATTTCATAATAACTATATATATATTTACAATTACTTCCATTTATAAATTTGTTAGTTGATAGATATTATTAAATGGATAAACGCGGTTTAAACTTTAACTCACGTTAACCTAGTTAAAAATATACGTTTTATAACGACATATTTTTTCCATTGCAACGGAATATTTGTTTTGCTTTTAACCTCCCTTTGAGTGCAATTATATCGTTGTCTGATGGCTTTGTTAAACGAACTTGTTCAAGATGTTACATAAAGAAACACCACCACCAAATTTTGTGGAAATCGGATAATAAATGCAGCTGTTATCGTGCCGACCCATACATTTTACTATGCTATGTTTTTATGATATTTTAATTACCAAGTCACGTGGTAGTTTCTGAAGGTTCACTAGAGCCGGGGCCGCCCCAAGAGTAATTGGTGTCGGGGCGTGGTTTTGATCAGCACCCCCTAAATTAATTAGTGGGCTTATAGGAACACGAAACAAACTTTTTATTGTTTATCAAGCAAGTAAAAAAAATATTAAAATTATTATATTTACAAGGAAAGCTACACATTGTTATAAGGTAGGACTTAAACAATCAAAACACATAATTACTAATAAAATAAAATAAATAATAATTAAATAATAATAATAATAAATAATAATCGCTAATAAAATCAAAATTGCGATATAAGAGCCCATACAAGTCTGTAGAATTCAACCAAATACTTTAAATACTCAAGGCAATTGAGTTTTCATCGTCTTGGCTGTGACAAAAAGTCAAAATGTTTTTGAAGGTGAACCTTTTGGTTTCATCATTTTTTTATAAATAAAATAACCAGATTAAGCCTTCCTTGAGTCATCGTAGATAGCAGATAAGACTTTGTGTACTTGCCACGGAGGGTTCTGCAATTGTTAAGGGAATTCATAAAGTAATCCACAAATTAGTAAAGAAGTCTTTCTGTTCATTAGATTTAATTATTTGAACTAATCAAACTCTTATATATATACTCTTATATAAAAATGAAATCTGACTCACTGACAGTTTCTAAAAAAGTACAGGACTTTGGAGCTCTAAATTTCTTACAAAGCTTATATTTAATATGTAGCTAGATGCGTACAAAGAAAGTCTTTTTCTAATTTCCACAATGTCTCTGCCGTACAGAGGGTCAAAGTCCCCATGTTAACCTATTTTTATTGGAAGGGGCGGATTACTCCTAAGACACTTCAGCCGTAGCGGCTTTTTGCACACCACTGTATGGGTTGCGGCATTATCACAGAGCGAAAAGCCATGGGTGATTGGCGGGATTTGAACCCGGGACCTTGGGCACCAAAGCAACCAAAGGGTCAGGTAGTTTAATTATGAAATTTTTATTGATGCAGTTTTTACAATTTTTGAACAGTTTTAGAGCCTTATGAAATGGGTATTTTCCCTCGACCGACTCAGTGTCCTGTTTTCTTTCATAGAATTTTGTTCTTCGCCTACTGCTTGATACTCTTGCCCTATTACGTGCTGCGATGACTTATAACTTTCTGACTCATCGACAAAAGATTCAGCATCTTTTAGTGGAGCACTTGTTACTGTCTATAATACGCAACAGGTGGTTGGTTGCTCATATGGCGTCTCTACTTTACGCCACAGGTGGCTGGCTGGCTACTCGATGGTGTCTAATACGAGTACTTCTAGAAGTACTAGGAACTTGAAATTTGGCACGGACCTTCCATCAGATCCACAACCGACAGGAAAACTGCCAAATATAACAATTTCACATTACAACTCGGGGAAAATATGTTAAACTTTTCCCATATAAAATGCATTGGGTTGATTTCGTGAAATGCAAGGTTTCCCTTTTTCAAAACATACTTCCTGATAAGCTAGAGATCTTAAATTTTTCATGAAAATTCCTAAAATAATCGTCTCGTTGGATATCGTAATTTTTAAATTTTTACTACTACCAAAAAAAATCTTAATTTTTCCCCAAGGGAAAAAGGTCCTATTGGAAAACGGAGGACACTTTGCGCTGTCAACTTTTTAAGATCTTTAAATTTTGTCTCTTGACGTTTTTTCATATTTTGCCCCCTTAATCCATAAATAGCGTTTCTTTTCTGAAAATTGACTTTTTCATTCACAATTTGCTACTTTGCTACATTATTTTAGTAAGTATTGGTAGTATAAGCTATTATATTCTACTATTTATTACAGTAGTTATTTTATTAGTTATTATAAGAGTACTATTTTTAAATTATTAAAATACTAATTCGACAACTAAAGATTAATACCTTTTGTTATTCTCACGTTACTTTAACACTATAATGACACTACGATGCTGTAATATTTCAATATATGCAAATACTATATACAAAATAACTTCTGTACAAGCGATTCTGTCAACAAAAAGAACGGGGGCCTAAGAGTATCAATGTTTTAGCGTTTTTCGTTATCACGACTCCAGGACGTTAACTAAATAAGCGGTGTGCCGATAACTATACTTCAAATTATTTGTTATTATGAGTTTCCGTTGTGGATATTTCTGCCAACAACTACAATGGGGGCCGTTGTGGTAGATGATAACGACAAGCGATTCTGCCGATGACTATAAGGGGGCCTGGGGCGAGTACTATACACCACAAGGCTCAGCTGAGAAAGATTTGTCAGCTTCATCTAATCAGGATTCGCTCTCCGATGCGCCTTATTTGTATTGACTGACAGAATCATTATTTATGCTCTGTCTATCTGTATATTCGTAAATAATTTTAATTGACTAAATGCGGCAACTTATATCTTACGTATAATGTTTACGGTTTTAAATAAGAGTTATTTTTGAACTCTTCATTTAAAATAAAATTACATTATTAAATTGTATATAATATATTTTTATATATTTTACTAGTTTATAATACAGCATAAAATATGGATCGAATTACAGTTAGTTAATATTAAGTAGAATAAAATATATGAGGATCATTGGTCGTAAAGTGAATTGTTGCTATTCAATGTCTTCTGTATCAAAGGTCAATTTAAAACTAAGTAAATAAATGCTGTATAAAATGACCAGTTTTACTTGCTACATTGATACTACACAGTTTTGGGGGTTAAAACCTAAATCATTCGTCAAATCTGACCATGGTTGGAACGGCACAGTATTTATCGGGTCATGGATAATACCGAGCTTATCTTTATTTTGCTGTCACGATTGGGTTGCCATAGGGGCGTAGCTAGGATTTAATAATACAAACTCAATAATGACATTTAAATTCTCTTTTAATAAATACGAATTTTTATATATACAAAATATTAATTCAATATAATACAGTTAAATTGTATTAGTTAAATGACAATTAAATAAATTTAAATAATTAAATATAGAAAATATTAGTTCAATATAATACAGTTCAATTGAATTAGTTAAATGGCTCACAAGCTCCTAACAATAAACAATATCAATATGTGAAAGTTAATTAATTTATATTTATGTTAACACGAATACCCACATAAATTTATTAATTATTAATTTAGAATAATTATCAAACAATCACGTACCGCAACCAATAAATAGTTTAAATAGTTTTCAAAAATAAACTTTAAAACTCTGAATTTAAAAGACTATACAAATTAAAGAAATCGCCTTACCACGGAATTTGGCGTCCGAGATGTCCCCCTGTGAGTCGCCTGGGGCTCCGTCTCTGACTCTGTCTAACCAGGCCTCAGTGCTCACGCAGGTAAAAATCGCTGAGACCATCCAAGTTCAATGGTCAGAACGAGTAACTAGGTTCCGTGTCATCATAAAATGACTCTATATGCCAATTCCCCAACACTGGTATGTGGATTGTGAAATCCAAGTACCAGGTTTTATATCTGTAGTTGAAACCCAAATTTTTGAAAATAATTTTGAAAAAGGTGACTATCGTCACAGCCAGCCCTGATTAATATGTGTATATTGTTCATGCATCTTTCAGTGCGACATGTACGTCTTCTCTCTCTTTCGGATATCGTCTTGGTCATCTTACCAGATAAGTTTGCCCCACGGTCCAGGGAAAGGACAACAAGAACTTTGCCGAGCACTTGTTTGCTTTATTCGGTTGCAAGCTAAAGAATCTGCAGTTCCTCCACCGCCAAAATTCTTCTTAGTCCCGAAAAAAGTTATTAGAAAGCATGCCTCACTTCAAATAAGAATTTTAAAATTAAGACAAATCCGATTAGTTGAAAATAAAACCATTTCCATCATATTAAACATTTTTAGAACTTGTCAATAATACTTTTACTTGGAGCAGATTTTTAGCTATAGTTTGCCATGTTTCTACCGAGTGAATAAACAAAATTTAAATTCTAATCGGAAATATCACCAGCTAGCATAGATAACTTTAAAATAACATTAAATACAATGTATTCCGGTACAAAATAACGTCAAAGTTGATTGAACGATTGTTTGAATTTTTAACATTGTGTTTAGGGGAAGGGAGTAAAAATACGCATCGGTAGAGCCTATGAAGATTGTTCAGGTGGCGGTCTACCCCGCTCCGATCTCAGGGAATGAGCATCGGTAGAGCCTATGAAGATTATTCAGGTGGCGGTCTACCCCACTCCGACCTCAGGGAAATGAGCATCGGTAGAGCCTATGAAGATTGTTCAGGTGGCGGTCTACCCCGCTCCGACCTCAGGGAATGAGCATCGGTAGAGCCTATGAAGATTGTTCAGGTGGCGGTCTACCCAGTCCGACCTCAGGGAAATGAGCATCGGTAGAGCCTATGAAGATTATTCAGGTGGCGGTCTACCCCGCTCCGACCTCGGGGAATGAGCATCGGTAGAGCCTATGAAGATTGTTCAGGTGGCGGTCTACCCCGCTCCGACCTCAGGGAATGAGCATCGGTAGAGCCTATGAAGATTGTTCAGGTGGCGGTCTACCCCGCTCCGACCTCAGGGAATGAGCATCGGTAGAGCCTATGAAGATTATTCAGGTGGCGGTCTACCCCGCTCCGACCTCGGGGAATGAGCATCGGTAGAGCCTATGAAGATTATTCAGGTGGCGGTCTACCCCGCTCCGACCTCGGGGAATATGAGCATCGCAGAGGTTTCGAAGAATTCTGTTATAGAACGCATTAACTATGCAAGCAATGCTCAGTTAATGGAATTTGAGAGATGAAGGTTGATGAATCGTATTGGCATGTCTCAATAGAATCAAAAAGATTTGAGTTAGTTACTAGTTAAAACAAATGACCATTTTGGGTCAATTTTAATTTTCATAGTTTCCATTAATTTATGGTATGTATCTACTGGTATTTCTATTGTTTACTACGCATTACTAAAACAGTTCATGTCTGATACAGTATTCTTTAATAACCATATTTTATATTAGTGAGGTTGGGGTAGGTCCCTTAATTTAAAGCAAATAATGTGGATATCAATGGACCCTGAGCTCAGTGATCGCAATATGTATAAAAGTCCTAGTGGCGTAACCAAAAGGACTAGTGCGAACAAATGAGCAAAACAAATCCTCAATGATGAGGGCTGTACACCTGAGCTCAAGCACTGACGAGAGATTAGGGAGGGCATAGGATCTGCGTGCGTAAATGCGTTTATCTACGGCCATTGCTAAAAGTACCGATAAAGTAATGTAAGATCATTAAGACGCTCAGTATTAAACGGAAATTGAAACCCTTTGCATTATGAGTTCATAACGATACAGGTTCTAGACCAATCAGAGCTCTGCATTTAACTAAAGTAAGTCATCATGGATATAATTAAATGCAGCTGTTTATCCATAAAGATAGTTCGTTTTAGTGGCTAACCTTAAATGTGAGTTTTGAACCATTCACAGAAAAAGAACAACGTAATTTGAAACATCTGCTGATTACTCCCAGAATGAAATTCCAAAAATTATTACTTTCTCCCCTTATACATAGTATATGGAGAATGTATTGTTTTCGTCAAAATTTTCGAATTTGAGTTGAGGTGAATATATCCGTTTTGGGATCCCCTTAATCCAAAAAAGTGAGTTTCAACGTGATGTCTGTCTGTCAGTATATATTCACCGTATCTCCAGGCGTTTTTCATTTTTTTGATTTTTGGATTTTTAAGGGTAGCCTAAAAACTATTAAAAAACGGCTCTATTTTAATTGAAATTTGATAGTTTATAGTGCACAGAGTACTAAATAATTTGACACCCCCCGCATGTCTGTAAAAATGGCCGTTTAAAAGTTATGGGCTTTTTAAATATCAAAAATCAATTGTCAGCGAAAACAATACAAATAATGCTTAACTTGACAGGAACAATTGGAACCAGCTTAAAAAACTAAACAAATTAGTATTTTGAATAATTCGTCTAAAACTAACGGTTCTAGAGTAACGTTAAATTTACTGTCCATGATAAACGCAGTACGTTGTCTGAGAGTGCTCAATATTATTCTTATGGAGAATAATCAAAAATCAATTTCTTCCTTATTTTCCAACCGTTTTATATGAAACTCGGTATGAAGCGTAAGGTCAAATCACCCAACAAAACCAACTCAAAAAAGCTTGGTATTACCGGGGAGAGGGGTTTCTCTCATACAATTCGGTCAATCAATTTTACTTTGTCCCTCTTGTTTTTATTTTCAGAAATGGGATAATATTTTTGAAACAATAAATTATTAAATAATATTCAGATAAACTTTGAAGAACATGATAGTTTTATTACAAATTGTATTTTTTAAATTTACTTACGGGAGAAAGTATGTGTCAGTTTACTGATACCATTTATTTTTTGATAGCCTGAATATTGCAATGGTAAATAAATTAAATATAAAACTCTCGTTTTTAAAAATCTGAAGTTGGTCGTAGATAAAATAGTGTATGCAACGATTGTATTATTGTATTATGTCTTAAAGTAACGAGTGAGATGTAACTTGCATCTCACGAGTATAGAGTTCATAATACAATCGTTGCATAAACTACTATTAACGCTCTCCCTACATTAATAATAATGATCATTTAAAATAATCCTCACAAATTTAACATAATAATAATTTATAAATGTTTGTTAAAATTGAGGTCTGTAAGATTATAATGAAAGTGGAAAATAACCAAAATCATAGTCTGGTTTATAAGTAAGGGAACAACGACCGGCAGGTCACAAAACTTTGCTACTAAAAATTTTGAAATGAAATAGGAAATACGAAATTTTAAATCAAGGTACTGAATTGTTTACGCTTGAATTAAAGGATATTTTGTCCATTTATTCCTTTGAGAAATTTCTTTCACATATGTCAAACGTAGTTACTCATGTTGAACGTTAGTGAGGGAGATTTCTGTGGTTATGTATGAGGTATGTGAAGAAGTAATGTTTCATCCGAAATTCTGTTCGGATGAAACATTCGTTTTATGGTATGGTATTTTAAATAAACGTAGGTAAAGTTCTTTGTAAACAAATTTAGAAGATATCTGAGCTAATTTCCTAATCCTTGGTTTGCGATTATTTTTGTGACAACTGCTGAAATATCTTGGAAATAATGTTTTCCGTAGTCTAATCTGTAGCTTTTTATTGAAAACCCCGTTAACATAAAGTAAAAAATAAGCCATATGATCATTTGAAAAATAGTAAACTTTTCACCAAGTATTAATAAAAGTGTGGTGTAAGCATTTAGTTTTTAAGTAATAATTCAATATTTTTAAAGAGAATAATTTTACTGTATCACGAAACACTAGTAAAACTATTCATCTTCATGTTATTAAATATATATTGAAACAGAGAAAATAAATCCTTTTGGGTCCAATTTCCTGCACGAAATCACAAGAACTCAATTTAAGAAAATTTAATGGAATTGATACATTCAAGAAGAAAGGACGTGAAATCAGATTAGGTCAATAAACGGAGACACTTCTTTAGAGTCCTTCGCAAAATGTTTTATTTACTTCACTTGACAAGGTGTCTCATTCAGCTTTGGGGAATGAAGCCCTTTTAATGCTGAGAGCTGCAATTTAATTTCAGCTCTTTACAAACACTTTAGTGAGTGTACGAGAGAATGAGCTACCTAATACTAATTGAATATTTTTTTTACACTAGAAGTAAAATATTGTTTGATCGATGTTATATTACCCTCATATATGTTAAACTGAATAATTATTTTTTTCAGCGAAGAGAAGGAAATGCGTTTTGTACGTAGTTTAGGACTCTCACACTCTAAAATCCCCTCAGGTAAGAGGGACTAGCATGACCGTTTAGTACATTATGAAGGCTAGGCCGCTTGTCGTTGCCTCAAAAGACTTCTCCGGAAAGTTATCCGACTCTAAAGCAAATCAAGATTGGACTTATTGGCCTTCAGTACAGTCTCGATGAAACGTCTCTATTACAGTCCGATCACAGGTCACGATCCGACGAAGCGGTATCTCTAATACTGTGTTAGTGACCAAAGATCCGACACCGAGCACTAATGTCCCTCACACTGAGCTTGTCATCCGGCGCAGGCAAAGATGGTGTGCTCTACGGCACCAGTGACATCGGCATAATGTATGCAATTGGGGTTGCCTGGCTTGTCATCCGGCGCAGGCAAAGATGGTGTGCTCTACGGCACCAGTGACATTGGCACAATGTATGCAATTGGGGTTGCCTGGCTTGTCACCCGGCGCAGTCAAAGATGGTGTGCTCTACGGCACCAGTGACATTGGCACAATGTATGCAATTGGGGTTGCCTGGCTTGTCACCCGGCGCAGTCAAAGATGGTGTGCTCTACGGCACCAGTGACATTGGCACAATGTATGCAATTGGGGTTGCCTGGCTTGTCACCCGGCGCAGTCAAAGATGGTGTGCTCTACGGCACCAGTGACATTGGCACAATGTATGCAATTGGGGTTGCCTGGCTTGTCACCCGGCGCAGTCAAAGATGGTGTGCTCTACGGCACCAGTGACATTGGCACAATGTATGCAATTGGGGTTGCCTGGCTTGTCACCCGGCGCAGTCAAAGATGGTGTGCTCTACGGCACCAGTGACATCGGCACAATGTATGCAATTGGGGTTGCCTGGCTTCCCTAATATAAACTGATTGAATATTGAATTAATATATTATAATATTATATACGTTCTTTAAATGAGGTATAATCAATTCTTAAGGATGAAACATAATTCTATGTATTTTTTTCAGTTAGTATTGATACTTGATACTAATTGAAAAAAGGTATAAACACTTACTCCATCATCATTTACATACCGCGCCTATGTTCACTAACCCTAATCGTGCTTTATATTTGTTGAGGCAATGACATGGAAAAAATTAAATTAATAGACTTAACATACAAGCTTATGAACTAAAAAATAGCTTCTTTTGCAGAGGAAATATTTCTAAATATGGAATCTTAATACTATGACAAAAGGGTTTAAATTAGAGGCGGGTGGAAGTACAAAATTTTATCACCAATATGATTGTTGTTTGAAATGTAGTGTTTGTAGCCACCAATTACAACCAATGAATTAAAAATGTTAGTAATAGGAATATACATAACACCTAATTCTGATTGTGAATTTTTTAGATACATTAAGTGTACTAGTTTATTATAAAAAAAATAAAAATATAGTTCTAGGGAGAGATATAAATATAGATATTCTAAAAAATGACTGTAAACATAAATTATTAAAAAGAATTCTAAAAATCATAACATGAGGTGGACTTCCCAACTTGAATCACCAAAAACTCTATAAAACATCAATTGACAATTACATGATTCAAAAAAACTTTCATGATTGGACTCTTGAGTGTCGAAGGAATAGTTACTAGTCGTTCTAATCATGTTGATCAGCTGCTTTTAATTCAAAATAAAGTATTAAAACCAAAAAAATACCAATAAAACGCAACATACGTAAATTTTTCTTTGAAAACATGAATGTATTTAAATGGTTTTTAGACAAAGAAGTATGGAAAGATGTGTATTTGGTTAAAAGTATTTATGTGGGATACTTAATGAATATAGATTGTTTTGTCAAATAAAGAAAGATATTTTGCAAACATTCCTATTCTTTTATCATACAATTTATGTCTGTATGGTTCAACAAATAAAGCAAATGTGGACAAAATACTTAAAATCCAAAAAAGGCAATAAGAATAATGATAAAATTAGGATACCATGAATCAGCAAAGAACAAATTCTAAGAGTTAAAAATTAAAAACTAAAACAGTCTATGGACAATACTTTTCTAATACAAAATTATACTATAGCACATAATCATCTTAACGGCGCAAAAAATATTTGTCATTCATATAATACTAGACAAAAAATTTATCATTGCTGATAAACACAAATAAACTTTCTACGAAAAAAAGCCAACTTACATTGGATTAAAATTTATGAAGCATCTACCCCAAAGCATTAAATTGAAGAGAATTTCGGTAAATTTAAAACTAAATTAATACGTTTTTGGTAGCTAAAGCTTTATACTCACTTAAAGAGTACTTTTCTACCTACTTTTACCTCCTGGACTTGTGTATGATAGTTGTGTAGTAGCTTTGTATTTGTACTAGTTGCTCTTTTATGTAACTTATATTTTTATGATAATATATTTATGACACCATTCCGTGTACAAATTTATGTACTTGATGAATAAAGATGGTTTTGATTTGATTTTAATCTAGATTTATCTGAACTAACATTATATAAATCTGACACGGTATCTCAGGGGTAAGCTCTGTATGTCAATGGTCGCTGGATCGAAACCAGCGGCTACTGACTCCTGCCAGATCATGAGCGGTCACATTTGGCTAGCCTATATGTACCTCGCTATCTTTAATTCGCCGGCCTTATGCCTGTAATGATGGGTAGTTGAGGTTTTAAAATAAGTAAATTAAATAAAAAGTAAGGATAATAAGTACGAGAAGTTAATATCCTAAGCCATTAACACACTAAGCACTAAGCCGTCAAACCATTAAGCCGTTAATATCCTAAGCCAAGTAATACACCAAGGCCCGATTTAATCAACCTATTGAACATCCATCAAAGCCCGTTAAGCTAACGCCAGCGTCAACACTGACGGAGCCTTGAACCGTCGTTAAAATAGCTGCCCACGCGGCTAGTTGTTTCTATGATTATTTTCATTGTGAAATAATTGCTCAGTTAATAATTAATTCGATAATAATTTGGCATTTGAAAACGATTTTGTTGCACGTCGACAGAGAAGGCTGCGTCAAATTTGTGAACCACGAATCTTAATATCTAAAAAGGTTACTTCTCGCTTCCTCCTTTTTACAAAAAGCGTCTTCAAAAACAATAGTCATAGGTAATAGTGTATTGAACAAAACAAAATAACCATTTTTAACGTTGCATGATTGAAATAGTTAATCGTTTTATTAATTATATGCAACGTGACATGTTTCGATGTGTATCATTAGCCTACTACGTCAGTGGTTCGCAAACTTTATAAACCCGCGATCCACTACCAAGCTAAACATTTTTTGCGACCCACTAACATAATAATTTGAGCTCCAAACACTAGTTAATCCCCTTCAATGCTTAATAAAACTAGATAAATACTGACTTGATAAATTTGTCACGTCAATTGTTTCCTGTCATTTCAATAATACATACTAAAAATGGACTAATTAAAAACTAAAAACTTGTATGGAATAAAAATTAACATTTTTTAACATGTAATTAACATAGGCTACTTAAATTTACTTTCATGGCATTATTAATTTCTCGAACTGTTTTAAGTTTGGACTAATTACAAAACGCAAATGGAACTTAATTTACTCCCTAGTACCAACAAATAAACGTACTTTTCTCATTGAATTGAAGGTGAAAATCTTTCATTATCATTCTGTTCAGCTCGTGAAACTGGAGCAGCGGAAACCAGATAGCTCGCTATAGCCGCGGTCCACACACAGCGACCGCGCACCTCTCAGTGGCTCACACATGCTTGTATGGCGACTTCGTCCGTATAGCTTGTAATATCGAATAATAGTCTTATATATTTCCAGACTCTACCTCCAATATTCACGTTACGGCATGAGGATTTGGTGATTCAATTGTTCATACATTTTTACCACACATTAACTAAATTCGAAAAATTCTGGTAAACTTAACTAGCTTATGAGAATGCGAGAATTGGAAATTTTAAACATCGCGAGATAAAAAAAATCGCGAAATATAGTGAGATTCAGGCCACGCGACGCGAAGCTGCACCCCTCACTAGCTGCTGGACGGATAATCACCCATTTTAGGCAACGAGATGTGAAGCTTGCTATCTCGCTACCTGCTGGCCGGATACATCACTCATGGTAGTTACCTAATATTAGTAACCTATATTATAGATATACTAATATTTTTAATAACTTCTTGATTAGCATTATACGTGTTGGTTTTACTATAGGATGAAGTAAAAACTCACGTCTTCCAACACTACTTACTATATTTACACTAAAAATCAAAACCGGATTAGAAGCCAGAAAAAACTACAAAACGAAGGCGAGACAGCCAATAAATTTACAGTTTTCAATTATACAGGGGAAATACTCAAATAATTGCAAATAAATTTAAGAAGTGTGGAGTTTGAACAGCATTTGGACGCATAACACAATGGATATAATACTACAGACAAAAATTGAAAACACCGATAAATTCAACCAATCAAGAATATACAAAATTGGATGCAGAGACTGCGATAACATATCGTAGGGCAGACCGTCAATTTTATAAAAAGATATAAAAATCTTCAGCATGGAAGAATAAAAAACCGGAGAGATCAAACATCGCAAAACACTTACTAGAAAAGGGACATAATCTAACAACAATAAATAGATGAAGACCTCAAGATCATCAAAACTTGTAAAAAAGGAAATGAATTGAATGCATGGGAAGAGTTATTTATTTATAAAGAAAAATGTGAAAAAAAAGAAAATTAATAAATGAACAAATACATTTTGATTCTGCAAGAACGTATAAAAATCTATTTCCGGAACTCAGCCAGCCAATAAATGCTACCTATGACGCCATGACAGGAGCTTCCGGTAGCCAGTAGTATTTAAGCAGGGACGCCATCTTGTTTCTTTCAGTATCCATTTGGGCCTGATGATGTTTGGTGTAACTGGACAAAATCGATCGCCAATTTAACAACTTTTGTATATATTTACCGTTGTATATAATTACAATATAAATGCAAATATATTAAGTAGTGTTAGGAAAAAATTATTAACCTAAAATTATATGTACGTTTACCCAATAGTTGATATATTATGTCAGAAGTTAGAGTCAACATGTACATTAGTTCATAATGTATTAGTAATCAATGCGTCATATTGACATAGGCCCAGCGTTGAATGCAATCTGTTAATACTTGGTCAATTAATGAGTGTTTTACATAGCACACTTCCCACTAATACAGTTAATGTTGTTTTGTTTAATTTAACTCGCTAAAATCAAAGACAATCCATTAATATATTGTCTTTATAATAGATTGTCTTTGCTAAAATACACGAAATTCCAAAGTATAATAAGTCTGTACTGAGAGAGAGATTATGATGTACCTACTGTATCTTCAGCGGTACAGTAATACGAAATAAATAAATTCAGGTAACACTGATAACTGCAATACAATATAAGGACTGATATAATAGCAAATAATGTTCATATGCATAAACCCCCCTTACATACATAAGGTTTGTGTTTGTGTGATTATTGTTGTTTATGTGTATGATATGTTTGTGTGTGTGTGTGTATTTTGTTTTACTGATTGCAAACATAAACTATGAAACTAATAAATAAATAATTAAATCATCAACTAATTACACTTGCTTCGAACCACCTGTCTATGGGACGTAATGTATTATTATTAAAACGAAAATTTATTTATCATTAAGAAACTTGATGAAAATATTATTATAAAGTGTTTAGAAAGACAAATACTATGCAATACATGATAATCAGTTTCTCAAAATATTGATCAGTAAATAAAGTCTACGCAGAGATTAAGAGCTGGTTTTTATCTAATACGCATCTAGCTCTAGTTTAGACTATATAGTATCAATATAAACGTAACGGTAATAATTTTGCTGGACTGGAAAACAATTTGAAACCGGAGAAGTAAATTAACTTCGACGTTAGACCAGGAATGGCTTGCTTTTATTAACCTTCAGCTCCTTTCCTCTTGCTATTTCGATCCATCGTGTGTATTTATTTATTTTATTTTTACTTGCTTTAATACAGTTTATAACCAATTACATTAAAGCAGTACAATATAAATCAACAGTCCATTTGGAGGTATTGAGTCTTTTTGAGGCGATGTTCACTTCACAACAATAATTTAGTTAATGCAATATAGATTAGAAGTTAATTAATCCTGACATTTTTAACATCATCCAGGAGAAATAGCCTATGCCCAATAACAAATAATATAACAACAATAAATAACAAAATCATGAATAATTAAGGAACAACAATCAATTATACATAATAAATAAATAGCAAATAACAACAATAATAAAACAAGTCTTAAACAACAAATATAAATAACAAGATATAAATACTCAACATAAATAAATAAATAAATGATGAACCTAAAGTATCTTACTGATAAAGGTAGTATCGTAGATATTAATACACATTGTACTAAACGTTTGGTGAACATATTTTAGACATTGGCACAAGTATCGTGAAAATATTTATAATTGATATTAATAATAATGTGATCAGTTCAGGGGATCTGCCACTATTTTAATTTTTTAACTTTTTATTTTTGATGCAATGTTTTTTTCAATTGTTACTAGGCTAAGTAAAAGATTTAGTAAGAGAAAAGTGATATGTTTTTATCAATAATCATGGGCTTTTTCAAAAGTTATAAAATTATATTTAGTTGAATAACTTTTTATTAATCTACATATTGCACAAGCTAAGTTATATTTTTAGAGCTAAAATTAGAAGGAACATTTTGGTGAATGTAAAGTGTGTCAACTCAATAACTTCAGATATTGGAGAGAATATTTTCAATACTACTTGCGCAAATGAAAAAAAAGGTTTTTATTTTAAAACACTGGACTTTAATTATTATATATGTTTACACTGAGATACCTATGCACCAAACTATTCACAGGCTAGTATAGAATATCTGGTATTGTATTAGGTGCAGTACTTACAGATTTATTCAAAATTTCAAATATGGTAAAAACACAAAACGGCTTGAACAGTTTTAGTAGTCTTTTTTCACATTTAACAGTTTCCTGGACCATATGAAACTCCTTCTAGTTATTTTTCTCTGCTCTTTCTCTCTCAGCTTTGCAATTTTTAAAAGTGTTCTGTACCACTTGCATAAAAATATGTTTTGAAAAAATAGAAAAATCGCGAATTGCAAAATTTTACCTTTAAGTTTATTTTGATATTTAAATATAGTCAGATTGACACAAAGTTGCATATTCTTATACGGAATAAAGTGCTTTATAAAATACCCCCGTCACAGCAGATCTGCGTACTCAGCGAATTCCCAAATCAATAATATAATAATATTAATATATGACAAGTTTTATAATCTGTCCATAAACATGAGACTTATTTGCCTATTCTCCATAGAGAGATTAACATGGTAAAATTATGCAGATTAGCTGCTGTGAGGAACACTGAAAGTAGTCATTTCTACCATAAATAATTTTTATCTTAACATTTATACCAACTTTTATCAACATCTGTCCATAAATAAAGGAGTTTGTTTATTCCCTATATGATTAATATGGGAAAAGAGTATGCAGGTTTGCTGCCATGATGAACACATAAACTATGATTTTTAAGTATAAATGTATAGATCTCAACCACATGAAGCTAAATATCAAGTTTTATCAAAAAATTTTGATTCATATGGGAAATATTAATTTTTTCCTATCCTCCTTAAGGTTAACGTTAGAGCCCCACAATACAACGTACTGTGTTTAGATTTTTTAATATCTCGGTAACCGTTGGAGATGGAGAAAAACTTAGAAAGATACTTATTTGTTAAGTTTTTTAAGCTGATTCTAATGGTGAAATATAAAATTAGAAATATTTAAAAATTGCATGTGAAAAACTGTTTCCATTGACCGATGTGTCTGGTTTACGAACTCGTCCGAGCATTTGTAGGAATACACGTCTCTACCAAATTTGGTCTTGATCGGACCATTTTTACGCGGGTTATATTATATATAAATTTAAACGACTATTGTTTTTGGTCTCTGGGCACCTAAAGAAGAAAAAATAACTTGGTCCCGGACTTAACTCTTACCATGAGACATACGGTAATAGCTACTTCCCTGTGGGAAATTCGCTAAAAGGTTTATGAAAAGGAAAAATACTCAATTGATAGTGTCGGATCCCCTTTGGAAGACATTATTTAAACATAACTGAATTCGTGACACTTTCGGGAATCGGAATTTGCTTTTACGATATATAAAAAAATATTGACTAATATACTTTTTTAGGTAACTGAAGTTAATATTAAAAAAAACTGTTTTAATCATCTTATATTTCAAAGTGAAAATGTTATGTAATGTTACCTGTAGCTACCACTCATTACTCGCGTTGATTATTTTTATTCGTACTCGTGAGTTTATTAATTCCCTCAAGCATTCCTTTATATTTTATACGCGCGAATTTTCAATGGAACTAAAAGCAAGGATACATAAAAAACTGTTTTTGCTAACAGAAGGATATCAGAGAGGAGATGAGTCATGTCTCGCTGAAACAAACCTTTGATGTGAAACGTGGAAGCAACGTTGTCTGTACGTTTAAAGAAAAGATCTCCAGAGGCCACATAAAACAGAGAGAGGTTACTTAATGTCTTAAGAAAGTAACCGATGTTTCTTGAAAAAAGCTAGATCTTTTGGAAAACACGGACGAGATGTTTGTAAAATATTACGTTTTTGAACCTGAAATAGTACCATGATATTACTGATATAGTAGCATTTTATGACTTATTATATATGATATATTACAATTTTACGTACAATAACCCCTGATATAGTACTATTTTTGTACTATTATTCCTAATATATTACTATTTTAGTACTATTAATGAATTGCCTGAATGGTTACCTGATATAGTGCCATTTTGGTTACTATTATTCCGTATATAGTGCCATTTTACGTACTATTATTCCTAATATAGTACCATTTTATGTACTATTATCCCGGGTATGGTACTATTTTATGTTATATCACCTTTATCACACTAATCAGATTGTGTATTTCCCCGACGGTTAGATATAACCACATTATTATCGCATTTATTATTAGTACCCATGAATATTAAAATGGGCTTTAATTTTGAACAAACATAAATTCATTAAATGTAAATAGAAAATTAAAAAATAATAGAAACTCGAATAAGACCCTAATTCAAAATAAAAATCCCCTAAAGTTGTACTAAAATATCAGATTGGTTACCTATTTACGCCGCATAATACCAAATGAAGTAAGACCCAAACGGTATTTGGTAGAGTTGTGTAATCTTACATTTATTTGGAAGAGTTCGAGAACCTGGATTAGCCAATCTGAAAGGGTTTACGGGTAGTTTTGAGATTTTTCATACAATTTTTAAAGAATTAAATATTAACTAGTACCATTGAAATCGGTTTATAAAACAAACAGTTTACTAGTTTGCTCTTTGTGAAATGGTTACTGCGAAACTTGTGAAGACAGTACGTTGCCTTTTCGAGCTCCCGTGTTAATCTTATGGGAAAAGGTTATAATTGATATCTCACGTATCATTTGAAATATTAAGAAAATAGCTTTTATACAGCTTCTAATAGTTGAGATATCACAGTTGAAAAATCAAAATTTTATTGTTCCTTGTGTAAGCAAATTGTTTCAATTTCTTATTATTTCAAATATTTTTATTAAACTTGGTATACAGCTTCATATTATGTTGCTTCAACTTATGTTTAAAAATCTAGCAAATCTACTTACTCTTTCCATGTTATTCTAATTTACTATAAGTATGTCGATATAACTTCCTTATTTAAACTATGATTATTTTATTATTTTTTATTCGAATAATCATGAGTAACTCATAAATTCTTAAAAATTCCCTCAGTATGAAGGTTTGCGACTACGGCGGTATTATGTATTTATCATCTTATATATAGATAGAATCGTTATACGCGATACCTTAATACTGTATACCTACCTAGTAATTGGTGTATTGTGACAGGCAGTATAATGACAGACAGTATAATGAGGATGCGGAATCAGCCTTTCCCGTAAACATATCCTTGAAATGTCATCAGTTGATAGCCTTTGACGTATTTACGGAACGCATTGAACCATATTAGAATGTTTTGATTAAAGGCGTTGAAATAGAAAGGTCGCTCGTTATATAAAACGTTACTTATAGAAGCTGAACTTCAGGATTAGTTTTTTTCCCTTTAGTCTATTGATATTGTAGATGTTTTTTTAATTGCATAAATGCAAAATAACGAGCTTTTCCAAAAATAGAATCCAAAAATGTACAAAAAATGTATTTAATCGTAAAATTAAATTGAGAGAAACGCAATACTTCACAATACAAGTAGCTATAGATCTACTTAAACAGTTTATTAAACTCATATTCAAATAATTTGACATAATTGAAAAGTTCATAAAATAAAATAAATATAACTTTAATATGTTTTAACAAATACTACATACAATAATTATGCATTATAGTGTAATGATTTTTTGTTGATAACTTTCGTGTAGACTAGTCAAACTCTATTCATTTAAGAAATCATTACAGTTTTTATATGACAAATCCAAAGAGAATAGCCTAATATTATAATACTTTTACCGTCGTTTCAGTATTCTGTAAACTCTCATTAATTGCAAATATTGCAATTTTTGAGCTATTATTGTTTTTTCGTAGTAATTTGATCTTATAGGCACTTTGATAAAATGAAACATTAAACCTCGACGTCTTGGGTGATCGAAAACGTCAACATATTGCTGTCACCACACGGGAAAACAACTTGAAACTACACAAGTTAATTAAGTTTTGAGCCAAACTACAACTCCTTTATTGAACTGATAGTTTATCTTCTTTCTTTCTCGTGCCTATTGATCACAGTTATTATATTTAATTACTATAGAAACCCGAGAGTCTACGACTGTGAAGCTATAAAACTGTCAAGTGGAGCCGGATGTCGCCAATGTTAATTACGCATATTGTTGTACCTGTTTCTTAAAAATGACCCATGATATTGATGATGAGTTTTTTTTTATTTTCTTATCCTATTCTTTATTTACAATTACAGCACAAGTATCTTGCTGAACTATAATTTTTTTACGATTTCATAAACTTTAGCTTCAAATTTGTATATTTTATGAATTTAAAAATTTATAAATTCTTAAAATAGGTACCTAAAAAAATCCTCTGCTCTAACTATTAAGTTTATTACTGAACAAAATGTTAAATAAATTATGAAAAAGATATCTTTTATAGTTTTTGATATACTAAGATAAAAATAAAGTTTTCGGATAGGCACATTTAGACATACCTCCACCATATTTAAAATACCAGTGCAGCGCTAAACAAGTGAATTAAATAAACATAGTTATACTCATCCGATTTTAATAAATCATGTATCAAATTAACCAAGACGAACTAACGAATCAAAAACATGCTAAAACTAAAAAAATTGTTGATCCTTTGAAACCGTTTAAAACGTAATAAATTAGAAATAATACGCTCGTCACACATTGGGCGGCTTCTACATGACCTCCAAATGTGTAGACTTGCATTTTTATAATATTTTACGGAATATAAATAACCCCGTCGCAACGACCTGAATACTCAGCAAATGTCCATCTCAATAATATGACAATACAAGTATATGACAAGATAGATCAATCAATACTTGTTGATAAATTAGAGTATTTGCCTATTCTCCATTACATTAACATGGGAAAGAGTATGCAGAGGAACATTGAAAGTAGTCATTTTTACCATTAACTATTTTTATTTTGACCATATAACAAGTTTTATTATTATCTGGACAAAAATAAAGGAGTTTGCCTATTCTTCTTAAGATTAACATTGGAAAGAGTATGTGAGTTTACTGCTGTTAGGAACAAATAAACTATGATATTTAACATAAACATATGGATCCCAACCACATGAAGCTAAATACAAAGAGAGCTGCCGTGACCGTCCTAGGTTTCAATGTTTACATTTTCTAATGACAACATCCGTTTGCACTATATTTTGACAGTTCGATAAGAAGAAGAAATCAAGTTGATTTTTCAGATAAACTGCTGGATCGAAATTAGTGAATTATTAGTTCGAAATAGTGGAATGGTAGATTTTAAGTTTTTTTTCCGACGACTGTCTCTATTACATTAATCCTTATCCTCTCCCAATATTTGACAGATGTTACTTTGAAATGTTGTAGACACTCGTGTTTTGTCATTTTGTAAACAATGAAGAATTAATTAACAATAACTTAAATGTATCAGTAAAGCCTACACCATTCAGCCTTTTTAACCCGTGCGAAGAACGAGTACTTTGGCTAGTAGATTATATATATTTATATTATATATATATATATATATATATATATATATATATATATGTTGTTGAGGTACATCCGCTCTGTCTTGGTTAACACGATATTCTTAGGTAAATGTTGTAATGTTATGTACTAATACTATTAATAAAATGTTACTACGATAACACTAGTAGTTGTGGGATCTGTGGGTTTTATGGTTATTTGACAAATGTAATTGAAAATTTGGTCTAAAATTATATGGGAAATTGAACATGCACCTGTACCTGAAATTATAAGCTGGTTTTGTAGTAGAAAATGTACGTGAAACAAAATTACATGGTTATTTGACAAATGTAATTGAAAATTTGGTCTAAAATTATATGGGAAATTGAACATGCACCTGTACCTGAAATTATAAGCTGGTTTTGTAGTAGAAAATGTACGTGAAACAAAATTACATGGTTATTTGACAAATGTAATTGAAAGTTTGGTCTAAAAAAATATATGGGAAATTTTACCTGAAAGAAAAAATTTGGTCTAAAATTATATGGGAAATTTTACTGGCACATGTACATGAAAATATATGGGAAATTTTACATGAAACAAAAAAGTTACAAAAAGTTACTTTAATTTGACAAAATTTGGTCTAAAATTATATGGGAAATTGTACTTGCACGTGTACCTGAAATTATAAGCTGGTTTGTACTAGAACCTGTATATAAAAAAAAACTTATACGGTTATTTGGCAAGTGTACATGAAATGGTTATTTGGCAAGTATACATGAAAATATTCCTATAATGGTGTGTCTGGGACTTATTATTGTACATGAAAATATTCCTATATGGGACGTGTTACAACAGCTTTATTTTGTATTACTTGATATAGGTTATCATCTAGTACTCTTTCGTATGAATTGTATAATTTTAAATCGTATATACTGGACATTATGTTTTTAAAGTTTTGGAAACTAAAAGATTTTGGTAAATTCTTTAACACTTTTGTATCGTTTAATGTCTTGTAACCGTATGTTTTACATCAGACTGTAGCGAATTCTAGAATGGGGTTGTTTGGACTTGTATCTTTAAAGAGACCTAGACCTGAACTGTGAATGAAATCTTTTTTGGTGAATGTGTTTTTGTCCGAATATATGTGTAATGCGAATGAATCGTTGTCTGTGTAAATCATATCGAAAGGTGGAAATGTTTCTTTAGCTTGTCGTAGAGTTTCATGTACATTTGCCAATTAACCATATAGTTTCCTTTTTTCATGTACAAACCACCATATAATTTCAGGTACACGTGCATGTTCAATTTCTCATATAATTTTAGATAATTTTAGACACATTTGTCAAAAGGTTCTAGTACAAACCAGCTTATAATTTTTCACGTAAACGTGCCTGTTCATTTTCCCATATAAAATTTAGACCCATTTGTCAAATAACCATGTACAGGTGCTAATAAAATTTCCCATATAATTTCAGGTACAGGTCCAGTACAATTTCCCATATAATTTTAGACCAAATTCTTTCAGGTACAATTTCCCATATATTTTCATGTACAAGTGCAAGTACAATTTCCCATATAATTTTAGACCAAATTTTCAATTACATTTGCCAAATAACCATAAAACCCACTGTTCCCATAACTACTAACACTGTCTTTACTCATTAGGCCACTGGTGATCCTTGTAGTTTGAACGCATTTAAGAGAAACGATTCTTTACTGAAATAACCTTGCATGTCAACCAACTATTAGTAGTTTAGTTTGATTAAATGTATAGGTACGTCAAAGCCAACGAATTTTTACCTCACTATTCATTTTTAAATTTTCAAAGTAGTCCTTGTATTTCCATACTGATCTTTTACATTACTACAACCACTATTTGAAAACGCTGATATTGATTTATAACGGCTAAAATTAATTCTTATCGACGAGCGTTTATTTAGCTATAAATGCTATAGACTTAGTTCTCTATAGTAGGATGAAGCTCTTATGATCAGGTCTTTAAATAGAATATCAGAAAGTAGGTTTCACGTATAGTCGTACATGTCAAACGCCAAGCAGACTTTATTAAATCCTTGGTTGAAAAAGATTAAAACAACAGTGACAGTACAAAGACATGTGTGCTTCTGTGGGAAACGGAATTTTGTTATAACATCTCTCCTTAAAGCCTTGCTGTGTTACTTCAGAACCTCCCTCCCTTTCTGTAAATATATTTGTACACCCAGCTGAATCCCTTGAACGGTTTGTAACAAAATACTATCACAAAATACTATCCTGTGGCTTAGTTTGAGCTCAGTATATTATTTTATGTAACGTGCTAATATGTTTTAAGTGCATGTTAATACTTTTGTGTTAATTTTAACAATACACAAAATAATTACAATAATTACTTCTTACTGAATGTCGACTTGGTGAGTTAATATAGAAGGGACATTGTGCATTGTTATTTAGAAGTATGTTTAGCAATAAATAAATATAAAGATGATGTTACTAATCGGGCCGATTTTCTTTAAAAATACCCTTCTTTATTAATACGATATCACAAAAAATTATAAAAAGGGTTATCTTCAAAAAGAGTATGTGACAGTAAACTGTTTCGCACTTAGCATAGCCATTGATAACGTTACATAAATTGGATGAATTTATCAAGTTTGTTCACTTGACACACAAGTAATAGAGTAGTAGAGAGTTTGAAGCGAACAGTTCTTAGTATTTAAACATAGCAAAGACTAGAAGTTTTTATTTCAAAAATTGTGAAAATGATAGTAATTACAGTATTATGTTAACTATCACCAAGCCTTAAACATTTTGAAAAAACAATATTAACATGTATATTTCTAGACTGCTTTTGTCAATCTATTTTCAAAAATTAACATCACTTAGACCGGAGTAAAGTGTTGTGCTCCCTTTGCAAGTGTTCTGTTTTTCTCGTGTTGAAAAAGTAATGTGGTCTAGTTATCTACCTCGCCACCTAAACCATCCACCTTTGTCCTTCACAAACTTCACGAACATTTGTTGAAATCTCACACATCACATGTATGTGTTTGTTCTGTTATTCTGCAAACAGAATATCATCACACTTTTATGTATTTGTTACCTCAGACATAAGAGGAATAAAGAATCGCCTTACTAAATCCTACAACTTTATTTATAGGCAACTTTATTACCTATAGACTTTCGCTGCAATAAGGTTTTTCGAAAGAAAATCAGGTATTTCCAAGAGGTGATACTAAAACACAAATTAATATCTACAATCTGTGATGGTACTGCTAGTGGCCATGCTCATGTATTAATATAATGTTACAGCATGGACGAGTCACCGTTACATCCAGCAGCTGTCTTCTACATGACCATGTATGGGGTAGTGTCGTTTGTGATGGTACTGCTAGTGGCCATGCTCATGTATTAATATAATGTTACAGCATGGACGAGTCACCGTTACATCCAGCAGCTGTCTTCTACATGACCATGTATGGGGTTGTGTCGTTTGTGATGGTACTGCTAGTGGCCAGGCTCATGTATTAATATAATGTTACAGCATGGACGAGTCACCGTTACATCCAGCAGCTGTCTTCTACATGACCATGTACGGGGTAGTGTCGTTTGTGATGGTGCTACTAGGGGCCATGATTATGTATGTAGCCTGCTCTAAGCGATACCGTATCAACTGGTTTGAGAAGAACCTGCTTGAGTCGGCCGATGTGGAGTATAACAGAAGGTAAGTCAATGTTAGTACGTAGTCTCCTATATATTGAAACTTTATATCTTTCATACGACTTTATATCTTTATATCTTACATTTTATATCCCTCAACCTTCTTTCGACTTTATATCTTTCATTGTTATATATGCTACAATACTATACCATCTAATGCATTTATCATTCTTGCTTTACTATAAAAGGTTTATGTTGTTAGTTATTTGTTTATGAAGGTGAAAAACTATAAAAATAATATATTATATTTCAAGTTATCAAAATTTGCTGGAAATTCGGTTATTGTATACTTACGTTTTTAAATTCCATACTGTAATTACGTGGCTAAATAAATTCCAATCAATTTCTAGAAGATTTCACCAAAGGAAACAAGGTGTTTTAATTAACAGAAGCAAGGCTTCTTCCAATTAAAAACCAATTATAACGTAATATTAGATCATTTATTATGCGCTTAAACTTTTCCTGAGTCGTGGCAATCTAATTGGATTATCTTGTGATCGATGTGGAAAAATCTAAACAATGTTAAAGTAAGCTTAATCATCTTGCTATATGTCCAGAGCTTTGTAAAAATTCTTTTCTTTTGATTTGATATGAGTTTAACTAATTAGGCCTACAACTTTATCTTATTGCTACATGTCAAGAGTTGAAATTAAATAAAATTGAAAAAAACTAGTAAATGGTAAAATCTATTTTACAACATTTATTTTAATGTAGAAAATAAATCAAAATAAAGGAGTATAGGTAATAATCCGATTGCATAAACAGACAAACTTGTGTGACGGGTTTTTGGAAGGAGTTTAAATGCTTATCGCACGCCGGCAGCTACCGGGAGTGTAGGATTCACACCCACTAGAGATTCCCCTTCTTCTCCTAGGGAATACCCTGAAACTATTTTTCACATTATCAAGGATAACCCCGTGGTAACTACTTCTACAGCTAATCTTTAATGAAGCTGATCCAAATCGGAATTACTGGCCTTAAGAGATATATTCAGTGAAATTGGCGATTTGGTTTAAGTTCTCTTCAAAACGGAGCATTGTTTTCACGAATGACTCTAGGCTCAGAGGTTCAACATCGGACACTAAAGAGACTCGTCAGTTGTGCCATCTGCCACAGGGGAAGATGGTATGTTCTGCGGTATCGATGGCATCGGGGCAGTAAAGTTCGTGAGGGCTGTCGTTCTTGGCGATCGTGTTCAAAAACTTCCGGATGTAGCCGTGGTAAGAAAGAAATTGGGTCACGTAATAACACACCTCTCCATATTTCCTGTAAATACATGGCCGAACGGTCGGGATTAACCTCGCGGTCCACCGGCTCCGCGACTCAGACTCCCAGGTCTCTTGTCACTCACTTGTCGTTCACGTTCTTCGGAGGTGACTTTCACCCTGTGGCGCTCGTGTTTAAAAATATGTATGGGAATAACCCTGGCAATCATAAAAGCAGTCGGCTCGGAGACTGTGCGATACGCAATACTCCGGTTCGCTGAACGCGTAAAAGCTTGTAACGGTAACTCTTCTTGCGTGAGCCCAAACCTCAGCTTCGTAAAAGAAGGCGGAATCGACCAAGACATAAGTAGTCAACGTTTGCTGGAACGTGGTCTGCTGACGTTAGCCAAAAGTTAGCCTGGCGAGAGAAGCGACTACCTTGAGGCTTGGTTGGCGGTGCGTCTGATCTGTTCGTTGAAACTCAGCTTGCAGTCAATCACCACTCCTAAGTACTTCACAGCGGGTTTCGTTGAAGTCTCCGACACCCATCGAGACGACGATCTCCATGTGTTTCTCCGTCTTTCCGATCTCCGTCTTGTCGAGTGCAAGTGATAAGCCGTGATCCCGAATCCAATTGTTCACCATTCGCATCACCAGATCCAGCTTGAGATGTCCAAGCTCGATACGTCTTGCTGAGATCAAGGCAGTAACATCGTCCACTTAGCCAACAAGGAGAGTTTTATCACGGATATTGAGTCTCAACAGCCTGTCGTCTGACCTGACCCTCGAGTGTGTCGTACACCATCGCCGAGCACGGTTTGAAAGGTACGAACTGATAATTCGCAGAAGGTACGCTGGGACGTGGAATGTATGCTCAAGCGACCACAGCTTGTCAATCCACCTGATGGAGTTAAAGGCGTTCTTGACGTCAAGCGTCACAAGGAGAAACCACGCGGCGCGACCTTCAGATGCTTCACGAGGTTGGCCTTTAGACCCGCACCCACACATAGGACGTCAAGCGTCACAAGGAGAAACCACGCGGCGCGACCTTCAGATGCTTCACGAGGTTGGCCTTTAGACCCGCACCCACACATAGGACGTCAAGCGTCACAAGGAGAAACCACGCGGCGCGACCTTCAGATGCTTCACGAGGTTGGCCTTTAGACCCGCACCCGCACATAGGACGTTAGGCGTTACAAGGTTCGCCGGATCAGCTAGTATAATATAATTAGAGGAGAGTTTTATAAAGGAGGATTAATTATTAAAAAATAAAATATATAAGGACATTTCTTTAGTAGAGAAATTAACTACACCAAAACGAGATAAGTTGTATTTAAATAGTTGGGAATAGTTGATTTCTTATTAAATTGTTGATAAATGTGAACGATATAGAGATATAATGTTAGTGACAAAACTATTGAAACTAGATAATTTTTAAAAATTTCAATTTTTTTGAATTTTTCATTTTTAAATTTATAATCTTTGAACTTTTGAAAATAGAAATTTTGAAATTTGAGCCAAAATTTCCTCCCCATGTTATTCTTATGGGAAAAACGCGCCGATTCTGTTGTGAAACAGATACCGTTTTTGAAAGTAAAAATCAACACGTGATGCAATAATCTGCATCGTGTAGAATAGACGAATTATGAACAGCTTATAAGCACGATCTCACATTACAAGCGCGATCCTGGTTCATCCAAAGCTTGTGATAGTGTTGACACAATATTTCCCTGTATAGGCTCTGAACTTTTACCAATATAAGAAAGCTAATTCATATTTAACCCCGTTGAATTCGTTCCTCACGCATATCTAGAATGAATAATTAATACTATTGTATACGTTTTACAAAAAAATTAGTATTAGACCTGTAAATTGAAAAACATAAACTATTGAATTATCCTATCGAATAAGCTATTAATAACTATTATTACTGTACTTTTTCTAGTCTCCTGATAAAGTTATAGCTTATTTTTGGAAGAATTTGGAGCGATTTTTACTTGTACAAAAATACTCGTATCGTTCCAAAACTCCTGTATCTATGCTAAAAGTTGTAAAGCTTTTTAAATTCGTGATTTAAAAAAGGGAAATTAGATGTTTGTTTGGATAGTTAAAATTAAAACGAAAGCCTAATTTTTCATTTTAGTAAATCTGTCTTGTCTATTCATTGTGGCTTAATTTGATTAGTTTAACTTAAGAAATTAATACAATGTCACCAAGAAAGGCCTCAATCATCTCGCTATAGGACGTTTTCATGGCTAGGGTTGAAGTCCCAGAATAGCATTTAAAATCTCGTCTTGAGCTATATTATTGGATGTTTTAGAATCATTGAGTACACTTGTAATGTATTGTAGTTTAAGACTGTATGTTTCTTTCTATCAATAAATGTTCATATAAATTACGTGAAATTGAATCTTACCCCATGCTTATAATATACACGATATCTTATCGAACATAAGCTTTGTATGAAGTGCGATTCAAGTTCAGGCACGTCGGAACGTGTACAAACAGTGGCTTGCGTGTCAGGGTTAAAGTAAAAACTCTAACACGAGCAAATTACCATTTAAATCTACCGTTCTCACATCCTATAAAATGCATACAGTTTAAATTTCTTTTACGTCATTTTGTTATAATATTTGTTGAATTTATATCGCATTTCACTAATAAATAAAGAATAATATATACACCTACGGTACTTAAAAGTACTTATATTTTAATATGTTTTATCAAACTGAACCTTTTATTAAATAAACGGTACCAGTGGACTGACACATACTTTCTCCCTTAAGTAAATTTAAAAAAGACAATCTGTAATAAAACTATCATGTTCTACAAAGTAATTCTAAATATCATTTAATAATTTATTGTTCAAATGGTATGGGGGAACCCCCCCCCCTCGGTAATACCAAGCTTTTTTGAGCTGGTTTTGTTTGGTGATTTGACCTTACACTTCATACCAAGTTTCATGGAAAACGGGTGGAAAGTAAGGAAGAAATTGATTTTTTTACATTTTCCATAAGAATAACATTGGGCGCTGTCAGACAACGTTCTGCGTTTATCGTGGACAGTAAATTTAACTTTTCTCTGGAACCGTTAGTCGTAGACAAATAATTCAAAATACTAATTTGTTTAGTTTTTAAGCTGGTTTCAATGGTACCAGTCAAGTTATACTTTACTTTTATTGTTTTCGCTGAAAATTTAAAAATTTGATTTTTTTGACATTTAAAAGCCCATAACTTTCGAACCGTCATTTTTACAGATATGCGGGTGGTGTCAAATTATTTAGTGCTCTGTGCACTATAAACTATCAAATTTTAATCAAAATCGTTAGAGCCGTTTTTGAGAAATTTGGATTTTTCACGTTTTTTAAGGGTTTTTAGGGGTGAACTACCCTTAAAAATCAAAAATTCAAAAAAATGAAAAAAACGCCTGGAGATACCGTGAATATATACATACATGCCAAATTTCATCTAAATCGGACCAACGGGGTAGGCTGTGGCACTGTACACATCCAGACACACACACACACACACACACACACACACACACGGACGGACAGACATCACGTCAAAACCCACTTTTTTGGATTCAGGGGACCCCAAAACGGATATATCCACCCTCAACTCAAATTCGAAAATTTTGACGAAAACAATACTTTCTCCATATACTACGTATAAGGGAAGAAAGTAAAATGTTCAATTCGTTAAAACGTTCTATTAAACAATGAGGTCAAGAGAATGTGAGAGATAAAAAATGCCATAACCGTGAAATGGCCCGAAAACGAAATTTTCTGTTTAAAACGTTCATCAATGTATTTACAGTTTGAGTAGTTGCTTCGCCCTGCTTAAAACACACCCTTTTTAAGAGTGACGTGTTTCCTCTGCAGTTCTGGGATAAAGAAAGTGTCCAAAGTTCATCAAGGTAAAGAGGCTGGTTAACTGTGACCATTGCATAACCTAAAAAGAAGAAACCCCAATATTTTATCACCTGACACTAACTTTGGCCTAAAAGAGTTTATCCAATTTTTGAATTGCGGTGACCATCGATCATCATTCGGCCAAATGGGCGTAAATAAATATGTCTAGCTTATCTGCCGATTTAATAGCCTAACTTTATGCATTGAGTTTTTTTTATAATACAGTAAAGGTAAAAGTGTTTTAATTAATTAACTTTTCATCAATTGTAATTTGTAAAAATGTCAACTACCATTCAAGTCATTACCAATTGGAAACAGTCAGTTATTTTTGCATATATTCAGTGTATCTTAAAATTAAGGAACACTGTTTTTTTGTTAAGTCGGTGCTAGGGGAAACTGGGTGACTAGGTCCACTAGGTCAGCACTAGTGTAAAGCTACACTACTGCTATATTAGTTACGCATAGTAGCACTTGTAGCTTATTCGTTACGCATATCCTGCAATATTTCATGCAAGCTTCCTGAGCGACCTGTTTAAGATAACAATTCTGTTTTTGTAAAATGTTTAGATCTCCAAAATAACCTGTTCTGTATATGAAAATTCTTTTGCTATTTCAAAATTTCACATATGTTACGTGAAAAATGTTTGTTATTCACCCACATTCCCAAATTTTGGCTCAAGTTATCCCACACTCCTTGCATGATTAATGCTAAATTTCCAAATTAATTACTCTGTAATCCAAAAAGCAAAAACTTGAAAAATATACCATAGCATATTTTATGATAGAATCAACAAATAAACGTTAAAATTATGTTTACTTTTAAGACAGTAAATTTTTCGATAGCACCACATTAAGATACTGTTTCGTGTCTTGCCTCTCAACAATTTTTTAACGTGTTGATGGGGAACGTTCAATCCCCGGTCTTATTGCTATCTAACGGCGACCTTTTGTTAGGAAGCTGAAATCTTGTACTGTATTTATAAAATATAATATAACATGTTCATTAATATTTTAGAGTTTGTAGAAACTATTTCTGTTGACAATATCGTAACAGTTCAACAAGTTCTTCGCCATATTTACTTATATTCGTTAGCGTTGTCTTGTATTGGCTTTATTATAACATTTATTATAACATTGGCTTTCAAACATTCTACCTTGAAAATCCAATTCCATCCAGCCGTAAATACTGTAACGTCCATTGTGAAATAATGGTATTTGATCAAAGGACTTGGCTCATTCATAGCCGGTTCCCCGTAGTCGTGAATAGCCATGCCTGGGTCTCCTATTTGGAATAACTGTATATAATAGAGGTGTATATCGACTGCCCCTTGCCGTCTCGCTCTTACATCTCCTGATTTCGGTGAATACGGGGCGAGGAAGTGACTTTAAGGGATAAGAGTGATAATTTGTAGGATTAAACAATGAGGCGGGGATTTTCAGGGAGAAAAGGGAGAATTTTTGGGATGAAACCGAGGTTGCCAAAAGGTCACGGTCGAGGGTTAATTAAGCTTCCAACCCTCGGTGGGGACTGGGCGGTTGCCAAAAATCCGTTTCCCCTTGCGGGATTTGGTTCGGCGACCTTCAGTTTTGAAGGCAGGTCCTATAACCACTCAGTCACCCAGATAGTTGTGTTGATAGTTTTATTTTCTTTCGTTTGGACACAAAAGAATATATAATACTAGTTACTGGAGTTGACAACGTGTAACGTTGCTGAGTGTCCGTGTCAAAGGCGACCGCATGGAGACGACTTACATTATTAGTCAAGTATCTTTACCTTGTCACACCTGCATATATAGTATGATACTTTGGTTTCATGTTTCATAGGTACTGTCATTAATGCTTCTGACGGGAGCTGCAAATATGGTAACAATGCTTGTGATGCGTGTTACAGCAGCCAGGAGGCGCTAGTGACGGGCTCCGTGGAGGTGATGACGTCACAGGACAGTGGCAGCAGGCGCTCGCTGAACCGCTCCCCAAGCCAGGACAAGTTCTGGGTGCCCCCGAACCTCCAGAGGCAGTCCAGCGTCTGCCAGAGCGAGGCGTCCTCTAACGGTGGGCTTAACGTAGCAATCTATTAGGAACGGCATAAAGGATTGGTAACACTATAGTCGTAAAACTTAGACCAGTTAGAGTGATAGTTGTTGTCTATGGATATACAATATAATTTTAAATGGGATCATTTGTTTTACTAAGGTGATTAATTCTTGATTATCGTGTATATTTACGTGCTAGTTCCTCTCACACTCTGTCGGCTCGGTGGATAACTGTCATTAGCTGAGTATCCATAACATTTAAGTTTCCACACCAGTAAATTATCACATCATTGAATCATATAAGATTGGTATTACAGTTTGAGTTTCTCAGCAACTATGGATTTCTCCAACAGATGAGTCACCCCCCGGCTCGCCAAGGTCTCCTACCCCGTCGCAGTTCTCGGGTGGGGCGGAGCCCCTCGTCCGCAACGACAAGCAAGTGGTTCTAACTTCGACCAGGCCGCGGGTGTCGAGCATGCACACCAAACTAGACCACACCAAGATCGACACCACGCTCTATCAGGTAGTGGATAGGTGTTCACTTAATAACGCATAACGTTCGTTGCTCATGGATTTCCAGCCGCATCTAAATATCTAACAAACAATTAAACGGGATTTAAGTGCCTATTTTAATAGTTTGGAGAAAGTACCACAACTATATTTGTAGTTCTAGTTATTCTTGTTGAGGCATCGTCATCAAGCCTACCAATCCGCCGCGTCCCTGATGCATCGTGATGTCATCGGAACAAAGTGAGCTTCGCATAAGAATTAATTATAAAATTGTATTTAGGTTTTTCCTAGTGAGTTCTTAAACAGAATCATTGCACAAGTTAAAGTAAAATATGATTATATTTTTATTGACACTCATTATTGAAAATATTGATGTTATTAGTAAAATATTAAATAAATATTTAACACAACCTGTAATCGTTTTTACTATATCACTTGAAAAAAATAACAAATACACATTCATTTAATAAAGCAATGAAGTGGAGGAATGTTAACTACGCAATATTGCCGGATGTACTCCATTGATCCGGTGTCAGGTGATATCAAGTTAATCAGCTGATTGATACCTGTTATGGTTTCCGTTACTGTTTATTGCTATTTACGGTTTGTAATATGTATTTTTACGTCTT
Source organism: Nephotettix cincticeps (assembly GCA_023375725.1). Classification (NCBI taxonomy): domain Eukaryota; kingdom Metazoa; phylum Arthropoda; class Insecta; order Hemiptera; family Cicadellidae; genus Nephotettix; species Nephotettix cincticeps. Next base: position 42,055,379 of record CM041786.1, on the reverse strand, counting down.
GAATTACAACTAGTTAGGTTTTCGCTATTTATTGTTCTACATGAATCAGTGGCGGATTCAGCCGTAGTCTCAGAGGGGGGGCGAGAGATCATGGATATGTCTTAAGGAACTGTTTTAATTTCATCTAAACAGCATTTCATCGAGAGCTGATCTTATTATTTTATATTAAAACTTTAATACAACAGCTCTGGTATATTCTATGGAAACCTGTTACATATTTTCCATCTTAAAAGTCACCAACACTCCGCCAGAGCTATGATTCTAGTCAAAAGGCTTTGGTCATCAGTAGTATAAATACCACTAAACCAAAATAAAATTATTTGCTTTGCTTTAAATAGCCTTGTTGGCTATTTTAAAACTTTTAAATGTATTCAGACCTAATTGTAATAATAATGTTATACAACATTATTCCTCAACCTAGGTTACAACAGTATCGAACACTCAGAGAAAAGTATCGAGAATCAGTTTTTACCTTATAGTTTTAAGTGTTTTATTAATATAAGGTTGATTTTATACCAATAACTTATGGAATACCATACTTATTTATATCATTATCTTATTTATCAAAGCTTATTTACAGGGAATCCACTAGAAAATTATTGATTAAAGAAACACGTTCATTCAGAGAACTTGCAGCGGTTAATTTGTTTACTCTGAATAATAAAACACTATGACAAATGACACGATAGAAAAATAAGAAAAATCAGTTTGAAATGCAGCACGGTTGAAAGGAGGGCGCGGCGGGCTGATTTGTGTCTTTAATGAGCTTGTAGAGGTAACACACTAGTACGAGTGTCGGAATATAGATCAAATGTCTAATCGTCTAATCGATATACAATACGTAATTTGTGCATGGTTTTGAATGAAAAACTAATTATACATAATTTTTGCGTGTTAAGTATTAAATTTATTTTATTTTCTATTGGATTCCCTGTAAATAAGCTATGATAAATAAGATATAGTATTTCATGAGTTATATGAATAAATTCAACGTTATGTTAGGAAATATTATTAAAACACATAAAACTTCAAGGTAAAAACTGATTCTCAAAACTTATTCATATTTTAAAATGTAGTAGGTCTACAGTACTTTTCTGATTATCTAGTATTAAAGGCCGGTTTGTATGCAGTGGATGGTTGTACTGGTTGAGCGGACTGGGGCAAAAACTTGAATTGCGGTGCTCCTAAGGACCCTTGAATGCCCGAGCCACTTACCCCCCCCCCCGGCACAACGTCTACATATATACCACCCTTGCGACCAACAAGGTGCCGTCGGATATCTTCCTACTGTTAAGATATCTACCTCTGTAAATTTGAAAAGGAGTAAACCAAAATCAAATTTGAAGAATAAACGTTTTAAATGAATTTGCAAACCAAGCAGACAACCCTGCTTGCTTGGTGAGCTCACCTCCACTTTCTTTCTCAAATTAAATCGTTAAGCTCATTAAACTGTCATTTAACTTTTAACATATTATTTGTTTGAAATCTATTCCGTAATATTTTACCAATAAGTATTTTTTGGCGTGGATATGTATTAGCTCTGGGGCGGGGGGTGTTGGATTAGATTAGATCATGGAAATGGCAACCATACCACAGTGTAGGTATTTTATTTTAAGCAAAGTATGAATGAGGATTGCGTGTAACATGATTGTATCGTAGTCTTGTTACTGACTAAGGCTGACATTTTCCTTAGACAGAGCTATTAATTAATAGCCCAACAGCCTATGGCAACTAATGGACCTACAGTTTAACAAGGAATTCAAACCACGGCCTCTGAATTACAAATTCGATTATGAGTCTCTAACCTTTGCGGATTAACTAGCATTCAATAGTGCGGACGTTAATCCACACAAGAGGACACTACATCCACCGACCATCTCTCACAACCATCCACAATCCGTGACCTCCAACTAGCCGGATTACAGGACGTCACCACCGTCTCATTCTACAACGAAACTAAATTCAGTCACAAGTTTGGCAATTTGTTCGACCAAATTTTGAGACAGTGGCGTTATTTGAATAATGACGTCATAATTTGGTTATAAGAACCAGCTGATTACAGGAACTTAAATCATTCTCTTTAGACATCCATGATCTAACCTATTTAACACACGGAAGTAAATACAAACATTTTTGTATAGACAATATTTATTATTTCTGAGACACACACACACACACAATCGTGTGTGTGTGTGTGTGTGTGTGTGTGTGTATTCGTGTCTGTGAAAACGATAACTCTCGTAAAAATGGTCCGATCGAGACCAAATTTGGTTTGGGGCTCCAATGTTAATGTTACGGAGGATAAGGAAAAATTAATATTTCACTTATCAACCTATATTTTTCAATGAAACATTTCGATGATATTTAGCTTCATGTGATTGAGATCCATCAATTTATGCAAAAAAATAATAGTTTATGTGTTTATCATGGCAGCAAACATGCATACTATTTTTCCATGTTCATACAGGGAATAATCAAACTCCTTTATTTATGGACAGATGTTGATGAAAGTTGGTATAAATGTTAAAAGTAAAAATTGTTTATAGTAGAAATGCCTACTTTCAGTTTTACTCACAGCAGCAAACCTGCACACTCTTTCTCATCTTAATGGTTTTTTTTTAATTATGACAACGCACAATTCATGTTTACTTAATTTATAAAGTCGTCTATGAAGAAAGTAACACTAGAAGACCAACGTACTACAATTTATTTCAACAAACATAACAAGACAACAACAAAATAAAATTTTATTGAGAATTGAAATAAATAATATATGTGATGTAGCCAGTATTTACAAATTCTGCTGAACTGTACAGATCTTAAAACTATTGACTTCAATGTAAAATTCAATTCTTAAAATATTTTAAACAATCTTATTAATGGGTTTTCTGTTTTTATACAATTTCTCTATTTTATTAATTTAACAATTTTTATGTCAATTGGATTTTCATTTCGTAATTTTCTATTAATTTTCGTTATTTTAAAGTAAATTTGCACTAAATGATGTTCAAACACCTCTTCGGTGTAGGCTATTTAAACTCCACTTACCAAGAATTGTAAACAGTTGGATCTTAGGCACGGGTCCTAGCACTCGAGAGGGGGACAACCTCCCCAGCCGCGCTACGTGCTTTTGAAGACAATCATAAACTCTACTCTTCCTTTCGCCCGTTTTCTAAAAATGTATTACAAAACTGAACGCATTTGGCTTTTGTTGTAACCTTTAGCTTTTAGAATAATTGCACGACATTTATTGAACTAGTAGAGCCATTGAAAGCAACCATAACTGATGTATTTTCAATAAAAATAACTAGGGTATGAGACTTATACTTTCGCACTTACATGCGTAATTACAACTCATTATTGGTTTGGTTGAGAATTTTCTAGTAAAAAAGTGTTCAATCTATTACGTAAGTGGTGTAGTAGGCAAGAATCAATACGGTCATTCGCACTTGTGTTGTAGTCTACGCATAACAAGGCCAAAAGAGATTCCAAATCATTACCACGGACATTGGATACTATATCATTCTTCTCGAGACTAAATTCATCCTCAACTCGTGATCTTAGGGTAAATAAACTTTAATATAAATGGTGCTTGAATTTTCAGAAAGATGGAGGAAGGTTTTAATTAGCTTCACTGCCTAATGTCCAAAAAAATCAACAGAAAAGTTTGAAAAAAACCGCTATCGAAGAGGTGAACCTATGAAGTTAAAATAATTATTTTGGACAAATTTTAATTTGTGTCAATTTCTTGAATGTTTCTGAAGATAGTAGGTTCCAAGTTTTCCCAAAACTGTTGGACGAACATAATATGAAACAATGTTATGACTAACGAGCGTTAAAATAACCTTGCACTTGTCAAAAAATATCATTGGTGATCGTTTCAATGAAAATTTTTGTGGAGCGAGTTAAAAATTTAGGTCATGAATTTGGATTAATTTTCAGGAGGAGAGTAAATCCAACTTCTAATTCAAAACGTAATTCCACTAAAATTCAAAAAAGCAATTCAAAAGGTAACTTTAGTTCTAATTATTCAAAATCCATCACCATTTTGATTAGTAAGAACAGCAAATCAAGTATTTGTGAATGTATCAGCTGTCTGTGTATTGAAGGTATGTGTGTGAGGTAAGTTTATGTATTTAGTTTAATTTGAACTGGAGGATTTGTTTGAATTTATATTCCTTATTAGTAAGAATATACAAATAAACATTGGCTACAATGGTACGGTACTTTTCCATGTTCAGAACAGGATACACAATGTAAATAATAGTTATTTACTATAGAAATTAAGGTAAATCTACCTAGTTCTCAGAGATGTAAAAATAGCATAGCCCGCGTGACAAGGCGGCCTCAGAGCACGCCGAGAATGCATCATTTCTCTAGGGTCACATCCCAGGTGGTATGTATAATGAATGTAGGCTTAAGACTCTCCAAGAGTTTAGGTGAGATTGGGGGTTCAGGATCAAACGAAGGTCAATTGAGAGACAGGAGAAACAATAAAGAAGCAAGGCGATAAAGAAACCTGCCAATTGTTTAGCCAAAGGTCTTACCAGTAGCCTAATAAGACAGTTTTTAGCGAATTTCCCATAGGGAAGAAGCTATTATTACCGTAGCTCTCATGGCGAGACTTAAGCCTGGGACCATGTTATTTTTTCTTCTTTAGGTGGCCAGAGACCAAAAACAATAGTCGTTAAAATGTATATATATATATATACATATATATATATATATATGTATACATATATGCATATATATATATGTGTGTGTGTGTGTGTGAGTGTGAGTGTGTGTGTGTGTGTGTGTGTCTGTGAAGACGATAACTGTCGTAAAAATGGTCCGATCAAGACCAAATTTGGAAGAGACGTCTATTCTTAAATTTGCTCGGACGAATTCGTAAACCAGACATATCGGTCAGTGAAAACGGGTAGTTTGGGGGGGGGTTATACTCAAAAATTGGGATTTTTGCGTTTTTCTCACGTAATTAAAAAAAATTCAAATTTTATCTTTCACCATTAGAATCAGCTTAAAAAACTACACAGTTAAGTATCTTAAAGTTTTTCTCTATTTCAAATGGCTACTGAGATATTAAAAAATCTAAACACAGTACGTTGTATTTTGGGGCTCCAATGTTAACCTTAAGGAGGAAAAGTAAAAATTAATATTTTCCATATCAATCAATATTTTTTTATTAAACTTAGTATTTACCTTCCTATTGTTGATATCCACCCGTTTATGCTTAAAAATCATAGTTTATGTGTTTATCATGGCAGCAAACCTGCATACTCTGTTCACATGTTAATCATATTGAGAATAGGCAAATAATTCTCATGTTTATGGACAGATTTTTTACAAAACTTGTCATAAATTATTGTTATTATATTATTGATTTGGATTTTCGCTGAGTACGCAGGTCTGCTGCGACGGGGGTATTTTTATATACATACAATTTCGATAGCTGAGCTCTTTTCCAGTTCCTGACTGGTTTATCTATTAGCGAGGTATTGTTGCAGCCGCAGCCGCAGCCAGCCAGGTCGGCGAGCGAGCCCGAGGAGCTGCGGGGCTCTGTCCACGTGACTCTCACCTACGACCCCGCCGCCGGCATCCTCTCAGTCAGGCTCAACGAGGTAGGCCTAGCCAGGACCAGGACGCTACAGGTCGCTCAAGAGAAGAGTGAATACTGTGATACGGTAGTTTGTTGTCTAAAGGGAAGTCGGTCATATACAGAAATAGTCTTTTTGTCATGGATATGCCATAGATCTGATGGGGGGGTGTTAGCAATTTGTAGAACTGGAAAAATTCCCTTTAGAAATATCCATGATCTAACTTAGAAGTTATTTCATGTATCGGCAAATGGGAATTAAAAAAAATTAAATTAAAATTAAATTACGGAACACGTTTGCTTTGCTAAAAATAGAATAGAATTTAAGAATTTATTGAATTTGTTTGAAACATTATATGTACCCATTATACACCAATAACTTGTGTTGTTGAGCACCTTTTACCTCAGCACTTTACGTAGATTATAAGACAGTATAGGCAAAATAAGATTAATTTATCAAATTAAATTTAAAAAAACATGGCCGTCGAGTTAGACATCTTTATGAGGACTCAGCGGCGCTGTCAAATTTATGTTTGGCATCCAAGTGTATATTAAAATATATTAAAGCCAAATGGATTCTAACAAAGAGAATACGGTGCTCGTAAAAGGAGGACGATAGGGACTCATAAATGAAAGCTGGAAATGCTATTCATCGAAATAGATAAAACAGCGAATAAAACGCTTCAACGGTAGACAAAACGGACTGCTAATGACAACAGCCTTTCACTGTTCTTTTAATATTAAAGACGAATTTCATGTTTAAATTTTCCTGTGTTACTCTGAAGCTTATATATATTCATAAATTTAATTTCAATCAATTAAATTGCAAGACAAATTTATAACTAATTCTATATTTATGTGAATAGTTATATAAATAAAACAGTTGTATTGTGTTCATGATTTCAATCCTATAAAATAAAAAGATCGGCCTTAAAGACTAAACATCTGAAGTAGGACCAAAATTTGTTGAGTTGAAACACAGGTTTATTTTTTAGAAATGAACACAATTTCCACTACAATTATCAGTGTCTGAAGTAAGCTGTACTCCCATGCTAATATTTTGTTTGGTGGCTATTTTCCCATTTCTACGGGCTTTTCAGAATCATTGTATACTTATATTTGAATCTCCTTTTAAGCCTAAACATTAGTTAAAAAAACAATAAAAACAATTAATTAAAAACTAAAATTAAAAACATTAGTTTTTAATATTTTACTCAAAAATGGATTATGTCTAAAATTTCAAACGGAACTCTGTAGATCTGGTTTTGAGATCTATGTGCGTATAAATATCTATTACATGAACATTACCCATGCGTTACTATAGGATAGGATTTTGCAAGGGAGCTAATTTGTCACAATGAATAATAATTAATACAGTATATCTCTTATATGTTTGGCATCCAAGTGTATATTAAAATATATTAAAGCCAAATGGATTCTAACAAAGAGAATACGGTGCTCGTAAAAGGAGGACGATAGGGACTCATAAATGAAAGCTGGAAATGCTATTCATCGAAATAGATAAAACAGCGAATAAAACGCTTCAACGGTAGACAAAACGGACTGCTAATGACAACAGCCTTTCACTGTTCTTTTAATATTAAAGACGAATTTCATGTTTAAATTTTTCCTGTGTTACTCTGAAGCTTATATATATTCATAAATTTAATTTCAATCAATTAAATTGCAAGACAAATTTATAACTAATTCTATATTTATGTGAATAGTTATATAAATAAAACAGTTGTATTGTGTTCATGATTTCAATCCTATAAAATAAAAAGATCGGCCTTAAAGACTAAACATCTGAAGTAGGACCAAAATTTGTTGAGTTGAAACACAGGTTTATTTTTTAGAAATGAACACAATTTCCACTACAATTATCAGTGTCTGAAGTAAGCTGTACTCCCATGCTAATATTTTGTTTGGTGGCTATTTTCCCATTTCTACGGGCTTTTCAGAATCATTGTATACTTATATTTGAATCTCCTTTTAAGCCTAAACATTAGTTAAAAAAACAATAAAAACAATTAATTAAAAACTAAAATTAAAAACATTAGTTTTTAATATTTTACTCAAAAATGGATTATGTCTAAAATTTCAAACGGAACTCTGTAGATCTGGTTTTGAGATCTATGTGCGTATAAATATCTATTACATGAACATTACCCATGCGTTACTATAGGATAGGATTTTGCAAGGGAGCTAATTTGTCACAATGAATAATAATTAATACAGTATATCTCTTAAAGAAGTTTGAAATTAATGATACATTTAAACTAGTTAATTTTAGCGAATTTCCCATAGGGAAGAAGCTATTACCGTAGGTCTCATGGCAAGAGTTAAGCCCGAGACCATGTTATTTTTTCTTCTTTAGGTGCCCAGAGACCAAAAACAATAGTCGTTAAAATTTTTATATATATATATATATATATATATATATATATATATATATATATATGTGTCTGTGAACACGATAACTCTCGTAAAAAAGGTCCGATCGAGACCAAATTTGGTAGAGACGTGTATTCCTACAAATGCTCGGACGAGTTCGTAAACCAGACATATCGGTCAATGGGAACGGGTAGTTTGGGGGGGTTTTGTACCCCAAAATGGGGTTTTTTGCGTTTTTCACATGTAATTTTTAAAAATTTCTAACTTTATATTTCACTATTGGAATCAGCTTAAAAAACTACACAATTAAGTTCCTTAAAGTTTTTCTCTATCTTCAATGGTTACCGAGATATAAAAAAATCTAAACACAGTACGTTGTATTTTTGAGGCTCCAATGTTAATCTTATGGAGGATTAAAAAAATTAATTTTTCACTTATTATCTAATATTTTTGGATGAAACTTGATATTTAGCTTCATGTGGTTGAGATCTATCCATTTATGCTTAAAAAACATAGTTTATGTGATTATCATGGCGGCAAACCTGCATACTCTTTTCCCATGTTAATCATATAGGGAATAGGAAAACTCCTTTATTTATGGACAGATGTTGATGCAAGTTGGTATAAATGTTAAGATAAAAAATATTTATGGTAGAAATGACTACTTTCACTGTTCCTCACAGCAGCTAACCTGCACACTCTTTCCCATGTTAATCATATGGAGAATAGGCAAATAATTCTCATGTTTATGAACAGATTTTTATAAAATTTGTCATATATTATTATTATATTATTGATTTGGAAATTCGCTGAGTACGCAGGTCTGCTGCGACGGGGGTATTTATTTTATAAGGAAACTATCATAAAGCCTATAACAGCTTCCTGCTTAATAAGTTTAATAGATCACATCTTCAGTAATACCTAGAACACCACATTTAATGTAAAGTCTACTATCAAGCAAAACTGGGTCTTAAAGAGCTCGTTGCTTGATTTTCAAAGGACGTGGGTCGACTAGAATAAAAAAAAACTTTCATTATAATACGTGGAGACGAACTATAATGTCATCTGCAGCAAATCTGTTTTGACCTTCTGGGTGTATATGAACCGTAACATTTGTATAAAGTGTTATTACTAAAAAAACATCTCAAACAAAACTCTTTTACTCATATGTAGGCCTATATATGCCTTAAGGCTCAAATGCATGTTGTTAACAGCTCTCGATATGGCTTCAAATTCATCCTATTAAGTAATTAAAGTTTAATTTCACTGTTGCCACACGCAGTCAATAAATAATCTGATAAGTGTGTTAATAATTCAAAAACAAGCTATATTACTAGGCAAGTTCACTTACGTAATTTTAAACAAACACTCGAGGGAATCAACTGGAAAGTGATGATGTGTGTATCACGCACATTTATGCATACTTTAATAGTAATAAGTCATTATAAGCTTAAAAATTTCAGACGAGTATTTTGATTGCAATACTTTCCAAATATGGCTTTTGATAAAATTAAACTCACTAACATAGGAGGTACCTTATGGTAGAATTTATTTGAAATTACTATTTTCACACTTAATCTATCTTTAAAGTGTACAGTTTTACAATTATATATGTGTCCAGCGGCAGTCGTTGATACCACGTGACAAGTTATCTCACTAAACTCCTATGTGGTTTACATATATCCAGTATTAGTAAGATATATGGGATCATGGGGTAGTGCATATGCACTAGCACTGACCGGTAATGTGATGTTTCCTACCGTAGGCGCAGGACCTGCAGGCGAGAGACTTCAGCGGCACGGCAGACCCGTACGCCAAGATACGGCTGCTGCCGGACCGCACCAACGTCTGGCAGACCAGGATACACAAGCGCACCCTCAACCCAGGTGAGCACTGAGCACTGATCACTGATCAGCTTCTACAGCCTACCGTTCCTACATAACAACAACTCTTAATAATTTAAGCATCTAGGTCAAATCACGATGTTTCTCGAATATAACAAATTAGGTACCGTAACAAAAACAAATAATTCCGTGTTTAACCAAAAGACCAAAATATCTTGAGCGAGTACTCTAAATGCAAATATGTATTTTTATTGGGTATAAACTCGTATCATTTAATACAATTTTACTCATAATATTACCCGTAATACCAAATTATATTTACTGTATTCACTTTAAATTAATTAAAAAATTACTGTATTTTTAAATTTCTATATCTGTAGTATATGAAAATAGCTGCTGAAACAGTTTTTCGACGGTATGATAAACCGATTTGGAAGCTCCAAAGAAACATACAGCCACCTTTGCCCTATAAGTCAATTATTTATAAAAATAAAACGTAAATCTAAAATATAATAAAAACATTCTGTTAAATTAGGACAACGAACCCTGTTGCATTGTGAATCTCACAAGAGGCCTGAGGCCTAATCTGCTCTTGGAATAGGTACTACTTGAGCGGGGATGTAGCTTATGCCACCATCCGCTACGGACTACACCCGCTGGATCGTATCTAGTAACCCACCCGTGTGGTAGCTTTCGATGCCACCCCGATCGAGGAAGCCCCCGACTACCACCTGCACCCCGGACAGGCTTAGTGAAAATTAAGACTAACTGATAAATCCATACGCCAACAACAAGGATCTAGCAGGATTACTGTTTTGTGTCCGAGAATGAGATTGGAACGTTTGGTTTTTAGTTTTCGACGAGGACTTTGTGTTCGAAGTGAGACCGGCCGCGCTGGGACGACGGACGTTGGAGGTCATCCTGTACGACTTTGACGCATACTCCAGACATCACAGCATCGGTGGCGTCAAGATCCCGCTGGCCAACATCGACCTGTCGGACAAGGTGGCGCTGTGGAAGGGACTGGGGCCGTGCTCCGAGCAGGACTCTAAGGTTCACTCCCGTCATGTTTACTTTGTCATAAAATTTATACCGTGTCCCAAACGGTTTAATATAGTTTAACCATTATATATAAAACAGTGTTAATTAGTTTATACATGAGACTTGTTTTAAAAAAACTCTTTACCGTAATTTAATTTCATAAGGAAGCGGGGAGTAAGTTAAAAATCTTAAAGGTAAACATAAGATGATATCGACATAGTTTTATACAGTTTTAGTGGTAGACCCAATTCCACAAATCCGACCTCATAAAGATTGATCCAAAACAAAATGGCGGTGCTTTTGAAATTGAAGGTTGTGAACTTCAAATCGTTGCCATCCTGTTTTAGATCGACTTTTTGATATCCCGTTTCAGGAATTGTATACCGATCAAAAGTTCTACCTTTGGCGACAGATTTGACTCAAAATACTATTTAAGAATCATCTGTAACTCTCTATAGGTCGATCTATAGATCGACATAGCTCCTTTTAAGTAGCTATAGAAAATCCTTAATAAATGGCGAATAAAATTTTTTATTTTATACACTACTTATTTACTTTATGGTTTTACAATAATTAATGATTCAGACGGCATTGGATAGAAAAGCATAATGCTAATTGTTTAAACAAATGACAGTTTAAAGCAAATTTCATTTTATTTAATCACATCTGTTAATTTTATAAACACTAAATTTATAAATCCTGACACTACACCCTTTAATGCTCGCTGGGTGGAGCATATACCTATTGGATGGATTTGCACCAATCTTCACCACCCATCAGGCTTTATAATGCCTGAAAGTTTCACTATTATCTTTCGAGCGTTTCAGAAGTCTATAGGCAAAATACATACAAACATATATACATACCTCCTCTTTTATATACTAAGATGGCTAATATTATATCAAATGGTTTTAGAGCGTGTCTTACACAATGTGTAATAAGTTTAATAAAATATAGAAATAATAAATAAACCAAGAAAATATTTGGGTTCATATTTGATAGTAGCCAAAAATGAAACATATGAATATGTTTATATTAATATATTATTTAGGTTGTTTTATGAAAAGGTTATTTGATATTTTAGGTACACTTACAATGTGCCGACTAACCCTAACCTTGGTGGTCGGTAGGTGGATGTTCCGTTACAACCCCTCTAGAGACTGTAATATCTCCTCCCTATCATACCCTAATGTTTACCCTCTAACTCTGGAAGCCTTTTCATGTTGTTCTATAAATGTTTGTGGTGCTCGTACTGCTTTCATTGGCCTCTATAGAACACAATAATTCTTTGCTTTCTCTCAACGTACTCTATATACATCTCATTTTGATTTATCCTACAGTCAACGCGATCGACCCAGGCTCCTAAAGTTTTTCTTTTGGCTGTCATAATTACTTTGTCATAATTATTTATGAGGATAACAAGGTTGATTTTATTCCAGCTCCATGCAATATTTTACTGAGGATACAAGAATTAACAAATATCCTGACTTTTTCATCTACCCAAGGCTCAAGCATCTCTCAATGTTAACTTATTTGTATTTATCATCTACAAAGACAGTTGTGAATAATTAACCATACTTTTTGGATTACCTACTCTCTTGCTACTGATTAACTTAAAAAGTGCCTGCAGTTTGCAAATAATTAAAATGGTGAATTTTTGTGTAATAATTCACAGAATAGTCCCTGGGGGAAAATTGAAGATGTTATAATAATGTTGTATGTAGTTAAAGAACACCCAAATTTGTATTTTAATCAAATGCATTACATTACTTTTCTGAAATCTTAATAATTAAGTTAATTAGTATTAAAGCTAAGTTATGAAGGAGAAATGAATGTAAGAGTGTATGCAGACCAAAAAAACAGAATATTTTCAAAATAACAACTGAGAGAGATGTTCATGGTAACAGACTGTCAATAGACAAGCACATCACACACGAAATGTCTTCTTATTCTCTTTGTGCTCCACATTCCGCACTGCATTCATGGATAACTGAGATAAACCGACAGACGTTTACTTGCAGTACATGCGCTACGTATGAATAGACTGCAAAACACCGACTTATGCTTTGGACGCATATGTTTCTTATACTGTATTTTTCTTTTGCTATGGGTGATATGTTTTTTTGTTTCAATGCCAGACAATCAGTCACGATATGCAGTGCTACAACGATTTTATGAAAAGCAGCTCAAACCTAGATTGGCTTCTCAGTATTCGAACCAGTGTCCTCGCGTACCGAAGCCCGAGATCATTACCACTAGACTCAGCCACCTTTACCTCATATGAACCTAACGTCTACACAAGCTAAACTTTGAAATTTGTTTCATGCTAGAAAAAAATACAAATATTTACTTCTCATTATTTTGAAATTGTAGGGCCTGTGCATTAAAAGAGAGTGTACATAACTCTTATAGTTTTAAAAGAAAATTTGATTTTAATTGAATGCAAAAACAATAAATATACTTGTGCCTCAACAACAGCAGAACATAGGTGCAGCCTGGGTGACATCTAGGTTTTCCTAAAGTTAGATTCGTGGTCCAATAGGACGCAAGACACGCGGTTCCGGCCTGGTTTCCCGCGGGCCGTAGGGGGTATAGTGGGTGGGAGTCCCACACTGTTCGCATATGGGTTCGTGAATTTGCATTCCCCATACATAACAAATACCAAAACACGTAATTCACCATAATGGTACCACCTGAGCTATCTTCTTCTGACTTCTTGAAAATAAATGGTACCAGTGGACTGACACATACTTTCTCCCTTAAATAAATTTTAAAAAGACAATCTGTAATAAAACTATCATGTTCTACAGAGTTAATCTAAATATTATTTAATAATTTATTGTTTAAAAAATAATCAAAATAATCCCATTTCTGAAGATAAAAACAAGAGAGACAAAGTTAAATTAACTGTTCGAATTGTATGGGGGAAACACCCCCCCCCCCACCACGGTAATACCGAGCTTTTTTGCGTTGGTTTTGTTGGGTGATTTGACCTTACGCTTCATACCAAGTTTCATGCAAAACGGTTGGAAAATAAGGAAGAAATTGATTTTTTTATACTCTCCATAAGAATAACATTGGGCGCTTTCAGACAACGTACTGCGTTTATCATGGACAGTAAATTTAACTTTTCTCTGGAACCGTTAATCGTAGACAAATAATTTAAAATACTAATTTGTTTAGTTTATTAAGCTGGTTTCAATGGTACCAGTCAAGCTATACCTTAATAAAATTGTTTTCGCCGAAAATTTTAAAATTAGATTTTTTTACTTTTAGAAGCTCATAACTTTTGAACCGTCATTTTTACAGACATCCGGTGTCAAATTATTTAGTACCCGGATGCACTATACACTATCAAGTTTTAATCAAAATCGTTAGAGCCGTTTTTGATAAATTTGGATTTTTCACGATTTTTAAGGATAGTTCACCCCTAAAAACCCTTCAATTCAAAAAAATGAAAAAAACGCCTGGAGATACGGTGAGTATACACATACATGCCAAATCTCATCTAAATCGGACCAACGGGGTAGCCTGTGGCTCTGTACACATCCAGACACACACACACACACACACACACACACACACACACACACACACACACAGACACACGGACGGACAGACATCACGTCGAAAACCATTTTTTTGGATTCAGGGGACCCCAAAACGGATATATCCACTCTCAACTCAAATTCTAAAATTTTGACGAAAACAATACTTTCTCCATATACTATGTATAAGGGGAGAAAGTAAAAGGCACGTTGTAAACACACGTTCAACGATATCAAATTATGTATTACATGCATGTTTTAGCTTGTTTGAATATTTTAAGTTTCTGTGTACATCAGTAAATTTTAAATTGTGATTTAAAGTTTCGGTTAGGAACATAAACACGTGATGTTCTTACTACGTTGTTAAGTTAACAGTATAAATTACAATTATTCAGTAATAGATTATCAATTTAACAGGAATTACTCAGTATGAAAGTTACATTTCTATTATATACATATATATATATATATATATATATTATACATATATATTATATATATATGTGAATGTATATATATATATATAACTACTTAACTCGTTTGATAGGATAAATAAAATGTTAAAATGAAAATTTTGTGAATTTTAGTTTAATTAATATATAAACGTTTTCAAGCAATTGACAAAATATAAACGAGAGAACAATAAATAATAATAAAAAGGATTAAATATCTTGACATATGATTTTCTTGACAGTAAATTTTAAATATTGAACGTATGATTAGGTACATTTTATAATAAATATAAAGGTTTATACATGTAATTTTTAAATGTTATTTTCAAGTGAGTTGAATCGTTGTATATAATTTTATCTCAAATTTAAACCGGATAGAAATCTTGAATTTAGAACCAACTGGTGTGCCACCAGTTGGTCAAATCCAAATCATATATAGGTCATAATCCTAGGCCTATAATAGGCCTAGGAGTGGCAAAAATTTTAAAGTGCATCGTATAATTTGTTTAAATTGGATTCAATATTCAAAATCTTCCACAAAAAGTTACATTAGTGGATCCAACGACCGTTTAAGCCATGATTTTATGTACTGTAGTAACTGTTTTGTACGACAGGCGGAATTGGGCGAGCTGATGGTGTCATTAGCCTACCTGTCGTCAGCTGAGAGGCTCACCGTGGTCGTCATCAAGGCTAGGAACTTGCGTGTCGTCGACGACACTCGCTCCTCGTCCGGTAGGTCTACAATGCATGTTTCAATTACATCATTTATTGTATTGAATTGGGCGAGCTGATGGTGTCATTAGCCTACCTGTCGTCAGCTGAGAGGCTCACCGTGGTCGTCATCAAGGCTAGGAACTTGCGTGTCGTCGACGACACTCGCTCCTCGTCCGGTAGGTCTACAATGCATGTTTCGATTACATCATTTATTGTATTGAATTGGGCGAGCTGATGGTGTCATTAGCCTACCTGTCGTCAGCTGAGAGGCTCACCGTGGTCGTCATCAAGGCTAGGAACTTGCGTGTCGTCGACGACACTCGCTCCTCGTCCGGTAGGTCTACAATGCATGTTTCAATTACATCATTTATTGTATTGAATTGGGCGAGCTGATGGTGTCATTAGCCTACCTGTCGTCAGCTGAGAGGCTCACCGTGGTCGTCATCAAGGCTAGGAACTTGCGTGTCGTCGACGACACTCGCTCCTCGTCCGGTAGGTCTACAATGCATGTTTCAATTACATCATTTATTGTATTGAATTGGGCGAGCTGATGGTGTCATTAGCCTACCTGTCGTCAGCTGAGAGGCTCACCGTGGTCGTCATCAAGGCTAGGAACTTGCGTGTCGTCGACGACACTCGCTCCTCGTCCGGTAGGTCTACAATGCATGTTTCAATTACATCATTTTATTATATTTGAGCTTATGCAATGCAGTTAAAGAAGTTGGACTGACGTATTGTTCATGACCCAAGATTAGTTGTTCTTCAACGCTGAGCTCCTCCATCGGTTCCGCTGGGTAACTTAAAGTTATAATCAACGTAGGCTTTTATTGACGAAATTCTATAAACTACTAAAAATTTCTTATCAGCACCTTTTTTATGAGATCTATAGATTAGTTAACAATATATTACTGACTTTATTACATAATTCCTTTTACTGTTAGTTTTGCATATTACTGTTAGAACTTTAGATATTTTAATTGTTACTGATGTCCAAACTGGAACGCGTGATGATTAATAATATATTCAATTTCCAGACCCATACGTTAAAGTGTCTCTCATCACTAATGGCAGGCGACTGAAGCGCAAGAAGACTTCTGTTCATCGCAACACCGTCAACCCAGTTTTCAACGAGGCACTGACCTTCGACATATCCAAAGAATCGCTAACGAAGTGTCGTTTAGAGTTCAACGTGATGCACGACAGCCTGTTGGGTCCCAGCGAGTCTCTAGGTCGTGCCATGGTCAGCCAAGACACGGAGAAACACTTCTACAACCAGATGTTGACCAGCAAAACAGCGACGGCGCAGTGGCTACCTCTGTCCGACCCCGAGTGAACTACCCGGTGATTAGTGATGAGTCTACCCATAGAGTGCATTGACGCCAGCGCTTTTACGGCGTTGCTCAACTCCCATCTTGTTTAATGAAGTCTTAAGAAGTAATTTAACACAATTGGAAGTGTAAAAGGTTTTAGGTGTGAAGTATTTTCAATAATTTACTTTCGTATTAGTCGTTGACAGTTCTGACATTTCGATCAAAGATAGCACTCAGTGTAATACTCAAAATGGTTTTGTGGCGGAACCCGTGTTTGCCTATCAACTATCAGTCGTCATCAGCGGCGCATATTGGTTTATAGAATAGTGTCCATCACTGGAGGGACGATCGCATCCGCCGTGTGGCCAGTGACATAAGTAATGCATCTACAAGATTAACACTGTTCTTATGGAACTAAGAACCAATATAATGTCGCCATTGAAGAATCCCCTTAAAACTTTGGCTTAAAAACTGTCGACAGGGCCATTTCCACATGTGAATCTCCAAGGGGTTTGTATGTTATGATTTATAAAACCCTTACTACTGACATGCATGCGTAACAAGATATTCTAAAGACATTTTCTCAACTTCATGAACCGTTAAAATAATGAATGTTAGTTTACTCTCAAGTCTGCCTCAAAACGTAAAAGAGATTACATGACCGGTATCTACACCGATCACCTCTCTAAGGGATTAGAGAGCAGAGAGAATTCTGAATTGGAGTTATAAAATTAAGGGACCGGTTACCCCATCCGCGCCAGCGTAAGAAAAGCTTTGAAAACTCCAGATGACGCGCTGGCTAAGTAAGTCAAGGGTCGCTCGATGGAAACGAGCGGCCTGGGACTCCAGTCAGATCATGAGCGATCACCTCTGGCTAGCCTATGTAACAAACGCAGGCCCTAGGCCACGTGGTGATGGGTAGTTCAGGTTTGATTTTAAAAATATATATATATTTTAGTAACGTGAAATACTTTAAATTTTAAATATTTAAATTTAGAAAATAGTAATAATGCTTTCAAGTCAAAACATGTTAAGATACTCAGTTTATCCAACAAAAAGTGTGTATTTATATAATAATATTATTATAATGATCTATATCTATCTGACTCTATAAAAAAGGAATGCTGGAACGCTCTGCATCGCTCACTCTTCCAGTCTTTACTCTCTATGATATAACAGTATGTATGCCTAGGCCTAGCGCCGAGGATGACTTTACCGTGGGCTTGACGACCGATTGTAATGAATTTAATGTTGGGAACGTTGTTCAGGAAGAGAGAACTCGCAACTAGGAAGTACACCTTAAATCTATTTATGTTTCTGTATTCAATTTATAGAATGATTATATTAAAATTAAATATAAAAATATGGACATATCAACTAACCATGCGGTAATGATTTCAAACTTTCAACTTTATTAAAAACCGAGAGTAGATATATAAAATACAAAAAAATTATTACTTATTGGTGATATAAATATTGTAGGTAAGAAAAATATAATTATATGCAAATTAATGATTAACGTAGCCTACTAATATATAAATAATATAAAATTGCTATTTGTAGTTTTAATTTTTAATATGTACGTTTTTATCAGGTATATTTATCCTTTTTCACTAAAACATATGACTAAAACACATATCTATAAGAATTAAGGAATTTAGAAATGTATCTATTTATTTTTGTGAATGTTTTGAATAAATTAAAAACAGTTTATGCTCTCATTGAAATGAACAGCCATTCCATTAGGTCCGGTGTGACTTGAGAGAGTTTAATTTTTCAATAAAAAACTCTTATTAAAATATGTTATACTACACATTTAAAAAAACCATCACAAAAGGCAACTTCTACCATAGATAATTTCAAATAGAAAAGTAACTGGAATTTTTGTAATTTATTAAAATTAGCGGTTCCAGGTGTGTCACATACACAATAACCTTAATGACTTAAACTTAATGAGACTTTAGGTTAATGTATCCGATGATACATTAACGTAAAATCTCTGTGAGTGTATCAGTTTTTAATCATGAAACTAACAGTAAAAATTAGAACAACTGTTGTTTATTTTTATCTACGACCATTTCAAATAGTAGGCCTACCAATAAAGATACTGAAAGTACAGTAAGTAAGATCATTAAGAGGTTCATTACTAAACGGAAATTGAAAACCGGTTCATTATGAGTTCATAACGATACAGGTTCTAGACCAATTAGAGCTCAGCATTTGACGAAAGCAATGTCATCATGGATATACTGAAATGCAGCTGATTTATCCATAAAGATAATGCGTTTTATTGGCTAACCTCAAATGTTTTAAACCATTCACAGAATAAGAACAACATAATTCACACATCAGCTGATTACTCCGAGAATGAAATACACACCAATTATTTTTTGATACCTTGAATATTACAATGGTTGTAGATAAATGAAATATACATCTCTTGTTTTTAAAATTCTGAATATTGTTGATCGTAGATAAAATAGTGCATGCAACGATTGTATTATAACTTAAAGCCACTCGTGAGATATTTAGAACACTCGCTACGCTCGTGTTTTACCTTACATATCACTCGTGACTTTAAAGCATTCATAATGCAATAGCTGTAAAACTATTATGAACTAATAGTCAACATTCGTGAGTTTTGCCTTTTAAGTTAGAAAAATATAAATAAATTCCATGTGTGACCTAATAACATGTATTGTTATATTGTTATTTTTCTCAACTCATGAGGAAAATTGTTTTGTTCATCCGAATATGTTGTAGCTTGAGTATATGAACTCAAACTTCATATAGTATGATGGATAGGGCTACAAAGTGGGTTGAATTTAAAAATGAAGAAAAATATATGTAATTAAACACTTCGGTTGAAATAAATATACATTTTTTATTTACAACTAATATTAGAATTAATTATTCCTTAAAAACTGTATCACGTCACTTTCATTTAAATGTCCTTTTTTGAAATTAATAACATGTCTTGACAATGTTTTGCCATTTCTGAGTTAGGCATTACAAGAAGAATAAAATTCCAGTCAACAGGATGTTATAATCCTTGCTCCGATCAAAAATAAACTGTTTCATTGGTTTGATTTATATGATATTTGATATCATATATTGATATTTATATATTGATATAAATATATATTGATATTTTATGAATAAAAAAAGTAAAAAAAATATGTGGAATAAACCATACGACGAGATGCGTTATTGTTTTATCTTTTAGAATATCTCATACACATTGGTCTAAATTTTTTTGGGTTTTTAATTATTCAGGCTTACTTTAAATGGAATGGCTGTGAAGTTTTCATATATTTTTATATCGTGAAAAGTGTACGTATAAAAATGAATGATCTCATCATGATATTTTAACAGAACTGTAATTTGATTGTTTAATGATTGCATGCCAGAAAAAGTTATCTAGGAAATTAATAAACCTTTTTGTTACCTCACATTAAAATCCATTAAAACTGCAGTATTATTATACAATAAATGAATGACGAGAACGATGCTGTTGGTAATAGTAAATAGTTTAACGTTATTTTTACGACAAATAGAATACAAATATTAATCTGATGTATCTTGTTCCCCATCGGTACCATTCAAAGCACTATTTTACTTTGATGTATTATTTGCCTAAGAAATGGTTAAAATTTCAAATAATTAATTATATAAGATCGTATGCTTCTTTATTAGAAGCCACAACTCAATATAAAAATAAAATTAAAGTTCTAAGGCCCTCTTCAATACCAATAAGATGACTTTTTAATTATAAACTACTGTTTTTAAACTTTTATGTATTTCAGAAAGAAACAATGCCTTACAAATGATCAATTGAAATTGTGCCAGACTAAATATACTTAACCCTTATATTATAGTCCTCAAAGTACTGTTATATATAGCCTATGCATACCTGTTGTCAATGATGTGCCATCAAATAAATGTCTATTTATTTTGTGATTACCAATGTTTTTTCATTCCTTTTATTTCCAATATTGATTATTTTTAAATCATGTAGATAATTTTATTCGTCATAATTCTTCCTAATTAATTGTAGATATTTATAAGTTTTTTATGAATTCTTCATAATCTGGAATCTGGTATCTGGCTTCATATTCCAACAAGACATAACAAAAGTAATAGTACCATAAAAGCATAACAGAAATATGCTACCTTGCTTTTCTAATAAGGTATACTTGAAAGCTCTAAGTGATTCCTAATAAGGTATACTTGAAAGTTCTAAATAATTACTAAAAGGGTATACTTGAAAGCTCTAAGTGATTCCGAATAATGTGTACTAGAAAGCTCCAAGTGGTTCCTAATTTTGTTCCACGTTATTCGTAACGTGGTACAAAAGTCTGAGGTCAAAATCTGAGGTTGGCCACGGATAGGGTTCATTTTATTTTCAGGTTCCAACACATTGAGCTATTTTACATCTTCATCCTTCTGCACTTGTCATATCTCCTAACACTTAAACCACTGGTTGTGTACACAAACTAAAATAACATATTTTAAAATTTCAGTAATTTAAAATTGAGACTCATGCAACTAGCAGAAGATGCTCCATGGCTTCTGGTTGACGCTGTGTCCCGTATACACATCGTGTATTGTGTCAGTGCCGGAGTCATTTTAATAACGACGTGACGACCTACATAATGCCAAAGCTTTTACGTAATGACCGTCTTGGAGAGATGTCCCCCCTGCTCCCCTTCCCTTTGCAAATTGGCAACGTAATGGTTTCATTTGTTTAAAAACTTTCATTTTCTTTTCCTATGTAAGTTTAAATATTAGTTTCATGTAAAAAGTATGTTAAATCAATATGATTTATTAATTATTTATATTCATACAGTAGTTACAGTAAATATTCATTGCTATTAAGGAAGTTTGAATGTAAAAATATTTTAAGTTAATATTGAAGGACAAAATAAAATATTTAATAATATAAAAAATACCTTTGTGCGAGAGAGAGAGAGAGAGAGAGAGAGAGAGAGAGAGAGAGAGAGAGAGAGAGAGAGAGAGAGAGAGAGAGAGAGGGGGGGCGGGAACACATAGTAACGGTACGATTTTGGTTATTACGTCGACGTGGGCAGATACAGGACGCATACTACTGGTTAGAAATTGTGGCATGACCTGATATAAATCTGATATGCCCCTCTAAGAAACACTATAGTAGGTAACTCCTCCCTCCAAATGTTATCACTAGATTACAATATGACTCCGCGCTTGTTACATTCACTAAAACCCCTTATATTTCTTTGAATAAAATTAACTCTTTCAATTTTCATACTGAACTCTCAACTCAACCTCAATTATTATTATTCTTTATATAAAATAGTGCTGTATGTTATTCAACACTATTGCGGCCAGTTGCCGCTCTGTCCGCCACGTCTCGAATAATTGCCAGGAAAACCCTAAAAACAGCCCTTTTAAAAAGGATCCCATATACTATGGAACCAGAACTTTGTTTACATTATAAATATTTTCTTTTCAACAGCTGATTGCTATACTATATCTGTTAGTTGAAGATACACACGACAGATTGAAGCACTTGCATTTGTTTATGCTTTTTTATTTTGTTTACATTTGTTTATTTGGTTATGCGAGTGACTAAACGGTTTACATTTTTAACTGTGACTTCTTATTACACATTTTGATACTGTGTTACGTTATTTTAGTTTATAATGGTATGGACTTTTGCACGCACTTTCCCTAAACTGCCATTAACTGTATTCTAAATACTAAAGACTGCCGACAACAATCACGGGGGCCTGGGGTAGCGCCAGCTAGCAAAGCTATGATTGGAGAGACAAATTAATGAGCATTAAAATAATTTTTTTCTGTTTACATTTTTGTTTTAAGGTTATGCGAGTGACTAAACATTTTAACTGTGTACACTTTTGCTTGGTCAGGTGATCTGTATTTCTTATTATTGATTTTAACCTTATTGCCTCGGTAATTAAAAGATTTAAGGAAACGTTAAAATAAATTGATAATAAATAATTTATTTTGTAGAATACTTTTTATGGCATGAGTCCTAAAACAGCCAATATTGGTAGAAGAACCAAAAACGCTCGATGTATTTCAGCACTTCGAGCTGCTGAAAAATCTGGAGAAACAGAAGCACGCTTGGAAGCTGTCCGAATAAGGGCATCGTCTTCAAGAGCTGTCGAGCCCCGTACAGAGCTGGAAGCACGACTTAAAGATCTGCGAGAACGAGCTTCGATCTCAAGATGTGCGGAAACACCTGCAGAACGAGATGCTCGACTTCATGACCTGCGTGGACGAGCTTTGACGTCAAGAGCTACAGAAACACCTGCAGAGCGAGAAGCACGACTCGGAGACCTACGTGGACGAGCTTCGACGTCAAGAGCTACAGAAACACCTGCAGAGCGAGAAGCACGACTCGGTGACCTGCGTGGACGAGCTTCGACGTCAAGAGCTACAGAAACACCTGCAGAGCGAGAAGCACGACTCGGAGACCTGCGTGGACGAGCTTCAACGTCAAGAGCTACAGAAACACCTGCAGAGCGAGAAGCACGACTCGGAGACCTGCGTGGACGAGCTTCAACGTCAAGAGCTACAGAAACACCTGC
Organism: Nephotettix cincticeps; assembly: GCA_023375725.1. Classification (NCBI taxonomy): domain Eukaryota; kingdom Metazoa; phylum Arthropoda; class Insecta; order Hemiptera; family Cicadellidae; genus Nephotettix; species Nephotettix cincticeps. Next base: position 42,031,887 of record CM041786.1, on the reverse strand, counting down.
AGAGCGAGAAGCACGACTCGGAGACCTGCGTGGACGAGCTTTGACGTCAAGAGCTACAGAAACACCTGCAGAGCGAGAAGCACGACTCGGAGACCTGCGTGGACGAGCTTCAACGTCAAGAGCTACAGAAACACCTGCAGAGCGAGAAGCACGACTCGGAGACCTGCGTGGACGAGCTTCAACGTCAAGAGCTACAGAAACACCTGCAGAGCGAGAAGCACGACTCGGAGACCTGCGTGGACGAGCTTCGACGTCAAGAGCTACAGAAACACCTGCAGAGCGAGAAGCACGACTCGGAGACCTGCGTGGACGAGCTTCGACGTCAAGAGCTACAGAAACACCTGCAGAGCGAGAAGCACGACTCGGAGACCTGCATGGACGAGCTTCGACGTCAAGAGCTACAGAAACACCTGCAGAGCGAGAAGCACGACTCGGAGACCTGCGTGGACGAGCTTCGACGTCAAGAGCTATGGAAACACCTGCAGAGCGAGAAGCACGACTCGGAGACCTGCGTGGACGAGCTTCGACGTCAAGAGCTACAGAAACACCTGCAGAGTGAGAAGCTCAACGTGACTCGGTGACCTGCGTGGACAAATGTTTTTAGCGAATTTCCATAGACGTCAAGAAGCTAACAGACACCTGCAGAGCGAGAAGCGAGACCTGTGACAGGTGACGAGACTTCAAAAACGTCAATAGTCGTTACAGATAATATATGTATATATATATATATATATATGTATAATAATACCTGATATAGCTGTGAAGCACGATAACTCTCGGAAAAAAGCACGATCGAGACCTGCGTAGGACGAGTATTCTACAAATGTCAACGAGCTACCAAAACACCTGCAGAGGGAAAGCACGACTCGGAGACCTGGGGTTTTGACGAGCTTCACGTAGCTAAAATTTCAAAATCTTTCACCTGCAGAGCGAGAAGCTACGACAATTAGAGTTCTTTAAGAGCTCTATCTCCAACGGTTACCGAGGTATTAAAAAATCTAAGAGCACAGCACGTTGTATTTTGGGGCCTGCAATGTTAATCTTATGAGTAAGGAAAAAATAAAACACTTATTGAAGCGCGACTCGGAGACCTGCATGGTTGAGGTTCATCCATTTATGCTTAAAAACCTGCAGATGTGAGAACATCGGCAGCAAACCTGCATGGACGAGCTTCGATGTCATATGGAGAATAGGCAAACCCCTTTATTTATGAACAGATGTTGATGAAAGTTTGTATAAATGTTAAAAATAAACATTTTTGATGGGAGAAGCGCGACTCGGAGACCTGCGTGGACGAGCTTCGACGTCAAGAGCTACAGAGACACATGCAGAGTGAAATGCTCAACGTGACGTTGAACGCATAAATTTTTTCTACAAATGTTTTTATTACTTTATTTTGGTATATGAATGAAAAATTCAAAGCGAGACAACGTCCGCCGGGTTAAGCTAGTTGTTAATAAAAACAAATGTGATTTGTCTTGTAAACATGTTGATAAATTTATTACATATGTTTGATGACCGTTGATGACACTGACTATCGTTACTTATGCGTAATAACAGATAGTAAGGATATTAGAGTATCCTAACTTCAGGAATAATTTAAAATATATGGGGTCTATAAATTAAATAGTGGGATTGGTAACGATGTATTCAACCTAGCAACAGTATGCGGGGCGATTGTTGAACATATCCTTCACCTTAGGCATGAGTTTCACTCGATCGAGTCATTTGGTTGTCCGTAGAAGCTGTGTTTGTGAACAGTTTTTGGTATCGTGTTTAAGAGAAATCAATTTGGGGCAACACTATATCGTGAGGTATTGCTTCAGACTTGTGTTTAGTATTTTAAAAAACCTTTAAGCTTTACTTCAGAGGTTTACGATGGTAGTGTTTTTCTGGAGCCCACGTTTTTCGAAGGGCACTCAGTTCCTTGAATAGAGAAAAGAGAAAAGAAAAGAGTTGATTGAAGATAAACCACGAATCGGTAAGTATTTATCTTAAAAAAATTATGGAAATATACACCGATCTTGGGATATTGTGCATCCAGATTTCGGATGGCAGTCAGAATGTTCATGGAAAAAGTCTATTACTTGGAGGTTCTTGAAAAAATTCAATAATAAACATTAGTGTGAGACCAACCATTAAGAACAACTGGACGCTTTCTCACGATGATGCTCTTTGTCACACAGCATTTTCAATATACGAAGTTTTTGGCAAGTAAAAAATGTCTTTGACTTTTCAACCTCTTTATTCACCTGACTTGAGCCCTTGTGACTTTTTTCCACTTTTTTTAAAGCTGAAAAATCACCTCAAGTTTGGAAAAATCAACTCATTTTGGGACCATCAAAACTTTTATACCTGAACAAACGAAGGCTATTCTAATATCGGAAGCAGCCAGCAGCACTGCTGTGTATCATCAGGTTAACAGGTCGCCCGGTGCCCGGTAGATCGATGCGGCGGCGGAGTGCGTGCGCATCGTCCCGTGAATGAACCTCCTCACGCTCACGCTACTACGCCTCATTCATCATTCATTGTATGCAGACAATCACATGATGGAGTAGATTATCTTTGTAATCTCTTTATATTAATTGCATTTAAATTTTTAAGGTATTGAAACGAGCTTATGTTGAACCTACTTCATGAGCTCTGAAATGACTTTGCAAGGACTTAAGTTAATTTAAATTCTATAACATCGGTATTGCAAATTAAATTTGTTAGGAGGTCAGTTTTCGCTATACTCGTTATTATTCATCACATTTGTTATAGTATTATATTCCCCATTTAAATTTATGTGAATTATATTCATAAAATTATAGGACGAAGGTTTTTTTACGAATGAAATTTCTGCACGTACTGTAGATTTTTACTGTTCAATTTTAGCTGATCCCAAATCATGAAAAATCGGCTCATTTGAGCGCATTTATGTTCTTCCAATATACAGCATATACACAGAGTACCGCAGTTTCCAGATATGGCTCTTGGATCAGAGATAAGACGAAATATCACATTCAAAAATTTGAACTCAAAATTTACTCGCATAGCCACCAGTTTATTTTTCTTCACATATAAAATTACGGATTCGAGAACGGAATGTTGATTCGGGGGGGGGTATATATTGTAATGAAATTTGGTATAAGGGCATAATTTTCTTAAAAGCGTTTTTCCCGTTATTTATGAACCTATTTCCTTACGTTTGGTGTCGTTAGATTTAAAATTGAATGTTCTTAATGTAATGTTATCACTGATGTTTTTTATCTTGAGGTAATATTGGTTTTGAGATTTTTACGTTTTAAATTTTTAACTGCCAACATTTTGAAAAATAATTTGAAATAATTGTCCCATTTATAGGTTTTTAGGTGATAGAGATGATACCAAATTTAATTTCAATAATAACAGTCGAATTAAAATTTGCTATGTGAAAAATGTCGGCTATGTGTGTAAATTTAGAGTATTCGAATTTTTGGATACCAGTATGATATTTCGGCTTGTCTGACTTGTCTAGTGATCCATAAACAACGTAACAGGTTTGTTAGATATTTTCTTTTGTATATCAAAATGATGTACGAGAGAGATAGATTCTTATACCAACAGTGTTTTTATTGGTTGGAATTATGTCGTAAGAGCCAAAAATTAATTTAATAAGAGGATAGAAATCAAAATAGTCTTTTCTTTTACGTTATTAATACGTTGTCATATAGCTTAGACGTTAGTATAAATTTAGATTCTAAGAAACATATTGCGTTACATTGGGAAAGTTCTTGGTGGTGAAAAATGTTCCCCAAAAAATATTAAGAGTAGTTTTTCCTGAAAAAAGCCTGGTTATTAAGGTAATACATCTTACAGGTCGAACCAGATTTAATTAATAATGATTGGCATGTGGGACAGATTTAAAACAATATATTCCGTCTCGGTAGCGGTTATTCCAGCTCTAAATAATTGATATTTTGATTGCTCTAGCTTGTTAATTTCGGTAATAACGTTGAGATTTCTTCCTCGTGTTAGCCCTGATTAAGCAAACCTCATTCGTTCCAATCCTCTGTCTCTGAAGTATTAGTTTAGATTTTCCCAACAATTACACATATTTTTATGTTTTTACAATTAATTACATTTCTGTTTAGTGAATTTATTTATATTAAAATTGGTGGGTGTTGTTTCTTGTGACAAAACTACTAAGAATTCTGACTTTTGATTAGATTATTTATATATTCTGTGAATAATGTTCTATACTGAGTAAATAATTTTGGCTTCTACAAGGATTTCATTTTCTTTGTGTTAAAAGATTCACAATACTAAATTATGATTACATAATTTTTGGAAGTAATGCTCGTATATTGGATGGATACGGGTATATGTTTATTATGAGTATAATTAACTAACAATAACGATATACCGTATTAGGATGCAGTGATGCGAAAAGTGATTTAGTCAGTACCAAATACGGAAAGAAATACAAAAGGTTTTCATAAATAAAATCATTTCATAAATAAAATTACATCATTCTATAAGAGTTAGTTCAAAGACTTAAATATGTTATTTACCACGTTATTTACTTATTACTTTATATCGGTTTTCAAATTAATATTGATTGTAGTAATGAGTACCGGTAATGACTTTGGCAGTCAAGAGTCTAAGACGACGTTACGTTACCGTATTACGTATTAAGCTCTGAATCATGAACCAATGTGGTGATTGTAATGAGTACATGGTTTGACTTTGGCAGTCAAGAGTCCGACACCCCGACGTTGACGTTACCATATTACGTATTAAGCTCTGAATCATGCAAATGCAATGTGGTGATTGTAATGAGTACCGGTAATGACTTTGGCAGTCAAACGAGTGACGACGTGACGTTACCGTATTACGTATTAAGCTCTGAATCATGCAAATGCAATGTGGTGATTGTAATGAGTACCGGTAATGACTTTGGCAGTCAAGAGTCCGACACCCCGACGTTGACGTTACCGTATTACGTATTAAGCTCTGAATCATGCAAATGCAATGTGGTGATTGTAATGAGTACCGGTAATGACTTTGACAGTCAAGAGTCCGACACCCCGACGTTGACGTTACCGTATTACGTATTAAGCTCTGAATCATGCAAATGCAATGTGGTGATTGTAATGAGTACCGGTAATGACTTTGGCAGTCAAGAGTCCGACACCCCGACGTTGACGTTACCGTATTACGTATTAAGCTCTGAATCATGCAAATGCAATGTGGTGATTGGGTTTAATTCTCATCTGCAGTCAAGTGTCCAGGCTCAATGGACCTAAAAATAAGTTGATAAATGTATAACAAATATGATTAATTTACACACGAGATTGTATAAAAGGTTTTATAAATTTAAAGGCATCGGCGTTTAAAAATATTTCACACCTCAGGACGGTTTCCGGTGAATTGATTTGAACTGTAGTTATCAACTTTAGTTAAAATAGTTGGAATGTAACACATGCAAAAAAATGTTCTTCCCTATAAAGTAAAGCAATTTCACTTCCCTCCTCTTGTATGTATAATCATTAACCGATTTATTGTGTTGACCTAAAATAACGTTAATAGAACATATTTATATCTTAGTAACAAGTTTTGAAGTCTTTTGTAGTTTTATTCATTAAATTTTATATAAAAATAACAATTTAATTATATAGACAACTAACTGACCCGGTGAACTTCGTACCGATAGTAATAAACATTTTATTTTTAATCATAGAACATAATCACTAAAATTCTCTGAGAAATATTATATCTATACAGTAATTAGATACCATTGAGTGCTTACTATTTTATGCTTACTTCTTTGGCTTGTTCAATGGTTCAAATCAAAACAGCTGCTGTTTATATCTTAAAAGGTAAGATACATATGTTGGAATCCAAAACTAAATTATTTTCCCATAAGATTAAAATGGGAACTTTGAAGGCGTGTAGTGTAGAGACTTATGGGAAAATCGTCACAAAAACTATCAGACTTTCCTATTTTAGGCCTAAAGAACCAGTATACCGAATTTCAGCCTCCTGGGTAATCGGGAAGTGGGAGAATTAGTGATGATTGAATGAGTGAGGGCTTTGAATTTTATATATTAAGATAATTATTTCAATAATTATTCGTTAAGTTATAGTTTAAGGTTTTAAAAATTACGAAATTAGTTTTGAATACATTTTGTTACGAATAAAGCGTAAGTCATCTTAGGGAAGTAAAATTCTTAATGATTCCTATAAAATCTGTTAATACAGACAATTGACACCCACTCTACTCGGCGAGACGGTATTTTATTTGTCGCACGTCCCGCTGCCTGCGGTAATGGCCTCTTGTGAGCACTGGCTGCACGCTAATGCAAACCCGCCGCTTGCTTTATTAAACCCTGGACCAATTACGTCACGTACTCGAGTTTGAACCCATCGCGACCTGCCTGGATCTGTCACTGGCGTCGAATTAGCCATGAACAACTTTCAAAACGTTATAGAGTTAATTTTCACGAATTAAAAAAGTTAAATTAGTGCAGCAAAATATTAAAAATGCTACGCCTAAACGAAGCTGATATATTATTTAATATGCACCTTAACATAATAGTTTAAAACTTGCTTTTTGTGATAAAAACTACTTAATATAACTTAAACCCTATTCCTCATAGAATTATTTTGACATGGATATGTCTTACATGTGGGTGGAGGGTGTTGGCAATTTGTAAGATGGAAATTAGAAACAGATTCCTTAGAAACTATCAGAGCTAAACAGCGGTTTGGATGAACTGAAAACATTCCCTTTAGACCTATGTATGATATAACATATTTCCCACAGGGAATTAAATACATACAAACATTTTTAATGAAAGGAGGACACGATTGAGTATTGTATAATATTTTACAAATTAGCTTTTTTATTTTTTTTAGTTTAAGAAAATTCTTAAATTTTTTCATTCAACAATTATTACCATCAAAGCTTACAAAAATAGCTAAATAATACGTATTGACTTCAACTTCTTTATCCTACAAAATCCGAAGACTTAGTTTTGTTGTTCCAAAGGCGACTGCGGCTCACCCGGAACTGATACCCTAATCCTGTTATATGTGGAGCTATCTCGCCAATACTGTCACAATTCTTTTCTCGTCTTTTTGATTTAAAATTAATCTGCAATATAAAGCCTTTATTGAATTCAATAATACCACTTTTTATTCATGACTAAAAAGCTCTTATTAAAGGTAAGTGAATAACGCACTAACAGTCTAGATCTGAATTGGCGAATGAAATGATCTAGGGTCACTCATGTAAATACAATAATGTTACAGTTATCCTGTTGCCTAAAGGTTTAATCTAAATATACTGTACTTACTTTTTAAAATAATTGACCTTTAACTTTAATGGCCTTGGCCCACCGTCCACGAGGAAATTGTTGTAGGAAATTGTAACAATGATTGTAAATGACGATCTAATTCGTTATGCGTATAATATTATACATTGGCCAAAAATATGGGGTCAACCCTTGCAGGTTTCGATCCGGCGATTTCAGTTTTGAAGGTGGGTATATAACCACTACAACATTCAGCCAATTACAATTAAATTTGTCAATGATTTAGATAAACTGGTTAAGCATTTTTTGATAAGCTGTGTAGCTATTTCCTGTGTGTTTGTATTTTCTTTTTGGTTTTAATGAATTTAATATTTATTTATACCTATGCTGATGTAGCAGCATTGAATATGGTGTGGGAAAAGTGGAAGATTGTATTTGTGTTGTCTTTGGCAATATGTTTTACCCAGCGACATTTTCGAAAATGCTATTATATAAAATGTTCGAGGTTACAGATGTATTTTCTCAATTATTTCCGTCATTAAGTAATGATATTGATTTCTTAAGAGATTTTTTATATTTTTATCATATTCCAATTGGTTTTTTAATCGGTTTGGGATATATTCTTTTATTAATGTCTTATTAGTGCAATGAAATCGCAGCCCTGATAAATTTACAGTACATTTTCCTATAGTTCTTATATAAAATTTACATTTTTTGATCTAGTGAATCTTTACAGTTAATATATTGAAATTTGAGAGTTTTACATAATCTATAACCTTTGGTCATCCATGTATTAGCTTTAAATTTAGCAGTTTTTAATAACTTTGAAAGGACACAATTTAGTGATGTGATTTAGTAAAACATCATTAAAAGCTTTATACATTAAAGTCTTGTTTATTATGTCTTCTAAAAAATCCCAATTTTGCACCCTTAAAGGTTTGTTCAGATCTTGAATATTTTTTTACTAAGGCATATTTTTATATAGGCTTTGAAATTCCAAATCCTTTTTAATCTAATTTTTAAAAATTTCTAATTTGATATTTCACCATTGGAATCAGCTTAAAAAACTACACAATTAAGTTCCTTAAAGTTTTTCTCTATCTCCAGCGGTTACCAAGATATTAAAAAATCTAAACACAGTACGTTGTATTGTGGGGCTCCAATGTTAATCTTATGGAGGGTAGGGAAAAATTAATATTTCCCATATTAATCAATATTTTTGGATAAAACTTGATATTTAGCTTCATGTGGATGAGATCTATCCATTAATACTTAAAATCATAGTTTATGTGTTTATCATGGCAGCAAACCTGCATACTCTTTTTCCATATTAATCATATTGGGAATAGGCAAACTCCTTTATTTATGGTCAGATGTTGATGAATGTTGGTATAAATGTTAAGATAAAAATAATTCATGGTAGAAATTACTACTTTCAGTGTTCCTCACAGCAGCTAACCTGCACACTCTTTCTTCCCATGTTAATCTCTCTATGGAGGATAGGCCCATAAGTCTCAAGTTTTTGGACAGATTTTTATAAAACTTGTCATATATTACTATTATATTATTGATTTGGAAATTCACTGAGTACGCAGGTCTGCTGCGATGGGGGTATTTAGTTTTTAGAACATAAAATAAAAATATCAAGTTTTTAACTCTTCTACAACTGATATTTCAAAAATGTTGTTTGAATCAATATAATTAATATAATTCATAGGGGGTTACTTGATATTTTTGTGAAAAAATAGTATAGTATATTAATATAAATATTTTTGAATTTAGTTTGTCTAAGTTTTCTAAAGAAATCTAAATTTCCAGAAGGTGATTTGTACTACCCTAGAATTAGGTTACGTTATTAACTGTTATACCAACTACTTCAAAATCTTTTTCGTTGCTGTAATTTATGTTATGAATAATACAATTACACCTTTGAGAAACTCATTCACAGTTTATACTATGGTTTATCTACTACAGTTACTATTCTACTACATCTTATCTACTCATTATAAATAAAACGTAAGTGTTCCTTAGTGAATATTGCAACCCATCCCCATTTAAATTGCTTCCGTTGTAATGATGAGTTTAATTCGTAATTTTCAAATAAAAAACACTATTGATTCACCTTTAAATCGATGTTACGATATAAAATAAAAATATCAGTTTTTTTAACTCTTCTACAACTGATATTTCAAAAATTTTTGAATCAATTCGTACGTTTTGATGAATTACTAAAAGTTTTAAATTTACTAATTTAGTTTCATTAATTTTTCCTAAGAAGTTTTATGATTTGTTGTGGATTAAACTAGGTTCTTCTAAAAACCATATTGCAATCAGCATCTTTAAACTTTCTATGTCATGATGATATTGAGGCAGGAGTTGTGGTGTGAGGCTGTAACGGTTGCTCCACATTCTGTCTTTTGTTGGGAAGCAAAGACGATTTGCTTTGTAATGTAGGGTTGCGTCACTCACGTTTTGCATTTTTGTCCTTTTTGTAATCTTTTACAGGACAAAACTGGAAAGTCATTAAGAGAGTTTATGATCTGTTCATGTTGGGCCGGATTATTAATTTTGCATTATTACTAGATGTATTTTTTAATAAATTGATTCAGGGTATGATCTGTTCATGTTGGGCCGGATTATTAATTTTGCATTATTACTAGATGTATTTTTTAATAAATTGATTCATGACCGCAGAAAACTGTATTTTTGTATTATGATATTGTTTTAGTCAATAAAAATTAGTTTAAAACATTTCGGGATATAAAATTACGTAAATTATGGCGACTCAAATTCGGTTCGGGGTCTAAAAAGTAGCTTTTTAAGTAAAACGTTTATATAATGTTAAATTATGTTAGCCTACATTACGTAAACCCTTATAAGTTTACGGCTTTACCTTATAATCAAGGTAAAGTTATGGTTATAGTTAAGTAACGTTTTTAAGTTTTTAACGGTACACTCATAAAAACGTTTTATGTAGCTGGAAAGTGTCGTTTCGGCTTCTAGTATTAAGTTAAATTTACTGTCCACGATAAACGCAGTACGTTGTCTGAGAGCGCCCAATGTTATTCTTATGGAGAATATAAAAAATCAATTTCTTCCTTACTTTCCAACCGTTTCCATGAAACTTGGTATGAAGCGTAAGGTCAAATCACCGAACAAAACCAGCTCAAAAAAGCTTGGTGTTACGGGGGGGGGGTTTCCCCCCCATACAATTTGAACAATTAATTTAACTTTGTCTCTCGTGTTTTTATTTTTAAAAATAGGATGATTATTTTTGAAACAATAAATTATTGAATGATATTTAGATTGACTTTGTAGAACATGATAATTTTATTACAGATTGACTTTTTTTAAAATTACTTAAGGGAGAAAGTATGTGTCAGTCCACTGGTACCGTTTATTGTAATCTTTTACAGACAAAACTGGAAAGTCATAAGAGAGTTATACCTGTTCATGTTGGCCATTATTAATTTGCATTATTAATAGATGTATTATTTTTAATAAATTGGATTCATGACCGCAGAAAACTGTATTTTGTATTATATTTTTTAATCAATAAAAAAGTTAAAACATTCGGATATCAAATTACGTAGAAATTATTCAAATTCGGTTTGTCTAAAAAGTAGCTTTTTAAGTAAAACGTTTATATAATGTTAAATTATGTTAGCCTACATTACGTAAACCCTTATAAGTTTACGGCTTTACCTTATAATCAAGGTAAAGTTATGGTTATAGTTAAGTAACGTTTTTAAGTTTTTAACGGTACACTCATAAAAACGTTTTATGTAGCTGGAAAGTGTCGTTTCGGCTTCTAGTATTTCATATCAGTCATTCATTATTTAGTATTAAGTTTGTATATAATCTCGAAACATTTTTAATTATTGTTATGTTTCATATTATGTTTCTTTTAAGAACAACCATATTATCACCCCCTCCCCAGAAAGCCATCCTCATTATCTAATATAATACTTATTTATTTGTATAATTTACCATCAATTTTTTATTCAATAACTATAAATAATCATGTTCATCCTATCCAAATATTACACCAATTAGATCAACAGACCTCCTAACAGTTTTTATTTAAATGTATTATTAGTTTAAGAGAATTACAATATACCAAAATGATATATAATAAAATTAAAAATTAGTCCTTAAGGGTTTAAATTTAATGAACACTGAACATGTGATGTTTAACTATTTGCTTCAACAATGAAAGTCTTACACCAGGACACCAGGAGAGAGAAGAGCTTCACCAGCCAAGGAGGACACAAGTCGTTGCTACATCCCCAATGTTAAATCTAAATTATTTAAAGGACTAAGTTTCTACGTGTACCCATTTACAGTATAATTATTCACAAGAGGCTCATAAAAAATATTAAATTTTACCAATTTGTTTCAAATACGATATAATATGAGCTGAAGAAATTGGACTACAGTGTGGTTAAACCCTCCATCTTACGTATTCTTGCAAAGACTGAGAACGATTAAAATATTTACAAAACAAGTCACAAGTTCTAGTAATATGCCGACCTATATCTCTCTCTTCTAAATTGTATTAAGGTTTGTAAACCTATCATATATTGAGTGTCAGTTGGACTCTCCTAAGGGACAATCCCAATCCACCATATTATAACTGATACATTGGGACCTTTTAGCGAATTTCCCATAGGGAAGAAGCTATTACCGTAGGTCTCATGGCAAGAGTTAAGCCCGGGACCATGTTATTTTTTCTTCTTTAGGTGCCCAGAGACCAAAAACAATAGTCGTAAAATATATATATATATATATATATATATATATATATATGTGTGTGTGTGTGTGTGTGTGTGTGTGTGTGTCTGTGAACACGATAACTCTCGTAAAAATGGTCCGATCGAGACCAAATTTGGTAGAGACGTGTATTCCTACAAATGCTCGGACGAGTTCGTAAACCAGACATATCGGTCAATGGAAACGGGTAGGTTGGGGGGGTTTTGTACCCCAAAATGGGGTTTTTTATTTTATATTTTAATTTTATATTTCGCCATTGGAATCAGCTTAAAAAACTACACAATTAAGTTCCTTGAAGTTTTTCTCTATCTCTAACGGTTACCGATATATTAAAAAATCTAAACACAGTACGTTGTATTGTGGGGCTCTAATGTTAATCTTACGGAGGATAAGGAAAAATTATCATTTCCCCTATCAATCAATATTTTTGGATTAAACTTGGTATTTACCTTCATGTTGTTGATACCCATCCGTTTATGCTTAAAAATCATAGGTTATGGGTTTATCATGGCAGCAAACCTGCATACTTTTTTCCCATGTTAATCATATAGGGAATAGGCTAACCCCTTTATTCATGGACAGGTGTTGATGAAAGTTGGTATAAATGTCTAAAATAAAAATTGTTTATGTTGGAAATGCCTACTTTCAGTGTTCCTCACAGCAGCAAACCTGCACACTCTTTCCCGTGTTAATCTTATGGAGAACTAGCCAAAGTACCCGTTCTTCGCACGGGTAAAAAAGGCTGAGAGGTGTAGGCTCTACAGATACATTTAAGTTATTGATAATTAATTCTTTATTGTTTACAAAATGACAAAACACGTGTCTAAGTATATATCTAAACATGACAAAGTAACATATGTCAAATATTGGGAGAGGATAAGCATTAACGTAATAGAGGCAGGCATCGTGAGAAAATTAAAAATCTACCATTCCACTATTTCGAACTAATAATTCACTAATTTCGATCCAGCAGTTTATGTGTAAAAATTAACTCTTTTACTTTTTCTTCCCGAACTGTCAAAATGTAAAGTAAATGGATGTTGACATTAAAAACTGTAAACATTGAATCCCAGGGTATTTATAGCAACCATGTCTTCTGCTTCTCGAACTGTCAAATTTTAGTGTTCACAGCTATTGACATTCAAGTAATTTTATGTTTTCATTTTCTAAAACTGTAAACATTGAAACTTAGGACGTTCACAGGGCGTAGCCCGAGAGGATTTTAAGGAAATGAGTATGCCTATGTGTTGCATGAGTTTAAGATCTGTCTTTGTGTATAATTTCAAACTGTTTGGTTCAGTATTTTTTGCGTTCACTTGCCACAACAAACCCACAAACACACAAACCCACAAACAAACATACAAACATACAGAAACCACCTCTTCTTTATAATATTACTAGCCAAAGTACCCGTTCTTCGCACGGGTAAAAAAGGCTGAGGGGTGTAGGCTCTACAGATACATTTAAATTATTGATAATTAATTCTTTATTGTTTACAAAATGACAAAACACGTGTCTGAGTATATATCTAAACATTACAAAGTAACATATGTCAAATATTAGGAGAGGATAAGCATTAACGTAATAGAGGCAGGCATCGGGAGAAAATTAAAATCTACCATTCCACTATTTCGAACTAATAATTCACTAATTTCGTGTAAAAAAAAAAATTGTGTAAAATTTCAAACTGTTTGGTTCAGTATTTTTTGCGTTCACTTGCCACAACAAACACACAAACCCACAAACACACAAACCCCCAAACACACAAACCCACAAACATACAGAAACCACCTCTTCTTTATAATATTATAGATAAGATAAGATAAGAAAAGATAAGATAAGCAAATAATTCTCATGTTTATGTGCAGATTTTAATAAAACTTGTTATATAATATTATTATTGTTATATTATTAATTTGGAAATTCGCTGAGTACGTAGGTCTGCTGCGACGGGGGTATTTAGTTTATTTGTTCAACATCTTCTTATACAATTGAATAAATAGATATAATATTATTGACAAATCAATTCAATGTTATTATGTATTATTCAAAGGAACAAGTTATAATTTTTCAGTTAAATATTTCATTTAAAAAATGAAAAGTAAACAAGTAAATAAATAAGTGTAAATATGACTTCAAAAGTGAATAATTAATTATCTTTTAAACTAAATAATTTGCATTTACTTTCCTGTGGGTTAGATCGTGGATATTTCTAAAGGTATTATTTTCAGTTCTTCTAAACAGATGTTCTTATGTATCGTATATATGTATATGTAGGAAACCTGTTTCAAATTTTTGTCTTACAAATTGCCAACACCCCCCCCCTGACCCAGAGCTAATACATATCCATGTCATAACAACAAGCTTGTTCGAGGTTTGGTTGCATATTTATGCAACCTTGACGTTTGACACCATCACGCTTGGTATCAAAGTCTCTTGAATATTCTCAACCTTCAGTGAGTGAGTGAATGAACTAGTTCATCCTTGACATCTTCACGCTCGGCTCGTGAGATGGTTGTATAACCCCTTGAGTATTCTCAGCCTCTAGTGGATGTCCATATTATTCAAGACAGTAGCAAAACAACCCGTTAATTTCCCCTGGGCCAAATTTGAATTGCCAGAGTTCAAAATTATATTGCTTCTCTTCGGACAATTACTTTTTGCCTCCACTATTTAAATTTCCCTCTTCAGCTTTCTATATGAAAATGATGGTAAATTTTTTTGAAGACTTAAATTAAATATAATAACTGCTCTAATATTTATATCCGATGAATATTTACAAAATCTTTCAAGTCCATTTCCATAATCTAACCTGACATAATATTCAAACGATACGATACAAGATTGAATAACAACAATGACGTTCTATTATTTTGCAACAATTTCCAGTTGAATTACTTTAACATTAATATATTCTTAACAATATGAAATTTAACCAGTAAAGTTAGGACCCCTATGATGATTATATGAATATATTTAACATAAATAAAATATAGAATACAATTATATAGTACTATTATAGTACTTATATATGCATTTGGCAAATTAAATTAGCTTTGTTTATAGACGATTCCGTTCTATTCCTCTCACAATGCGTGACAGAAATAAAATAAATAAAAAATTTATTTTTTATTTCCATGTTTATGATTTATGTGTGTTGATGTACATGTTTTACATGTTTTTGATTTAATCAGACTAATTAAACTTTCTAAATAAAAAAAGTGGATATAATTTACAACTTGATGCAAATTTAATCCTGATTGTACTATATGCATTTTAATACGATAGACTACAAAATATCACACGAAATTAGTAAAAATGTTTGTATTAGCACTTACCTGAGCAGTTTAATTATATTGGTATGGAGGTATTTAGTTCAGGAATGCATACAGCTAAAATATCTATAGTAGTTGACGCCACTTCAACCACACGTAATATTGTTGCCACCGCGTAGCCTCCCGGTCAGCCCGCGGGAATTGCTTAATATCCCAGTAGTCTCGCAATTCTCCACTCTACAAATTGTGCCTCTTGCTAACATAAAACAGAAGCATAGTATTAGTTATCAAACATTTATTCCAAAATGATTAAGAATAAAAATGAATTAACCATTCAATAAAATTTGAATAAATATTACTAAAAACTTCCGGCGAACAAACTAGAGTGATGGTTCGGGGACAAATTAAGCGTTTGATGTGTAACAGGTGGATTCAACTGTTGGCGTAGCGCCAACACGGAAAACCGACTGGAATAATTTTATAATGAGATACCAGAACCCAGAATTTTGTGAGTTTAACAATATAAACATAAATTGTGATATATAGTTGTGATATATACAGTATAGTTTTTATCTCTGAGAATATTTACCTTATACGCTTTAATATTAAATATCTTTGATATATTTTCCTATAGATAAATGAACGAAAAAACTCTTTTAATACGAAATACGTATCAATATTTTCTTAATAGCCATTGCTAATAGCAAGATTAGTTTTTTTAAATCCTAATTTACATCAAAAGTTATACTACAATTCACCCCAGAATAATAAATTTTTATAACATAATCGAAACAGATTTTTCTTGGAAACAGATAATTATTGATGTTAAATTACTGTATTGTGAAGGTGCACTGTCTGTATGTATTTAGTACAAGGAATAGTATTACTTTATGTTTTTAAAAACATCTCTTTCTACTGGCGGTTTTAACACTTACAATGTATAGTCTTAAGCTCGCACTTAGTACAGATAATATGACTCTGTAACAGTATGCTTATATTTATGAGAAAATCTTAACCTAAGCCGAAAACAGATAAAGGAAATAAAAATCTCAGCTTAATTACTTAGTAAGTCATGACAAAATTAGTTAGCATTTTTCATTAGATTTGCTCTACCAATAGTAAAAATCGTCACATATTGATAAAAAATAATATAATAAGCTATAAACAAATAGGCTTAGAATAGTGATCAGTGTAAACAGATCAATGATGTTGACATGGATATGTCTTAGCTTGGGGGGGGGGTTGTTAGCAATTTGAACGACCAAGATTTGAAACACAAGAACAGCTGTTTAGATGAACTGGAAACATTCCCTTTAGACATATCCATGATCTAACCTATTTCCCACAGGGAAGTAAACAAACTTTGTTATAAGTAACCTTCCATAACAGCTGCTAATATTTTCCTACTGTTAAATACTTTTGTAGATCTCATGTTCAGAAAACTATACGGTCTCAGTGACCTTGAGCGTAATGTAACTCATATATTTGAGAGCTCAATACTTTATACTTTATCATAGGAAGGTGGTAATACCTTCCTTCCTCAGAGACATTCGCTAAAAATGACCGAAGATTCCGTAATTATAAGTACAGACAAAAATTCAAATTGTATTTATGACGTATAATAACATTGACATATATTTAGTGTTACCAATGTATGTAGATTTAATTGTTAGAACTTCAATATAGCTTAAGACACGCTAGTGTCTTTTGAGGCGTTAGAGTAAAATAAGATATATCATAGATATATCAGTGATTTAGTAGTGTTACTAATATCACACAAAAGTGAATACTCGCTTTATGCTTGTTTCCTTTGAATCCAGTTCTGGTTCAACTCCAAAAAACGTTAAATGAACTAATATGTAGCCTAATCATTGTTAGTACAAAGGGTTTGGTTTGGATAACATTTTGTCCATTTTAACTATAAATTCTTTTCATAACTTATTTAAATTTTAATAATTTTGTAATAAATTAAAAAATTAATTAATTTATTAATTTAAATAAAAAAATTTAAATTAATTAATTTAAATAAATTAAATGAAATTTTAATAATTTTTAATAATTTTGGAAAGTAACTGTTTATAATAATTAATTATCACAATATTCTAGAAACAATGTATATAAATAATTTTAATAGTGAGATAAAGTATCTCAATTACTTCCAGATTTAAGTTTACAAACACCAATAGGCCTACAGCATTAATACACACCATACACCGTTGAAACCAGGCATATTAAGGGAAGGTTTCTGTTTTTATGAACATTCAATTCCCAGCTTATGAAGAGGGTGGAGGGTGGTGGGAGCGATTAGTTTATTAAAGAGAGTCAATTGAGGAGGATGTTCATGTATAACACTATTTGAAATTACTGTTTGAGAAGTCCATATCAGAAATAATTTCGCACGAGTTATGAAAAGTTTTATTGCTGAATTTTGAACGAATGGGTAGACTTTTCTGATTAAGGCAATTCCAACAAACATTTAGTTATATCACTTCTGTATTTCACAGGAACCCTTCCTCAATAGTCAACCCTTCATACAACTCAAATAAAATACAGATATCCTTAAAATTATACTTTTAATTTGTGTTAATTTAAGTGTGTTGGACGTTTGCCATATTTACGTTGTAAGACAATTTTAATAGCAGAAATTAAAATGGTATTAAATTTTTAAGTAGTTTGAAAATATCGCGATAGCTTCAAGTTCAAGTCTACCTAGTGGCGTTTAAACATGAGATTTATAAAATAATCCATATATCATAGACCTTAAAAACATAACATAGTCGGTAGATGAAAAATGAAGGGATTTTCACGTCTGGATTTCGACTGGGACGGTGGAAACGTCCTGTAATCCAGCTAGTTGAAGGTCACGGATTGTGGATAGTTGTGAGCGATGATCGGTGGGTTTAGTGTTCTCTATGGTCGATTAACGTCCGCACTATTGAATACTGCACAAATCCACGAAGACCATCCTAATACTTATAACCTGTTCGTAACTCAGAGGCAGTGGTTCGGACTTCACGTACTGTAGGTCCTTTAGTTGCCATCGGGCTATTAATTAACAGTCCTGTCTAAGGAACAGGTCAGTAACAAGACTACAAGATTAAAATCATCCCACACTCCATCCTCATTCATACTTGGCTTAAAATACCTACCTTGTGGAATGTACGCTATTTCAATAATCACAAGGACTACGGTCCTTTGGGTGTCGAGGTGTCTCCCTGTCCTCTTGGTCTTGTGGGTGGACTCGGTTGCCTCTGAAACTATCCTTGGGCTTCCACCTCAGTGAACACATCAAGTTGGGACGATGGTGCTGGTCTGTCACAACGTCTCCAGACATTTCCTGTTGGTCTTGCTCGACAAGAACGAACATGTTTTTTAAGCTGGTTATGTTCTTGTATATAACATTACAACTATATACCACTATAATACACTTAATTGTATATTATATAGGTTTGCTAAAATTCATTAATGTAAAATTATTGTACTCCTAGATCACTAAATAAATTAACACAAAATGAAAAACTTATACCAGGATATATTACAGATAAGTTTGTATTTACTTCCCTGTGAGAAATAGGTTAGATGATGGATATGACTACAGGGAATGTTTTCAGTTCTTCTAAACTGCTGTTCTTATGTTGCTAACATTAATTGCTAACACCACCCTCCAGAGCTAAGATGTATCCATGTCAAAATACAATAAGCATGCGTAAGTTTTTAATTGTTATACAATAATAGGGTTATATGAGTATAACTCAAACAACGTCAATGGTTGCACAATATGTAATGTTAATAAATGTGCTGAATATTGAGAAAAGTTCCCAAATAAATTGATTGGTCGAAGGCAGTTCGATCTGAATGGAACATCAAAGTCCTTCAAAAAGATACAAATGAAGCCCCTGCGGTCTCAGGGTTTATTTCTCTCCGAAGGGATATTTATCGTTACAACTGGGTCATTCTGTCTACTGCATGAGGTTTCTTGGTGGGAGTATCGTTATCAAAACCTACGACTATTCCAATGTCATGAAATTATTTTATTTATTTATAATTTAATTTATTTTTATAAAAAACCATTAATGTTATAATTGATTCATGGTATATAATGTACCGTAAGCCTAATCATGTTTTGTGATTTCAAAAAACTAATGTAATTAATGTACATTAGTAGGGTGAATTTCAGAAAATAAGCTGTCACTCTATAGGCTATTTGTACAGGCAGCTGTCTAACCTTGTTTTTGCAAAACTTAATGAATGAGTTTGCTATCTACAATAATTATTTTTCTCCACATTACAGTCACCCATTTCATCACCCATTTTCTATTCGTGTTTATCACCTACGAAAATCCCTCATTACATTGTTTACTATGGTAAATATTTTTTGACATGGCTTAGCTCTGGGGAGATGTTAGTGATTTTTAATATAGAAAATATATAACAGGTTTCCATAGAAACACCCAGAGCTATTGTATTGAATTTTTTATATAAAATAATAAGAACAGCTGTTTAGACGAATTGAAAACATTCCCTTTAGACATATCCATGATTTAACCTATTTCCCACAGGGAAGTAAATACAAACATTTTATTGTGTCAAGAGCCAAAATGCACATACTACGTCTAATTTCATTAAAAAATTGAGCCGATGAAGTAATAAGTGAACTCATTCCAGAAAAGTATAAGAATAGATACAATGATGAGTATAATAAGTTTTGTGCTTGGCTTAAAAGGGAAATGTGAAACATACGAACCTAAATGATGACGTCATGCTTGTATATTTAGCAAAGCTTTCTAATTTTAATAAAAATAATCCAATGTTTATTTTTATTAAAGAACTAAGTATTCTTTGTAGCACAAAGCATCGTACAAAACAAGAGTGTGGTTCGAATATTCTCGACCATGTTTAAAGTGCTCCATAAATCTCACCCTTGAAACATATGGTCTCGAATATGCAATAACCTACTTTCCACTCTTCTTATAAAATCTACTAATTTAATAACACTTTACAGACGCCAGCTGATTCCAACGTTAGTTGTGACTGTGTGTGATTTTACCCGTACTAGCATTTAGTTACGATTTCTTTAAAAATGCCAGTGAAGGTTGGAAAAATTGAAATCAACTGTAAATACATTATTAATGGTGCTATTGTACCGGTACTGAGGGAACCAAATGGCCGACTAAGGTCAGTTTGAAAATTTTTATTGCTCTTAATTTATAATTAGTTCTCTTAATATTATTACGTTTAATAAAAAATATCGTTGATGACTCGGATTAAAGGTGTTATTGTGCCTTGATCGAATCCATAATCCGAGTCATGAACGATATTTTACATTACACTGTAATCATATTAAGAAAACTTACTAAGTATTGTAACATAATTTTTCAAACTGACCTTAAGTTGCTCGTTTTATTCCCTCAGTACCGAAGTACAATGGAAACAGTAATATTTTTTACAGATGTTTTTGGTTTTTACAACCTTCATTGGAAGTATTGTTAAAGCTACTCATTAACAGCTGGTTATTTGTTTTGAAAAGAAGCATATGATATCTTGCATATTATTTGAAATATTGTGTTTAATGTACAATACGCTTCATACCGTTGAGGTCTAATGATGTATGCTGTAAAAATCTTTTTTCATCATGATAGTAAAGCTACTTACTCATTTCCCGTATTATTCGTAAGATAATTACAAATTGATAACTTGCTTATAATATGACAATTAATTGTGATTTATATGTAAAATGTAAAACATTTTTGATTCATATAGTTTAAGAGACGTTTGCCTACCTCCACGATTAAGCTAACTGCGCTGCGTGCTCCACCCTTCACCAATGCGGAGACTACTGGTTGCATTGAGATCATCTGATACCACCCTACCTCCACAGAGCGCGACATGCCGCTAACTGCGCTGCGTGCTCCACCCTTCACCAATGCGGAGACTACTGGTTGCATTGAGATCAACTGAGACCACCCTACCTCCACAGAGCGCGACATGCCGCTAACTGCGCTGCGTGCTCCACCCTTCACCAATGCGGAGACTACTGGTTGCATTGAGATCAACTGAGACCACCCTACCTCCACAGAGCGCGACATGCCGCTAACTGCGCTGCGTGCTCCACCCTTCACCAATGCGGAGACTACTGGTTGCATTGAGATCATCTGATACCACCCTACCTCCACAGAGCGCAACATGCCGCTAACTGCGCTGCGTGCTCCACCCTTCACCAATGCGGAGACTACTGGTTGCATTGAGATCAACTGAGACCACCCTACCTCCACAGAGCGCGACATGCCGCTAACTGCGCTGCGTGCTCCACCCTTCACCAATGCGGAGACTACTGGTTGCATTGAGATCAACTGAGACCACCCTACCTCCACAGAGCGCGACATGCCGCTAACTGCGCTGCGTGCTCCACCCTTCACAATTGCGGAGACTACTGGTTGCATTGAGATCAACTGAGACCACCCTACCTCCACAGAGCGCGACATGCCGCTAACTGCGCTGCGTGCTCCACCCTTCACCAATGCGGAGACTACTGGTTGCATTGAGATCAAACTGAGACCACCCTACCTCCACAGAGCGCGACATTGCCGCTAACTGCGCTGCGTGCTCCGACCCTTCACCAATGCGGAGACTACTGGTTGCATTGAGATCAACTGAGACCACCCTACCTCCACAGAGCGCGACATGCCGCTAACTGCGCTGCGTGCTCCACCCTTCACCAATGCGGAGACTACTGGTTGCATTGAGATCAACTGAGACCACCCTACCTCCACAGAGCGCGACATGCCGCTAACTGCGCTGCGTGCTCCACCCTTCACCAATGCGGAGACTACTGGTTGCATTGAGATCAACTGAGACCACCCTACCTCCACAGAGCGCGACATGCCGCTAACTGCGCTGCGTGCTCCACCCTTCACAATTGCGGAGACTACTGGTTGCATTGAGATCAACTGAGACCACCCTACCTCCACAGAGCGCGACATGCCGCTAACTGCGCTGCGTGCTCCGCCCTTCACAATTGCGGAGACTACTGGTTGCATTGAGATCAACTGAGACCACCCTACCTCCACAGAGCGCGACATGCCGCTAACTGCGCTGCGTGCTCCGCCCTTCACAATTGCGGAGACTACTGGTTGCATTGAGATCATCTGATACCACCCTACCTTCACAGAGCGCGACATGCCGCTAACTGCGCTGCGTGCTCCACCCTTCACAATTGCGGAGACTACTGGTTGCATTGAGATCAACTGAGACCACCCTACCTCCACAGAGCGCGACATGCCGCTAACTGCGCTGCGTGCTCCGCCCTTCACAATTGCGGAGACTACTGGTTGCATTGAGATCATCTGATACCACCCTACCTTCACAGAGCGCGACATGCCGCTAACTGCGCTGCGTGCTCCGCCCTTCACAATTGCGGAGACTACTGGTTGCATTGAGATCATCTGATACCACCCTACCTTCACAGAGCGCGACATGCCGCTAACTGCGCTGCGTGCTCCACCCTTCACAATTGCGGAGACTACTGGTTGCATTGAGATCAACTGAGACCACCCTACCTTCACAGAGCGCGACATGCCGCTAACTGCGCTGCGTGCTCCGCCCTTCACAATTGCGGAGACTACTGGTTGCATTGAGATCAACTGAGACCACCCTACCTCCACAGAGCGCGACATGCCGCTAACTGCGCTGCGTGCTCCACCCTTCACAATTGCGGAGACTACTGGTTGCATTGAGATCAACTGAGACCACCCTACCTCCACAGAGCGCGACATGCCGCTAACTGCGCTGCGTGCTCCGCCCTTCACAATTGCGGAGACTACTGGTTGCATTGAGATCAACTGAGACCACCCTACCTCCACAGAGCGCGACATGCCGCTAACTGCGCTGCGTGCTCCACCCTTCACAATTGCGGAGACTACTGGTTGCATTGAGATCAACTGAGACCACCCTACCTCCACAGAGCGCGACATGCCGCTAACTGCGCTGCGTGCTCCGCCCTTCACAATTAATTGCGGAGACTACTGGTTGCATTGAGATCAACTGAGACCACCCTACCTCCACAGAGCGCGACATGCCGCTAACTGCGCTGCGTGCTCCACCCTTCACAATTGCGGAGACTATCACGGAGGTCACTGTTGAGGCGAAGCCGTCAGCTGAATCACGATACAGCTTTAATAGGCATGTAACCTGATATGAGTTACAAACAACTTTTATAAAAATGGAAATTTGCTGAATATACAGTTCTGCTTTGACCGGGTTATACTTTTCCTTTTTTTATAAATGAATAAGTATTAACCTAATGAACAACAGGACTCTGAGTCTAAGTAAGACTCAAATAAACTTATAGATTATAGAATGTTATTATTATTAAATGGAAAATAATGTAATTAATTGGACAAAATGGTCTTAAAATCAGGATACATATTCTTACTGTACTTTCACAAATTGTGAACAGCTAAAGGGGTCCGATATGGGAGTACCAGGACCTCATTACTAGGACATTTCCATTGTTGTGTATTGTTGTCCCGGATCTCGAGTGGCTGACACATTTTAAAGTATCAAGTCAGTTTTGTTTCTCTTTCTAGCATTCGATTAAATGGCTCGTCAAAGCTAAATAATCTCAACGTTTTTAATCAAATATTTCCCTTTCATGTTAACGATTTCTGTAAATAATTCATAAATTACCTGTATGATCTTTAAAACAAAAACAGGAATAAGATGTCGTAGAACATATTTTAACGCTATTAAAATCGATAATACCAAAGAACCAAATTTTTCTTAGTAAAACCCTACAAATTGTAGGTTTTTTTACTGAAATTGGTAATCATTGGAATTGTTGCTAATTGAATATTCGCAGGTACAGTTTAGGGCTATATTGTTCGAGTTCAAACAAAATATTAATGAAACGTATTTGGGTTTGAGAATTAGTAGAAGCTGGCCGAGGTGAGTCCATGATTATCCTTGATAAATTGTTCTCAAGTTGAACTTAAGTGGTCCCAGAACACTGATCAAGATTGTTGTTTGTTAAATTGACCGAGCGTTAGAACAACCCCACTACACGGTGTTTTGTCCTACTCTATGGCAGTTGATGACTATCTCTTGACAACAGAATTTATGACGTTTTATTTGTATGTGTTACAATTTTAAACTTATTTAATTACATTTAAGGAATGTTTTTTTAAATTTGCATCAAGTACTAGTTGGCCTCTCTTTTATTTTACCCAAAAAAATATATATAATTTTAATATATATATATATATATATATATATATATATATATATAATTTTTACCACACATCTCTAGACAAGATTTGTACCAAATTTTGTCTAGAGAGTCGAAAGTATTTCATTTGAAGGGAGGCTTTTGCAAAAGCTGGCGATCAAAACCATCTAGTCCTGTCAGAGGGCCATCGTTGGAGTCCAAATGTTGTCTAGAGTGTCGACAGTATTTCATTTGAAGGTAGGCTTTTGCAAAAGCTGGCAATCAAATACGCCTAACCCCGGCCGAGAGCTACAGTTTGGTGATCAAATAATGTTGTCCAGATTGTTCAAAGTAGGCCTACTGGGCCGTTGCGCTAGATCACGACCATTATGTTCCAACTAGAGAGCAACAATTGGGGATTTAAAAATAAGGGTTAGAGAGATGGGGTGAAAAGTTAATTACACTGAAAACTTTCACAGCATTAAAAAAGACGTTTCCAGTAAATTCATAATCATAATATAGAGTTTATTTTATTTTTAAAATTTATCTATGTTTTAGAAACTCTCTCTTAAAATGCAATACTATTTGGAACGTTTTAATATTTTTTTAATCCATCCAAAACTTTTATTTTTATCCTCTTTAATTTTACAGTATGAAATTTTTTAAGGTTGTTTTTTTAAACTGTATAAACTATATATTCTTTAATATTTTTAAGTAAATTATTGTTTCAATAATTCCATTTCACAAACGAATAACAAGAGGATACAAGTTGAAGGGGTCAGAATCAGAGTGGCCTGCAAGTCATGCAACTTGAATTTTCCAGTATGAAAGAGTTTGATAAAACCGTTCTTAAAAGTCAAGTTACCTAGTATATTTTTCTATATTAAGATATATTAAGAGGTCGCAGGTTCAATATAGAAAAAGGGTTTCCCCCATCAAGAGTGTTATTATATTATATTTTGAGATTAAAGATGAAGCTCTACAAACAAGGTCCCCCCACAGGTTCCAATATCGCAGAATAACGTCCAAGACTTGTATCCAAGAATAAATGTAGCGGATTAATTCAAATCTTATTGCCCGTTACAAAATTTTCACGAAAACAATACTTTCTTCATGTATTATGTAAATAAAGTAATATTCCACTGTAGGTTTTTACTATCAGGAGTCTGCAGCTGCAAAAGAACATTATCTTGTAGCGCCAATGGATTTGTTTACTTATGCGACGCTGAGGAGCTTTATAAGTTAAAGATTTTTTGGTGTTTTAATTCATTCTGGTGAACTCATTCTTACTTTTTTTTAATTTTGTTTCCCTTCTTACATTTGTTATACTCTTGTAGTATGGTAGTGTAGTGTAGTGTATTATAGTATTGTGAAGTAGGAATAGGTGTACATTGGTAGGGATAGTAAAGTAGATATAGTAAACTGGATGTCAAGTTGAACCATTTTGCATAGTTCAATAACGTTCATATTTTATGTATTTTCTTTTTTTATGTAAAAATACTTGTTTAAAGAAGAATCTGTTTAAAACTAATTCGTATTCACTGTATATAGGTTATATTGATTGATGTTATATTAGTGAGTTATATTACTATAGCGCATATGTATAATACTAAAATCTACAAAAAGAACAAATATGATTGCATTTACATTGGTTGGCATTCAAATTTAACTTAAAATCAAGATTACTGTGTGGTTATTTAAACATTTTAAATGCAATATACTAAGTACCGTTATCGAGCAAATTATTTTTTTCTGAAATCAGGTATTTATCTATGAGTTTCTTGCTGTCTTGCCGTATTTGCTTGAACCATATGGCTCTCCAGATTCTAACTAACCAACTAACAGATTTGCAAGTGAAGAAAATCTATACTTTTATGTTCTTATAATTTTGTTTCCTTTGTTTGTCAGTCGTAATAAAAAAATTTTGTATTTACTTTCCAGTGGAAATAGGTTGGATTATGGATATGAATGAATGAATGAATGAATATTGTCTTTATTCATGAGCGTTTTTCAACATAGCAGTTGTTTTACAAAAAAACTCAAGTCAACTAATTCTAAAATACATTATAAATATATATATAAAATTACATAAGTTTTACATAAGTTTTAAATGACACAGTCACCCATTATGATTTGTCCCACTGACCGACACATCACCTCCGGCCAAGAACATTTGGTTATAAATTTTTGGACCAAAGTACCCAAAACGCTTCCTGTCAAGCTCCAACCGCATACGAGGCAACTCCAACATAGCATCTTGCCTAGTACTACGGGGACGAACCTCAGACCGGGTTTTTAGATTGGCCCTTAGATATTCAGGCTTACTTGCGGTCAAAACTCCGTGGACTACCATAGCCGTACGCAGAGTGCAAACATCAGAAATGGGTAATAATCCCAACATCAGACGTGCACTTGAAACATGGTCATATTTCCTAAGACCACAGACAAATTTGACACACCTGTTCTGCACTCTCTGCATTCTCTCCATGTCCCCTGCTATAATAACATTCACAAAGACAGGAAGACAGTACGAGAGTACGAGAGCCTGGATAAGGCGAAGCTTCGCCGCCTGCGGAAACATATGTTTTTTTCTGTACAACACTCTGAGGCAGGAAACAGCTTTTCTACACACGGTACTCACATGGGTGGAAAAATTGAGACCGTTATCGAAAACTATACCAAGAAATTTGGCTGAAACGACCTCTTTCAAAGCTGCACCACCAATAGAAATCAGACTTGACGGAGAAAGGGAAACCTTGCTACCATGGAAAAAGAACAAGGCACACTTGTTCGTGTTTAGCTTAATTCCATGCTCCATCGACCAATTGTAAATTGAATCCAAATCTGAATTCAACAGCCGAATAGCTGAATCAGCCTTCTCAAAGTCAAAAGAGAGGCTCAATTGAGCATCATCGGCGTATGAGTACAGTTTCGAGTGCTTCACAGATCTGCCCATGGTGGAAGCAAAAAATATAAACAAAAACATATCCAAAGAATAGAACTGCACTCATTAATGGTGCAAAACCTGTGATCAAATTAATTATTGCATCGTGCGTAAAAGTTAGAGAGATTGCACTTGAGAGGCCTCGGCTCGAGGAAACACTTAACATGTTTCATTGTCAAGTTCTAACATTCTTGGTGATTTCACACCAATTTTGATGTTTAAAATTCACGGTACAACTTCATTTACAAAAATAATTTATTAATACAGTTGAATCAATTGAACTATTATTGAAAAAACCATCGGCTCTTACCATAACACAAATGTCCTAATGCAAAATATATATATTGTAATATTCTAGATTAGATTTTAAGTCTTTTCGTAAAAGACTAAGCTAAAATTACACTTTCATATTATTGCAGACGAAAATTTGAAGTTATATTCTGGCTAAAGTAATATAATTTGCCTTTCGCATGAGAATTGTAGCACGATTCATAATTTCGACGCATATATTGTATCAACGCCAAGTCGGAGAAAACAGGTTTTAGCCTACAATTCTTATCTTTTCCAATAAAATGTATGAATTACTTTACTAAAATGATGTTTTACCTTTACCTCCATTAAGATATTATTATTTAATTTCATTTTATTCATTTTTACATTAAAATATATTCTTAATGGATCTTAAAAATCTTGTATTCAAAATACCACCATAAGGCTTACTTCCTGTTACCTTGTTAAAACGTGGGGTAATTATCGGGCAAATATAATTTAAAACTACTTTATTTGATCTATAAAAATATTTTAAATGATTTTAACGATTGTAATATTAAATAGAATAAGCATAGTATAGTATGTTATAGTATTATACCACTACATAGTATAGTATAGCGGTGTATAGTAAGCACAGTTAACTAAGCTGTGGCTTGAATAATATATAAACTGAATTTGTCTTTATTTTAGGGAGGGTAACAAAGCTCGTGGCAACGCTAATGCTTGGATGGGTAACATCCGTTTAAGCCATTGTTCCGATTAATATTTCGTGAGGGGGTGGTTTGTAATCGGCTCTCAGGTACATTTACCACCCTCTATAATCCCACCTATGTTTCCCATCCTCAGGTTTTACCAGACAATTTTATCAGTTTCTATGATTTCATCAACCTAAGCTAAAACCAATTAAAGGATTAACGGTTAAAATCACAACTGCTAAGTGATAAATACGTTTACATATAAGCAAAATAAATATTTTGTTTTAGACAGTTTTCGAGCTAATAGTACGAATGTTTCAAAGGGATACAGATTTGGTTTTAATGGAAATCGGGGTTTTATCGGTCAATATTTGTCTTGGGAATTAGTTGCTAGTCATGCTGGATAGTGGTAATGCGTGCTATTAGTTAGTTGTACTGACACGATTAAATTAACACACATGGTATGGACACGTATTTAAGAAGTTTTACTGTTTTTATTAGAAACCTAAACGGATAAATGCCACACACATACAGTAAGGCAGAGAACGGCGTTTATAAGACCGGGATTTATGTCCTAGACTCCCCACCTACAGCCCCGCTCATATTCCGATACGTTCTGGTCGGCGAGTTACTTACGGTAATATAATCAAGGTTAATTATAGTTTTAAATATATTAAGGCATAACAAGGTCCTTCTAAATTATTGTGTTCAGGTTACTTTGAAACTTTAAAAGTGGACAGATGATTATGGAAAAACGAGCCTCTTAGTCTTTAGTTAACGGTAAAACTAAATGTTTTGTTTCGAGGTGGTTTAATTGGTACGATATGCTACAGATATTATTGATATTATATTATATTGATATTATTACTACAGTATACTAAAGTAAATTTTTTGAATATCTAGGCTGAAAAATAATATTTTATGGAAACAAAATATGTATTTGTTTATGGAATAACAAAGTAAATAATTTAAACTGTTTTACTGTACGAGTAAACTCTAACACGCCACAACAAAGAGTTTAAATTTGATGATTTTGCATTTACTTTTGTAAATGAATTAGCTATAAATCGCACCATTATTATTCTTTTACTTTCCTATGACCTACAGTACTACTGTAGTATCATACATTTACATACGTCCTCGAACGTGAATATTGGTTGAAAATAAATGATAAATTCTACGTCACGTTAATTACTTTAATAATACGTTTCCTGTGATAAGTCCTGTAGATCAGATTAAATAAAATTGATACTAACTTTTCCTACAACAGACACATCCGCACTAGGGTAGATATGATCTCATATCCACAATAAGGGCGGACAAGTAAACGGCCAATCACATGGGTGGAACGCTCCAAATCTATATGAAACTAACCAATAAAATGCGCCAAGTGCTCAGTAAGCTGATAGACGGTAGTATTTCCTACAATACTAATTTCCGGTTTTGCGCTATGAAACTGAGGTTACCGGAAATCTAAAGATTATGTTTATATTAATACCAACGGTAAAATCAAACATAACCTTTTTTTATTGTAGGAAAAATCTTGCGTGTAATACGAGTGCTGTCATGGCCGCCCTCTAAGTTCCAGCAACACTTAGCTGACGCTTCGTGCTGTCATATGAACCTCTCGTATGATATGGCATCGTTTGCTCTCTAGTTAAACACATAGCTATTTTATAAAAAAATGAATTGAGGCACTGAAAAGGGTAGAAAGGCTAGGTAGACAATAAGTTTTATTCAACAGAAGCGGCCCTCGGCAGGGAACAGAGCTGTAGCTGCGACCCTCGGCACAGCACAGAGCTGCAGCTGATTTACGACAATTATTGTTACACAATACCCTTGGTTGTTGACAATACCCTTGCTTTTATACATTATATACCACCAGAAGGACTTTGTACGTATGTTTAACAATATAAAAAATCTTCAGATAATCTGTGCTCTGCTCTGCTAATCCTCCCAGCACTTGACTCTTACACATTGCATTTCTGCTCATTGCCTTTTAAACGACTTGCCATTGAAACTTTTAGACCCCAGCAGAGAGTCCCATTAAATTTTCATAAATCCAATATTTCACTCCGGAATATCATGATTTACTCATTGCATCTAATTTTAGATTATTAGATTAGTTTTAGGGTGTCAATAATTCAAGTAAAATTTATCTGTGAACTTATTTTCTAAGTTGCTTATTTTCTAAAAGTAGCTTACGTAAATAAAATAACTCATTTTTGTCAAATTTACCCGAAAATAGTCGACATATTTTTACAGAAACGCTTGGGTCTCTTATATTGTTTTGTTTTTAAATAAATTTTACTAAACAATTCTTTATTCCATTAGGAGTAAATACAGCCTATTTTTGACTTGAATTTGATCATTGCTTTTTTTATTTTTTGAGAATATTACTAAACATATATTGAGAATTTTGTCAAACATGTCTAAACATGTATAGATTTTGTCGTTAAAATACCAAAGCCACAGCTAAACTCTCATAGCTGCCGTCTTGAATCCAGTTTCTTTACCTTTATTTATTTATCCAATAATAAAGAGTTCCCAATAAATTATTTCCAGGTGAAGGAGGTGAGGGTCGACGCGTGACTCTCATCTCGTGTATTTCCAGATGAAGGGGGTGAGGGTCGACGCGTGACTCTCATCTCGTGTATTTCCAGATGAAGGGGGTGAGGGTTGACGCGTGACTCTCATCTCGTGTATTTCCAGGTGAAGGAGGTGAGGGTCGACGCGTGACTCTCATCTCGTGTATTTCCAGGTGAAGGAGGTGAGGGTCGACCCGTGACTCTCATCTCCTGTATTTCCAGGTGAAGGAGGTGAGGGTCGACGCGTGACTCTCATCTCGTGTATTTCCAGGTGAAGGAGGTGAGGGTCGACGCGTGACTCTCATCTCGTGTATTTCCAGGTAAAGGAGGTGAGGATCGACGCGTGACTTTCATCTCGTGTATTTCCAGATGAAGGAGGTGAGGGTTGACGCGTGACTCTCATCTCGTGTATTTCCATATGAAGGAGGTGAGGGTTGACGCGTGACTCTCATCTCGTGTATTTCCAGGTGAAGGAGGTGAGGGTCGACGCGTGACTCTCATCTCGTGTATTTCCAGGTGAAGGAGGTGAGGGTCGACGCGTGACTCTCATCTCGTGTATTTCCAGGTGAAGGAGGTGAGGGTCGACGCGTGACTCTCATCTCGTGTATTTCCAGGTGAAGGAGGTGAGGGTTGACGCGTGACTCTCATCTCGTGTGCATCTAGATGCATAGCACCCATAGCAGTCTATACCTTTTTTTTGCAGGTGGTAACTTTATAAGTACCCCCGCTCCTGCGAGGGTTATGTGGTGACTCTACCGTTAAGTGGTGTAAACCCAAACAAAACCCACCTTCCCCCATCCGTCCAGACGTGTATGAGCAACTTATATACGGGCGAAAGGACTTCAATTGGGCGAATCACAGTATTAGCTTTTCAGCTGTAGCTGCTGGAGTGGCTAGAACAATCAAACCAGAACAGGACCGGAGTAAGTGAAGTATCAGATGTTAATCAAAATATATTAAACATAAACTTAAGTTAAGAAGTGTCGACGCATTGCTCTGTCAGGCTGGGCAGGACACGCTGTTCACCTAAGGTGGATTATCCAGGATGGCGATGGGTCTGGGCCTCCAGATAAGTCTTTACTAGTTGTATTTTACCTGAGATAACATTGACCTAGATATAGTATTTTCTGACATGAGGCAGTGCTATCATTTCTATGAAATTTCATTTTAATAATCTAATTTGTCTTGTTCGCTCTTATATTAGTTGATTTAATCCATTTAATTTCCTCAGAAAAGCAATGATAAACAAAGTTTCCAGCAAATGTATTAATTAAGATACAACTGTTTGTATGTTCCAGCGATGAATGTGAAATGTTTTTTATATTCACATTTCTTTTATTTGTTCGTTAATTCGAAAAATTTTATATGATTTACAAAATAATTCAATATAATGTGATCTAAACGTCCTTTAACCTTTTTCCACATCGTGTTCAATTGTTTTGATTGTTAAAATCTCTACACCTTTTTAGCGAATTTCCTATAGGGAAGAAGCTATTACCGTAGGTCTCATGGTAAGACTTAAGCCCGGGACGATGTTATTTTTTCGTCTTTAGGTGCCCAGAATCAAAAAAAAATATATATATGTATGTATATATGTATATGTATATATGTATTTCTATCTATCTATATATATATATATATATATATATATATGTATGTGTGTGTGTGTGTGTGTGTGTGTGTGTGTGTGTGTGTGTGTGTGTGTGTGTGTCTGTGAACACGATAACTCTCGTAAAAATGGTCCGATCGAGACCAAATTCGGTAGAGACGTGTATTCCTACAAATGCTCGGACGAGTTCGTAAACCAGTCATATCTGTCAATAGAAACGGGTAGTTTGAGGGGGTTTTGTACCCCAAAATGGGATTTTTTGCGTTTTTCACATGTAATTTTTAATAACTTCTAATTTTATATTTCACCATTGGAATCAGCTTAAAAAACTACACAATTAAGTTTCTTAAAGTGTTTCTTTATCTCCAACGGTTACCGAGATATTATAAAATCTAAACACAGTACGTTGTATTGTGGGGCTCCGATTTTAATCTTAGGGAGGATAGGGAAAAATTATTATTTCCCATATTAATCAATATTTTTGGATAAAACTTGATATTTAGCTTCATGTGGTTGAGATCTATCCATTTGTACTTAAAAATCATAGTTTATATGTTTATCATAACAGCAAACCTGCATACTCTTTTCCCATATTAATCATATAGGGAATATGCAAACTCCTTTATTTATGGACAGATGTTGATGAAAGTTGGTATAAATGTTAAGATAAAAACTATTTATGGTAGAAATGACTACTTTCAGTGTTCCTCACAGCAGCTAACCTGCACACTTTTTCCCATGTTAATCTCTCTATGGAGAATAGGCAATAAGTCTCATGTTTATGGACAGATTTTTATAAAACTTGTCATATATTATTATTATTATTATATTATTGATTTGGAAATTCGCTGAGTACGCAGGTCTGCTGCCACGGGGGTATTATTTTCTTTCAATCATATGACACCCATACATCACAGTTATCGTCGTTGACCTTTACGGTAGAGGTGAACCCCCCATACTACCCCCATACTACCCCCCATACCAACCCCATACTACCCCCCATACCTATCCCCATACTACCCCCCATACTACCCCCCATACTACCCCCATACTACCCCCATACTACCCCCATACTACCACCATACTACTCCCCATACTACCCCCCATACTACCCCCATACTACCCCCCACACTACTCCTCATAGTAGGGTTTAAAATTCAGTGACTATGTAGATTTTATTCCCTACAGGTAGCAGCAACCATGTTTTTTTATGTCATACTCAATGCAAGAAGTGTATTTGTTCCTTTTTTATGGAGGAACCTTAAAGAATAAAAATTAATTTTAATAACACTTGATGGACAGCTCCACCTAGCTATTATGGTCTAATAAACAGCCTATATTAAAAATCTTTTTTTAATATTTCTTATGACATAAATTAATTGTGATAAGACAACTCATAATGCCGTAGTGACTAACAATTTAAACTTTTAGGCAGCCATTAATTAATAATACTGTCCGCCTAATTTGATTTGCGGTACCACCAAAAAACTTGAAGTAGGAAATCACATTTTTTGCCTTGAGTAGGGTGTGACAAAAACTAAAAAAAACGTGGTTGCCACCTATAGGAAACTAGCCTTCCCAATATTTTTAAACATAAGTAATTTACTTTATTTATTGAATAATTATTTTGTATGATTTATTTAGTTTGTTGACAAGAATATTTATTTCAGTTATGTTATTGTTATTTTGTAATAAATTATGTGATAAATTTGTAGTAGAGTTATATAAATCCTTATAGTATTTATGTAATATGAGAAAAATATGATTCGTTGTCAATTTGGAATGTCACGTAAAATGTAAAAGGCTAGTTTTGCACAACCGAGATTGGTGAAGGGGAGAGTAGGGGGACACATTGTGGTCTTGAATTAAATCTAACCACTGGGGAAATCAGGCAGGACCCCAACCGATGTCCACCCAAGGATCCTGACTGATAAAATCACATGAAAACTAATATGTTAATACACTTTCTCCCAACAAAAGAATATTTGTATTTGTGCTAAACAATTTACCGTTATTGCATGCAAATGCATGTTTTATACAAGTACATGGTATGTTTCCTATGGGGTATCCAGGTGGAAGATCCACCAAGTCATGTATAGTAAAATCATGTGGCTATTAATTTATTACAAGCTTGCTTGTTACAAGAGATCCTCTATGAAGAAAGCCTAGGATCCGTGCGGTGAATAAAGACAGCGAGGCACCGTCGCGGCGTGAGCCTCATAGGCTAGCCACAGGTAAACGCTCATGATCTGACTGGAGTCGCAAGTATACTGCCATTTTGCCAATTAGAGAGCATGCGTAGTTTTAGATTAAATGGTACAATACAGGCAAGAATGACTAAAAACTGGCTAACACGGGTAATATCAATATTTTATTTTGAAAAACTTCTATTGTATAATTTCATACAGCATTTCCTTGTCAAATCTATCTGGCATCTGCTGCGGGAACTCGTCTGAAAATGTAAAATAATTAGAATTTGTTAATACATAAGAATAGAAAACTGAAGTTAGGAGAGTTAACAAACATATTCCTCTAATAAGTTACGTAAAATATCATTTTAACAAATGAAACATTTAATTTACATGTTCCTTTGGTAATTTTAATAATTCTTGCTCACAATAAAAACCATTGTAAAGAGAAATTATAAAATAAGTTTTACTTACATTTACTACGAGATTTTAATTTTTGGATGCCAGATCGTACAATGTAAATTCTAACGTTAATGGATTTGAACAGTGAAAAAATGGCTGCCACTACTAGAGAGTTTGAAGTATATGATTTCTCTTGTTATCTTAAAAATACCCCCGTCGCAGCAGATCTGCGTAGTCAGCGAATTTCCAAATCGATAATATAATAATAATAATAGAATATGACAAGTTTTATAAAAATCTGTCCATAAACATGAGAATTATTTGCCTATTCTCCATAGGATTAACATGGGAAAGAGTGTGCAGGTTAGCTGCTGTAAGGAACACTGAAAGAAGTCATTTTTACCATGAATAATTTTTATCTTAACATTTATACCAACTTTCATCAACATCTGTCCATAAATAAAGGAGTTTGCCTATTCCCTATTTGATTAATATGGGAAAAGAGTACGCAGGTTTGCTGCCATGATAAACCCATAGACTATGATTTTTAAGCATATATGGATAGACCTCAACCACATGAAGCTAAATATCAAGTTTTATCCAAAAATATTGATTAATATGGGAAATATTAATTTTTCCCTATCCTCCATAAGATTAACATTGGAGCCCCACAATACAACGTACTGTGTTTAGATTTTTTAATATCTCGGTAACCGTTGGATATAGAGAAAAACTTTAAGAAACTTATTTGTGTAGTTTTTAAGCTGATTCCCCCTAATTTTTGGGTACAAAACCCTCCCAAACTACCCGTTCCCATTGGCCGATATGTCTGATTTTCGAACTAGTCCGATAAAATGTAGGAATACACGTCTCTAACAAATTTGGTCTCGATCGGACCATTTTTACGAGAGTTATCTTGTCACACACACACACACACACACACACACGCGCACACCCACACCCATACACACACACACACACACACACACACACACACACACACACACACACACGCCAGCGTGCTGCGAGCGATCTCTTTTTTTCTACTCAACATCTTGAACCCACTGCCAGACTATCCTGACTATCCTTAAAATAAATTAAGCATTACGAGGGCTACTTATACTGTAAGATTATTAAGCACATTTATTTAATATTGAGTTGTTTACGAACTATGTTCAACTACATAAGTTCAACACAACAAACACAACAAAACAACAAACACAAACACAACAAACACCAAAACAACAAACACAAACACAACAAACACAAAAACAACAAACACAAACACAACAAACACAAACACAACAAACACAAACACAACAAACACCAAAACAACAAACACAAACACAACAAACACAAACACAACAAACACCAAAACAACAAACACAAACACAACAAACACCAAAACAACAAACACAAACACAACAAACACCAAAACAACAAACAACAAACACAAACACAACAAACACCAAAACAACAAACAACAAACACAAAACACAACAAACACCAAAACAACAAACACAACAAACACCAAAACAACAAACACAAACACAACAAACACCAAAACAACAAACACAAAACAACAAACACAAACACAACAAACACCAAAACAACAAACACAACAAACACCAAAACAACAAACACAAACACAACAAACACAAACACAACAAACACCAAAACAACAAACACAAAACAACAAACACAAAACACAAACACAACAAACACCAAAACAACAAACACAAACACAACAAACACAAACACAACAAACACAAACACAACAAACACAAACACAACAAACAACAAACACAAACATAACACCAACAAACACAACACAAACACACAAAAACACCAAACAACAACACAACAAACAAACACAACAAAAAACACAAACAAACAAAACACAACAACACACACAACACAACAAACACAAACACAACAAACACCAAAACAACAAACACAACACAAACACAACAAACACCAAAACAACAAACACAAACACAACAAACACCAAAACAACAAACACAAACACAACAAACACCAAAACAACAAACACAAACACAACAAACACCAAACACAACAAACACAAAACAACAAACACAAACAAACACAAAACAACAAACACAAACACAACAAACACAACAACACAAACACAACAAACACCAAAACAACAAACACAAACACAACAAACACCAAAACAACAAACACAAACACAACAAACACCAAAACAACAAACACAAACACAACAAACACCAAAACAACAAACACAAACACAACAAACACAAACACAACAAACCCAAACACAACAAACACAAACACAACAAACACCAAAACAACAAACACAAACACAACAAACACCAAAACAACAAACACAAACACAACAAACACCAAAACAACAAACACAAACACAACAAACACCAAAACAACAAACACAAACACAACAAACACCAAAACAACAAACACAAACACAACAAACACCAAAACAACAAACACAAACACAACAAACACCAAAACAACAAACACAAACACAACAAACACAAACACAACAAACACAAACACAAACACAACAAACACCAAAACAACAAACACAAACACAACAAACACAAACACAACAAACACCAAAACAACAAACACAACAAACACAACAAACACAACAAACACCAAAACAACAAACACAACAAACACCAAAACAACAAACACAACAAACACCAAAACAACAAACACAAACACAACAAACACAAACACAACAAACACAAACACAACAAACACAAACACAACAAACACAAACACAACAAACACCAAAACAACAAACACAAACACAACAAACACCAAAACAACAAACACAAACACAACAAACACCAAAACAACAAACACAAACACAACAAACACAAACACAACAAACACCAAAACAACAAACACAAAAAACACCAAAACAACAAACACAAACACAACAAACACCAAAACAACAAACACAAACACAACAAACACCAAAACAACAAACACAAACACAACAAACACCAAAACAACAAACACAAAACACAAACACAACAAACACCAAAACAACAAACACAAACACAACAAACACCAAAACAACCAAACACAAACACAACAAACACCAAAACAACAAACACAAACACAACAAACACCAAAACAACAAACACAAACACAACAAACACCAAAACAACAAACACAAACACAACAAACACCAAAACAACAAACACAAACACAACAAACACCAAAACAACAAACAAAAACACAACAAACACCAAAACAACAAACACAAACACAACAAACACCAAAACAACAAACACAAACACAACAAACACTAACACAACAAACACCAAAACAACAAACACAAACACAACAAACACCAAAACAACAAACACAAACACAACAAACACCAAAACAACAAACACAAACACAACAAACACCAAAAACACAAACACAACAAACACCAAAACAACAAACACAAACACAACAAACACCAAAACAACAAACACAAACACAACAAACACCAAAACAACAAACACAAACACAACAAACACAACAAACACCAAACACACAAACACCAAAACAACAAACACAAACACAACAAACAAACAAACACAAACACAACAAACACCAACACAACAAACAACAACAAACACAAACACAACAAACACCAAAACAACAAACACAAACACAACAAACACCAAAACAACAAACACAAACACAACAAACACAACACAACAAACACAAACACAACAAACACCAAAACAACAAACACAAACACAACAAACACCAAAACAACAAACAAACACAAACACAACAAACACCAAAACAACAAACACAAACACCAAAACAACAAACACCAAAACAACAAACACAAACACAACAAACACCAAAACAACAAACACAAACACAACAAACACCAAAACAACAAACACCAAAACAACAAACACAAACACCAAAACAACAAACACAAACACAACAAACACCAAAACAACAAACACAAACACAACAAACACCAAAACAACAAACACAAACACAACAAACACCAAAACAACAAACACAAACACAACAAACACCAAAACAACAAACACAAACACAACAAACACCAAAACAACAAACACAAACACAACAAACACCAAAACAACAAACACAAACACAACAAACACCAAAACAACAAACACAAACAAAACAAACACCAAAACAACAAACACAAACACAACAAACACCAAAACAACAAACACAAACACAACAAACACCAAAACAACAAACACAAACACAACAAACACCAAAACAACAAACACAAACACAACACACACCAAAACAACAAACACAAACACAACAAACACCAAAACAACAAACACAAACACAACAAACACCAAAACAACAAACACAAACACAACAAACACCAAAACAACAAACACAAACACAACAAACACCAAAACAACAAACACAAACACAACAAACACAACACAACAAACACAAACACAACAAACACAAACACAACAAACACAAACACAACAAACACAAACACAACAAACACAAAACACAAACACAACAAACACCAAAACAACAAACACAAAACACAAACACAACAAACACAAACACAACAACCACCAAAACAACAAACACAAACACAACAAACACCAAAACAGCAAACACAAACACAACAAACACCAAAACAACAAACACAAACACAACAAACACAAACACAACAAACACCAAAACAACAAACACAAACACAAACACAACAAACACAAACACAACAAACACCAAAACAACAAACACAAACACAACAAACACCAAAACAACAAACACAAACACAAACACAACAAACACAAACACAACAAACACAAACACAACAAACACCAAAACAACAAACACAAACACAACAAACACAAACACAACAAACACCAAAACAACAAACACAACAAACACCAAAACAACAAACACAACAAACACCAAAACAACAAACACAACAAACACCAAAACAACAAACACAACAAACACCAAAACAACAAACACAAACACAACAAACACCAAAACAACAAACACAAACACAACAAACACCAAAACAACAAACACAACAAACACAACAAACACCAAAACAACAAACACAAACACAACAAACACCAAAACAACAAACACAAACACAACAAACACCAAAACAACAAACACAAACACAACAAACACCAAAACAACAAACACAAACACAACAAACACCAAAACAACAAACACAAACACAACAAACACCAAAACAACAAACACAAACACAACAAACACAAACACAACAAACACCAAAACAACAAACACCAAAACAACAAACACAAACACAACAAACACCAAAACAACAAACACAAACACAACAAACACAAACACAACAAACACAACAAACACCAAAACAACAAACACAAACACAACAAACACCAAAACAACAAACACAAACACAACAAACACCAAAACAACAAACACAAACACAACAAACACCAAAACAACAAACACCAAAACAACAAACACAACAAACACCAAAACAACAAACACAACAAACACCAAAACAACAAACACAACAAACACCAAAACAACAAACACAACAAACACCAAAACAACAAACACAACAAACACCAAAACAACAAACACAACAAACACAAACACAACAAACACCAAAACAACAAACACAAACACAACAAACACCAAAACAACAAACACAAACACAACAAACACAAACACAACAAACACAAACACAACAAACACCAAAACAACAAACACAAACACAACAAACACCAAAACAACAAACACAAACACAACAAACACCAAAACAACAAACACAAACACAACAAACACCAAAACAACAAACACAAACACAACAAACAACAAACACAAACACAACAAACACCAAAACAACAAACACAAACACAACAAACACCAAAACAACAAACACAAACACAACAAACACCAAAACAACAAACACAAACACAACAAACACCAAAACAACAAACACAAACACAAACACAACAAACACAAACACAACAAACACCAAAACAACAAACACAAACACAACAAACACCAAAACAACAAACACAAACACAACAAACACAAACACAACAAACACCAAAACAACAAACACAAACACAACAAACAACAAACACAAACACAACAAACACCAAAACAACAAACACAAACACAACAAACACAAACACAACAAACACCAAAACAACAAACACAAACACAACAAACACAAACACAACAAACACCAAAACAACAAACACAACAAACACCAAAACAACAAACACAAACACAACAAACACAAACACAACAAACACCAAAACAACAAACACAAACACAACAAACACAAACACAACAAACACCAAAACAACAAACACAACAAACACCAAAACAACAAACACAACAAACACCAAAACAACAAACACAAACACAACAAACACCAAAACAACAAACACAAACACAACAAACACAAACACAACAAACACCAAAACAACAAACACAAACACAACAAACACCACAACAACAAACACAAACACAACAAACACAACACCAAAACAAGAAACACAAACACAACAAACACGAACACAACAAACACAAACACAACAAACAACAAACACAACAAACACCAAAACAACAAACACAAACACAACAAACACCAAAACAACAAACACAAACACAACAAACACCAAAACAACAAACACAACAAACAACAAACACAAACACAACAAACACCAAAACAACAAACACAAACACAACAAACACAAACACAACAAACACAAACACAACAAACACCAAAACAACAAACACAAACACAACAAACACAAACACAACAAACACAAACACAACAAACACCAAAACAACAAACACAAACACAACAAACACCAAAACAACAAACACAAACACAACAAACACCAAAACAACAAACACAAACACAACAAACACAAACACAACAAACACCAAAACAACAAAACAACAAACACAAACACAACAAACACCAAAACAACAAACACAAACACAACAAACACCAAAACAACAAACACAAACACAACAAACACCAAAACAACAAACACAAACACAACAAACACAAACACAACAACAAACACAAACACAACAAACACAAACACAACAAACACAAACACAACAAACACAAACACAACAAACACAAAAACAACAAACACAAACACAACAAAACAACAAACACAAACACCAAAACAACAAACACAAACACAACAAACACCAAAACAACAAACACAAACACAACAAACACCAAAACAACAAACACAAACACAACAAACACAAACACAACAAACACAAACACAACAAACACCAAAACAACAAACACAAACACAACAAACACCAAAACAACAAACACAAACACAACAAACACAAACACAACAAACACAAACACAACAAACACAAAACAACAAACACAAACACAACAAACACAAACACAACAAACACAAAAACAACAAACACAAACACAACAAACACAAACACAACAAACACAAACACAACAAACACAAACACAACAAACACCAAAACAACAAACACAAACACAACAAACACAAACACAACAAACACCAAAACAACAAACACAACAAACACCAAAACAACAAACACAAACACAACAAACACCAAAACAACAAACACAAACAAACACCAAAACAACAAACACAAACACAAAAAACACTAAAACAACAAACACAAACACAACAAACACCAAAACAACAAACACAAACACAACAAACACCAAAACAACAAACACAAACACAACAAACACCAAAACAACAAACACAAACACAACAAACACCAAAACAACAAACACAAACACAACAAACACAAACACAACAAACACCAAAACAACAAACACAAACACAACAAACACAAACACCAAAACAACAAACACAAACACAACAAACACAAACACAACAAACACAAACACAACAAACACCAAAACAACAAACACAAACACAACAAACACCAAAACAACAAACACAAACACAACAAACACCAACACAACAAACACAAACACAACAAACACCAAAACAACAAACACAAACACAACAAACACCAAAACAACAAACACAACACAACAAACACCAAAACAACAAACACAAACACAACAAACACCAAAACAACAAACACAAACACAACAAACACCAAAACAACAAACACAAACACAACAAACACCAAAACAACAAACACAAACACAACAAACACCAAAACAACAAACACAAACATAACAAACACCAAAACAACAAACACAAACATAACAAATTTGGTTATGCTCGCCGCGATGGGTTGCTTTTAACTTGGAATTGTTTAGTTTCGCACCTGGACAATGAAATGTCTGAAAAACTGAGAGAAAGAAGTAGTGACTAGGGACTGAAGACAAAATACCCCCGTCGCAGCAGACCTGCGTACTCAGCGAATTTCCAAAACAATAATATAATAATAATATATGACAAGTTTTAAAACAAATCAGTCTATAAACATGAGAATTATTTGCCTATTCTCCATAAGATTAACATTGGAAAGAATGTGC
Organism: Nephotettix cincticeps; assembly: GCA_023375725.1. Taxonomy (NCBI): domain Eukaryota; kingdom Metazoa; phylum Arthropoda; class Insecta; order Hemiptera; family Cicadellidae; genus Nephotettix; species Nephotettix cincticeps. The sequence continues at coordinate 41,988,127 of CM041786.1, read as the reverse complement.
AGGTTAGCTGCTGTGAGGAACACTGAAAGTAGTCATTTCTACCATAAATAGTTTTTATCTTAACTGTTCATTTATGGGGGTTAATTACGATTTATAGAATAATAAAATATTCTGTCAAATCAATTAACTGAATTAAAAATAATAGGAGGACCGTAATTTCGCTACACTTGGGAAAACTCGAAACAGAGGGGCTTGTAATTCAAAAACAGTCAAAAATTAACAAAGTTGAAAATATGAGTCACTCACCAAAATCCTCTTTTTCCCATCGGAAAATAGTCTGTGATGGCGTGGTGTGGGAGGGGGGCGGCGGCATCAGGCGTCCTTGATTGATGTGGGTGGAATACAGTTGTACTTGGGGGTTACATACAGTTTGTTCCACATAAACACAGTCCACATTGATCTTGAATCACGAATAACGAACGTAAAGTCTAGTAGCAAGACCGACGCGGTAGCGCGGTTTGGAGGCGTCAGAGTCCCAGGAGCCCGCACAATGAAGTTCTTGGAGAATAGTTGCACAGCACAAACACTGAATTTAAATGGGGAAATGTAAATAAGCTACGTATTTTACTGAGTAATATGTTAAGAGAAATACTAAATTATTAATTTAAGAGGTTAAATGGGTACGAGGAGTCCCGAGAGAGACGACGCGGATTTTACCGCTATATCGACCGAGGAAGAACTGCAACTGGTGGTTTTTTTGGCGAGAGAGGATACTCTTTACTTTTTGGTATACGCGAATATCGTCCAATAGGCGCTAGCGTCACTCCTGTCAGCTGGATCGGGCGGCAATATTTCAAATTCAAATTACATATCATTTATTACATATTATTGATTATATTGATTTACATAAATACCAAACATACCGGGGACCTTGAATCCCTATTGGGTTCAACAAAACATAAAGCGAGAATACATGAGAGAGAAAAGTGTGTATATCTAAAATACTTAGAGCTAATATATACAGGAACATAGTTTCACTCCTTAATCTGTGTTGCAAGGCAAAGGAAAAACCTTGTGCGCAGGTCGTGTCAGCTGACCATTGGCAGTCTGTAGTTGCACCACTCGCACTACATTGTCTTTTCCCGGCGACACTCTAGTGACACGGGCAAGGGGCCATGTGAGAGGGGGTGTCGGTTGGTGAACGAGAACAAGATCTCCGATTTTCAGATTTTGGGTTGGTGTATCCCACTTCATTCTCTGTTGAAGGGTGTGCAGATATTCGAGATGCCACCGCTTCCAAATATTTTGATTTAGAGATTGCACAAGATGCCAGTGTTTGAGTCTATTTTGGGGGATGTCACTGTGATCAGGTTCCGGGACTGCTGCTAGCGGGGCGCCTATTAAAAAATGGCCGGGTGTCAATGCAGATAAATCTGTTGGGTCATTTGACAGTGGGGTGATTGGTCGAGAATTAAGCATGGCTTCAGCCTGAGTTGTAATAGTGATGAATTGAGGAAGAGTAAGGATCTGATCTCCTATTACTCGACGTAAGTGGTATTTGAGGCTTTTAATAGCACTCTCCCACAGACCTCCTTGGTGGGGAGCGGCAGGAGGATTGAAGTGGAATGTGATACCACGTTGAGCCAAGAATGACTGAAACTGTGTTTGTTCAGGAGAGTGGATGATTTTTCGTAGTGCATTGTCTGCCCCTATAAAATTTGTGGCACAATCGCTGTAGAGATCGGAACATAGGCCGCGTCGAGAAACAAAGCGAGTAAGTGCGGCAATAAAGGCATCAGATGACAAATCCGTCACTGTTTCTACGTGTACTGCCTTTGTAGCTAGACATACAAAAACACATATGTAGACTTTGACGTGTCTAATGGAGCGTAGGTTATGCACCTTAACCGAGAATGGTCCACCATAGTCCATGCCTGTTTTGAGGAAAGCCCTTGTGGCTGTCACACGAGCACTTGGGAGATCGCCCATGAGAGGAGGACTGTTTGTGGGGCGCAGCCGAAAACACCGCACACATTTAAAAATTCTGGAGCGAATCACACTCCTGGCGCATAAAATCCACACACTTTGAGCAAGAAGCGACTGGGTAAGCTGTGCTCCAGCGTGAAGATGTCTCAGGTGGTAGTGATCTATTAGAAGATCAACAACGTGATGCCTTTTTGGCATAATTACCGGATGTCGAGAGTCATGATGTAGACTTGAAGCTGTTAACCTCCCACCAACGCGAAGAAGACCACTGGAGTCTATCCACGGAGTGAGACGTCGAAGGCGAGAAGATACTTGCTTCCTTTTCTCCAAAGCTACAATGTCGTCATTGAAGCTGACATGTTGGACAAGCTTGAAGACGGTAGTTGAAGCCGATCCCAGCTCAATGGAGGAGAGAGGTCCGCTGCGCTTCTCGGGATGACGTGTGTTGTGGATGAACCGCTGGACGTAGGCCACGACTGCTTGGAGACGAGACCATGAAGAAAACTTGGTAAGTAGATCCCATTCTTCATGTTGTACTGCAGTTAGCACTGGTAAGGGTGTTTGCTTAACTTCTTCCGTAGAATTTAAGTCTATTGGCGAAAATTTGGGGTCAGGCCATTCATCTTTATTTTGATGGAGCCAAGAAGGGCCCTTCCACCAAAGTGGGTGGTCAACAAGATCAAAGGCGGAAATACCCCGAGAGGCACAATCAGCAGGATTTTGTGCACTCTGAACATGTCTCCAACAGTGTGAAGGGACAAGCTCCTGAGTTTGAGAGACTCGGTTGGCCACGAACGTTTTTAGCCGATATGGAGGAGTTTGCAGCCACGTTAGGACTACAGAGGAGTCACACCACAGGTAAATGGATGGTGAAGATATATGCTCCTTAAAAATTTCACAAACATGTGCGACTAACTGGGCCAAGAGGTGAGCACCACATAGTTCGAGGCGGGGCAAGGTCACTCTCTTAAGAGGGGCGACCTTAGTTTTCGCAATTACCTGGCGAACTATCACCTCACTGTTAGGGATAAGACTGCGGAAATACACCACTGCAGCAAACCCATTTTCGGAAGCATCTGAGAAGCCATGCACTTCTATTTCATTTGAGGAACTCAGCATTAGAGCACGGGGAACTTTGATCTTAGGGATGTGATTCATGTTGGATATAAAGGTATTCCACTTGTCAGATAAATCAGGTGGCAGGGGGTCATCCCAACCAAGACCAGTTGTCCACAAAAGCTGCATAAAACATTTAGCAGCCATGATACATGGGGCAAGAAAGCCACAAGGATCATATATCTTTGCAATTGCGCTTAGCACATTGCGCTTAGTGAAAGTGTTTTGAGGAAAATTGACACAGTACGTGAAATGATCATTTTCCGGGGACCATTTAAGACCTAGAACAGATAAACAAGGCCCTTGATCCTCTTGTAAGAACACCGGGGTTTCAAGGTGGTCTTGAGGGAGCGTGTGAAGAAGTTTTTGCGAATTGGAGGCCCACTTCCGCAACTCAAATCCTCCTTTTGCTAGGAGTGATTTTAACTGGCACTGAAGCTCTAAAGCTTCTTCTACAGTGTCGGCCCCAGAAATTATATCGTCTACATAAGTCTGGGATCGTAGAACTTTAGCAGCTTCCGGATATGCAATTCCCTCATCGTTGGCGAGTTGATGGATGGTGCGTATGGCCAAGTAAGGCGAACTGCTCACCCCAAAAGTGACACGGGTTAGTTTATAGATTGAGAGTGGTTCAGAGGGAGTGTCCCTCCACAATACGAGCTGATAATTCTGATGAGAAGGCTCCATAAATATCTGAAGGTACATTTGACGAATATCGCAGGTAAAAACAACACGATGAGATCGGAAATGCATGAGAATGTCACGGATGTCCGTTAGCAGCTTACGGCCAGTCATAAGAGTGTCGTTAAGAGACTTACCAGAGCTAGTTTTGCAGCTAGCGTCATATACTATGCGAAGCTTGGTATTGCCGTTACTTTCTTTAAGTACCCCATGGTGAGGGAGAAAGTAGTGTGATGAGGTTAGATCAGGATTGACTGCTTTGATCATATGACCCTGGTCTATGTGATCTTTGATTGAGGTCGAGTACAGGTTCTTAAATTCTGGATTTTGAGCGAATTTCCTTTCGAGTGATTTAAATCGATGCTCGGCTGCATGAAACGAGTCGCCTAGTTCAGGGTTACCTTCTTTAAAAGGGAGTTGGACCACGTACCGTCCGTCATCACAACGAGAATGAGTAGAGTCAAAATGTAAGTCACATTTTTGTTCCTCAGAAGATTTTTCCGTAGCCATAGGAGGTTCTTCCATCTGCCAAAATCTTTTTAGAGAGTCATGGAGGTCATCTGAGATAGCAAGTAAAGATACTGAAATATTGTTTACTGGTTGGTTAGAGAAGGCCGAAGGTGCTGAGCCTATGACAACGAAGCCAAAGTGGGTGCCTATTACATGAGGCATATTGTGACCCAAGGAGTGAGATTGGTTGGTCAAGATCAAGGGCAGTAGTGATCCGCCAATCAGTAAGTCTACAGGCCCAGGAAGATGGAAAGTTGGGTCTGCGAGGGTATATGGCTTAACACGATTCAATACCTCTTGGGATATAACACTACGAGGCAGGTCAACGGATATGTTGTCCAAGACATGGACCTTATGTTGAGAGGCGATGTTTTTGCCTGAAAGGGTATCTATGTTTAGCATAACAGCCCCTTTAGTGTGGGAGGCCATTTTAGAGAGTCCTACAACCTGTAGGTTTGAGTGTATGCGAGGGGCGCCTAAGAGCTGTGCCGCCTTTTCTGAGATAAACTCACACATGCTCCCACTATCCAGCAGAGCTCTGAAAACATGGGTGACACCATTTTGGGCCGTTAGTTTTACCAGTGTTGTGCCAAGAAGCACGGTGGTACCGTTACACGGGGTGGGGGGAGCTGCCTGAGCTGTAGAGAGAGATACAGCTTGGTTTTGCTGATTAGAATCATTTGTTTGAGAGAGGAGAGGGGGTTCATTCTGAGGGGCAGAATTATTCGGAGCCAGGGTTTTATTTCGAGTCTGTTCAAAATGAAGAGACGAGTGGTGTCGCTTTTGACACTTTTGGCATGTGGCCTTAGATTTGCAATCTTGCATCGTGTGGTTTCCGAGACAGGAAGTGCAACGCTTTGCTTCCTTAACCAGTTTGTAACGCTTGTTAGGATTTAAAGCGGCATATTTAGGGCAACTATACACCTTGTGAGTGTCCTGGTTACATACAAAACATGAGTATGCCTTAAGTGGAGGATGTGGACGAGGGGTGGACGCAGCCACCATAGAGACAGGATGTGAGGCAAATTGCACTCTTTTGCCCTGGTTAGATTTGTGCTGAGTTGAGCTAGAGCTTGAGCTCGGCTTTGAGTAATTTGAAATATTGTGAAGGCTAGCATCCTCCACATGATTACATTCCTCAGTGAGAAATTTAATTATATGGGCCACTTCCGGGAGAGTATGAGGAGTATGATCATCGTCAGCATGGGTAGAACGATAAACTTCTAAGCGCTGTCTTAACGCACTGTCCATTTTTCGGAGTATGAGAGCCGAAAGGAGAGGATTGTTTTGAGAGGTTACATCACAGGAAAGAGCCTTCAATGCCTGAGTATTTTCGTGATAAAGATTCACAAAAGCTCTCATGTTTTTGGGAGATGAAGCAGAGATATTTGGAAGGTCCAGCATCTGATTGAGATGTAATGTAATTAGTCTTCTAGGTGAGTGGTACCTATCCTGAAGAAGTTGGTAAGCTACTATGTAATTAGCAGCTGAGAGGGTGAGCGATTTTATTAAATTCAAAGGCTCGCCAGAGAGAGTGCTCAATAAGTATTGAAACTTGGCTACATTACTGAGAGAGACATTAGTATGTATGGTCGAGTCAAAAAGATTAATGTACGAAATCCAAGATAACGGATCTCCAGAGAAGTGCTTTAATTCCAGCTTTGGGAGTCTAACAGCCATAGCACTGAGTGTTGCATGTGACTCAGACGAGTGCACGGAAGAGGGGGTGGGAGGTCCGGCTACAGGAGTTAAAGCCTCTATTTTGGATGTAATTTCTGCATACAGGTTATTTATAGTGTCCTGGTCTTTTGAAAGGACCTCCATGACAGCATCGTCTGTCTCTATGGCACGGTACAAATTACTTTCAAAATCAGCACGTTTTTGTACGAGCTCCTTAGAAAATGTGGATAAGTTACGCTGCTGAGCCATTGTTGGCGGCTCATCTCTCGCTGCGATTTCATCCACAGCTGTATTGATTGTTTGGAAACGACTTTTTATTAACTCCGTGCATCGAACATAAGTGGTCCACTTTAAAGGCTTGGCCATGGTTGAGAGAGTATAATACACAATTGAATAATTTTAAGAGGAGACAAATTAGTCTTAAACCTTAATTAGGCTATAAAATATATTATAACAGAGATTGAGATATGAATGAGTTGTATAAAAATGATAATTCCTGAACTAAGAATATAATTCAAACTAATAGAAATACCTATAATTCAAGAGAGATTTCACTGCATATTATTGTTTGCTCAAAACAACATATGTTAAATACAAATACCGCTATACACTTTGAGAAAAAATTTTAAAATAGCGATGCGCAACAAACAGAAATTATTTTCAGTTAAAATACAATTAACAACAATTTATTGTCATTTGACAAACAAAATAATCAAGAAAAATACATAAGAAAAAACATTAATTACCTAAGATGAGTTAATTAGCTTAATTAACCAGTGAATGAATTAATTCAATTGATTGAGTAATCAAATAAGTACAATGATAAACAAACTTTAAATGTTATTGAGTATATATGAGAGTTATTTAAAAAATGATGCACACTGAGAGAAACACAAATAGATATTATTAGTCAATGCTCAAAACATAATAATAATAATTATTGATAACCCTTAATTACATAAAATCTTATTACAAACGTATCAACAGTTAAATGAACAACAATCTTTAAATGTAAACAAGAAATGTGACAACTGGAGGTAAACAGACTATCATCTGAGCCGTGATATTTCTATTGATCGCAGCTGACAGGATGTATTAAAATAGTAAATATTTCTCGAGAACATGAGTGACAGAGTCCGCGTTTTCGCATGATCACGTGGTGTCGCATGGACCAGTCTATTTGCCTATGCAGAGGGGAGGTCGCCTGATGCTGAAGGCGCGGCGTCGCTTGGGGACGCCGAAGAACACACGGTTCAAGATGGCGATGGCGTCACTGACGCTCAAATCTTAGCGCCAAATTACACGTGGTGATTTTAATTATAGAACTGTAATTAATTTCCAAGGACTGTAATTCAACAAATCCGGCCCGGAGGACCAATGTTCATTTATGGGGGTTAATTACGATTTATAGAATAATAAAATATTCTGTCAAATCAATTAACTGAATTAAAAATAATAGGAGGACCGTAATTTCGCTACACTTGGGAAAACTCGAAACAGAGGGGCTTGTAATTCAAAAACAGTCAAAAATTAACAAAGTTGAAAATATGAGTCACTCACCAAAATCCTCTTTTTCCCATCGGAAAATAGTCTGTGATGGCGTGGTGTGGGAGGGGTGGAGGCGGCATCAGGCGTCCTTGATTGATGTGGGTGGAATACAGTTGTACTTGGGGGTTACATACAGTTTGTTCCACATAAACACAGTCCACATTGATCTTGAATCACGAATAACGAACGTAAAGTCTAGTAGCAAGACCGACGCGGTAGCGCGGTTTGGAGGCGTCAGAGTCCCAGGAGCCCGCACAATGAAGTTCTTGGAGAATAGTTGCACAGCACAAACACTGAATTTAAATGGGGAAATGTAAATAAGCTACGTATTTTACTGAGTAATATGTTAAGAGAAATACTAAATTATTAATTTAAGAGGTTAAATGGGTACGAGGAGTCCCGAGAGAGACGACGCGGATTTTACCGCTATATCGACCGAGGAAGAACTGCAACTGGTGGTTTTTTGGCGAGAGAGGAAACTCTTTACTTTTTGGTATACGCGAATATCGTCCAATAGGCGCTAGCGTCACTCCTGTCAGCTGGATCGGGCGGCAATATTTCAAATTCAAATTACATATCATTTATTACATATTATTGATTATATTGATTTACATAAATACCAAACATTAACATTTATACCAACTTTCATCAACATCTGTCCATAATTAAAGGAGTTTGCCTATTCCCTATATGATTAATATGGGAAAAGAGTATGCAGGTTTGCTGCCATTATAAACACATAAACTATGATTTTTAAGTATAAATGGATAGATATCAACCACATGAAGCTAAATATCAAGTTTTATCCAAAAATATTGATTAATATGGGAGATATTATTTTTTCCCTATCCTCCATAAGATTAACATTGGAGCCCCACAATACAACGTACTGTGTTTAGATTTTTTAATATCTCGGTAACCGTTGGATATAGAGAAAAACTTTAAGAAACTTATTTGTGTAGTTTTTAAGCTGATTCCAATGGTGAAATATAAAATTAAAAATTTTTAAAAATTACACGTGAAAAACGTAAAAACCTGATTATGGGGTACAAAACCCCCCCAAACTACCTGTTCCCATTGACCGATATGTCTGGTTTACGAACTCGTCCGAGCATTTGTAGGAATACACGTCTCTACCAAATTTGGTCTCGATAATTTTTACGAGAGTTATCGTGCTAACAGGCATATATATATATATATATGCGTGCGTGTGTGTGTGTGTGTATGTGTGTGTGTGTGTGTGTGTGTGACGCGATGCCCGTTATTATAGTTTTATTATTATAACATTCGATGGAGTTGTTTCCCTCTATAATATCTTAGACGAGTTCGTTGGGCAACGCAATCGGAACACATTAACTACACTTTTGGGGGATTTTGTATTTTGTTATGGGGTTTTCAACTTATTTATGTATAATTTTTGAAAAAATCTAATTTTTCTTTTCACCATTGGATTCAGCTCAAAAACACACAATATAGTAATTTAAATCATTACTCTATGTCAATTGGTTACTGAAATATTTAAAACTAGCAGTAAGCCCGTCCTTTGTACGGGTTTTAGAATTCAGTTTAAAGAAAAAAGATTGTCATACCAAAATACCAAAATGTAAACCTGAAATCCTAAACAAATCAAAACAAAGAAAAAATCAATACCCAGCTTTATTATTTAGCATTACTTTACAATTAAATAAATCAGAACATTTATACATTTATTACAATTAGTTATACGTTAAAATAACTTGTTAATATATAGTATGATTTCGAAATTGGTTTTAAAATCAATGACCAATATAAACTAACTAATATTGGTTTGACAGCTGTTTGTTTTTATTTCTATTAAATCTTTAAACTACAAAGACAGCTGATTATTACCAGTAGGTTATTCATTGAAAACTGATTCAAAATGCGAGTAATATCGCGTAAAAGTGGGGTTTTAAATGCTCGTTATTTACTTTTCAAGGAGCGGCGGGCGATTCCAAGCATTTACAAACCTTCTCTGGAATTTAGAGGATACATAAAATAAGTTTAATTATAATCAGATCTCCCGTTTTTTGGGAGAAGACGGCGTGAAATGCCTCCTGGAGCGTCACAAACAGACACAAATTTAGATAAGACCGGTTTTGGCTTCTCTAACGCACGAAAAGTAAAAATAACTAAAAAAAGAATAATTCTGAGCAATGTACAGACAAAACTCTAATTTTATTTATATAGGTGGTAGGAAAACGGTGGATAGTATGGGCCAAGTGATGTTTCTCTGAATCGCCACCAGGTAGCACGCAAGGCCAACCTAAATAGACGGAATTTGGTTATGCTCGCCGCGATGGGTTGCTTTTAACTTGGAATTTTTTAGTTTCGCACCTGGACAATGAAATGTCTGAAAAACTGAGAGAAAGAAGTAGTGACTAGGGACTGAAGACAAAATACCCCCGTCGCAGCAGACCTGCGTACTCAGCGAATTTCCAAAACAATAATATAATAATATATGACAAGTTTTAAAACAAATCAGTCTATAAACATGAGAATTATTTGCCTATTCTCCATAAGATTAACATTGGAAAGAATGTGCAGGTTAGCTGCTGTGAGGAACACTGAAAGTAGTCATTTCTACCATAAATAGTTTTTATCTTAACATTTATACCAACTTTCATCAACATCTGTCCATAATTAAAGGAGTTTGCCTATTCCCTATATGATTAATATGGGAAAAGAGTATGCAGGTTTGCTGCCATGATAAACACATAAACTATGATTTTTAAGCATAAATGGATAGATCTCAACCACATGAAGCTAAATATCAAGTTTTATCCAAAAAAATTGATTAATATGGGAGATATTATTTTTTCCCTATCCTCCATAAGATTAACATTGGAGCCCCACAATACAACGTACTGTGTTTAGATTTTTTAATATCTCGGTAACCGTTGGAGATAGAGAAAAACTTTAAGGAACTTTACTGTGTAGTTTTTAAAGCTAATTCCAATGGTGAAATATAAAATTAAATGTGAAAAACACAAAAACCCCGATATGTCTGGTTTACGAACTCGTCCGAGCATTTGTAGGAATACATGTCTCTACCAAATTTGGTCTCAATCGGACCATTTTTACGAGAGTTATCGTGCTAACAGACACACACACACATATATAAATTTTAACGACTATTGTTTTTGGACTCTGGGCACCTAAAGACGAAAAAATAACATAGTCTCGGGCTTAAGTCTTACCATGAGACCTACGGTAATAGCTTCTTCCCTATGGGAAATTCGCTAAAAAAAATGAGATATTAACTTTGACTCCCATTAAAGATATATTAGATGCTAAAAAGGGAGAAGAAAGATATCAAGAAACGTCAAAACAAGCGAAGAAAAAAATCAAATTTTCTATTGGCAAAGAACAGTAGGCCAAAAACAAGCTTCAAAGAAAAAGGCAGTGAATGGAAGGCCAAGAAAATGTCAACAATACCCCCGTCGCAGCATACCTACGTACTCAGTGAATTTCCGCCTCAATAATATGACAATAATAATACAAGTATATGACGAGATTGATCATTCAATACCTGTTGATAAATTTGCTTTGAGGAACAGTAAAAGTAGGCATTTACCATAAACTTTTTATTACGACCAAATACCAAGTTTTGTCATTATCTGGACATAAACCAATGAGTTTGCCTATTCCCCATAAGATTAACATGAGAAAGAGTATGCAGGTTTACTGCTGTGAGAAACACATAAACTATGATTCGTTTAGCATAAACGTATGGATACCAACCACATGAAGCTAAACACAAAAATTTCATTCAAAATTGTTGATTAGTAAGGAAAATATTGATTTTTCCTTGTCCTCCTCAAGATTTGCATTGGAGCTCCTAAATAAATGTATTGTGTTTAGATTTTTTAATATCTCGGTAACCATTGGAGATAGAGAAATTTAAAAAAATCTAAACTGTTTAGTTTTTTGAGCTGATTCTAATGGTGAAAGATAAAATCTAAAATTACATATTAAATACGAAAACCCCCTAATTTTTGGGTACAAAACCCTCCCAAACTACCCGTTCCCATTGGCCGATATGTCTGATTTTCGAACTAGTCCGATAAAATGTAGGAATACACGTCTCTAACAAATTTGGTCTCGATCGGACCATTTTTACGAGAGTTATCTTGTCACACACACACACACACACACACGCGCACACCCACACCCATACACACACACACACACACACACACGCACACACACACACACACACACACACACACGCCAGCGTGCTGCGAGCGATCTCTTTTTTTCTACTCAACATCTTGAACCCACTGCCAGACTATCCTGACTATCCTTAAAATAAATTAAGCATTACGAGGGCTACTTATACTGTAAGATTATTAAGCACATTTATTTAATATTGAGTTGTTTAGCTTGAACTATGTTCAACTACATAAGTTCAACACAACAAACACAAACATAAACACAACAAACAACAAACAAAACAAACACCAAAACAACAAACACAAACACAACAAACACCAAAACAACAAACACAAACACAACAAACACAAACACAACAAACACAAACACAACAAACACCAAAACAACAAACACCAAAACAACAAACACAAACACAACAAACACCAAAACAACAAACACAAACACAAACACAACAAACACAAACACAACAAACACCAAAACAACAAACACAAACACAACAAACACCAAAACAACAAACACAAACACAACAAACACCAAAACAACAAACACAAACACAACAAACACCAAAACAACAAACACAAACACAACAAACACCAAAACAACAAACATAATAAACACCAAAACAACAAACACAAACACAACAAACACAAACACAACAAACACCAAAACAACAAAAAAACACACACGCACGCATATATATATATATATATATATATATATATATATATATATATATATATATATATATATGCCTGTTAGCACGATAACTCTCGTAAAAATTATCGAGACCAAATTTGGTAGAGACGTGTATTCCTACAAATGCTCGGACGAGTTCGTAAACCAGACATATCGGTCAATGGGAACAGGTAGTTTGGGGGGGTTTTGTACCCCATAATCAGGTTTTTACGTTTTTCACGTGTAATTTTTAAAAATTTTTAATTTTATATTTCACCATTGGAATCAGCTTAAAAACTACACAAATAAGTTTCTTAAAGTTTTTCTCTATATCCAACGGTTACCGAGATATTAAAAAATCTAAACACAGTACGTTGTATTGTGGGGCTCCAATGTTAATCTTATGGAGGATAGGGAAAAAATAATATCTCCCATATTAATCAATATTTTTGGATAAAACTTGATATTTAGCTTCATGTGGTTGATATCTATCCATTTATGCTTAAAAATCATAGTTTATGTGTTTATCATGGCAGCAAACCTGCATACTCTTTTCCCATAATAATCATATAGGGAATAGGCTGTTTGGTATTTATGTAAATCAATATAATCAATAATATGTAATAAATGATATGTAATTTGAATTTGAAATATTGCCGCCCGATCCAGCTGACAGGAGTGACGCTAGCGCCTATTGGACGATATTCGCGTATACCAAAAAGTAAAGAGTATCCTCTCTCGCCAAAAAACCGCCAGTTGCAGTTCTTCCTCGGTCGATATAGCGGTAAAATCCGCGTCGTCTCTCTCGGGACTCCTCGTACCCATTTAACCTCTTAAATTAATAATTTAGTATTTCTCTTAACATATTACTCAGTAAAATACGTAGCTTATTTACATTTCCCCATTTAAATTCAGTGTTTGTGCTGTGCAACTATTCTCCAAGAACTTCATTGTGCGGGCTCCTGGGACTCTGACGCCTCCAAACCGCGCTACCGCGTCGGTCTTGCTACTAGACTTTACGTTCGTTATTCGTGATTCAAGATCAATGTGGACTGTGTTTATGTGGAACAAACTGTATGTAACCCCCAAGTACAACTGTATTCCACCCACATCAATCAAGGACGCCTGATGCCGCCGCCCCCCTCCCACACCACGCCATCACAGACTATTTTCCGATGGGAAAAAGAGGATTTTGGTGAGTGACTCATATTTTCAACTTTGTTAATTTTTGACTGTTTTTGAATTACAAGCCCCTCTGTTTCGAGTTTTCCCAAGTGTAGCGAAATTACGGTCCTCCTATTATTTTTAATTAAGTTAATTGATTTGACAGAATATTTTATTATTCTATAAATCGTAATTAACCCCCATAAATGAACATTGGTCCTCCGGGCCGGATTTGTTGAATTACAGTCCTTGGAAATTAATTACAGTTCTATAATTAAAATCACCACGTGTAATTTGGCGCTAAGATTTGAGCGTCAGTGACGCCATCGCCATCTTGAACCGTGTGTTCTTCGGCGTCCCCAAGCGACGCCGCGCCTTCAGCATCAGGCGACCTCCCCTCTGCATAGGCAAATAGACTGGTCCATGCGACACCACGTGATCATGCGAAAACGCGGACTCTGTCACTCATGTTCTCGAGAAATATTTACTATTTTAATACATCCTGTCAGCTGCGATCAATAGAAATATCACGGCTCAGATGATAGTCTGTTTACCTCCAGTTGTCACATTTCTTGTTTACATTTAAAGATTGTTGTTCATTTAACTGTTGATACGTTTGTAATAAGATTTTATGTAATTAAGGGTTATCAATAATTATTATTATTATGTTTTGCTAAAACACAATACATTTATTTAGGAGCTCCAATGCAAATCTTGAGGAGGACAAGGAAAAATCAATATTTTCCTTACTAATCAACAATTTTGAATGAAATTTTTGTGTTTAGCTTCATGTGGTTGGTATCCATACGTTTATGCTAAACGAATCATAGTTTATGTGTTTCTCACAGCAGTAAACCTGCATACTCTTTCTCATGTTAATCTTATGGGGAATAGGCAAACTCATTGGTTTATGTCCAGATAATGACAAAACTTGGTATTTGGTCGTAATAAAAAGTTTATGGTAAATGCCTACTTTTACTGTTCCTCAAAGCAAATTTATCAAAGGTATTGAATGATCAATCTCGTCATATACTTGTATTATTATTGTCATATTATTGAGCAAATTCACTGAAGTAGGTATGCTGCGACGGGGTATTGTTGACATCTTGGCCTTCATTCACTGCCTTTTCTTTGAAGCTTGTTTTTGGCCTACTGTTCTTTGCCAATAGAAAAGATTTTTTTCTTCGCTTGTTTTGACGTTTCTTGATATCTTTCTTCTCCCTTTTTAGCATCTAATATTTTAATGGGAGTCAAAGTTAATATCTCATTTTTTTAGCGAATTTCCCATAGGGAAGAAGCTATTACCGTAGGTCTCATGGTAAGACAAGCCCAGACTATGTTATTTTTTCGTCTTTAGGTGCCCAGAGTCCAAAAACAATAGTCGTTAAAATTTATATATGTGTGTGTGTGTCTGTTAGCACGATAACTCTCGTAAAAATGGTCCGATTGAGACCAAATTTGGTAGAGACATGTATTCCTACAAATGCTCGGACGAGTTCGTAAGCCAGACATATCGGGGTTTTTGTGTTTTTCACATTTAATTTTATATTTCACCATTGGAATTAGCTTTAAAAACTACACAGTAAAGTTCCTTAAAGTTTTTCTCTATCTCCAACGGTTACCGAGATATTAAAAAATCTAAACACAGTACGTTGTATTGTGGGGCTCCAATGTTAATCTTATGGAGGATAGCAACACCAAAACAACAAACACAAACACAACAAACACAAACACAACAAACACCAAAACAACAAACACAAACACAACAAACACCAAAACAACAAACACAAACACAACAAACACAAACACAACAAACACAACAAACACCAAAACAACAAACACCAAAACAACAAACACAAACACAACAAACACCAAAACAACAAACACCAAAACAACAAACACAAACACAACAAACACCAAAACAACAAACACAAACACAACAAACACAAACACAACAAACACCAAAACAACAAACACAAACACAACAAACACCAAAACAACAAACACAAACACAACAAACACAAACACAACAAACACAACAAACACCAAAACAACAAACACAAACACAACAAACACCAAAACAACAAACACAAACACAACAAACACCAAAACAACAAACACAAACACAACAAACACCAAAACAACAAACACAAACACAACAAACACCAAAACAACAAACACAAACACAACAAACACCAAAACAACAAACACAAACACAACAAACACCAAAACAACAAACACAAACACAACAAACACCAAAACAACAAACACAAACACAACAAACACCAAAACAACAAACACAAACACAACAAACACCAAAACAACAAACACAAACACAACAAACACCAAAACAACAAACACAAACACAACAAACACCAAAACAACAAACACAAACACAACAAACACCAAAACAACAAACACAAACACAACAAACACCAAAACAACAAACACAAACATAACAAACACCAAAACAACAAACACAAACACAACAAACACCAAAACAACAAACACAAACACAACAAACACCAAAACAACAAACACAAACACAACAAACACCAAAACAACAAACACAAACATAACAAACAGCAAAACAACAAACACAAACACAACAAACACAAACACAACAAACACCAAAACAACAAACACAAACACAACAAACACCAAAACAACAAACACAAACACAACAAACACCAAAACAACAAACACAAACACAACAAACACCAAAACAACAAACACAAACACAACAAACACAAAAACAACAAACACAAACACAACAAACACCAAAACAACAAACACAAACACAACAAACACCAAAACAACAAACACAAACACAACAAACACCAAAACAACAAACACAAACACAACAAACACCAAAACAACAAACACAAACATAACAAACACCAAAACAACAAACACAAACATAACAAATTTGGTTATGCTCGCCGCGATGGGTTGCTTTTAACTTGGAATTGTTTAGTTTCGCACCTGGACAATGAAATGTCTGAAAAACTGAGAGAAAGAAGTAGTGACTAGGGACTGAAGACAAAATACCCCCGTCGCAGCAGACCTGCGTACTCAGCGAATTTCCAAAACAATAATATAATAATAATATATGACAAGTTTTAAAACAAATCAGTCTATAAACATGAGAATTATTTGCCTATTCTCCATAAGATTAACATTGGAAAGAATGTGCAGGTTAGCTGCTGTGAGGAACACTGAAAGTAGTCATTTCTACCATAAATAGTTTTTATCTTAACATTTATACCAACTTTCATCAACATCTGTCCATAATTAAAGGAGTTTGCCTATTCCCTATATGATTAATATGGGAAAAGAGTATGCAGGTTTGCTGCCATTATAAACACATAAACTATGATTTTTAAGTATAAATGGATAGATATCAACCACATGAAGCTAAATATCAAGTTTTATCCAAAAATATTGATTAATATGGGAGATATTATTTTTTCCCTATCCTCCATAAGATTAACATTGGAGCCCCACAATACAACGTACTGTGTTTAGATTTTTTAATATCTCGGTAACCGTTGGAGATAGAGAAAAACTTTAAGGAACTTTACTGTGTAGTTTTTAAAGCTAATTCCAATGGTGAAATATAAAATTAAATGTGAAAAACACAAAAACCCCGATATGTCTGGTTTACGAACTCGAGCATTTGTAGGAATACATGTCTCTACCAAATTTGGTCTCAATCGGACCATTTTTACGAGAGTTATCGTGCTAACAGACACACACACACATATATAAATTTTAACGACTATTGTTTTTGGACTCTGGGCACCTAAAGACGAAAAAATAACATAGTCTCGGGCTTAAGTCTTACCATGAGACCTACGGTAATAGCTTCTTCCCTATGGGAAATTCGCTAAAAAAAATGAGATATTAACTTTGACTCCCATTAAAGATATATTAGATGCTAAAAAGGGAGAAGAAAGATATCAAGAAACGTCAAAACAAGCGAAGAAAAAAATCAAATTTTCTATTGGCAAAGAACAGTAGGCCAAAAACAAGCTTCAAAGAAAAAGGCAGTGAATGGAAGGCCAAGAAAATGTCAACAATACCCCCGTCGCAGCATACCTACGTACTCAGTGAATTTCCGCCTCAATAATATGACAATAATAATACAAGTATATGACGAGATTGATCATTCAATACCTGTTGATAAATTTGCTTTGAGGAACAGTAAAAGTAGGCATTTACCATAAACTTTTTATTACGACCAAATACCAAGTTTTGTCATTATCTGGACATAAACCAATGAGTTTGCCTATTCCCCATAAGATTAACATGAGAAAGAGTATGCAGGTTTACTGCTGTGAGAAACACATAAACTATGATTCGTTTAGCATAAACGTATGGATACCAACCACATGAAGCTAAACACAAAAATTTCATTCAAAATTGTTGATTAGTAAGGAAAATATTGATTTTTCCTTGTCCTCCTCAAGATTTGCATTGGAGCTCCTAAATAAATGTATTGTGTTTAGATTTTTTAATATCTCGGTAACCATTGGAGATAGAGAAATTTAAAAAAATCTAAACTGTTTAGTTTTTTGAGCTGATTCTAATGGTGAAAGATAAAATCTAAAATTACATATTAAATACGAAAACCCCCTAATTTTTGGGTACAAAACCCTCCCAAACTACCCGTTCCCATTGGCCGATATGTCTGATTTTCGAACTAGTCCGATAAAATGTAGGAATACACGTCTCTAACAAATTTGGTCTCGATCGGACCATTTTTACGAGAGTTATCTTGTCACACACACACACACACACACACGCGCACACCCACACCCATACACACACACACACACACACACACACGCACACACACACACACACACACACACACACGCCAGCGTGCTGCGAGCGATCTCTTTTTTTCTACTCAACATCTTGAACCCACTGCCAGACTATCCTGACTATCCTTAAAATAAATTAAGCATTACGAGGGCTACTTATACTGTAAGATTATTAAGCACATTTATTTAATATTGAGTTGTTTAGCTTGAACTATGTTCAACTACATAAGTTCAACACAACAAACACAAACATAAACACAACAAACAACAAACAAAACAAACACCAAAACAACAAACACAAACACAACAAACACAAACACAACAAACACCAAAACAACAAACACAAACACAACAAACACAAACACAACAAACACAAACACAACAAACACCAAAACAACAAACACAAACACAAACACAACAAACACCAAAACAACAAACACCAAAACAACAAACACCAAAACAACAAACACAAACACAACAAACACCAAAACAACAAACACAAACACAACAAACACCAAAACAACAAACACAAACACAACAAACACCAAAACAACAAACACAAACACAACAAACACCAAAACAACAAACACAAACACAACAAACACCAAAACAACAAACACAACAAACACCAAAACAACAAACACAAACACAACAAACACAAACACAACAAACACCAAAACAACAAAAAAACACACACGCACGCATATATATATATATATATATATTATATATATGCCTGTTAGCACGATAACTCTCGTAAAAATTATCGAGACCAAATTTGGTAGAGACGTGTATTCCTACAAATGCTCGGACGAGTTCGTAAACCAGACATATCGGTCAATGGGAACAGGTAGTTTGGGGGGGTTTTGTACCCCATAATCAGGTTTTTACGTTTTTCACGTGTAATTTTTAAAAATTTTTAATTTTATATTTCACCATTGGAATCAGCTTAAAAACTACACAAATAAGTTTCTTAAAGTTTTTCTCTGTCTCCAACGGTTACCGAGATATTAAAAAATCTAAACACAGTACGTTGTATTGTGGGGCTCCAATGTTAATCTTATGGAGGATAGGGAAAAATTAATATTTCCCATATTATAAAAAAAAAACAAAAAAAAAAAAAAAAAAAAAAAAAAAATAAAAGACAAAATAAAAAAAAAAAAAAAAAAACCCCCCCCCCCCCCCCCCCCCCCCCCCCCCCCCACACACAAAATAAAAAAAGAAAATTAATCAATATTTTTGGATGAATCTTGATATTTAGCTTCATGTGGTTGATATCTATCCATTTATACTTAAAAATCATAGTTTATGTGTTTATAATGGCAGCAAACCTGCATACTCTTTTCCCATATTAATCATATAGGGAATAGGCAAACTCCTTTAATTATGGACAGATGTTGATGAAAGTTGGTATAAATGTTAAGATAAAAACTATTTATGGTAGAAATGACTACTTTCAGTGTTCCTCACAGCAGCTAACCTGCACATTCTTTCCAATGTTAATCTTATGGAGAATAGGCAAATAATTCTCATGTTTATAGACTGATTTGTTTTTAAAACTTTGTCATATATTATTATTATATTATTGATTTTGGAAATTCGCTGAGTACGCAGGTCTGCTGCGACGGGGGTATTTTGTCTTCAGTCCCTAGTCACTACTTCTTTCTCTCAGTTTTTCAGACATTTCATTGTCCAGGTGCGAAACTAAACAATTCCAAGTTAAAAGCAACCCATCGCGGCGAGCATAACCAAATTTGTTATGTTTGTGTTTGTTGTTTTGGTGTTTGTTATGTTTGTGTTTGTTGTTTTGGTGTTTGTTGTGTTTGTGTTTGTTGTTTTGGTGTTTGTTGTGTTTGTGTTTGTTGTTTTGGTGTTTGTTGTGTTTGTGTTTGTTGTTTTGGTGTTTGTTGTGTTTGTGTTTGTTGTTTTGGTGTTTGTTGTGTTTGTGTTTGTTGTTTTGGTGTTTGTTGTGTTTGTGTTTGTTGTTTTGGTGTTTGTTGTTTGTTGTTTTGGTGTTTGTTGTGTTTGTGTTTGTTGTTTTGGTGTTTGTTGTGTTTGTGTTTGTTGTTTTGGTGTTTGTTGTGTTTGTGTTTATGTGTTTGTGTTTGTTGTTTTGGTGTTTGTTGTGTTTGTGTTTGTTGTGTTTGTGTTTGTTGTGTTTGTGTTTGTTGTGTTTGTGTTTGTTGTGTTTGTGTTTGTTGTGTTTGTGTTTGTTGTTTTGGTGTTTGTTGTGTTTGTGTTTGTTGTTTTGGTGTTTGTTGTGTTTGTGTTTGTTGTTTTGGTGTTTGTTGTGTTTGTGTTTGTTGTTTTGGTGTTTGTTGTTTTGGTGTTTGTTGTTTTGGTGTTTGTTGTGTTTGTGTTTGTTGTTTTGGTGTTTGTTGTGTTTGTGTTTGTTGTTTTGGTGTTTGTTGTGTTTGTGTTTGTTGTTTTGGTGTTTGTTGTGTTTGTGTTTGTTGTTTTGGTGTTTGTTGTTTTGGTGTTTGTTGTGTTTGTGTTTGTTGTGTTTGTGTTTGTTGTGTTTGTGTTTGTTGTTTTGGTGTTTGTTGTGTTTGTGTTTGTTGTTTTGGTGTTTGTTGTGTTTGTGTTTGTTGTTTTGGTGTTTGTTGTGTTGAACTTATGTAGTTGAACATAGTTCAAGCTAAACAACTCAATATTAAATAAATGTGCTTAATAATCTTACAGTATAAGTAGCCCTCGTAATGCTTAATTTATTTTAAGGATAGTCAGGATAGTCTGGCAGTGGGTTCAAGATGTTGAGTAGAAAAAAAGAGATCGCTCGCAGCACGCTGGCGTGTGTGTGTGTGTGTGTGTGTGTGTGTGTGCGTGTGTGTGTGTGTGTGTGTGTGTGTATGGGTGTGGGTGTGCGCGTGTGTGTGTGTGTGTGTGTGTGTGACAAGATAACTCTCGTAAAAATGGTCCGATCGAGACCAAATTTGTTAGAGACGTGTATTCCTACATTTTATCGGACTAGTTCGAAAATCAGACATATCGGCCAATGGGAACGGGTAGTTTGGGAGGGTTTTGTACCCAAAAATTAGGGGGTTTTCGTATTTAATATGTAATTTTAGATTTTATCTTTCACCATTAGAATCAGCTCAAAAAACTAAACAGTTTAGATTTTTTTAAATTTCTCTATCTCCAATGGTTACCGAGATATTAAAAAATCTAAACACAATACATTTATTTAGGAGCTCCAATGCAAATCTTGAGGAGGACAAGGAAAAATCAATATTTTCCTTACTAATCAACAATTTTGAATGAAATTTTTGTGTTTAGCTTCATGTGGTTGGTATCCATACGTTTATGCTAAACGAATCATAGTTTATGTGTTTCTCACAGCAGTAAACCTGCATACTCTTTCTCATGTTAATCTTATGGGGAATAGGCAAACTCATTGGTTTATGTCCAGATAATGACAAAACTTGGTATTTGGTCGTAATAAAAAGTTTATGGTAAATGCCTACTTTTACTGTTCCTCAAAGCAAATTTATCAACAGGTATTGAATGATCAATCTCGTCATATACTTGTATTATTATTGTCATATTATTGAGGCGGAAATTCACTGAGTACGTAGGTATGCTGCGACGGGGGTATTGTTGACATTTTCTTGGCCTTCCATTCACTGCCTTTTTCTTGAAGCTTGTTTTTGGCCTACTGTTCTTTGCCAATAGAAAATTTGATTTTTTTCTTCGCTTGTTTTGACGTTTCTTGATATCTTTCTTCTCCCTTTTTAGCATCTAATATATCTTTAATGGGAGTCAAAGTTAATATCTCATTTTTTTTAGCGAATTTCCCATAGGGAAGAAGCTATTACCGTAGGTCTCATGGTAAGACTTAAGCCCGAGACTATGTTATTTTTTCGTCTTTAGGTGCCCAGAGT
Source organism: Nephotettix cincticeps (assembly GCA_023375725.1). NCBI lineage: Eukaryota > Metazoa > Arthropoda > Insecta > Hemiptera > Cicadellidae > Nephotettix > Nephotettix cincticeps. The sequence goes on along the minus strand of CM041786.1, from coordinate 41,965,923 downwards.
CCAAAAACAATAGTCGTTAAAATTTATATATGTGTGTGTGTGTCTGTTAGCACGATAACTCTCGTAAAAATGGTCCGATTGAGACCAAATTTGGTAGAGACATGTATTCCTACAAATGCTCGGACGAGTTCGTAAACCAGACATATCGGGGTTTTTGTGTTTTTTCACATTTAATTTTATATTTCACCATTGGAATTAGCTTTAAAAACTACACAGTAAAGTTCCTTAAAGTTTTTCTCTATCTCCAACGGTTACCGAGATATTAAAAAATCTAAACACAGTACGTTGTATTGTGGGGCTCCAATGTTAATCTTATGGAGGATAGGGAAAAAATAATATCTCCCATATTAATCAATATTTTTGGATAAAACTTGATATTTAGCTTCATGTGGTTGATATCTATCCATTTATACTTAAAAATCATAGTTTATGTGTTTATAATGGCAGCAAACCTGCATACTCTTTTCCCATATTAATCATATAGGGAATAGGCAAACTCCTTTAATTATGGACAGATGTTGATGAAAGTTGGTATAAATGTTAAGATAAAAACTATTTATGGTAGAAATGACTACTTTCAGTGTTCCTCACAGCAGCTAACCTGCACATTCTTTCCAATGTTAATCTTATGGAGAATAGGCAAATAATTCTCATGTTTATAGACTGATTTGTTTTAAAACTTGTCATATATTATTATTATATTATTGTTTTGGAAATTCGCTGAGTACGCAGGTCTGCTGCGACGGGGGTATTTTGTCTTCAGTCCCTAGTCACTACTTCTTTCTCTCAGTTTTTCAGACATTTCATTGTCCAGGTGCGAAACTAAACAATTCCAAGTTAAAAGCAACCCATCGCGGCGAGCATAACCAAATTCCGTCTATTTAGGTTGGCCTTGCGTGCTACCTGGTGGCGATTCAGAGAAACATCACTTGGCCCATACTATCCACCGTTTTCCTACCACCTATATAAATAAAATTAGAGTTTTGTCTGTACATTGCTCAGAATTATTCGTTTTTAGTTATTTTTACTTTTCGTGCGTTAGAGAAGCCAAAACCGGTCTTATCTAAATTTGTGTCTGTTTGTGACGCTCCAGGAGGCATTTCACGCCGTCTTCTCCCAAAAAACGGGAGATCTGATTATAATTAAACTTATTTTATGTATCCTCTAAATTCCAGAGAAGGTTTGTAAATGCTTGGAATCGCCCGCCGCTCCTTGAAAAGTAAATAACGAGCATTTAAAACCCACTTTTACGCGATATTACTCGCATTTTGATTCAGTTTTCAATGAATAACCTACTGGCAATAATCAGCTGTCTTTGTAGTTTAAAGATTTAATAGAAATAAAACAAACAGCTGTCAAATCAATATTAGTTAGTTTATATTGGTCATTGATTTTAAACCAATTTCGAAATCATACTATATATTAACAAGTTATTTTAACGTATAACTAATTGTAATAAATGTATAAATGTTCTGATTTATTTAATTGTAAAGTAATGCTATAATAAAGCTGGGTATTGATTTTTTTCTTTGTTTGATTTGTTTAGGATTTCAGGTTTACATTTTGGTATGATGACAATCTTTTTTCTTTAAACTGAATTCTAAAACCCGTACAAAGGACGGGCTTACTGCTAGTTTTAAATATTTCAGTAACCAATTGACATAGAGTAATGATTTAAATTACTATATTGTGTGTTTTTGAGCTGAATCCAATGGTGAAACGAAAAATTAGATTTTTCAAAAATTATACATAAATAAGTTGAAAACCCCATAACAAAATACAAAATCCCCCAAAAGTGTAGTTAATGTGTTCCGATTGCGTTGCCCAACGAACTCGTCTAAGATATTATAGAGGGAAACAACTCCATCGAAAGTTATAATAATAAAACTATAATAACGGGCATCGCGTCACACACACACACACACACACATACACACACACACACACGCACGCATATATATATATATATATATATATATTATATATGTATATATATATATTATTTATATGCCTGTTAGCACGATAACTCTCGTAAAAATTATCGAGACCAAATTTGGTAGAGACGTGTATTCCTACAAATGCTCGGACGAGTTCGTAAACCAGACATATCGGTCAATGGGAACAGGTAGTTTGGGGGGGTTTTGTACCCCATAATCAGGTTTTTACGTTTTTCACGTGTAATTTTTAAAAATTTTTAATTTTATATTTCACCATTGGAATCAGCTTAAAAAACTAACAAATAAGTTTCTTAGTTTTCTCTATATCCAACGGTTACCGAGATATTAAAAAATCTAAACACAGTACGTTGTATTGTGGGGCTCCAATGTTAATCTTATGGAGGATAGGGAAAAAATAATATCTCCCATATTAATCAATATTTTTGGATAAAACTTGATATTTAGCTTCATGTGGTTGATATCTATCCATTTATGCTTAAAAATCATAGTTTATGTGTTTATAATGGCAGCAAACCTGCATACTCTTTTCCCATGTTAATCATATGGAGAAAGGCAAACTCCTTTAATTATGGACAGATGTTGATGAAAGTTGGTATAAATGTTAAGATACTATTTATGGTAGAAATGACTATTCAGTGTTCCTCAGCAGCTTGCACATTCTTTCCAATGTTAATCTTATGGAGAAATAGGCAAATAATTCTCATGTTTATAGACTGATTTGTTTTAAAACTTGTCATTATTATTATTGTTTATTGTTTTGGTTGTGAGTACGCAGGTCTGTGCACTATTTTGTCTTGTTGTCACTACTTCTTTCTCTCAGTTTTTGTTTCATTGTCCAGGTGCGAAACTAAACAATTGTTGATGGGCGAGCATAACCAAATTTGTTGTGTTTGTGTTTGTTGTTTTGGTGTTTGTTGTGTTTGTGTTTGTTGTTTTGGTGTTTGTTGTGTTTGTGTTTGTTGTTTTGGTGTTTGTTGTGTTTGTGTTTGTTGTTTTGGTGTTTGTTGGGTTTGTGTTTGTTGTTTTGGTGTTTGTTGTGTTTGTGTTTGTTGTTTTGGTGTTTGTTGTGTTTGTTGTTTTGGTGTTTGTTGTGTTTGTTGTTTTGGTGTTTGTTGTGTTTGTGTTTGTTGTTTTGGTGTTTGTTGTGTTTGTGTTTGTTGTTTTGGTGTTTGTTGTGTTTGTTGTTTTGGTGTTTGTTGTGTTTGTGTTTGTTGTGTTTGTGTTTGTTGTGTTTGTGTTTGTTGTTTTGGTGTTTGTTGTTTTGGTGTTTGTTGTGTTTGTGTTTGTTGTTTTGGTGTTTGTTGTGTTTGTGTTTGTTGTTTTGGTGTTTGTTGTGTTTGTGTTTGTTGTTTTGGTGTTTGTTGTGTTTGTGTTTGTTGTTTTGGTGTTTGTTGTGTTTGTGTTTGTTGTTTTGGTGTTTGTGTTTGTTGTGTTTGTTGTTTTGGTGTTTGTTATGTTTGTGTTTGTTGTTTTGGTGTTTGTTGTGTTTGTGTTTGTTGTTTTGGTGTTTGTTGTGTTTGTGTTTGTTGTTTTGGTGTTTGTTGTGTTTGTTGTTTTGGTGTTTGTTGTGTTTGTGTTTGTTGTTTTGGTGTTTGTTGTGTTTGTGTTTGTTGTTTTGGTGTTTGTTGTGTTTGTGTTTGTTGTTTTGGTGTTTGTTGTGTTTGTGTTTGTTGTTTTGGTGTTTGTTGTGTTTGTGTTTGTTGTTTTGGTGTTTGTTGTGTTTGTGTTTGTTGTTTTGGTGTTTGTTGTGTTTGTGTTTGTTGTGTTCGTGTTTGTTGTGTTTGTGTTTGTTGTTTGTTGTGTTTGTGTTTGTTGTGTTTGTGTTTGTTGTTTTGTTGTGTTTGTTGTGTTTGTTGTTTTGGTGTTTGTTGTGTTTGTGTTTGTTGTTTTGGTGTTTGTTGTGTTTGTGTTTGTTGTTTTGGTGTTTGTTGTGTTTGTGTTTGTTGTTTTGGTGTTTGTTGTGTTTGTTGTTTTGGTGTTTGTTGTGTTTGTGTTTGTTGTTTTGGTGTTTGTTGTGTTTGTGTTTGTTGTTTTGGTGTTTGTTGTGTTTGTGTTTGTTGTTTTGGTGTTTGTTGTGTTTGTGTTTGTTGTTTTGGTGTTTGTTGTGTTTGTGTTTTGTGTTTGTTGTTTTGGTGTTTGTTGTGTTTGTGTTTTGTGTTTGTTGTTTTGGTGTTTGTTGTGTTTGTGTTTGTTGTTTTGGTGTTTGTTGTGTTTGTGTTTGTTGTGTTTGTGTTTGTTGTTTTGGTGTTTGTTGTGTTTGTGTTTGTTGTTTTGGTGTTTGTTGTGTTTGTGTTTGTTGTGTTTGTGTTTGTTGTGTTTGTGTTTGTTGTTTTGGTGTTTGTTGTGTTTGTGTTTGTTGTTTTGGTGTTTGTTGTGTTTGTGTTTGTTGTTTTGGTGTTTGTTGTGTTTGTGTTTGTTGGTTTGGTGTTTGTTGTGTTTGTGTTTGTTGTTTTGGTGTTTGTTGTGTTTGTTGTTTTGGTGTTTGTTGTGTTTGTGTTTGTTGTTTTGGTGTTTGTTGTGTTTGTGTTTGTTGTTTTGGTGTTTGTTGTGTTTGTGTTTGTTGTTTTGGTGTTTGTTGTGTTTGTGTTTGTTGTTTTGGTGTTTGTTGTGTTTGTGTTTGTTGTTGTGGTGTTTGTTGTGTTTGTGTTTGTTGTTTTGGTGTTTGTTGTGTTTGTGTTTGTTGTTTTGGTGTTTGTTGTGTTTGTGTTTGTTGTTTTGGTGTTTGTTGTGTTTGTGTTTGTTGTTTTGGTGTTTGTGTTTGTGTTTGTTGTTTTGGTGTTTGTTGTGTTTGTGTTTGTTGTTTTGGTGTTTGTTGTGTTTGTTGTTTTGGTGTTTGTTGTGTTTGTGTTTGTTGTTTTGGTGTTTGTTGTGTTTGTGTTTGTTGTTTTGGTGTTTGTTGTGTTTGTGTTTGTTGTTTTGGTGTTTGTTGTGTTTGTGTTTGTTGTTTTGGTGTTTGTTGTGTTTGTGTTTGTTGTTTTGGTGTTTGTTGTGTTTGTGTTTGTTGTTTTGGTGTTTGTTGTGTTTGTGTTTGTTGTTTTGGTGTTTGTTGTGTTTGTGTTTGTTGTTTTTGGTGTTTGTTGTGTTTGTGTTTGTTGTTTTGGTGTTTGTTGTGTTTGTGTTTGTTGTTTTGGTGTTTGTTGTGTTTGTGTTTGTTGTTTTGGTGTTTGTTGTGTTTGTGTTTGTTGTTTTGGTGTTTGTTGTGTTTGTTGTTTTGGTGTTTGTTGTGTTTGTGTTTGTTGTTTTGGTGTTTGTTGTGTTTGTGTTTTGTGTTTGTTGTTTTGGTGTTTGTTGTGTTTGTGTTTGTTGTTTTGGTGTTTGTTGTGTTTGTGTTTGTTGTTTTGGTGTTTGTTGTGTTTGTGTTTGTTGTTTTGGTGTTTGTTGTGTTTGTGTTTGTTGTTTTGGTGTTTGTTGTGTTTGTGTTTGTTGTTTTGGTGTTTGTTGTGTTTGTGTTTGTTGTTTTGGTGTTTGTTGTGTTTGTGTTTGTTGTTTTGGTGTTTGTTGTGTTTGTGTTTGTTGTTTTGGTGTTTGTTGTGTTTGTGTTTGTTGTTTTGGTGTTTGTTGTGTTTGTGTTTGTTGTTTTGGTGTTTGTTGTGTTTGTGTTTGTTGTTTTGGTGTTTGTTGTGTTTGTGTTTGTTGTTTTGGTGTTTGTTGTGTTTGTGTTTGTTGTTTTGGTGTTTGTTGTGTTTGTGTTTGTTGTTTTGGTGTTTGTTGTGTTTGTGTTTGTTGTTTTGGTGTTTGTTGTGTTTGTGTTTGTTGTTTTGGTGTTTGTTGTGTTTGTGTTTGTTGTTTTGGTGTTTGTGTTTGTTGTTTTGGTGTTTGTTGTGTTTGTGTTTGTTGTTTTGGTGTTTGTTGTTTTGGTGTTTGTTGTGTTTGTGTTTGTTGTTTTGGTGTTTGTTGTGTTTGTGTTTGTTGTTTTGGTGTTTGTTGTGTTTGTGTTTGTTGTGTTTGTGTTTGTTGTGTTTGTGTTTGTTGTTTTGTTGTTTGTTGTGTTTGTGTTTGTTGTTTTGGTGTTTGTTTTGTTTGTTGTTTGTTGTGTTTATGTTTGTGTTTGTTGTGTTGAACTTATGTAGTTGAACATAGTTCAAGCTAAACAACTCAATATTAAATAAATGTGCTTAATAATCTTACAGTATAAGTAGCCCTCGTAATGCTTAATTTATTTTAAGGATAGTCAGGATAGTCTGGCAGTGGGTTCAAGATGTTGAGTAGAAAAAAAGAGATCGCTCGCAGCACGCTGGCGTGTGTGTGTGTGTGTGTGTGTGTGTGTGCGTGTGTGTGTGTGTGTGTGTGTGTGTGTGTGTATGGGTGTGGGTGTGCGCGTGTGTGTGTGTGTGTGTGTGTGACAAGATAACTCTCGTAAAAATGGTCCGATCGAGACCAAATTTGTTAGAGACGTGTATTCCTACATTTTATCGGACTAGTTCGAAAATCAGACATATCGGCCAATGGGAACGGGTAGTTTGGGAGGGTTTTGTACCCAAAAATTAGGGGGTTTTCGTATTTAATATGTAATTTTAGATTTTATCTTTCACCATTAGAATCAGCTCAAAAAACTAAACAGTTTAGATTTTTTTAAATTTCTCTATCTCCAATGGTTACCGAGATATTAAAAAATCTAAACACAATACATTTATTTAGGAGCTCCAATGCAAATCTTGAGGAGGACAAGGAAAAATCAATATTTTCCTTACTAATCAACAATTTTGAATGAAATTTTTGTGTTTAGCTTCATGTGGTTGGTATCCATACGTTTATGCTAAACGAATCATAGTTTATGTGTTTCTCACAGCAGTAAACCTGCATACTCTTTCTCATGTTAATCTTATGGGGAATAGGCAAACTCATTGGTTTATGTCCAGATAATGACAAAACTTGGTATTTGGTCGTAATAAAAAGTTTATGGTAAATGCCTACTTTTACTGTTCCTCAAAGCAAATTTATCAACAGGTATTGAATGATCAATCTCGTCATATACTTGTATTATTATTGTCATATTATTGAGGCGGAAATTCACTGAGTACGTAGGTATGCTGCGACGGGGGTATTGTTGACATTTTCTTGGCCTTCCATTCACTGCCTTTTTCTTTGAAGCTTGTTTTTGGCCTACTGTTCTTTGCCAATAGAAAATTTGATTTTTTTCTTCGCTTGTTTTGACGTTTCTTGATATCTTTCTTCTCCCTTTTTAGCATCTAATATATCTTTAATGGGAGTCAAAGTTAATATCTCATTTTTTTTAGCGAATTTCCCATAGGGAAGAAGCTATTACCGTAGGTCTCATGGTAAGACTTAAGCCCGAGACTATGTTATTTTTTCGTCTTTAGGTGCCCAGAGTCCAAAAACAATAGTCGTTAAAATTTATATATGTGTGTGTGTGTCTGTTAGCACGATAACTCTCGTAAAAATGGTCCGATTGAGACCAAATTTGGTAGAGACATGTATTCCTACAAATGCTCGGACGAGTTCGTAAACCAGACATATCGGGGTTTTTGTGTTTTTCACATTTAATTTTATATTTCACCATTGGAATTAGCTTTAAAAACTACACAGTAAAGTTCCTTAAAGTTTTTCTCTATCTCCAACGGTTACCGAGATATTAAAAAATCTAAACACAGTACGTTGTATTGTGGGGCTCCAATGTTAATCTTATGGAGGATAGGGAAAAAATAATATCTCCCATATTAATCAATATTTTTGGATAAAACTTGATATTTAGCTTCATGTGGTTGATATCTATCCATTTATACTTAAAAATCATAGTTTATGTGTTTATAATGGCAGCAAACCTGCATACTCTTTTCCCATATTAATCATATAGGGAATAGGCAAACTCCTTTAATTATGGACAGATGTTGATGAAAGTTGGTATAAATGTTAAGATAAAAACTATTTATGGTAGAAATGACTACTTTCAGTGTTCCTCACAGCAGCTAACCTGCACATTCTTTCCAATGTTAATCTTATGGAGAATAGGCAAATAATTCTCATGTTTATAGACTGATTTGTTTTAAAACTTGTCATATATTATTATTATATTATTGTTTTGGAAATTCGCTGAGTACGCAGGTCTGCTGCGACGGGGGTATTTTGTCTTCAGTCCCTAGTCACTACTTCTTTCTCTCAGTTTTTCAGACATTTCATTGTCCAGGTGCGAAACTAAACAATTCCAAGTTAAAAGCAACCCATCGCGGCGAGCATAACCAAATTCCGTCTATTTAGGTTGGCCTTGCGTGCTACCTGGTGGCGATTCAGAGAAACATCACTTGGCCCATACTATCCACCGTTTTCCTACCACCTATATAAATAAAATTAGAGTTTTGTCTGTACATTGCTCAGAATTATTCTTTTTTTAGTTATTTTTACTTTTCGTGCGTTAGAGAAGCCAAAACCGGTCTTATCTAAATTTGTGTCTGTTTGTGACGCTCCAGGAGGCATTTCACGCCGTCTTCTCCCAAAAAACGGGAGATCTGATTATAATTAAACTTATTTTATGTATCCTCTAAATTCCAGAGAAGGTTTGTAAATGCTTGGAATCGCCCGCCGCTCCTTGAAAAGTAAATAACGAGCATTTAAAACCCCACTTTTACGCGATATTACTCGCATTTTGAATCAGTTTTCAATGAATAACCTACTGGTAATAATCAGCTGTCTTTGTAGTTTAAAGATTTAATAGAAATAAAAACAAACAGCTGTCAAACCAATATTAGTTAGTTTATATTGGTCATTGATTTTAAACCAATTTCGAAATCATACTATATATTAACAAGTTATTTTAACGTATAACTAATTGTAATAAATGTATAAATGTTCTGATTTATTTAATTGTAAAGTAATGCTAAATAATAAAGCTGGGTATTGATTTTTTTCTTTGTTTTGATTTGTTTAGGATTTCAGGTTTACATTTTGGTATGACAATCTTTTTTCTTTAAACTGAATTCTAAAACCCGTACAAAGGACGGGCTTACTGCTAGTTTTAAATATTTCAGTAACCAATTGACATAGAGTAATGATTTAAATTACTATATTGTGTGTTTTTGAGCTGAATCCAATGGTGAAAAGAAAAATTAGATTTTTTCAAAAATTATACATAAATAAGTTGAAAACCCCATAACAAAATACAAAATCCCCCAAAAGTGTAGTTAATGTGTTCCGATTGCGTTGCCCAACGAACTCGTCTAAGATATTATAGAGGGAAACAACTCCATCGAATGTTATAATAATAAAACTATAATAACGGGCATCGCGTCACACACACACACACACACACATACACACACACACACACGCACGCATATATATATATATATATATATATATATATATATATATATATATATATATATGCCTGTTAGCACGATAACTCTCGTAAAAATTATCGAGACCAAATTTGGTAGAGACGTGTATTCCTACAAATGCTCGGACGAGTTCGTAAACCAGACATATCGGTCAATGGGAACAGGTAGTTTGGGGGGGTTTTGTACCCCATAATCAGGTTTTTACGTTTTTCACGTGTAATTTTTAAAAATTTTTAATTTTATATTTCACCATTGGAATCAGCTTAAAAACTACACAAATAAGTTTCTTAAAGTTTTTCTCTATATCCAACGGTTACCGAGATATTAAAAAATCTAAACACAGTACGTTGTATTGTGGGGCTCCAATGTTAATCTTATGGAGGATAGGGAAAAAATAATATCTCCCATATTAATCAATATTTTTGGATAAAACTTGATATTTAGCTTCATGTGGTTGATATCTATCCATTTATACTTAAAAATCATAGTTTATGTGTTTATAATGGCAGCAAACCTGCATACTCTTTTCCCATATTAATCATATAGGGAATAGGCAAACTCCTTTAATTATGGACAGATGTTGATGAAAGTTGGTATAAATGTTAAGATAAAAACTATTTATGGTAGAAATGACTACTTTCAGTGTTCCTCACAGCAGCTAACCTGCACATTCTTTCCAATGTTAATCTTATGGAGAATAGGCAAATAATTCTCATGTTTATAGACTGATTTGTTTTAAAACTTGTCATATATTATTATTATATTATTGTTTTGGAAATTCGCTGAGTACGCAGGTCTGCTGCGACGGGGGTATTTTGTCTTCAGTCCCTAGTCACTACTTCTTTCTCTCAGTTTTTCAGACATTTCATTGTCCAGGTGCGAAACTAAACAATTCCAAGTTAAAAGCAACCCATCGCGGCGAGCATAACCAAATTTGAATCTAAACACAATACATTTATTTAGGAGCTCCAATGCAAATCTTGAGGAGGACAAGGAAAAATCAATATTTTCCTTACTAATCAACAATTTTGAATGAAATTTTTGTGTTTAGCTTCATGTGGTTGGTATCCATACGTTTATGCTAAACGAATCATAGTTTATGTGTTTCTCACAGCAGTAAACCTGCATACTCTTTCTCATGTTAATCTTATGGGGAATAGGCAAACTCATTGGTTTATGTCCAGATAATGACAAAACTTGGTATTTGGTCGTAATAAAAAGTTTATGGTAAATGCCTACTTTTACTGTTCCTCAAAGCAAATTTATCAACAGGTATTGAATGATCAATCTCGTCATATACTTGTATTATTATTGTCATATTATTGAGGCGGAAATTCACTGAGTACGTAGGTATGCTGCGACGGGGGTATTGTTGACATTTTCTTGGCCTTCCATTCACTGCCTTTTTCTTTGAAGCTTGTTTTTGGCCTACTGTTCTTTGCCAATAGAAAATTTGATTTTTTTCTTCGCTTGTTTTGACGTTTCTTGATATCTTTCTTCTCCCTTTTTAGCATCTAATATATCTTTAATGGGAGTCAAAGTTAATATCTCATTTTTTTTAGCGAATTTCCCATAGGGAAGAAGCTATTACCGTAGGTCTCATGGTAAGACTTAAGCCCGAGACTATGTTATTTTTTCGTCTTTAGGTGCCCAGAGTCCAAAAACAATAGTCGTTAAAATTTATATATGTGTGTGTGTGTCTGTTAGCACGATAACTCTCGTAAAAATGGTCCGATTGAGACCAAATTTGGTAGAGACATGTATTCCTACAAATGCTCGGACGAGTTCGTAAACCAGACATATCGGGGTTTTTGTGTTTTTCACATTTAATTTTATATTTCACCATTGGAATTAGCTTTAAAAACTACACAGTAAAGTTCCTTAAAGTTTTTCTCTATCTCCAACGGTTACCGAGATATTAAAAAATCTAAACACAGTACGTTGTATTGTGGGGCTCCAATGTTAATCTTATGGAGGATAGGGAAAAAATAATATCTCCCATATTAATCAATATTTTTGGATAAAACTTGATATTTAGCTTCATGTGGTTGATATCTATCCATTTATACTTAAAAATCATAGTTTATGTGTTTATAATGGCAGCAAACCTGCATACTCTTTTCCCATATTAATCATATAGGGAATAGGCAAACTCCTTTAATTATGGACAGATGTTGATGAAAGTTGGTATAAATGTTAAGATAAAAACTATTTATGGTAGAAATGACTACTTTCAGTGTTCCTCACAGCAGCTAACCTGCACATTCTTTCCAATGTTAATCTTATGGAGAATAGGCAAATAATTCTCATGTTTATAGACTGATTTGTTTTAAAACTTGTCATATATTATTATTATATTATTGTTTTGGAAATTCGCTGAGTACGCAGGTCTGCTGCGACGGGGGTATTTTGTCTTCAGTCCCTAGTCACTACTTCTTTCTCTCAGTTTTTCAGACATTTCATTGTCCAGGTGCGAAACTAAACAATTCCAAGTTAAAAGCAACCCATCGCGGCGAGCATAACCAAATTCCGTCTATTTAGGTTGGCCTTGCGTGCTACCTGGTGGCGATTCAGAGAAACATCACTTGGCCCATACTATCCACCGTTTTCCTACCACCTATATAAATAAAATTAGAGTTTTGTCTGTACATTGCTCAGAATTATTCTTTTTTTAGTTATTTTTACTTTTCGTGCGTTAGAGAAGCCAAAACCGGTCTTATCTAAATTTGTGTCTGTTTGTGACGCTCCAGGAGGCATTTCACGCCGTCTTCTCCCAAAAAACGGGAGATCTGATTATAATTAAACTTATTTTATGTATCCTCTAAATTCCAGAGAAGGTTTGTAAATGCTTGGAATCGCCCGCCGCTCCTTGAAAAGTAAATAACGAGCATTTAAAACCCCACTTTTACGCGATATTACTCGCATTTTGAATCAGTTTTCAATGAATAACCTACTGGTAATAATCAGCTGTCTTTGTAGTTTAAAGATTTAATAGAAATAAAAACAAACAGCTGTCAAACCAATATTAGTTAGTTTATATTGGTCATTGATTTTAAACCAATTTCGAAATCATACTATATATTAACAAGTTATTTTAACGTATAACTAATTGTAATAAATGTATAAATGTTCTGATTTATTTAATTGTAAAGTAATGCTAAATAATAAAGCTGGGTATTGATTTATTTTCTTTGTATTGATTTGTTTAGGATTTCAGGTTTACATTTTGGTATTTTGGTATGACAATCTTTTTTCTTTAAACTGAATTCTAAAACCCGTACAAAGGACGGGCTTACTGCTAGTTTTAAATATTTCAGTAACCAATTGACATAGAGTAATGATTTAAATTACTATATTGTGTGTTTTTGAGCTGAATCCAATGGTGAAAAGAAAAATTAGATTTTTTCAAAAATTATACATAAATAAGTTGAAAACCCCATAACAAAATACAAAATCCCCCAAAAGTGTAGTTAATGTGTTCCGATTGCGTTGCCCAACGAACTCGTCTAAGATATTATAGAGGGAAACAACTCCATCGAATGTTATAATAATAAAACTATAATAACGGGCATCGCGTCACACACACACACACACACACACACACACACACACACACACACACACACACACACACACACACACACACATATATATATATATATATATATATATATATATATATATATATAGATTTTAATTCACCGCTTATCGGCGTCACTTTGCATTATTTCACGGCTTTTTGGCGTCAAATCGTGACGCCGAAAAGCGACGCCAAAAAGCGGTTTTTGCATCATTTGACAGCAGTTTGGCGTCTGACGCCGATAATCCAACGACGCCAATAAACTGTTAAATAAGTGACGCCGAAAAGTGACGCCAAAATGCTGTATATATGGAGGTGGGATGCGTTGGCTATAGGGAGGGGTATCTGGAGTTGGTTGGGGTCGCGGTAGTGAAGGGTATCTGGAGGTGAGTTGGGTCCCTATAGGGAGTAGGATTTGGAGGTGGGTTAGGGTCCCTATAGGGAGTGGTATCTGTAGGTGGGTTGGGTCCCTATAGTGAGTGGGATCTGGAGGTGGGTTAGGGTCACTATAGTGAGGGGCATCTGGAGGTGGGTTGGGTCCCTATAGGGAGTAGGATCTTGAGGTGGGTTAGGGTCACTATAGTGAGGGGCATCTGGAGGTGGGTTGGGTCACTATAGGGAGTGGGATCTAGAGGTGGGTTGGGTCCCTATAGGGAGTAGGATCTGGAGGTGGGTTAGTTCCCTATAGGGAGTGGGATGTGGAGGTGAGTTGGGGTCGCGGAAGTGAGGGGTATCTGGAGGTGGATTGCGAACTGAATGCACAATTACGCAGCATTAAATGATATAAATGTGATGGTGGACAAGGGAGATAATAAAATATTTAACCTTAAATATCCCTACACTGTTTGACGATAAAAAATAATAGAAACCAGTCGTAATCACGATCTTTATGTTAATTATCAGTGATTTTACTACCTGACGCCAAACTGCTGTGAACTGAATGTACAAATACGCAGCATTTCGGAGTCATGACATAACTGTGATGCTGGACAAGAGTGATAATGTTACATACTTAAAATTAAATAACCTTACTTCCTTTGGCAACTAAAGTAATGGAAACCAGTTGTAATCACGATCTCTATGTTAATTATAAGTGAATTTTATAAGTGACGCCAAACTGCCGTGAACAACGTAAACGTACGAAGCATTTCGAAGTCATGATTTAAATGTGATGTTGGACATGGGTGATAATGTAACATACTTAAACTTAAATATCCTTACGCCCCCTAAACGACAAAAATAATGGAAACCAGTTGTAATCACGATCTTTATGTTAATTATAAGTGAATTTTATCGGTGACGCCAAACTGCTGTGAACAACGCAAAGTTACTTAGTATTTCGAAGTCATAATTTAAATGTGATGGTGGACAAGAGTGATAATGTAACATACTAAATCTTAAATTCCCTTACGCCCTTTGACAACGAAAATAATGGAAACCAGTTGAAATCAGGATCTTTATGTTAAGTATATACGTGAATTTTATAAGTGACGTTAAACTGCTGCGAACAACACAAAGTTATGCAGCATTTCGGAATCATGATTTAAATGTGATGCTGGACAAGGGTGATAATGTTACATACTTAAACTTAAATATCCTTACGCACTTTGACGACAAAAAAACGTGAATTTTATAAGTGACGCCAAACTGCCGTGAACAACGTAAACATACGCAGTATTTCGAAATCATGATTTAAATTTGATTGTGGACATGGGTGATAATGTTACATACTTAAATTTAAATATCCTTACGCCCATTGAAAAGTAAATAAATGGAAACCAGTTGTAATTACGATCCTTATGTTAATTATAAGTGAATTTTCTACGTGACGCCAAACTGCTGCGAAATGAATGTACAAATACGCAGCATTTCGGAGTCAAGATTTAAATGTGAAACTGGACAAGAGTGATAATGTTACATACTTGAAATTAAATAACCTTACTTCCTTTGGCAACTAAAGTAGTGATTCCAATCCACCAATCCAATTCCAATCTATTTCCAATCTACAAGAGCTGTCCTAAAACCCAATGCATAAGTTATAGGCCAATAACTTTGACCAGTGTTTTATCAAAAATTTTGGAGAAGTGCATGCGACTGCGATTGGAAAATTATTTTAAACATCATAATATTCTATTTGAAAATCAATTCGGATTTAGAAAAGATAAGACGTTAAATGATGACCTTTTTCTGCTTACTAAAAACATTCATGATGCGATAGGGCGGGGTAAAAAACCCCTATTAATTTTCATTGACCTGGCGAAAGCTTTAGATACGGTTGATAGGGAAATTTTAATTCAAAGATTGGGACACATTGGATTTCGTGGAGTTGCCCTTGATTGGTTTAGGAGTTACTTATGTGATCGTTATCAATCAGTTTTCATTCTTGGTCAGTCAAGTGCTCCTCTTAAGTGTGATTTTGGAGTTTTACAGGGTAGTACGCTGGGGCCCATTTTATTTCTTATTTATATTAATAATTTAGGGCAGGTCATCTTGGAGAAGGGGCAAGTGTTCCTCTATGCCGATGACTCGGCCTTGCTGCTTGAGGGCGACACCTGGGAGGAGGCGTACCGTCTAGCGGCGCGCGGCCTCTACACTGTCGGGCGATGGTTCAATCAAAGTCGGCTCTCGGTTAATATCACAAAAACAAAATATATGGCAATTTCTTTGAGAGCCGACCACGATCCGGTTAACATGTATCTGCGTTTACACACGTGTGGGGGTGACAGGATTGATGAATGTTTAACGTGTGAATGTATTGAAAGAGTGAATGAGCACAGATACCTTGGTGTGATCTTTGATTACCGTTTAAGGTGGTCTGGTCACATTCAGTATTTGAGGAATAAGTTACGAAAATTCATTTTTATTTTTTGGAACATTAATAAAGTGCTTGCCCCCGATCTGATTAAAATTGTTTATTACGCGTATGTCCAATCAGTCTTACAGTATGGAATTTTGGCATGGGGCGGCTGTTTTCAAAGCATTCTATCACAATTGGAAATAACCCAGAAATCTATAATGAAAGCAGCTTTAAATAAAAATCGGCGTTATCCTACTAATCTTCTTTTTGATGAATTTAAAGTTTTCAGCATCCGCCAACTGTACATAAAAACTTTAATTTTATATATTCAAAACAATCGGCAAACTAATTTTAACCAAATTTCTCATGGGTACTTAACAAGATCCGCTTTAAACTCTGGCATTATCGTCCCCAGATTAACCAAAACTATAACAACAACATCAACTTTCTATTTAGCTAATTTAATTTTTCCCCGCCTCCCGAACAATCTTAAGTCTCCTCTGCCATGTAGTCGTTTTGTATATAAAAAAATCGTAGATAAATGGATAATTGACGTAGGACGGGAACAAATTAATTGTTTTTCACCTCCCAGTATGTATACTTCTTATTTTTCATATTTATTATTTTCCTTTTTTTTGTCATTGGTTGCAAGATGGTGTAAATGGGTAATAGGTCTGTTGGTGAGCGAGCGCGACAATAGTACGTTTGTGTGTGTGGTGGTTGGTGTGGTGTGTGCGTGTGTGCGTGTGTGCGCGCGTCTGTTTCTGAGTTATGTGACTGTTTGCATGGATGACATGTGGTATGGGTGGTATGCGAATGGACTGGGTTCTCGGCTGGTATCATTTTACTTATATATTTTCTTTTAATGACATCGCAAAATATACCATTTATTTATATGCATGCATAGGATTTTTTACTTACTAAATTTTCTTTGTTTGTTAACATAAATTAGTCGATTATTTTTAGTTATTACTTATTTATTTTTATAGTCTCAGGTTTTGAGAATTGTTATAGGCGGCAGTTTAAGGACTCGTTCCCCACACACAGGCTTAGACCCATGTGGGGAACTAATTTCTAGTATACAGATTTTCAAATTTTTGCTGTTAATATGTAATTGTTTTTTGAAATAAAGGATTATTTTTATTATTATTTTATTAAGTAATGGAAACCAGTTGTAATCACGATCTCTATGTTAATTATAAGTGAATTTTATAAGTGACGCCAAACTGCCGTGAACTGAATGTACAAATACGCAGCATTTCGGAGTCAAGATTTAAATGTGATGCTGGACAAGAGTGATAATGTTACATACTTGAAATTAAATAACCTTACTTCCTTTGGCAACTAAAGTAATGGAAACCAGTTGTAATCACGATCTCTATGTTAATTATAAGTGAATTTTATAAGTGACGCCAAACTGCCGTGAACAACGTAAAGATACGTAGCATTTCGAAATCATGATTTAAATGTGATGGTGGACAAGGGTGATAATGTTACATACTTAAAATTAAATATCCTTACTTCCTTTGACAAATGAAAAAAATGGAAACCAGTTGTAATCACGATCTTTATGTTAATTATAAGTGAATTTTATAAGTGACGCCAAACTGCTGTGAACAACGTAGGGCTACGCAGTATTTCAAAATCATGATTTAAATTTGATTGTGGACATGGGTGATAATGTTACATACTTAAATTTAAATATCCTTACTTCCTTTGATGACAAAAATAATGTAAACCAGTTGTAATCACGATCTTTATGTTAATTATCAGTGAATATTCTACATGACGCCAAACTGCTGTGAACAACGCAGTTACTCAGTATTTTGGTATCATGATTTAAATGTGATAGTGGACATGGGTGATAACGTTACATACTTAAACTTAAATATCCTTACGCTCTTTGACAACTAAAATAATGGAAACCAGTTATAATAACGATCTTTATGTTAATTATCAATGAATTTTCTCGGTGACACCAAACTGCCGTGAACAACCCAAGGCTACGCAGCATTTCGGATTCATGAGTTAAATGTGATGGCGGACATTGGTGATAACGTTACATACTTAAACTTAAATATCCTTACTCCTTTTGACGACAAAATAATGGAAACCAGTTGTAATCACGATCTTTATGTTAATTATCAGCGAATTTTCTCGGTGCGCCAAACTGCTGTGAACAACGGCAAAGATACGCTGTATTTTGGAGTCATGATTTTATTTGTGATTGTGGACAAGGGTAATAATGTTACATACTTAAACTTAAATATACTGACTTCCTTTGACAACTAAAATAATGGAACCCAGTGTTGTAATCACGATCTTTATGTTAAATATAAGTGAATTTTCTCGGTATCGCCAAACTGCTGTGAACAACGAAAAGTTACGCAGTATTTCGAAGTCATGATTTAAATGTGATGGTGGACAAGAGTGATAATGTAACATACTTAAACTTAAATATCCTTACGCCCTTTGACTACGAAAATAGTGGAAACCAGTTTTAATCATGATGTTTATGTTAAATATAAGTGAATTTTCTCGGTATCGCCAAACTCCTGTGAACAACGCAAAGCTACGCATTTCGGAGTCATGATTTAAATGTGATGGTGGACATGGGTGATAACGTTACATACTCAAAATTAAATATCCCTTCTCCCTTTGACAGCATAAATAATGTAAACCAGTTGTAATCACGATCTTTATGTTAATTATCAGTGATTTTACTACCTGACGCCAAACTGCTGTGAACTGAATGTACAAATACGCAGCATTTCGGAGTCATGATTTAACTGTGATTGTGGACAAGGGTGATAATGTTACATACTTAAAATTAAATATCCATACTTCCTTTGACAAATGAAAAAATGGAAACCAGTTGTAATCACGATCTTTATGTTAATTATAAGTGAATTTTATAAGTGACGCCAAACTGCTGTGAACAACGTAAAGTTACGCAGTATTTTGGAGTCATGATTATAAATGTGATGGTGGACATGGGTGATAATGTAACATACTTTAACTTAAATATCCTTACGCCCTTTGACGACAA
The DNA here is from genome assembly GCA_023375725.1 of Nephotettix cincticeps. NCBI lineage: Eukaryota > Metazoa > Arthropoda > Insecta > Hemiptera > Cicadellidae > Nephotettix > Nephotettix cincticeps. The sequence continues at coordinate 41,947,247 of CM041786.1, read as the reverse complement.
AAATAATGGAAACCAGTTGTAATCACGATCTTTATGTTAATTATAAGTGAATTTTATAAGTGACGCCAAACTGCTGTGAACAACGTTAAGATACGCAGCATTTCGAAATCATGATTTAAATGTGATGGTGGACAAGGGTGATAATGTTACATACTTAAACTTAAACATCCTTACTTCCTTTGACAACGAAAAATATAGAAACCAGTTGTAATCACGATCTTTATGTTAATTATCAGTGAATTTTCTCGGTGACGCCAAACTGCTGTGAACAACGCAAAGTTACGCAGTATTTTGGAATCATGATTTAAATGTGAGTGGGGCAGTGATAAAATTTTAAAGCGGCGCTGACATCGTGCAGAAACTCAGATTTGTATACTTTGTACTTTGCCTTTTATAGAGCTGTGTATAAAACTCTCAACATTTCATTATCACACGCAATATCGAGCAATTTAGGCGTTTACATTAACCCTAACTAAAAACATCGTAACAACAGAATCAGATACAAATACTGAAGACCATATATCTTTTTATAGTATAGTATCTAGTTATTTTATTCAAAAATATACTTTTTACAACAATCTTGAGACTGGTTAAGAAATGTTGAGATATTTCTATTTTATTATCTTTAACCATTTAAATGATCATTTTTAATCTCCGTAAAGATATTTATTTCAACACATTTCCTACAGAAACAGCCTTTAATTTCGATGAAGTTGCAGTGTATTTTACAAAATACAATTTGAGGATTTTCATGTATTATATGGTGGGTAAATCATCTACAAACATTCTTCCTCCTCGACCTGCACTCGCCAATTCGGGTTGAAAAAAGAAAGCGAACCCTTACTAAAAATGGACCGTTTGCCTTCGACTGCAATACTTTGCATGAAACAAAATACCCAGGAACATCACTAGTCACTTTAGCAAATAATTTAAATAAGAATTTAAATAGATTCATTGTACACAACTCCTCGCGTTTAACCACGCAATGACCATTGGAATTGCAGACTTTGACTAATTATAAAGTAACGGCTTCCTGGGAAGGACCGCTCGGCACAGCTTTTTTAGCACTATACCATGTTAAATGTGATGGTGGTAAAGGGTGATAATGTTATATACTTAAAATTAAATATTCTTATGCCCTTTGACAATGAAAATAATGGAAACCAGTTGTAATCACTAATTTTATGTTAATTATCAGTGAATTTTCAACGTGACGCCAAACTGCTGCGAACAGAATATACAAATACGCAGAATTTTGAAGTAATTTTATGTTTACAAGATGATAAAGTACATACTTAAATTTTAATACTTTTTACGCCCTTGACAACAAAAAAAATAATTGGATACGTCTTAGGCCATGACTTCGCTTCGTTCGTTACATCAAAATTTTAAATTTTTTCCTTTTATTTATTTTATATTTTAATTTTAACATATCATAGATTTTAGTTTCATAGTTTAAGAATTCGGCACTGAAAAGGGTGATTTTTTTTTATAATCGGGAAAGTGGTGAAACTATTTTTCTTTCTTTATATAATGTATAAAAAATGAAAAATAATGTTTACTTAAATATACATTATAGAGAAAAATAAAATAGATTTTCGGTCAATTTGTAATTTTTAAAAATTGATATTTGATTTGAGTTCTCAAAGGATTTTGATAAATTTTTTTTTAAAAGCCAGACATCTAACTTAATATTTAGGTAGATTCAAAATAATATTTAAAAACTTTTTTTTTACGACACATTAAATAGGTACAATATACGTTTTCTTTAAACAAAATTTATTTTTTTAATTTTTAATACCTAATTAATTAGATTCTGATTCTACCTAAATATTTGCCTAATATTGTCTAGAATAAGTAGTAAAAAAATTGAATAATGTACTCAAGTGGTTCTCAAGTATATCAAATTTTTGTCTTGAAAATGAAATTTTCAATGTTGCGGAAAAGTTTGAATAAGAATGTAAGCCACTGTAATAAATGAAAACCTAAATGAAAATAAACTGATAAATTAAGCTTAAAACTTATTGTTACAATAACCATAATAGCCACAAAACAGATAAATGCCAATTAGGCAAAATATTTTACGTAATAATGGCATGATAGAAATCGCAAAATTTCGCGAACGTGCATAACACAATAAATTATATTTTTTTTTTGACAAAAAACATTGGACATGGCTTATATTGCTTTTTTTATGTTATGGTCCAATCAAAATTTTAATTTTTTTTATTTATTTTATGATTTTTAACCTATTTTAGTTCATAGTTTAAGAAAGAATTTAGATCGTCTTGTTATAGAGTTGCGTGGTAGAGATTTGTTTTCCGATATTCAAATATTATTGGAGATATGGATAAATGAGGAAGAAATGAATTTTTACAATTTACCTGATTACGTAGGCAATTTCATATAGGCATAGACAACTAATAAAAATCAAAGAGCCGGGTGTATAGCAGTTTATGTAAAACCTAGCATCCAGAAAATCAAATGTGAACCTTTTATTTTAAATCAGCAGATAACAATTTAAGAATTTAAATTTAATTCACAAGTGTTTGTAATAATAGCTTTATATAGACTGCATAGTTTCTGCCAAAATGTTTTTGTCGATGAACTCAATGATTACTTTTTTTCTCATAACAATTATTTTAATCTCAAACAAAATATACTTAAATAGGAGGTATCAATATTAGTCTGTTTTATAGTAAAAGTGTAGTTGATATAAGACGGAAGTTGAGGTAAAAATGCTGCATGCCAATGTCACCGACCATTCATTGGCGGTTGTGAGTGTGCGTGTGTGTAAGCGCGCGTCGGGCGCGGGCGGAAGTCAGACGCATCAGCTGATCGTCCCGTCTGTCCGGTGTATCATGTTAACTAGTAGCTGCTATCGGAACTTCTTGATAATACTGACTGGGCGGCCTACCATTTGGCGTTTTTTTGCATTTTATCAAAAGTTGTAGAATGTGGTGCTCAGGTGCAGGCTAGTCAATAATAATTTAAATGTAAATAAACTAAAAACTTGGATGAATAGTTATATCTGTATGAAGTTAAAATTTAAAAATAAAATTCAGGAAAAAGTTAAGAAACATCCTAATAATGTAAACTTGTATAAATATTATAAATAATTTTTAAATGAAGTGATACTACTAATTAGAAATATTAAACAGGCTTACTACGAGAACATCTTTAAAAGATGTAATGGTGATTCAAAAAAGATTTGGAGAATTGTGAACTGGTAAATCTCGTAAGAAAACGTCATTTGACATTTAAATGTAAATGTTAATTTAGTTAGTGATGAAAATATAATTTCTAACGAATTCAATTACTTTTTCTTATCAATTGTTTTAATCTTCTAATGTAAACAATCTAATTAAACTCATGACTTTGAAGTGCTGCGCAACTTTATAGTAGATATGTTATTATACTTAACTTTCTTACATGACTTTTTCTTTGTTAACAGTAGAACCTTTTGATTATGCCACTATCAAAGATCATGGACTTAGGTATAGCGGTAGTTACCAATACCCACGTGACATTCTCATATTTTTATGTTATACAACAATTTACCGTGGTTACAGTGTCACTTTTACATTTATCTTCTTCAATGTAAGTAATAAATTTATTTTCTTTTATTTAATCTAAATATAGAAATACTTTCCAAATTTCTCCAAATAATTAAGTGAAATATTTAATAAAACGCGAGGATTAATGCAGGTAACCTTGTAAACGGTACGATTACAACGTTCAACCTATCGTTAAATGTATCAAAAACATATTTTTACATCACATCATTTTAAGCCCATGTAGTTACTTTGACAAACACTCTCAATAACTATTAAGATTCATACAAAAATATAATTATTTAAATTGATGGGAAATTTAAAAAATAATGAGAAATCTTACAAAGAGTAACATAATAAACCTTCTCTAATATGTGGACAACTAGCTGCCAGTACACTTATACAGTATTTCCTTCAAAGCAATAAAGAGACTAGTTATAAACATTCAAATGCGTTTCGAGTATTATTTTAATGCGTTACCGTGCATTGCATTGCCGGAATTTTGACGTCATGTCATAAATTTAATAGTATATGACACAAATTATTATGACATTATTCTAAAGAACAATTGAGGATTAAGGATTACTCTACCAGTGATCATCAGGTGATTCTTTTTGATCCACTCTGTTGCCGAAAGTGGACCCGTGCCTCCAAGGAAAGACACCTATACGATGGAACTTAATTCGCATCAACATCGAGGCGTTGCGTGAGCTCGTCGCTGGTTTGACTGTGGAAGAATCATCGGGAACGGAAAATCTCTCAAGCAGCACTATGGGAGCCATTGCGTTGGCATGTGACGCCTCCATGCCAAAAGTCCTTTATCGTCTTGGGCGGAAGCCGGCTTATAAGTGGACCCCCGAGATAGCTTCCCTTAGAAAGAAATGTCTCGTCTTGTGGCGGGCGGCACAGCGTGCCTGGACTCGCCCTGACATGGCTGTCAAAACTGCAGCGTACAAAGCCGCGAAGCGGGAGCTCCGCAGGACTATCACAAAGAGCAACACAGGTGCTGGGGGAGCTTGGTGCTGACGTCGACAGAGACCCTTGGGGGACGGGTTACAAACTTGTAACCCAGAAGCTGGGGGGTAGATCTCTAAAATAAAAAATAAAAATAAATAAAAAAATAATAATAAGGGATAAAAATTCAAATAATTATTTATAATTATTCTAAACATTTCCACATTCATTATCTGGTGTTATCTGGTGATGCGAATGGCCAATAATTGTATGCGGGATCATGGCTTATCGCTTGCACTCGGCAAGACTGGGATCGTGACCCTAATAAAAAACACATTGAGAACGTCATCCCGATGTGTGTAGAGACCTCGACATCGAGACAAAACCCACTGCGAAGTATTTAGGAGTGATGATTCACCGCAAGGTGACTTCCAACGAACAGATCAGGTGAACCGCCGACAAAACCGCCAAGGGGTCGCTTCTCTCGCCAGGCTTATGGCTAACGTCTGCGGACCATGTTCCAGCAAGCGTTGGCAACTTATGTCTTCACATAGCAAGCGTATGTCTTCGGGCAATTTTACCCTCCTGTACAGAGTTGAGGTTTGGGCTCACGTTCTCAGCAAGAAGTGTTACCGTAACAAGCTTTTATGCGTTCCGAGCCGGCTGCTTTTATGATTGCCAGGGTTATTCCCATACATATTTTGGCACTCGAGCGTCAAGCAATTCATCGCCGGAGATTCGAGGTGAACAGGGTGAACGTCGCCTCCGAAGAATGTGAACGCAGCCTAGCTGAGTGGCAAGAGACCAAGGGGTCTAAGTCGCGGGGCCGGTGTATCGTGAGGTTAATCTCGACCGTTCGGCCAGGGATTGGCAGGGAGCAGTAGCGTTGCTATGTGACCCAATTTCTCTCTGGTCACGGGTACTTCAAGAAGTTTTTGAACACGATCGGCAAGGACGACAGCCCACATTGCCTCTACTGTCCCGATGTCATCGATATCACTGAGCTTACCATCTTCTCCTGTGGCAGGTGGCACAACAGCCGAGTGTCTTTAGTGGCCGAGGTTTGGCCTCTGCGTCATGAGTTCTTCGTGAAAACACTCCGTTCTGAATAGAACTGGAAACTAATCGCCAGCTTCGCTGAGTGTATCTTGAAGACCAAGAAGTCAGATTTTTATCGGTTTCATTGAAGCTGTAGAAAACGAACCAGTTACTACGTGGTTAGCCTTGATAATATGAAAACAGTTTCAGGTTATTCCCTTGTTGACGAGGGAGAGTTTTAAGTGGGTGTGAGTTTCAAAGTTCCGGTATCTGCAGGCGTGCAGTAAGGATTTAAACTCCCTAAAAATTTCTAACGAACGATGATTCTTGTACAACAACAAGACGTACAACAATATGTTTGTTGTACCATTCCACGAGTTCCTTAAATAGTGTAAACAATTAGGTTTCATACGTTTGAGAAAGCTGAAACAAGTCTTACCTTTATGTCTGTCTGTCGATTTGTCTGTCTGTTTGTAACGGCTGAAAGGGAAGTTTACGTCATCTCCGTAAAAATAGGAGCACCGATCGAGATCAGACTACATTACCAGTATTAAAAACCTTTTTGTGGTTGTTTTTAACATTTAAAATCTGTTAACATTTCTTTAAAAAGTGTATAAAGGTCTAAAATCTCAGTTTTATGAGATATTGGAAAAGCTTCCATCTAATTTGTCATTTGTAATAAGCCTTGTCAACCATGACATTTAAATCATGACTCCGAAATGCTGCGTATTTGTACATTAAGTTCACAGCAGTTTGGCGTCACATAGAAAATTCACTGATAACTAACATAAAGTTAGTAATTACAACTGGTTTCCATTTTTTTCGTTGTCAAAAGGCGTAAGGATATTTAGGTTTAAGTTTCTTGTCACTATCGTATAAAGATAGTGAAGTATAAAAATTCATCGTGATTAAATAATCATGACTTCGAAATGCTTCGTACGTTTACGTTGTTCACGGCAGTTTGGCGTCACTTATAAAATTCATTTATAACTAACATAAAGATCGTGATTACAACTGGTTTCCATTATTTTTGTCGTTAACGGGAGTAAGGATATTTAAGTTTAGGTTTGTAACGTTATCAAGCCTATAAACCATCTCAATAAATCATGATTTCGTAATACTGCGTAACTTTGCGTTGTTCACAGCAATTTGGCGTCACCGAGAAACCTCCCTGATAATTAACATAAAGATCGTAATTACAATCGTGTCCATTATATTTGTTGTCAAAGGGCGTATGGGTATTTATGTTCAAGTATGTTACATTGTTACCCATGTCCACCATAACTATATCATGACTTCAAAATGCTGCGTATTTGTATATTGAGTTCGCAGCAGTTTGGCGTCACGTAGAAAAATCAATTATAACTAACATAAAGGAGTGATTACAACTGGTTTCCATTTTTTTCGTTGTCAAAGGGCATAAGAATATTTAATTTTAAGTATGTAACATTATCACCCTTGTCCACCATCACAGTTAAATCATGACTCCTAAATACTGCAAAACTTCTCCTTATTCACAGAAGTTTGGTGTCAGGTAGTGAAATCACTGATAATTAACATTAAGATCGTTATTATAACTGATTTCCATTATTTTCGTTGACAAAGGGTGTAAGGATATTTAGGTTTTATGTTTCTAACGTTATCATGCTTGTCAACTATCACATTTAATTCATGACTCCGAAATGCTGTGAAATTGTACATTCAGTTCGAAGCAGTTTGGCGTCACGTAGTAAAATCACTGATAATTAACATTAATATCGTGATTATAACTGGTATCATTGTCAAAGGGTGTAAGGATATTTAAGCTTAAGTACGTAACGTTTTACCCTTGACCACCTTTACATTTATATTATGATTCTAAAATACTGCGTAACTTTGCGTTGTTCACAGCAGTTTGGCGTCACGTTGAAAATTCACTGATAATTAACATTAAGGTCGTTATTATAACCAATTTCCATTATTTTCGTTGACAAAGGGTGTAAGGATATTTAGGTTTTATGTTTCTAACGTTATCTAACGTTGTTTTTGTTGTGTTTGTGTTTGTTGTGTTCGTGTTTGTTGTGATCGTGTTTGTTGTGTTCGTGTTTGTGTTGTTTGTGTTTGTTGTGTTTGTTGTGTTAAACACAAGGCTTCACACAAACACTGTTACACAAACACAAATACAGTCATAGTTTGTGTTTGTGTTTGTTGTGTTTGTGTTTGTTGTGTTTGTGTTTGTTGTGTTTGTTGTGTTTGTGTTTGTGTTTGTTGTGTTCGTGGTTGGGTTTGTTGTGTTTGTGTTTGTTGTGTTTGTGTTTGTTGTGTTTGTGTTTGTTGTGTTTGTGTTTGTTGTGTTTGTGTTTGTTGTGTTTGTGTTTGTTGTGTTTGTGTTTGTTGTGTTTGTGTTTGTTGTGTTTTTTGTGTTTGTTGTGTTTGTGTTTGTTGTGTTTGTGTTTGTTGTGTTTGTGTTTGTTGTGTTTGTGTGTTTGTTGTGTTTGTGTTTGTTGTGTTTGTGTTTGTTGTGTTTGTGTTTGTTGTGTTTGTGTTTGTTGTGTTTGTGTTTGTTGTGTTTGTGTTTGTTGTGTTCGTGTTTGTTGTGTTTGTGTTTGTTGTGTTTGTGTTTGTTGTGTTTGTGTGCGTGATGCAAGAGTGTGCATTTTTGTGTTTTTTGTGTTCGAACATAAACACAACAAACACAAACACAACAAACATAAACACAACAAACACAAACACAACAAACACCAACACAACAAACACAAACACGACAATTTGTATTTGTTGTATTGTATTTGTTGTGTTTGTGTTTGTTGTGTTCGTGATTGTTGTGTTTGTGTTTGTTCTGTTCGTGTTTGTTGTGTTCGTGTTTGTTGTGTTTGTGTTTGTTCTGTTCGTGTTTGTGTTTGTTGTGTTTGTGTTTGTTGTGTTCGTGTTTGTTGTGTTTGTGTGCGTGATGCAAGAGTGTGCATTTACCAGGCTGTAGAATGATCAAAAGTAACATGGTGTCAGGTGATATAGCCTGCCTCAATACACTCATTTCCTACAGAGGCCACAAATTCAAAAAGGTATTAACTAACAATTATACTATGTTTTGTATTTCCCAACGAACCTAAACCTAATAAATCTGTTTTGTAAATCACTGCAATGCGCGACGGGTAACATTCATTGCTAGTTCATTTCTAAAAATGTTTTATGAATATCATATTGTCTATTTACATTCAAATATCTTTATTACTGTTTGATTTCCATAAGGTGTTTTTATCATGATATGAAGGTGTAATTTAACCCGCAAGACTTAAAGTCCCAATTGTATCATATTAATAGGGCTTTAATGTAAATGTAAATTTATTAGGTCGTGGTTTACTGGGTGAAGCAATGTAATTTTAAAATTGCAAATAAAAAAGTTTCACAAAGTTTTAACTTAAATGTGATTAGTTTTGCATCTTTTATGTCTTCTAATATCGCATGACTGGCCTCTCTGATAATTCAATAAATGCATTTTCTGGTCGTAGGTGGAACACGACAGGTGTTGCAGTAGTACATTTCTACTCAAGGTGGTACAGAAACTTGCCATCTGTGACCTGTCTAGACACCACGTCGTGTCTGCTTACAAACATTACCATTTCCGAATAAAAACAATTAAGTTTCTGTTCAGTAATTTAATTTCGTTGCGCTTAAACTATTTTCATACTTAAAATATTTTCTGTTAGTTTTTAATAGGTATTTTTGATACAGTTTGAAAGTTTTAAATTAATTAATCTGTTGTGGTTTTATTCTTTCTGAATCGTGCATTTTATTTATTTTCAAATTTAATAAGGCTTCTAAGGTTATAGCGTCTGAGTTCATGAGCCTGAATTTTTCGATTGTTTTACAATTAAGACTTAGCCACATTTGTATTTTATATTTCGCGGGTTTGGCAGTCATAGCTAAATGAATAGAGTACTGGATTACCACCCAGTAGAACTCCCAGTAGAATCCCGATCATATTACAAATTAGTTTGTTTCTTAGACAGTCGAAGTGCTGTCTTAAAATTGTCCTAAATGTATTATGTTACTTTTGATCATTTTACAGCCTGGTAAATGCACACTCTTGCATCACGCACACAAACACAACAAACACAAACACAACAAACATAAACTAAACAAGCACAAACACAACAAACACAAACACATCAAACACCAACACAACAAATACAAACACAACAATTTGTATTTGTTGTATTGTATTTGTTGTGTTTGTGTTTGTTGTGTTTGTGTTTGTTGTTTTTGTTGTGTTTGTTGTGTTTGTGTTTGTTGTGTTTGTGTTTGTTGTGGTTGTGTTTGTTGTGTTTGTGTTTGTTGTGGTTGTGTTTGTTGTGTTTGTGTTTGTTGTGTTTGTGTGACTGCCAAACCCGCGAATTATAAAATACAAATGTGGCTAAGTCTTAATTGTAAAACAATCGAAAAATTCAGGCTCATGAACTCAGACGCTATAACCTTAGAAGCCTTATTAAATTTGAAAATAAATACACAACAAACACGAACACAACAAACACAAACACAACAAACACAAACACAACAAACACAAACACAACAAATACAAATTGTTGTGTTTGTGTTTGTTGTGTTGGTGTTTGTTGTGTTGGTATTGTATTTCCCAACGAACCTAAACCTAATAAATCTGTTTTGTAAATCACTGCAATGCGCGACGGGTAACATTCATTGCTAGTTCATTGCTAAAAATGTTTTATGAATAACATATTGTCTATATTCATTCAAATATCTTTATTACTGTTTGATTTCCATAAGGTGTTTTCATCATGATATGAAGGTGTACATACACAAACACAACAAACACGAACACAACAAACATAAAACACAATTCAAACACGAACACAACAAACACAAACATAACAAACACAAAAAATACAATACAACAAATTTTACAAATGTGATTGTGTTTGTTATATGTTATTCATAAAACAATTTTAGCAATGCTAGCATGAATGTTACCCGTGCATTGCAGTGATTTACAAAACGGATTTACTTGGTTTAGGTTCGTTGGGAAATACAAAACCTAATATTATTGTTAATCACCTTTTAATTTGTTGTAAAATGAGTGTATTGTGTTTTTTATATAATACAAATTTTGTTGTTTGTGTTGTGTTTGTTGTGTTTGTTTGTTGTTTTGGTGTTTGTTGTGTTTGTGTTTGTTGTTTTGGTGTTTGTTGTGTTTGTGTTTGTTGTTTTGGTGTTTGTTGTGTTTGTGTTTGTTGTTTTGGTGTTTGTTGTGTTTGTGTTTGTTGTTTTGGTGTTTGTTGTGTTTGTGTTTGTTGTTTTGGTGTTTGTTGTGTTTGTGTTTGTTGTTTTGGTGTTTGTTGTGTTTGTGTTTGTTGTTTTGGTGTTTGTTGTGTTTGTGTTTGTTGTTTTGGTGTTTGTTTGTGTTTGTGTTTGTTGTTTTGGTGTTTGTTGTGTTTGTGTTTGTTGTTTTGGTGTTTGTTGTGTTTGTGTTTGTTGTTTTGGTGTTTGTTGTGTTTGTGTTTGTTGTTTTGGTGTTTGTTGTGTTTGTGTTTGTTGTTTTGGTGTTTGTTGTGTTTGTGTTTGTTGTTTTGGTGTTTGTTGTGTTTGTGTTTGTTGTTTTGGTGTTTGTTGTGTTTGTGTTTGTTGTTTTGGTGTTTGTTGTGTTTGTGTTTGTTGATTTGGTGTGTGTTGTGTTTGTGTTTGTTGTTTTGGTGTTTGTTGTGTTTGTGTTTGTTGTTTTGGTGTTTGTTGTGTTTGTGTTTGTTGTTTTGGTGTTTGTTGTGTTTGTGTTTGTTGTTTTGGTGTTTGTTGTGTTTGTGTTTGTTGTTTTGGTGTTTGTTGTGTTTGTGTTTGTTGTTTTGGTGTTTGTTGTGTTTGTGTTTGTTGTTTTGGTGTTTGTTGTGTTTGTGTTTGTTGTTTTGGTGTTTGTTGTGTTTGTGTTTGTTGTTTTGGTGTTTGTTGTGTTTGTGTTTGTTGTTTTGGTGTTTGTTGTGTTTGTGTTTGTTGTTTTGGTGTTTGTTGTGTTTGTGTTTGTTGTTTTGGTGTTTGTTGTGTTTGTGTTTGTTGTTTTGGTGTTTGTTGTGTTTGTGTTTGTTGTTTTGGTGTTTGTTGTGTTTGTGTTTGTTGTTTTGGTGTTTGTTGTGTTTGTGTTTGTTGTTTTGGTGTTTGTTGTGTTTGTGTTTGTTGTTTTGGTGTTTGTTGTTTTAGTGTTTGTTGTGTTTGTGTTTGTTGTTTTGGTGTTTGTTGTGTTTGTGTTTGTTGTTTTGGTGTTTGTTGTGTTTGTGTTTGTTGTTTTGGTGTTTGTTGTGTTTGTGTTTGTTGTTTTGGTGTTTGTTGTGTTTGTGTTTGTTGTTTTGGTGTTTGTTGTGTTTGTGTTTGTTGTTTTGGTGTTTGTTGTGTTTGTGTTTGTTGTTTTGGTGTTTGTTGTGTTTGTGTTTGTTGTTTTGGTGTTTGTTGTGTTTGTGTTTGTTGTTTTGGTGTTTGTTGTTTTTATGTTTGTTGTTTTGGTGTTTGTTGTGTTTGTGTTTGTTGTTTTGGTGTTTGTTGTGTTTGTGTTTGTTGTTTTGGTGTTTGTTGTGTTTGTGTTTGTTGTTTTGGTGTTTGTTGTGTTTGTGTTTGTTGTTTTGGTGTTTGTTGTGTTTGTGTTTGTTGTTTGGTGTTTGTTGTGTTTGTGTTTGTTGTTTGGTGTTTGTTGTGTTTGTGTTTGTTGTTTTGGTGTTTGTTGTGTTTGTGTTTGTTGTTTTGGTGTTTGTTGTGTTTGTGTTTGTTGTTTTGGTGTTTGTTGTGTTTGTGTTTGTTGTTTTGGTGTTTGTTGTGTTTGTGTTTGTTGTTTTGGTGTTTGTTGTGTTTGTGTTTGTTGTTTTGGTGTTTGTTGTGTTTGTGTTTGTTTTGTTTGTTGTTTTGGTGTTTGTTGTGTTTGTGTTTGTTGTTTTGGTGTTTGTTGTGTTTGTGTTTGTTGTTTTGGTGTTTGTTGTGTTTGTGTTTGTTGTTTTGGTGTTTGTTGTGTTTGTGTTTGTTGGTTTGGTGTTTGTTGTGTTTGTGTTTGTTGTTTTGGTGTTTGTTGTGTTTGTGTTTGTTGTTTTGGTGTTTGTTGTGTTTGTGTTTGTTGTTTTGGTGTTTGTTGTGTTTGTGTTTGTTGTTTTGGTGTTTGTTGTGTTTGTGTTTGTTGTTTTGGTGTTTGTTGTGTTTGTGTTTGTTGTTTTGGTGTTTGTTGTGTTTGTGTTTGTTGTTTTGGTGTTTGTTGTGTTTGTGTTTGTTGTTTTGGTGTTTGTTGTGTTTGTGTTTGTTGATTTGGTGTTTGTTGTGTTTGTGTTTGTTGTTTTGGTGTTTGTTGTGTTTGTGTTTGTTGTTTTGGTGTTTGTTGTGTTTGTGTTTGTTGTTTTGGTGTTTGTTGTGTTTGTGTTTGTTGTTTTGGTGTTTGTTGTGTTTGTGTTTGTTGTTTTGGTGTTTGTTGTGTTTGTGTTTGTTGTTTTGGTGTTTGTTGTGTTTGTGTTTGTTGTTTTGGTGTTTGTTGTGTTTGTGTTTGTTGTTTTTGGTGTTTGTTGTGTTTGTGTTTGTTGTTTTGGTGTTTGTTGTGTTTGTGTTTGTTGTTTTGGTGTTTGTTGTGTTTGTGTTTGTTGTTTTGGTGTTTGTTGTGTTTGTGTTTGTTGTTTTGGTGTTTGTTGTGTTTGTGTTTGTTGTGTTTGGTGTTTGTTGTGTTTGTGTTTGTTGTTTGTGTTTGTTGTGTTTGTGTTTGTTGTTTTGGTGTTTGTTGTGTTTGTGTTTGTTGTTTTGGTGTTTGTTGTGTTTGTGTTTGTTGTTTTGGTGTTTGTTGTGTTTGTGTTTGTTGTTTTGGTGTTTGTTGTGTTTGTGTTTGTTGTTTTGGTGTTTGTTTGTTGTGTTTGTGTTGTTGTGTTTGTGTGTTGTGTTTGTTGTTTTGGTGTTTGTTGTGTTTGTGTTTGTTGTTTTGGTGTTTGTTGTGTTTGTGTTTGTTGTTTTGGTGTTTGTTGTGTTTGTGTTTGTTGTTTTGGTGTTTGTTGTGTTTGTGTTTGTTGTTTTGGTGTTTGTTGTGTTTGTGTTTGTTGTTTTGGTGTTTGTTGTGTTTGTGTTTGTTGTTTTGGTGTTTGTTGTGTTTGTGTTTGTTGTTTTGGTGTTTGTTGTGTTTGTGTTTGTTGTTTTGGTGTTTGTTGTGTTTGTGTTTGTTGTTTTGGTGTTTGTTGTGTTTGTGTTTGTTGTTTTGGTGTTTGTTGTGTTTGTGTTTGTTGTTTTGGTGTTTGTTGTGTTTGTGTTTGTTGTTTTGGTGTTTGTTGTGTTTGTGTTTGTTGTTTTGGTGTTTGTTGTGTTTGTGTTTGTTGTTTTGGTGTTTGTTGTGTTTGTGTTTGTTGTTTTGGTGTTTTTGTGTTTGTGTTTGTTGTTTTGGTGTTTGTTGTGTTTGTGTTTGTTGTTTTGGTGTTTGTTGTGTTTGTGTTTGTTGTTTTGGTGTTTGTTGTGTTTGTGTTTGTTGTTTTGGTGTTTGTTGTGTTTGTGTTTGTTGTTTTGGTGTTTGTTGTGTTTGTGTTTGTTGTTTTGGTGTTTGTTGTGTTTGTGTTTGTTGTTTTGGTTTTTGTTGTGTTTGTTGTGTTTGTGTTTGTTGTTTTGGTGTTTGTTGTGTTTGTGTTTGTTGTGTTTGTGTTTGTTGTTTTGGTGTTTGTTGTGTTTGTGTTTGTTGTTTTGGTGTTTGTTGTGTTTGTGTTTGTTGTTTTGGTGTTTGTTGTGTTTGTGTTTGTTGTTTTGGTGTTTGTTGTGTTTGTGTTTGTTGTTTTGGTGTTTGTTGCTAAGGCAAATAGGCTAGGCCTATTTGTACTAATAAAGATCTGCATCTGATCCTAGTGTACCGGTATTTATAAATTATTTTACTGTATGTTTTACATTAGATTCAAAACATTACATCTCTACCAGGATAAACAAAAAAAATATTCTATAACATATTTCCTACTTTATTTTTTAAATGTCTTACAAAGTTTGTCAGCTCTCTCTCCCTCTCTCTCAATATGGAACTATTATTCTGTTAACGAAGTAGTCTGTTCGATTTTTAGGTAAACTTAGGCAACTTTTTATTAGCTCAACCATAAGTTACCTCAATTATTTACATACCAAATTGTTTAAATTGACAGGTAAAGCAATAATAAGACAGGGTCTTAGTTACATTAAAAGAAACTAGATATTTTTACAATGGTTTCATGAATAGGTAGTAGGCTAACTAACTTGATTGCTGTTTAATGTTAACAATAACTGTTTACACATTAACACTAACCTCTGTAAGCTTATCCATATTTATTTACAAATATCCTTCATTAGTTCCTCACAGGCTAGCTAACGTTACTATGGATACAATATCTAAGGTGCTGATAGGTTGTGTGCAATATATTTGTTGTGTTTGTGTTTGTTGTTTTGGTGTTTGTTGTGTTTGTGTTTGTTGATTTGGTGTTTGTTGTGTTTGTGTTTGTTGTTTTGGTGTTTGTTGTGTTTGTGTTTGTTGTTTTGGTGTTTGTTGTGTTTGTGTTTGTTGTGTTTGTGTTTGTTGTTTTGGTGTTTGTTGTGTTTGTGTTTGTTGTTTTGGTGTTTGTTGTGTTTGTGTTTGTTGTTGTGGTGTTTGTTGTGTTTGTGTTTGTTGTTTTGGTGTTTGTTGTGTTTGTGTTTGTTGTTTGTTTGTGTTTGTTGTTTTGGTGTTTGTTGTGTTTGTGTTTGTTGTTTTGGTGTTTGTTGTGTTTGTGTTTGTTGTTTTGGTGTTTGTTGTTGTTTTGGTGTTTGTTGTGTTTGTGTTTGTTGTGTTTGTGTTTGTTGTTTTGGTGTTTGTTGTGTTTGTTGGTTTGGTGTTTGTTGTGTTTGTGTTTGTTGTTTTGGTGTTTGTTGTGTTTGTGTTTGTTGTTTTGGTGTTTGTTGTGTTTGTGTTTGTTGTTTTGGTGTTTGTTGTGTTTGTGTTTGTTGTTTTGGTGTTTGTTGTGTTTGTGTTTGTTGTTTTGGTGTTTGTTGTGTTTGTGTTTGTTGTTTTGGTGTTTGTTGTGTTTGTGTTTGTTGTTTTGGTGTTTGTTGTGTTTGTGTTTGTTGTTTTGGTGTTTGTTGTGTTTGTGTTTGTTGTTTTGGTGTTTGTTGTGTTTGTTGGTTTGGTGTTTGTTGTGTTTGTGTTTGTTGTTTTGGTGTTTGTTGTGTTTGTGTTTGTTGTTTTGGTGTTTGTTGTGTTTGTGTTTGTTGTTTTGGTGTTTGTTGTGTTTGTGTTTGTTGTTTTGGTGTTTGTTGTGTTTGTGTTTGTTGTTTTGGTGTTTGTTGTGTTTGTGTTTGTTGTTTTGGTGTTTGTTGTGTTTGTGTTTGTTGTTTTGGTGTTTGTTGTGTTTGTGTTTGTTGTTTTGGTGTTTGTTGTGTTTGTGTTTGTTGTTGTTTTGGTGTTTGTTGTGTTTGTGTTTGTTGTTTTGGTGTTTGTTGTGTTTGTGTTTGTTGTTTTGGTGTTTGTTGTGTTTGTGTTTGTTGTTTTGGTGTTTGTTGTGTTTGTGTTTGTTGTTTTGGTGTTTGTTGTGTTTGTGTTTGTTGTTTTGGTGTTTGTTGTGTTTGTGTTTGTTGTTTTGGTGTTTGTTGTGTTTGTGTTTGTTGTTTTGGTGTTTGTTGTGTTTGTGTTTGTTGTTTTGGTGTTTGTTTGTGTTTGTGTTTGTTGTTTTGGTGTTTGTTGTGTTTGTGTTTGTTGTTTTGGTGTTTGTTGTGTTTGTGTTTGTTGTTTTGGTGTTTGTTGTGTTTGTGTTTGTTGTTTTGGTGTTTGTTGTGTTTGTGTTTGTTGTTTTGGTGTTTGTTGTGTTTGTGTTTGTTGTTTTGGTGTTTGTTGTGTTTGTGTTTGTTGTTTTGGTGTTTGTTGTGTTTGTGTTTGTTGTTTTTGGTGTTTGTTGTGTTTGTGTTTGTTGTTTGGTGTTTGTTGTGTTTGTGTTTGTTGTTTTGGTGTTTGTTGTGTTTGTGTTTGTTGTTTTGGTGTTTGTTGTGTTTGTGTTTGTTGTTTTGGTGTTTGTTGTGTTTGTGTTTGTTGTTTTGGTGTTTGTTGTGTTTGTGTTTGTTGTTTTGGTGTTTGTTGTGTTTGTGTTTGTTGTTTTGGTGTTTGTTGTGTTTGTGTTTGTTGTTTTGGTGTTTGTTGTGTTTGTGTTTGTTGTTTTGGTGTTTGTTGTGTTTGTGTTTGTTGTTTTGGTGTTTGTTGTGTTTGTGTTTGTTGTTGTTTTGGTGTTTGTTGTGTTTGTGTTTGTTGTTTTGGTGTTTGTTGTGTTTGTGTTTGTTGTTTTGGTGTTTGTTGTGTTTGTGTTTGTTGTTTTGGTGTTTGTTGTGTTTGTGTTTGTTGTTTTTGGTGTTTGTTGTGTTTGTGTTTGTTGTTTTGGTGTTTGTTGTGTTTGTGTTTGTTGTTTTGGTGTTTGTTGTGTTTGTGTTTGTTGTTTTGGTGTTTGTTGTGTTTGTGTTTGTTGTTTTGGTGTTTGTTGTGTTTGTGTTTGTTGTTTTGGTGTTTGTTGTGTTTGTGTTTGTTGTTTTGGTGTTTGTTGTGTTTGTGTTTGTTGTTTGGTGTTTGTTGTGTTTGTGTTTGTTGTTTTGGTGTTTGTTGTGTTTGTGTTTGTTGTTTTGGTGTTTGTTGTGTTTGTGTTTGTTGTTTTGGTGTTTGTTGTGTTTGTGTTTGTTGTTTTGGTGTTTGTTGTGTTTGTGTTTGTTGTTTTGGTGTTTGTTGTGTTTGTGTTTGTTGTTTTGGTGTTTGTTGTGTTTGTGTTTGTTGTTTTGGTGTTTGTTGTGTTTGTGTTTGTTGTTTTGGTGTTTGTTGTGTTTGTGTTTGTTGTTTTGGTGTTTGTTGTGTTTGTGTTTGTTGTTTTGGTGTTTGTTGTGTTTGTGTTTGTTGTTTTGGTGTTTGTTGTGTTTGTGTTTGTTGTTTTGGTGTTTGTTGTGTTTGTGTTTGTTGTTTTGGTGTTTGTTGTGTTTGTGTTTGTTGTTTTGGTGTTTGTTGTGTTTGTGTTTGTTGTTTTGGTGTTTGTTGTGTTTGTGTTTGTTGTTTTGGTGTTTGTTGTGTTTGTGTTTGTTGTTTTGGTGTTTGTTGTGTTTGTGTTTGTTGTTTTGGTGTTTGTTGTGTTTGTGTTTGTTGTTTTGGTGTTTGTTGTGTTTGTGTTTGTTGTTTTGGTGTTTGTTGTGTTTGTGTTTGTTGTTTTGGTGTTTGTTGTGTTTGTGTTTGTTGTTTTGGTGTTTGTTGTGTTTGTGTTTGTTGTTTTGGTGTTTGTTGTGTTTGTGTTTGTTGTTTTGGTGTTTGTTGTGTTTGTGTTTGTTGTTTTGGTGTTTGTTGTGTTTGTGTTTGTTGTTTTGGTGTTTGTTGTGTTTGTGTTTGTTGTTTTGGTGTTTGTTGTGTTTGTGTTTGTTGTTTTGGTGTTTGTTGTGTTTGTGTTTGTTGTTTTGGTGTTTGTTGTGTTTGTGTTTGTTGTTTTGGTGTTTGTTGTGTTTGTGTTTGTTGTTTTGGTGTTTGTTGTGTTTGTGTTTGTTGGTTTGGTGTTTGTTGTGTTTGTGTTTGTTGTTTTGGTGTTTGTTGTGTTTGTGTTTGTTGTGTTTGTGTTTGTTGTTTTGGTGTTTGTTGTGTTTGTGTTTGTTGTTTTGGTGTTTGTTGTGTTTGTGTTTGTTGTTTTGGTGTTTGTTGTGTTTGTGTTTGTTGTTTTGGTGTTTGTTGTGTTTGTGTTTGTTGTTTTGGTGTTTGTTGTGTTTGTGTTTGTTGTTTTGGTGTTTGTTGTGTTTGTGTTTGTTGTTTTGGTGTTTGTTGTGTTTGTGTTTGTTGTTTTGGTGTTTGTTGTGTTTGTGTTTGTTGTTTTGGTGTTTGTTGTGTTTGTGTTTGTTGTTTTGGTGTTTGTTGTGTTTGTGTTTGTTGTTTTGGTGTTTGTTGTGTTTGTGTTTGTTGTTTTGGTGTTTGTTGTGTTTGTGTTTGTTGTTTTGGTGTTTGTTGTGTTTGTGTTTGTTGTTTTGGTGTTTGTTGCTAAGGCAAATAGGCTAGGCCTATTTGTACTAATAAAGATCTGCATCTGATCCTAGTGTACCGGTATTTATAAATTATTTTACTGTATGTTTTACATTAGATTCAAAACATTACATCTCTACCAGGATAAACAAAAAAAATATTCTATAACATATTTCCTACTTTATTTTTTAAATGTCTTACAAAGTTTGTCAGCTCTCTCTCCCTCTCTCTCAATATGGAACTATTATTCTGTTAACGAAGTAGTCTGTTCGATTTTTAGGTAAACTTAGGCAACTTTTTATTAGCTCAACCATAAGTTACCTCAATTATTTACATACCAAATTGTTTAAATTGACAGGTAAAGCAATAATAAGACAGGGTCTTAGTTACATTAAAAGAAACTAGATATTTTTACAATGGTTTCATGAATAGGTAGTAGGCTAACTAACTTGATTGCTGTTTAATGTTAACAATAACTGTTTACACATTAACACTAACCTCTGTAAGCTTATCCATATTTATTTACAAATATCCTTCATTAGTTCCTCACAGGCTAGCTAACGTTACTATGGATACAATATCTAAGGTGCTGATAGGTTGTGTGCAATATATAGTCAATATGTCTACATATATATGTTTGTGTTTGTTGTTTTGGTGTTTGTTGTGTTTGTGTTTGTTGTGTTTGTGTTTGTTGTGTTTGTGTTTGTTGTGTTTGTGTTTGTTGTTTTGGTGTTTGTTGTGTTTGTGTTTGTTGTTTTGGTGTTTGTTGTGTTTGTTGTTTTGGTGTTTGTTGTGTTTGTGTTTGTTGTTTTGGTGTTTGTTGTGTTTGTGTTTGTTGTTTTGGTGTTTGTTGTGTTTGTGTTTGTTGTTTTGGTGTTTGTTGTGTTTGTGTTTGTTGTTTTGGTGTTTGTTGTGTTTGTGTTTGTTGTTTTGGTGTTTGTTGTGTTTGTGTTTGTTGTTTTGGTGTTTGTTGTGTTTGTGTTTGTTGTTTTGGTGTTTGTTGTGTTTGTGTTTGTTGTTTGGTGTTTGTTGTGTTTGTGTTTGTTGTTTTGGTGTTTGTTGTGTTTGTGTTTGTTGTTTTGGTGTTTGTTGTGTTTGTGTTTGTTGTTTTGGTGTTTGTTGTGTTTGTGTTTGTTGTTTTGGTGTTTGTTGTGTTTGTGTTTGTTTTTGGTGTTTGTTGTGTTTGTGTTTGTTGTTTTGGTGTTTGTTGTGTTTGTGTTTGTTGTTTTGGTGTTTGTTGTGTTTGTGTTTGTTGTTTTGGTGTTTGTTGTGTTTGTGTTTGTTGTTTTGGTGTTTGTTGTGTTTGTGTTTGTTGTTTTGGTGTTTGTTGTGTTTGTGTTTGTTGTTTTGGTGTTTGTTGTGTTTGTGTTTGTTGTTTTGGTGTTTGTTGTGTTTGTGTTTGTTGTTTTGGTGTTTGTTGTGTTTGTGTTTGTTGTTTTGGTGTTTGTTGTGTTTGTGTTTGTTGTTTTGGTGTTTGTTGTGTTTGTGTTTGTTGTTTTGGTGTTTGTTGTGTTTGTGTTTGTGTTTGTTGTTTTGGTGTTTGTTGTGTTTGTGTTTGTTGTTTTGGTGTTTTTTGTGTTTGTGTTTGTTGTTTTGGTGTTTGTTGTGTTTGTGTTTGTTGTTTTGGTGTTTGTTGTGTTTGTGTTTGTTGTTTTGGTGTTTGTTGTGTTTGTGTTTGTTGTTTTGGTGTTTGTTGTGTTTGTGTTTGTTGTTTTGGTGTTTGTTGTGTTTGTGTTTGTTGGTTTGGTGTTTGTTGTGTTTGTGTTTGTTGTTTTGGTGTTTGTTGTGTTTGTGTTTGTTGTTTTGGTGTTTGTTGTGTTTGTGTTTGTTGTTTTGGTGTTTGTTGTGTTTGTGTTTGTTGTTTTGGTGTTTGTTGTGTTTGTGTTTGTTGTTTTGGTGTTTGTTGTGTTTGTGTTTGTTGTTTTGGTGTTTGTTGTGTTTGTGTTTGTTGTTTTGGTGTTTGTTGTGTTTGTGTTTGTTGTTTTGGTGTTTGTTGTGTTTGTGTTTGTTGTTTTGGTGTTTGTTGTGTTTGTGTTTGTTGTTTTGGTGTTTGTTGTGTTTGTGTTTGTTGTTTTGGTGTTTGTTGTGTTTGTGTTTGTTGTTTTGGTGTTTGTTGTGTTTGTGTTTGTTGTTTTGGTGTTTGTTGTGTTTGTGTTTGTGTGTTTGTTGTTTTGGTGTTTGTTGTGTTTGTGTTTGTTGTTTTGGTGTTTGTTGTGTTTGTGTTTGTTGTTTTGGTGTTTGTTGTGTTTGTGTTTGTTGTTTTGGTGTTTGTTGTGTGTGTGTTTGTTGTTTTGGTGTTTGTTGTGTTTGTGTTTGTTGTTTTGGTGTTTGTTGTGTTTGTGTTTGTTGTTTTGGTGTTTGTTGTGTTTGTGTTTGTTGTTTTGGTGTTTGTTGTGTTTGTGTTTGTTGTTTTGGTGTTTGTTGTGTTTGTGTTTGTTGTTTTGGTGTTTGTTGTGTTTGTGTTTGTTGTTTTGGTGTTTGTTGTGTTTGTGTTTGTTGTTTTGGTGTTTGTTGTGTTTGTGTTTGTTGTTTTGGTGTTTGTTGTGTTTGTGTTTGTTGTTTTGGTGTTTGTTGTGTTTGTGTTTGTTGTTTTGGTGTTTGTTGTGTTTGTGTTTGTTGTTTTGGTGTTTGTTGTGTTTGTGTTTGTTGTTTTGGTGTTTGTTGTGTTTGTGTTTGTTGTTTTGGTGTTTGTTGTGTTTGTGTTTGTTGTTTTGGTGTTTGTTGTGTTTGTGTTTGTTGTTTTGGTGTTTGTTGTGTTTGTGTTTGTTGTTTTGGTGTTTGTTGTGTTTGTGTTTGTTGTTTTGGTGTTTGTTGTGTTTGTGTTTGTTGTTTTGGTGTTTGTTGTGTTTGTGTTTGTTGTTTTGGTGTTTGTTGTGTTTGTGTTTGTTGTTTTGGTGTTTGTTGTGTTTGTGTTTGTTGTTTTGGTGTTTGTTGTGTTTGTGTTTGTTGTTTTGGTGTTTGTTGTGTTTGTGTTTGTTGTTTTGGTGTTTGTTGCTAAGGCAAATAGGCTAGGCCTATTTGTACTAATAAAGATCTGCATCTGATCCTAGTGTACCGGTATTTATAAATTATTTTACTGTATGTTTTACATTAGATTCAAAACATTACATCTCTACCAGGATAAACAAAAAAAATATTCTATAACATATTTCCTACTTTATTTTTTAAATGTCTTACAAAGTTTGTCAGCTCTCTCTCCCTCTCTCTCAATATGGAACTATTATTCTGTTAACGAAGTAGTCTGTTCGATTTTTAGGTAAACTTAGGCAACTTTTTATTAGCTGTGTTTGTGTTTGTTGTTTTGGTGTTTGTTGTGTTTGTGTTTGTTGTTTTGGTGTTTGTTGTTTTGGTGTTCGTTGTGTTTGTGTTTGTTGTTTTGGTGTTTGTTGTGGTTGTTGTTTTGGTGTTTGTTGTGTTTGTGTTTGTTGTTTAATGGTTTTGTTGTTGTTGTTTTTGTTTGTTGTGTTTGTGTTTGTTGTTTTGTGTTTGTTGTTTTGGTGTTTTGGTGTTTGTTGTGTTTGTGTTTGTTGTTTTGGTGTTTGTTGTGTTTGTGTTTGTTGTTTTGGTGTTTGTTGTGTTTGTGTTTGTTGTTTTGGTGTTTGTTGTGTTTGTGTTTGTTGTTTTGGTGTTTGTTGTGTTTGTGTTTGTTGTTTTGGTGTTTGTTGTGTTTGTGTTTGTTGTTTTGGTGTTTGTTGTGTTTGTGTTTGTTGTTTTGGTGTTTGTTGTGTTTGTGTTTGTTTTTTTGGTGTTTGTTGTGTTTGTGTTTGTTGTTTTGGTGTTTGTTGTGTTTGTGTTTGTTGTTTTGGTGTTTGTTGTGTTTGTGTTTGTGTTTGTTGTGTTTGTGTTTGTTGTGTTTGTGTTTGTTGTTTTGGTGTTTGTTGTGTTTGTGTTTGTTGTTTTGGTGTTTGTTGTGTTTGTGTTTGTTGTTTTGGTGTTTGTTGTGTTTGTGTTTGTTGTTTTGGTGTTTGTTGTGTTTGTGTTTGTTGTTTTGGTGTTTGTTGTGTTTGTGTTTGGTGTTTTGGTGTTTGTTGTGTTTGTGTTTGTTGTTTTGGTGTTTGTTGTGTTTGTGTTTGTTGTTTTGGTGTTTGTTGTGTTTGTGTTTGTTGTTTTGGTGTTTGTTGTGTTTGTGTTTGTTGTTTTGGTGTTTGTTGTGTTTGTGTTTGTTGTTTTGGTGTTTGTTGTGTTTGTGTTTGTTGTTTTGGTGTTTGTTGTGTTTGTGTTTGTTGTTTTGGTGTTTGTTGTGTTTGTGTTTGTTGTTTTGGTGTTTGTTGTGTTTGTGTTTGTTGTTTTGGTGTTGTGTTGTTTTGTGTTTGTTGTTTTGGTGTTTGTTGTGTTTGTGTTTGTTGTTTTGGTGTTTGTTGTGTTTGTGTTTGTTGTTTTGGTGTTTGTTGTGTTTGTGTTTGTTGTTTTGGTGTTTGTTGTGTTTGTGTTTGTTGTTTTGGTGTTTGTTGTGTTTGTGTTTGTTGTTTTGGTGTTTGTTGTGTTTGTGTTTGTTGTTTTGGTGTTTGTTGTGTTTGTGTTTGTTGTTTTGGTGTTTGTTGTGTTTGTGTTTGTTGTTTTGGTGTTTGTTGTGTTTGTGTTTGTTGTTTTGGTGTTTGTTGTGTTTGTGTTTGTTGTTTTGGTGTTTGTTGTGTTTGTGTTTGTTGTTTTGGTGTTTGTTGTGTTTGTGTTTGTTGTTTTGGTGTTTGTTGTGTTTGTGTTTGTTGTTTTGGTGTTTGTTGTGTTTGTGTTTGTTGTTTTGGTGTTTGTTGTGTTTGTGTTTGTTGTTTTGGTGTTTGTTGTGTTTGTGTTTGTTGTTTTGGTGTTTGTTGTGTTTGTGTTTGTTGTTTGGTGTTTGTTGTGTTTGTGTTTGTTGTTTTGGTGTTTGTTGTGTTTGTGTTTGTTGTTTTTGGTGTTTGTTGTGTTTGTGTTTGTTGTTTTGGTGTTTGTTGTGTTTGTGTTTGTTGTTTTGGTGTTTGTTGTGTTTGTGTTTGTTGTTTTGGTGTTTGTTGTGTTTGTGTTTGTTGTTTTGGTGTTTGTTGTGTTTGTGTTTGTTGTTTTGGTGTTTGTTGTGTTTGTGTTTGTTGTTTTGGTGTTTGTTGTGTTTGTGTTTGTTGTTTTGGTGTTTGTTGTGTTTGTGTTTGTTGTTTTGTTGTGTTTGTGTTTGTTGTTTTGGTGTTTGTTGTGTTTGTGTTTGTTGTTTTGGTGTTTGTTGTGTTTGTGTTTGTTGTTTTGGTGTTTGTTGTGTTTGTGTTTGTTGTTTTGGTGTTTGTTGTGTTTGTGTTTGTTGTTTTGGTGTTTGTTGTGTTTGTGTTTGTTGTTTTGGTGTTTGTTGTGTTTGTGTTTGTTGTTTTGGTGTTTGTTGTGTTTGTGTTTGTTGTTTTGGTGTTTGTTGTGTTTGTGTTTGTTGTTTTGGTGTTTGTTGTGTTTGTGTTTGTTGTTTTGGTGTTTGTTGTGTTTGTGTTTGTTGTTTTGGTGTTTGTTGTGTTTGTGTTTGTTGTTTTGGTGTTTGTTGTGTTTGTGTTTGTTGTTTTGGTGTTTGTTGTGTTTGTGTTTGTTGTTTTGGTGTTTGTTGTGTTTGTGTTTGTTGTTTTGGTGTTTGTTGTGTTTGTGTTTGTTGTTTTGGTGTTTGTTGTGTTTGTGTTTGTTGTTTTGGTGTTTGTTGTGTTTGTGTTTGTTGTTTTGGTGTTTGTTGTGTTTGTGTTTGTTGTTTTGGTGTTTGTGTTTGTGTTTGTTGTTTTGGTGTTTGTTGTGTTTGTGTTTGTTGTTTTGGTGTTTGTTGTGTTTGTGTTTGTTGTTTTGGTGTTTGTTGTGTTTGTGTTTGTTGTTTTGGTGTTTGTTGTGTTTGTGTTTGTTGTTTTGGTGTTTGTTGTGTTTGTGTTTGTTGTTTTGGTGTTTGTTGTGTTTGTGTTTGTTGTTTTGGTGTTTGTTGTGTTTGTGTTTGTTGTTTTGGTGTTTGTTGTGTTTGTGTTTGTTGTTTTGGTGTTTGTTGTGTTTGTGTTTGTTGTTTTGGTGTTTGTTGTGTTTGTGTTTGTTGTTTTGGTGTTTGTTGTGTTTGTGTTTGTTGTTTTGGTGTTTGTTGTGTTTGTGTTTGTTGTTTTGGTGTTTGTTGTGTTTGTGTTTGTTGTTTTGGTGTTTGTTGTGTTTGTGTTTGTTGTTTTGGTGTTTGTTGTGTTTGTGTTTGTTGTGTTTTGGTGTTTGTTGTGTTTGTGTTTGTTGTTTTGGTGTTTGTTGTGTTTGTGTTTGTTGTTTTGGTGTTTGTTGTGTTTGTGTTTGTTGTTTTGGTGTTTGTTGTGTTTGTGTTTGTTGTTTTGGTGTTTGTTGTGTTTGTGTTTGTTGTTTTGGTGTTTGTTGTGTTTGTGTTTGTTGTTTTGGTGTTTGTTGTGTTTGTGTTTGTTGTTTTGGTGTTTGTTGTGTTTGTGTTTGTTGTTTTGGTGTTTGTTGTGTTTGTGTTTGTTGTTTTGGTGTTTGTTGTGTTTGTGTTTGTTGTTTTGGTGTTTGTTGTGTTTGTGTTTGTTGTTTTGGTGTTTGTTGTGTTTGTGTTTGTTGTTTTGGTGTTTGTTGTGTTTGTGTTTGTTGTTTTGGTGTTTGTTGTGTTTGTGTTTGTTGTTTTGGTGTTTGTTGTGTTTGTGTTTGTTGTTTTGGTGTTTGTTGTGTTTGTGTTTGTTGTTTTGGTGTTTGTTGTGTTTGTGTTTGTTGTTTTGGTGTTTGTTGTGTTTGTGTTTGTTGTTTTGGTGTTTTGTTGTGTTTGTGTTTGTTGTTTTGGTGTTTGTTGTGTTTGTGTTTGTTGTTTTGGTGTTTGTTGTGTTTGTGTTTGTTGTTTTGGTGTTTGTTGTGTTTGTGTTTGTTGTTTTGGTGTTTGTTGTGTTTGTGTTTGTTGTTTTGGTGTTTGTTGTGTTTGTGTTTGTTGTTTTGGTGTTTGTTGTGTTTGTGTTTGTTGTTTTGGTGTTTGTTGTGTTTGTGTTTGTTGTTTTGGTGTTTGTTGTGTTTGTGTTTGTTGTTTTGGTGTTTGTTGTGTTTGTGTTTGTTGTTTTGGTGTTTGTTGTGTTTGTGTTTGTTGTTTGGTGTTTGTTGTGTTTGTGTTTGTTGTTTTGGTGTTTGTTGTGTTTGTGTTTGTTGTTTTGGTGTTTGTTGTGTTTGTGTTTGTTGTTTTGGTGTTTGTTGTGTTTGTGTTTGTTGTTTTGGTGTTTGTTGTGTTTGTGTTTGTTGTTTTGGTGTTTGTTGTGTTTGTGTTTGTTGTTTTGGTGTTTGTTGTGTTTGTGTTTGTTGTTTTGGTGTTTGTTGTGTTTGTGTTTGTTGTTTTGGTGTTTGTTGTGTTTGTGTTTGTTGTTTTGGTGTTTGTTGTGTTTGTTGTTTTGGTGTTTGTTGTGTTTGTGTTTGTTGTTTTGGTGTTTGTTGCTAAGGCAAATAGGCTAGGCCTATTTGTACTAATAAAGATCTGCATCTGATCCTAGTGTACCGGTATTTATAAATTATTTTACTGTATGTTTTACATTAGATTCAAAACATTACATCTCTACCAGGATAAACAAAAAAATATTCTATAACATATTTCCTACTTTATTTTTTAAATGTCTTACAAAGTTTGTCAGCTCTCTCTCCCTCTCTCTCAATATGGAACTATTATTCTGTTAACGAAGTAGTCTGTTCGATTTTTAGGTAAACTTAGGCAACTTTTTATTAGCTCAACCATAAGTTACCTCAATTATTTACATACCAAATTGTTTAAATTGACAGGTAAAGCAATAATAAGACAGGGTCTTAGTTACATTAAAAGAAACTAGATATTTTTACAATGGTTTCATGAATAGGTAGTAGGCTAACTAACTTGATTGCTGTTTAATGTTAACAATAACTGTTTACACATTAACACTAACCTCTGTAAGCTTATCCATATTTATTTACAAATATCCTTCATTAGTTCCTCACAGGCTAGCTAACGTTACTATGGATACAATATCTAAGGTGCTGATAGGTTGTGTGCAATATATAGTCAATATGTCTACATATATATGTTTGTGTTTGTTGTTTTGGTGTTTGTTGTGTTTGTGTTTGTTGTGTTTGTGTTTGTTGTGTTTGTGTTTGTTGTTTTGGTGTTTGTTGTGTTTGTGTTTGTTGTTTTGGTGTTTGTTGTGTTTGTGTTTGTTGTGTTTGTGTTTGTTGTGTTTGTGTTTGTTGTTTTGGTGTTTGTTGTGTTTGTGTTTGTTGTTTTGGTGTTTGTTGTGTTTGTGTTTGTTGTTTTGGTGTTTGTTGTGTTTGTGTTTGTTGTTTTGGTGTTTGTTGTGTTTGTGTTTGTTGTTTTGGTGTTTGTTGTGTTTGTGTTTGTTGTTTTGGTGTTTGTTGTGTTTGTGTTTGTTGTTTTGGTGTTTGTTGTGTTTGTGTTTGTTGTTTTGGTGTTTGTTGTGTTTGTGTTTGTTGGTTTGGTGTTTGTTGTGTTTGTGTTTGTTGTTTTGGTGTTTGTTGTGTTTGTGTTTGTTGTTTTGGTGTTTGTTGTGTTTGTGTTTGTTGTTTTGGTGTTTGTTGTGTTTGTGTTTGTTGTTTTGGTGTTTGTTGTGTTTGTGTTTGTTGTTTTGGTGTTTGTGTTTGTTGTTTTGGTGTTTGTTGTGTTTGTGTTTGTTGTTTTGGTGTTTGTTGTGTTTGTGTTTGTTGTTTTGGTGTTTGTTGTGTTTGTGTTTGTTGTTTTGGTGTTTGTTGTGTTTGTGTTTGTTGTTTTGGTGTTTGTTGTGTTTGTGTTTGTTGTTTTGGTGTTTGTTGTGTTTGTGTTTGTTGTTTTGGTGTTTGTTGTGTTTGTGTTTGTTGTTTTGGTGTTTGTTGTGTTTGTGTTTGTTGTTTTGGTGTTTGTTGTGTTTGTGTTTGTTGTTTGTGTTTGTTGTTTTGGTGTTTGTTGTGTTTGTGTTTGTTGTTTTGGTGTTTGTTGTGTTTGTGTTTGTGTTTGTTGTTTTGGTGTTTGTTGTGTTTGTGTTTGTTGTTTTGGTGTTTGTTGTGTTTGTGTTTGTTGTTTTGGTGTTTGTTGTGTTGTTTGTGTTTGTTGTTTTGGTGTTTGTTGTGTTTGTGTTTGTTGTTTTGGTGTTTGTTGTGTTTGTGTTTGTTGTGTTTGTGTTTGTTGTTTTGGTGTTTGTTGTGTTTGTGTTTGTTGTTTTGGTGTTTGTTGTGTTTGTGTTTGTTGTTTTGGTGTTTGTTGTGTTGTGTTTGTTGTTTTGGTGTTTGTTGTGTTTGTGTTTGTTGTTTTGGTGTTTGTTGTGTTTGTGTGTGTTGTTTTGGTGTTTGTTGTGTTTGTGTTTGTTGTTTTGGTGTTTGTTGTGTTTGTGTTTGTTGTTTTGGTGTTTGTTGTGTTTGTGTTTGTTGTTTTGGTGTTTGTTGTTTTGGTGTTTGTTGTGTTTGTGTTTGTTGTTTTGGTGTTTGTTGTGTTTGTGTTTGTTGTTTTGGTGTTTGTTGTGTTTGTGTTTGTTGTTTTGGTGTTTGTTGTGTTTGTGTTTGTTGTTTTGGTGTTTGTTGTGTTTGTGTTTGTTGTTTTGGTGTTTGTTGTGTTTGTGTTTGTTGTTTTGGTGTTTGTTGTGTTTGTGTTTGTTGTTTTGGTGTTTGTTGTGTTTGTGTTTGTGTTTGTTGTTTTGGTGTTTGTTGTGTTTGTGTTTGTTGTTTTGGTGTTTGTTGTGTTTGTGTTTGTTGTTTTGGTGTTTGTTGTGTTTGTGTTTGTTGTTTTGGTGTTTGTTGTGTTTGTGTTTGTTGTTTTGGTGTTTGTTGTGTTTGTGTTTGTTGTTTTGGTGTTTGTTGTGTTTGTGTTTGTTGTTTTGGTGTTTGTTGTGTTTGTGTTGTTGTTTTGGTGTTTGTTGTGTTTGTGTTTGTTGTTTTGGTGTTTGTTGTGTTTGTGTTTGTTGTTTTGGTGTTTGTTGTGTTTGTGTTTGTTGTTTTGGTGTTTGTTGTGTTTGTGTTTGTTGTTTTGGTGTTTGTTGTGTTTGTGTTTGTTGTTTTGGTGTTTGTTGTGTTTGTGTTTGTTGTTTTGGTGTTTGTTGTGTTTGTGTTTGTTGTTTTGGTGTTTGTTGTGTTTGTGTTTGTTGTTTTGGTGTTTGTTGTGTTTGTGTTTGTTGTTTTGGTGTTTGTTGTGTTTGTGTTTGTTGTTTTGGTGTTTGTTGTGTTTGTGTTTGTTGTTTTGGTGTTTGTTGTGTTTGTGTTTGTTGTTTTGGTGTTTGTTGTGTTTGTGTTTGTTGTTTTGGTGTTTGTTGTGTTTGTGTTTGTTGTTTTGGTGTTTGTTGTGTTTGTGTTTGTTGTTTTGGTGTTTGTTGTGTTTGTGTTTGTTGTTTTGGTGTTTGTTGTGTTTGTGTTTGTTGTTTTGGTGTTTGTTGTGTTTGTGTTTGTTGTTTTGGTGTTTGTTGTGTTTGTGTTTGTTGTTTTGGTGTTTGTTGTGTTTGTGTTTGTTGTTTTGGTGTTTGTTGTGTTTGTGTTTGTTGTTTTGGTGTTTGTTGTGTTTGTGTTTGTTGTTTTGGTGTTTGTTGTGTTTGTGTTTGTTGTTTTGGTGTTTGTTGTGTTTGTGTTTGTTGTTTTGGTGTTTGTTGTGTTTGTGTTTGTTGTTTTGGTGTTTGTTGTGTTTGTGTTTGTTGTTTTGGTGTTTGTTGTGTTTGTGTTTGTTGTTTTGGTGTTTGTTGTGTTTGTGTTTGTTGTTTTGGTGTTTGTTGTGTTTGTGTTTGTTGTTTTGGTGTTTGTTGTGTTTGTGTTTGTTGTTTTGGTGTTTGTTGTGTTTGTGTTTGTTGTTTTGGTGTTTGTTGTGTTTGTGTTTGTTGTTTTGGTGTTTGTTGTGTTTGTGTTTGTTGTTTTGGTGTTTGTTGTGTTTGTGTTTGTTGTTTTGGTGTTTGTTGTGTTTGTGTTTGTTGTTTTGGTGTTTGTTGTGTTTGTGTTTGTTGTTTTTGGTGTTTGTTGTGTTTGTGTTTGTTGTTTTGGTGTTTGTTGTGTTTGTGTTTGTTGTTTTGGTGTTTGTTGTGTTTGTGTTTGTTGTTTTGGTGTTTGTTGTGTTTGTGTTTGTTGTTTTGGTGTTTGTTGTGTTTGTGTTTGTTGTTTTGGTGTTTGTTGTGTTTGTGTTTGTTGTTTTGGTGTTTGTTGTGTTTGTGTTTGTTGTTTTGGTGTTTGTTGTGTTTGTGTTTGTTGTTGTTGTGTTTGTGTTTGTTGTGTTTGTGTTTGTTGTGTTTGTGTTTGTTGTGTTTGTGTTTGTTGTGTTTGTGTTTGTTGTGTTTGTGTTTGTTGTTTTGGTGTTTGTTGTGTTTGTGTTTGTTGTTTTGGTGTTTGTTGTGTTTGTGTTTGTTGTTTTGGTGTTTGTTGTGTTTGTGTTTGTTGTTTTGGTGTTTGTTGTGTTTGTGTTTGTTGTTTTGGTGTTTGTTGTGTTTGTGTTTGTTGTTTTGGTGTTTGTTGTGTTTGTGTTTGTTGTTTTGGTGTTTGTTGTGTTTGTGTTTGTTGTTTTGGTGTTTGTTGTGTTTGTGTTTGTTGTTTTGGTGTTTGTTGTGTTTGTGTTTGTTGTTTTGGTGTTTGTTGTGTTTGTGTTTGTTGTTTTGGTGTTTGTTGTGTTTGTGTTTGTTGTTTTGGTGTTTGTTGTGTTTGTGTTTGTTGTTTTGGTGTTTGTTGTGTTTGTGTTTGTTGTTTTGGTGTTTGTTGTGTTTGTGTTTGTTGTTTTGGTGTTTGTTGTGTTTGTGTTTGTTGTTTTGGTGTTTGTTGTGTTTGTGTTTGTTGTTTTGGTGTTTGTTGTGTTTGTGTTTGTTGTTTTGGTGTTTGTTGCTAAGGCAAATAGGCTAGGCCTATTTGTACTAATAAAGATCTGCATCTGATCCTAGTGTACCGGTATTTATAAATTATTTTACTGTATGTTTTACATTAGATTCAAAACATTACATCTCTACCAGGATAAACAAAAAAAATATTCTATAACATATTTCCTACTTTATTTTTTAAATGTCTTACAAAGTTTGTCAGCTCTCTCTCCCTCTCTCTCAATATGGAACTATTATTCTGTTAACGAAGTAGTCTGTTCGATTTTTAGGTAAACTTAGGCAACTTTTTATTAGCTCAACCATAAGTTACCTCAATTATTTACATACCAAATTGTTTAAATTGACAGGTAAAGCAATAATAAGACAGGGTCTTAGTTACATTAAAAGAAACTAGATATTTTTACAATGGTTTCATGAATAGGTAGTAGGCTAACTAACTTGATTGCTGTTTAATGTTAACAATAACTGTTTACACATTAACACTAACCTCTGTAAGCTTATCCATATTTATTTACAAATATCCTTCATTAGTTCCTCACAGGCTAGCTAACGTTACTATGGATACAATATCTAAGGTGCTGATAGGTTGTGTGCAATATATAGTCAATATGTCTACATATATATGTTTGTGTTTGTTGTTTTGGTGTTTGTTGTGTTTGTGTTTGTTGTGTTTGTGTTTGTTGTGTTTGTGTTTGTTGTGTTTGTGTTTGTTGTGTTTGTGTTTGTTGTGTTTGTGTTTGTTGTTTTGGTGTTTGTTGTGTTTGTGTTTGTTGTTTTGTGTTTGTTGTGTTTGTGTTTGTTGTTTTGGTGTGTTTGTGTTTGTTGTTTTGGTGTTTGTTGTGTTTGTGTTTGTTGTTTTGGTGTTTGTTGTGTTTGTGTTTGTTGTTTTGGTGTTTGTTGTGTTTGTGTTTGTTGTTTTGGTGTTTGTTGTGTTTGTGTTTGTTGTTTTGGTGTTTGTTGTGTTTGTGTTTGTTGTGTTTGTGTTTGTTGTTTTGGTGTTTGTTGTGTTTGTGTTTGTTGTTTTGGTGTTTGTTGTGTTTGTGTGTGTTGTGTTTGTGTGTGTTGTGTTTGTTGTGTTTGTGTTTGTTGTTTTGGTGTTTGTTGTGTTTGTGTTTGTTGTTTTGGTGTTTGTTGTGTTTGTGTTTGTTGTGTTGGTGTTTGTTGTGTTTGTGTTTGTTGTTTTGGTGTTTGTTGTGTTTGTGTTTGTTGTTTTGGTGTTTGTTGTGTTTGTGTTTGTTGTTTTGGTGTTTGTTGTGTTTGTGTTTGTTGTTTTGGTGTTTGTTGTGTTTTGGTGTTTGTTGTGTTTGTGTTTGTTGTTTTGGTGTTTGTTGTGTTTGTGTTTGTTGTTTTTGGTGTTTGTTGTGTTTGTGTTTGTTGTTTTGGTGTTTGTTGTGTTTGTGTTTGTTGTTTTGGTGTTTGTTGTGTTTGTGTTTGTTGTTTTGGTGTTTGTTGTGTTTGTGTTTGTTGTTTTGGTGTTTGTTGTGTTTGTGTTTGTTGTTTTGGTGTTTGTTGTGTTTGTGTTTGTTGTGTTTGTGTTTGTTGTTTTGGTGTTTGTTGTGTTTGTTGTTTTGGTGTTTGTTGTGTTTGTGTTTGTTGTTTTGGTGTTTGTTGTGTTTGTGTTTGTTGTTTTGGTGTTTGTTGTGTTTGTTGTTTTGGTGTTTGTTGTGTTTGTGTTTGTTGTTTTGGTGTTTGTTGTGTTTGTGTTTGTTGTTTTGGTGTTTGTTGTGTTTGTGTTTGTTGTTTTGGTGTTTGTTGTGTTTGTGTTTGTTGTTTTGGTGTTTGTTGTGTTTGTGTTTGTTGTTTTGGTGTTTGTTGTGTTTGTGTTTGTTGTTTTGGTGTTTGTTGTGTTTGTGTTTGTTGTTTTGGTGTTTGTTGTGTTTGTGTTTGTTGTTTTGGTGTTTGTTGTGTTTGTGTTTGTTGTTTTGGTGTTTGTTGTGTTTGTGTTTGTTGTTTTGGTGTTTGTTGTGTTTGTGTTTGTTGTTTTGGTGTTTGTTGTGTTTGTGTTTGTTGGTTTGGTGTTTGTTGTGTTTGTGTTTGTTGTTTTGGTGTTTGTTGTGTTTGTGTTTGTTGTTTTGGTGTTTGTTGTGTTTGTGTTTGTTGTTTTGGTGTTTGTTGTGTTTGTGTTTGTTGTTTTGGTGTTTGTTGTGTTTGTGTTTGTTGTTTTGGTGTTTGTTGTGTTTGTGTTTGTTGTTTTGGTGTTTGTTGTGTTTGTGTTTGTTGTTTTGGTGTTTGTTGTGTTTGTGTTTGTTGTTTTGGTGTTTGTTGTGTTTGGTGTTTTGGTGTTTGTTGTGTTTGTGTTTGTTGTTTTGGTGTTTGTTGTGTTTGTGTTTGTTGTGTTTGTGTTTGTTGTGTTTGGTGTTGTGTTTGTGTTTTGTGTTTGTTGTTTTGGTGTTTGTTGTGTTTGTGTTTGTTGTTTTGGTGTTTGTTGTGTTTGTGTTTGTTGTTTTGGTGTTTGTTGTGTTTGTGTTTGTTGTTTTGGTGTTTGTTGTGTTTGTGTTTGTTGTTTTGGTGTTTGTTGTGTTTGTGTTTGTTGTTTTGGTGTTTGTTGTGTTTGTGTTTGTTGTTTTGGTGTTTGTTGTGTTTGTGTTTGTTGTTTTGGTGTTTGTTGTGTTTGTGTTTGTTGTTTTGGTGTTTGTTGTGTTTGTGTTTGTTGTTTTTGTGTTTGTTGTGTTTGTGTTTGTTGTTTTGGTGTTTGTTGTGTTTGTGTTTGTTGTTTTGGTGTTTGTTGTGTTTGTTGTGTTTGTGTTTGTTGTTTTGGTGTTTGTTGTGTTTGTGTTTGTTGTTTTGGTGTTTGTGTGTTTGTGTGTTTGTTGTTTTGGTGTTTGTTGTGTTTGTGTTTGTTGTTTTGGTGTTTGTTGTGTTTGTGTTTGTTGTTTTGGTGTTTGTTGTGTTTGTGTTTGTTGTTTTGGTGTTTGTTGTGTTTGTGTTTGTTGTTTTGGTGTTTGTTGTGTTTGTGTTTGTTGTGTTTGTGTTTGTTGTGTTTGTGTTTTTGTTTGTTGTGTTTGTTGTGTTTGTGTTTGTTGTGTTTGTGTTTGTTGTTTTGGTGTTTGTTGTGTTTGTGTTTGTTGTGTTTGTGTTTGTTGTTTTTGTGTTTGTTGTGTTTGTGTTTGTTGTGTTTGTGTTTGTTGTGTTTGTGTTTGTTGTTTTGGTGTTTGTTGTGTTTGTGTTTGTTGTTTTGGTGTTTGTTGTGTTTGTGTTTGTTGTTTTGGTGTTTGTTGTGTTTGTGTTTGTTGTTTTGGTGTTTGTTGTGTTTGTGTTTGTTGTTTTGGTGTTTGTTGTGTTTGTGTTTGTTGTTTTGGTGTTTGTTGTGTTTGTGTTTGTTGTTTGTTGTGTTTGTGTTTGTTGTGTTTGTGTTTGTTGTTTTGGTGTTTGTTGTTTTGGTGTTTGTTGTTTTGGTGTTTGTTGTGTTTGTGTTTGTTGTTTTGGTGTTTGTTGTGTTTGTGTTTGTTGTGTTTGTGTTTGTTGTTTTGGTGTTTGTTGTGTTTGTGTTTGTTGTTTTGGTGTTTGTTGTGTTTGTGTTTGTTGTTTTGGTGTTTGTTGTGTTTGTGTTTGTTGTTTTGGTGTTTGTTGTGTTTGTGTTTGTTGTTTTGGTGTTTGTTGTGTTTGTGTTTGTTGTTTTGGTGTTTGTTGTGTTTGTGTTTGTTGTGTTTTGGTGTTTGTTGTGTTTGTGTTTGTTGTTTTGGTGTTTGTTGTGTTTGTGTTTGTTGTGTTTGTGTTTGTTGTGTTTGTTGTTTTGGTGTTTGTTGTGTTTGTGTTTGTTGTGTTTGTGTTTGTTGTGTTTGTGTTTGTTGTGTTTGTGTTTGTTGTTTTGGTGTTTGTTGTGTTTGTGTTTGTTGTTTTGGTGTTTGTTGTGTTTGTGTTTGTTGTTTTGGTGTTTGTTGTGTTTGTGTTTGTTGTTTGTTGTTTTGGTGTTTGTTGTGTTTGTGTTTGTTGTTTTGGTGTTTGTTGTGTTTGTGTTTGTTGTTTTTGTGTTTGTTGTGTTTGTGTTTGTTGTGTTTGTGTTTGTTGTGTTTGTGTTTGTTGTGTTTGTGTTTGTTGTGTTTATGTTTGTTGTGTTTGTGTTTGTTGTGTTTGTGGTGTTTGTGTTTGTTGTGTTTGTTGTATTTGTGTTTGTTGTGTTTTACCTTTGTGTATGGTTGTTTCAATAATCTTGTTCTTGTCGAAGGGATTCTGTCAAAGTATTGTTGTGTATTGTATTTGGCTTGACCTACCTATTTGCCATTTCAGTTAAAAGTATAAAAGCACTTTTACATAATACATTTAGGAAAATTTTAAGACAGCACTTCGACTGTCTAAGAAACAAACTAATTTGTAATATGATCGGGATTCTACTGGGAGTTCTACTGGGTGGTAATCCAGTACTCTATTCATTTAGCTATGACTGCCAAACCCGCGAAATATAAAATACAAATGTGGCTAAGTCTTAATTGTAAAACAATCGAAAAATTCAGGCTCATGAACTCAGACGCTATAACCTTAGAAGCCATATTAAATTTGAAAATAAATATAATTATAATTGTTAATACCTTTTTGAATTTGTGGCCTCTGTAGGAAATGAGTGTATTGAGACAGGCTATATCACCTTACACCATGTTACTTTTGATCATTTTACAGCCTGGTAAATACAGACTCAAACACAAACACAACCAACACGAACACAACAAACACAAACACGAAAACACAAACACAACAAACACAAACACAAACACACAAACACAACAAACACAAACACACAAACACAACTAACACAACTAACACACAAACACAACTAACACACAAACACAACTAACACACAACAAACACAAACACAACAAACACAAACACAACACAACAAACACAATACAACAAAGACAAATTGTTGTGTTTGTGTTTGTTGTGTTTGTTGTTTTTATGTTTGTTGTGTTGTGTTGTGTTTGTGTTTGTTGTGTTTGTGTTTGTTGTGTTTGTGTTTGTGTTCAAACACAAACACATCAAACACAAACACATCAAACACAAACACAACACAACACAACAAACATATTCAGAAAGGTATTAACAATTATATCATGTTTTGTATTTCCCAACGAACCTAAACATAATAAATCTGTTTTGTAAATCACTGCAATGCGCGACGGGTAACATTAATTGCTAGTTCATTGCTAAAAATGTTTTATGAATAACATATTGTCTATTTACATTCAAATATCTTTATTACTTTTTAATTTCCATAAGGTGTTTTCATCATGATATGAAGGTGTAATTTAACCCGCAAGACTTAAAGTCCCATTTGTATCATATTAATAAGGTTTTAATGTAAATGTAAATTCATTAGGTCGTGGTTTACTGGGTGAAGCAATGTAATTTTAAAATTGCAAATAAAAAAGTTTCACAAATTTTTAACTTAAATGTGATTAGTTTTGCATCTTTTATGTCTAATTCAATAAATGCATTTTCTGGTCGTAGGTGGAACACGACAGGTGTTGCAGTAGTACATTTCTACTCAAGGTGGTACAGACTCTTGCCATCTGTGACCTGTCTAGACACCACGTCGTGTCTGCTTACAAACATTCCCTTCCCCCGAATAAAAACAATTAAGTTTCTGTTCAGTAATTTAATTTCGTTGCGCTTAAACTATTTTCATACTTAAAATATTTTCTGTTAGTTTTTAATAGGTGTTTTTGATACAGTTTGAAAGTTTTAAATTAATTAATCTGTTGTGGTTTTATTCTTTCTGAATCGTGCATTTTATTTATTTTCAAATTTAATAAGGCTTCTAAGGTTATAGCGTCTGAGTTCATGAGCCTGAATTTTTCGATTGTTTTACAATTAAGACTTAGCCACATTTGTATTTTATATTTCGCGGGTTTGGCAGTCATAGCTAAATGAATAGAGTACTGGATTCCCACCCAGTAGAACTCCCAGTAGAATCCCGATCATATTACAAATTAGTTTGTTTCTTAGACAGTCGAAGTGCTGTCTTAAAATTTTCCTAAATGTATTATGTAAAAGTGCTTTATACTTTTAACTGAAATGGCAACTAGGTAGGTGTTTCAAGCCAAATACAAATACAGTTTCTAGTAAATACTTTGACAGAATCCCTTCGACAAGGCAACAAACAACAAACACAAACAACACACAACAAACACAACAAACACAACAAATTACAAACAACCACAACACACAAACACAACATACTACAAACATGTTTGTGTTTGTTGGGTTTTTGTGTTTGTTGTGTATGTGTTTGTTGTGTTTTGTTCGTGTTTGTTGTGTTCGTGTTTGTTGTGTTTGTGTTTGTTGTGTTTGTGTTTGTTGTGTTTGTGTTTGTTGTGTTTGTGTTTGTTGTGTTTGTGTTTGTTGTGTTTGTGTTTGTTGTGTTTGTGTTTGTTGTGTTTGTGTTTGTTGTGTTTGTGTTTGTTGTGTTTGTGTGCGTGATGCAAGAGTGTGCATTTACCAGGCTGTAAAATGATCAAAAGTAACATGGTGTAAGGTGATATAGCCTGTCTCAATACACTCATTTCCTACAGAGGCCACAAATTCAGAAAGGTATTAACAATTATATTATGTTTTGTATTTCCCAACGAACCTAAACCTAATAAATCTGTTTTGTAAATCACTGCAATGCGCGACGGGTAACATTCATTGCTAGTTCATTGCTAAAAATGTTTTATGAATAACATATTGTCTATTTACATTCAAATATCTTTATTACTTTTTAATTTCCATAAGGTGTTTTCATCATGATATGAAGGTGTAATTTAACCCGCAAGACTTAAAGTCCCATTTGTATCATATTAATAAGGTTTTAATGTAAATGTAAATTCATTAGGTCGT
The DNA here is from genome assembly GCA_023375725.1 of Nephotettix cincticeps. NCBI lineage: Eukaryota > Metazoa > Arthropoda > Insecta > Hemiptera > Cicadellidae > Nephotettix > Nephotettix cincticeps. The sequence goes on along the minus strand of CM041786.1, from coordinate 41,910,225 downwards.
GGTTTACTGGGTGAAGCAATGTAATTTTAAAATTGCAAATAAAAAAGTTTCACAAATTTTTAACTTAAATGTGATTAGTTTTGCATCTTTTATGTCTAATTCAATAAATGCATTTTCTGGTCGTAGGTGGAACACGACAGGTGTTGCAGTAGTACATTTCTACTCAAGGTGGTACAGACTCTTGCCATCTGTGACCTGTCTAGACACCACGTCGTGTCTGCTTACAAACATTCCCTTCCCCCGAATAAAAACAATTAAGTTTCTGTTCAGTAATTTAATTTCGTTGCGCTTAAACTATTTTCATACTTAAAATATTTTCTGTTAGTTTTTAATAGGTGTTTTTGATACAGTTTGAAAGTTTTAAATTAATTAATCTGTTGTGGTTTTATTCTTTCTGAATCGTGCATTTTATTTATTTTCAAATTTAATAAGGCTTCTAAGGTTATAGCGTCTGAGTTCATGAGCCTGAATTTTTCGATTGTTTTACAATTAAGACTTAGCCACATTTGTATTTTATATTTCGCGGGTTTGGCAGTAATAGCTAAATGAATAGAGTACTGGATTCCCACCCAGTAGAACTCCCAGTAGAATCCCGATCATATTACAAATTAGTTTGTTTCTTAGACAGTCGAAGTGCTGTCTTAAAATTTTCCTAAATGTATTATGTAAAAGTGCTTTATACTTTTAACTGAAATGGCAACTAGGTAGGTGTTTCAAGCCAAATACAAATACAGTTTCTAGTAAATACTTTGACAGAATCCCTTCGACAAGATTAGATTAGATTATTGAAATGGAAACCATACTACAAGGTAGGTATTTTAATTTATTATTAGGTATTTTATTAGGTGTTTGTGTTTGTGTTCGTGTTTTCGTGTTTGTGTTTGTTGTGTTTGTGTTTGTTGTGTTTGCGTTTGTTGTGTTTGTGTTTGTTGTGTTTGTGTTTTCGTGTTTGTTGTGTTTGTGTTTGTTGTGTTTGTGTTTGTTGTGTTTGTGTGCGTGATGCAAGAGTGTGCATTTACCAGGCTGTAAAATGATCAAAAGTAACATGGTGTAAGGTGATATAGCCTGTCTCAATACACTCATTTCCTACAGAGGCCACAAATTCAGAAAGGTATTAACAATTATATTATGTTTTGTATTTCCCAACGAACCTAAACCTAATAAATCTGTTTTGTAAATCACTGCAATGCGCGACGGGTAACATTCATTGCTAGTTCATTGCTAAAAATGTTTTATGAATAACATATTGTCTATTTACATTCAAATATCTTTATTACTTTTTAATTTCCATAAGGTGTTTTCATCATGATATGAAGGTGTAATTTAACCCGCAAGACTTAAAGTCCCATTTGTATCATATTAATAAGGTTTTAATGTAAATGTAAATTCATTAGGTCGTGGTTTACTGGGTGAAGCAATGTAATTTTAAAATTGCAAATAAAAAAGTTTCACAAATTTTTAACTTAAATGTGATTAGTTTTGCATCTTTTATGTCTAATTCAATAAATGCATTTTCTGGTCAACTACACCCCAGGACTACATTAAATATATGTATCTATACAGTATATAGTAAAATATATTAGGATTTATTTTTAGGAATTTGGGTAGTATATATCCTGGTATTCACCCCCCCCTGAGTATGTCACTCTTAATAGAAGAGTGGTGTTTTGAATGATCTTTGATGATGGTATTCCAGCGGAGGAAGCATGCACGGTTTGGTGTTACAAGCGCAACGGAGGATCCAAAAGCAGAGGATGGACGTTCCCCGACGGTACTGCATGTCACACTCAGCCCAGCAAACAAGCCATGTACTGCATCAGTGGCGTCTGCCAGGTACACCACTTTTAATAGATTACCATCCTGCATCTGTGTATTAAAAAAGACAAAGAGTGGAATTTTTCATAAACAAAATCATTCAGATTAATCCATGAAAATTGAACTTGAATTTTATACTTTTTATAAACAAATACTTATAAAACACTGAAATGTAAAAAATATCAACATGTATAAATGTAGATAATTTGATAGTTTGAGATTGTAAAAAAGCAAGGTACTGCATTGATAAATTGAAGAAAAAAAATTAAGTAAATAAAATAAAAAAAGATATTTAAATATATAGATTTTTAGAGAAATTTTTACTAGCTGCCAAATTTTATGACCGTTGGGTGCCTATCCTAAATTGCCTTAGAACATTAAGATCAACCATCCTATGTTTCATAGGTTTATAATGTACGATTGGACCCCGCCGACAAGTTTTGAAAGCTTGCCTGTAAAATATTATTGAAATAAATTATTTGTATTTGTAAAACTTTAAAACATGAACCATTAAAAATGTAAAAACAATTTTATAAAACATAAAAAATGATAGATAGTTATAGAAAAATAATTGTAATCTGTTATAGGAATTCAGCTGTGAACGAGGGAGCAAGGACAGTCACATGGTGTTGTCTAGTGAGATGTGTCAAGTGTCCCGAGGGAAGCGGCGGGAGGTAATGTTGTACCTGCTTGCTGTTGTTGAGAGGCCCATAAACATACTAAAGTACCAGTGCTTAATGACAGACGCTTTAGTTGTATATAATAGTACTATACGTCAAGAGATTAAGCTAATTAAAAATATAATGCAAAGTAGAATCCCGTTATTTTCACATTTTTCCACTGGACTATTAATTAATCATCCTGACATATAAATCAGCTGGTATTTGTCAGAAAAAGCTACATTTTATTACATTCACTCATCACACTCAACCACTTATTTTCACTTTAAAATACCCACTTAGCGATTGGGTCAGCGTCTCTCAAATATGAATATAATTGGCGCCCTAGTCAATTGACTAATGTTTAACTTATTTTGCTAAGTTTGAAAGGAAATGGTTTAACCTCTTTAATCTAATTCAATACCGTGTGATGTGATACCAGTAGGGGTAGTCTAATTTTTCAGTTGAATTTACAAGAAAGATGAAGTTTGATGTCTAGTCAAATACCAGAGCTCTGTTGTGCTTCAGTATAGTATATATCAAATTACCCAGAAATGCTGTTTCCTTACCAGGTAGCAGTAGGTGTGTGTGCAGCCAATCAGTGACTGTTACTACAACTGTGTGTCACCAGGCAGTGGTGTTCGGCTGGTAGAGAGGAGATCATGTCATCATTGCAACTCCTCCACCAGTATACAACTCTGCAAACAGGACACCATGGTAACAAACACTGTATATTTTAGTAGGCAGCTAACAACTTTAATATTGATTTGTTAGTTTATTTGAAATATGATGAAAGTGTAAAAGTGATGTTAGATGAAATTCTAAATACATACAAAGTAGGCGTTTGAAGTGGGGTTATAATACTAAAAATAATGGATATGAGTATTTTTCAAGAATCAAGAATCTTTATTCACCATTGAGTAATACAAGTTTACAATAGGCTTCATCAATGTAAATTATAACAGGAAGTAGTAATAATAAAATAATATTAAAATCAATATAAATCTGATTTAGGAGCAACACCATAAATAAATAAAACAACAACAGTCAAAACAAGTTACAAATACAGACAGTAAAATATAGGACCCAACACTTAGTTACCGTACATAAAACATTACATATGACAGTCTAAAAAATCCTTTACTGAGTAGAATGTGTGACTAGTAAGCCAATAACATAATGAATCCTAATTTTAAATTACTTTAAATCTGACGATTTAAATGGTTCTGATATTTTGTTAAAAAATTTTATTATTTGTTGATATTTGTGGCTCTTGGCAAATTTTTTAAATCTAGGGATTGGTAAAGCAAATTTTTTTGAATTTCTTGTTTGATAACTATGAACGCCACTAAAAACAGCCTAAGTCTCTGATATTTTCCTTAAAATAAATTAAATTTTGAAAGATGAAAATACATGGCACAGTCATAATTTGTAGTGTAGAGAAATAAATGCTAACGCTATCCCTAGACCCTAAACCAAACAAAATTTGTATTGCTTTCTTTTTCCACAAAAAAAACTCTTTCTGCCCCAGTACTACCTCCCCACAACATATTACCAAATAACAAATTTGAATGAAAGAAGCTAAAATAGGAAATTTTCATTAGCTCTTGGCTTACACAAGTCTTTAGTTTTCTCAATAAATAACAAACTCTAGCCAATTTTTTGGACAAGTTATTGGTATGTTCCTCCCATAGTAATTTTTGGTCAAGAGTAACACCGAGAAGCTTTACTGACTTAGCCATGTTGTATTATTCAATTTGTCTCAAAGTAAATATTATCATTTCCGTTTTACTGTTTACCGTTTTGTTTTTTAGTTATTTATTTTTTTAAAGTTTGAATCGAACCACAGATTGGCAGAGGCATTTGCTCTGTTAATATGGTTTATCACATCATTTAAACAACCCCCCTTTACTAGCACCAATACACATATGCTTTTTGTCTGCATATACACAATCACAATCACAATCTAAATTAATAGGATGGTCATTAATGTATAATATAAATAACAAAGGGCCCAGGACTGAACCCTGTGGGGAGATAATGTGGAGATTTTAGTCACCACATTATCTAGGGCTTTAAATTTAGAATAACCCGGGCAAAAAAGAAATTGGCTGTCTGAGAGTATTTCATACTTATAAAAAATCCCAACAACTGTCTTTTAACACAATTTTTGAAAAAAAAACTGATACTATAGTAATTTTTCTACAACTGTCAATAGAATTTCGATCACCCTTCTTGTATTAAGGTATACTTTTAGACACTTTTAAATACTGTGGAAAGAGTGAAGATGTCTAACATTGATTAATTATATAAGTTAATGGCTTTATTATAAAATGGAGACACCTGTATCACTAATTTGTTTGAGAATCCAAAAATATCTTC